>CM044431.1:42716684-42923478 GCA_024363595.1 Xenopus borealis | reverse complement strand
ATATAAGGCTGATTAGTAATTAATACAGATAATTACTACATGGCAGCACATAAACCAGTGTAATTAATATCAGAATTAAATAATCAGTCCTGTAGCATCAGCTTATATTACAGATCAACTTCGTTTTCTGCTTGATAATATGTGACAACCCCTAAGCTTAGGGAAGGGTAATTACATTTCAACAGCTGCTCAGAGCCCAATGAGCATGTGAGTGTCACAGACACTTTCCAAGATGGTGACCCCCTGTGACAAGTTTGAAGTCCTGGATCATTGCTGCTATTGACAAGCTGAAACTTTAGGCTGGTGCAATATGTTCATTATATAAAATATGGTATTTTTATCCATTTTTATTTTTAGGGTTTATAAATCCACAAATGCCATAGGGAACTGGGTAACAATGACCATGATCCCATTCCCAATTCAAATGGTACCAAGAAATCTATAGAGAAAACATATTATGCATTTACAGTACTCAGAACAAAAATATAAAATATAATCCTTTGATTTCCAAGCTCTTACATTTAAACTGCCAGTTCCTGGACTGAACGGGTAAATATAATGTCTACTGAAAATAAATTGGTATATCAAAAGCAAAGGCAGTTTTATAGGCAAACAGATGATTTGTGCGTATGAGGGACTTTAGTGTTCTAGCCCATTAGCTTCAAAGGAAAGTTGCTATGCTTACTTTTTCAGTACTACTGTAAAGGATTCAGTCGGCAAATGGCTAAACAAAGATAAGAAGATTTACATTATTTATCAAAAATAGCCACATTTGCTTGTGGGGAGTAACTCATAGTAACTAATCAGTAATTTTCTTTTTTCACCCAGTTGCAGGTAGAACAATGAATGCAACACTTTGATTGGTTGCCATGGAATACTGCACTGGGGCAAATTTGGGCAGTGTTGACAAATGACTCCCAACTTGTGTCAATCCAGGTGCTAAGTAATACAATTAAACTGTATTGTAATATTTAGCTACAGCAATGCTCTCCAAATTTTAATATTAATTATGCCACACACTTTGGGTCATAATGTCATACAAAGAAGTCAGTAGTCCCAACAAGTAGACATACAAGTCCAACTGGAGGCATACCAGTAAATCTTTAGTTGTACAGCCCAGACCTAAAACCTTGCATAATTTTACATTTTGTTTGTACAGACATTTGATTAATGGCAATGCAATATGAAGAGACATTTTCACAATTTCCAGTAAATTACACCTCACATAACTTTGGGCTCCATTTAAGTTATGTAAAGAATGTTTCCTACTTTGATGCATTTCAACAGTGTTCATCAAAGTAGAATGTGGCTGTTTATAAAGGTAGAAACTTTCCATCAGATTTGGAGGAAAAGTTAAATAACTGTCAGGTTTGGGATGGAAATTCCATTATAAATAGTAAAATGTTTCTAAAATCCCATTAAGGTGCTATGGCCAGGCATGAGCTAAGAAACAAATGAAAAAAACATTTTTGTTGGAAAGTATGCAGAAGATCTTCAAAAATAGGAGAACAGAAGAAATGTTACATTTAAATGAAGCTTCTTAGTCAAAATATGATTTTTATCACCATGAAAATCTGATTTGATCAGTTACTATGGCACATAGTAATAAGGAAGGCAGTGGCATGTGAGTGAAGTACTCTAATTAGTTTTGGTCTCCGGCTCATATTAATCCTACATAATCCTGTGTCCTGCAAGTGAAAGAAAAGGAACCTAATGTGACATAAACGGAGGCAGAAGTACATCTAGAATAATTTACGAGGGAACGGGGAGCATGATTGCTTTCTCTTGAGTTCCCACTAATTACTTGACCCTGGGACCAACACAGGTGCCACAATATTCAGCCATTTTTTCTTGAACCCAAACAGTAATCGTACAAAGCATGACAACCTAGGGTTGACCACTTAGAAAAGGAGTTAGATCATGTTTTGGAACACGAGACTTGGGGATGGTATCTATTAATGTTTACTATAGTCTGTGACATGTGGAGGCCTATTTATCAAAGATCTGATTTTAGTGGTTTTAGAAAAATAGAACACAATTTGGATAGCAAATTATTTTCAGCACTGTGACAATTCCTATATAATTCTTTAAATGTATTATTTATTTGTTTATTGAAACAAGCTTTACTTAGTGTACAAACTATCTCCCTGCTGCAAAGTCCAAACATATTGTATGGTGTTCTCCTGCTTTTATCTCTGTGGAATGCTTAGTGGGCACTACTAGGGCTGCTTTCATCTAATGTATCTGTTGAAAGATATTGACAGTTAGTCAACAGCTGAGGAGATTCCAGAAGTTCAGTGTTCAAAGTTCTTTACATGAAAAAGAAGTAGGTTCTTTGTTTATCTAGGATATATTGAATCAGAGAAGGTGTTACTGTATATAAAATGACTCATTTGAATTGGCATACTGTAGAAGAGAGGTTATGTGGGAAATGGTGTTCTGCAAGGTAACATAAAATATGATTTACAACTGTAAGGGCTGAGCAAATGATACACAAAAAGCTTATTACTTTTAGTCCCAAAGGATGGAAGTCATAAATCATACTCTTCTCCCAATGGATCGGGATTTATTTTAGTGGTCCACAGTGGAGGGAATGTCCCTTCCAAAGAAAATATCACTAACATAAGGAATGAGGGGTTCATAGACTTGCTAAGAAAATGGTGAGTATACTCTTTCTCTACTGCCCATGATGGAAACTGATCTTGAGTCACACACACACACACACACACACACATATATATAAGCTATCCAACCTGGTGCACTCACAAACAATGTTCCAAATTCCTGGGTGCTGATTAAAAAATCTTCATTTAAATATATATATATATATATATATATAAAAAACGCACTCCAAGGACTTTTACAGTTCAGATAAATTTAGTGTTTATTTTGACGTTTCGGTGCCATTACTCGGGCCGTCCTCAGGAAGGTGAACACAGCACATCAATGAATACAATTTAAAAGGTGAAAGGGCACCAAACAGACCTGTGTGACATCATCAGTGATCTGTCTGCAAAACAACATAATAGTTAACTTTTATTAATTATTCTAATATTATGCACTGTTATGTACGTCACCTTAAACCAAAAACAGCACCTTAAACCAAAAATCTAAAAATACACCACCTTAAACCTGTCGCGGTCATGTGGAAGTCAACAGCAGATGGTCTCGAAGTTGTTTCTTAGCAAAGTTATCTGTGCTGGATAATCTGAAAAATTTGGGGGTTTTGTTCGATAATCCGAAAAAATTGAGTTTTCACAGTAAAAACTCAATTAAATCTTTGTGTCCTGATGCTTGGCTGTGCTGATTTTTTTCAAGAAAAATTATTAATAAATGAGTTAAAATTGTGGAAGGGAGTCAGATCAACTTTGTTTTTAAAAAAAAAACTGTCAGGACAGCAAAAGTCTCTTAAAGAAAAACGTCTTTTATTTCAGCCAGCAGATACAGCTTGAAAAAGAAAGGAAGTTTTCTTCCAAAAATAGTTTTAAAAACAAAAGTAGCTTTTTGCAGCTAAAATAGTTTACCAAGACACAATACCAGCAATTTAACAGACTACTGAACAAGTAATTGTGTGTGTACGTATGCATAGATCTCAGTATATCAATTTGCAAGACCTCTCTCTGGGGCTCATTTATCAACACTTGCTGTGGGGCAGGAACCAATCAGTGATTGGCTTTTTCAGACAGCTTCAGGTAGTACAGTGAATGCAACACTTTGATTGGTTGCCATTGGTTACTGCCTAGGAGCAAATTTGCCTTTGTTTTTCTCTGTTAGAGATCTTGAGAGACTGGCCAGCCTGGATTTTAAGGGCTACTAATTAGCCATCTGAGGCTAATCAGATCCAACTGGTCAGCCTGTAGCATCTCAATACATTTGGTGATAGCCATGGTGGTTCCCTTGGAATGTCATGTGGAATGATGGATGGTGCTTAGATCCTGGGATAGAGAAGACCCCAGTAAATAGTGAGTGTCGGAGACCCTACTGCTCTAGAAGCACAAAAAGTACAGAATTCTGAGGCTCCACTTAGAAGTGTAAAGGGTTAGTAATTTTGGAATATTTCCACAAGCATAGTGGTTGAACCCAAGAGTGAACCTGGAATTGAATCCAGAAAATAAATCTGTAGTTTATCTTTATGTATCCTAAATATGCATTGAGAACTTGGAATTCTCTCCCTGAATAATTTGTACAGACTGATACATTAGATAGCTTCAAGAAGGGGTTGGATGATGTTTTAGCAAGTGAGGGAATACAGGGTTATGGAAGATAGCCTATAGTACAAGCTGATCCAGGGACTAGTCCGATTGCCATTTTGGAGTCAGGAAGGATTTTGTCCCCCTGAGGCAAATTGGAGAGACTTCATATGGGGTTTTTTCTGCCTTCCTCTGGATCAACTAGCAGTTAGGCAGGTTAAAACAGTTGAAAGGTTGAACTTGATGGACGTGTGTCTATTTTCAACCTAACTTACTATGTTACTATGTACTATGTTACTATGGAATAGTAAAACATAAGACTCATTTACTATGGGCAGGGGTTCGGGGGTGAAAAGGGATCCATTACTGCCATTAGACTTGGCAGTGATGCCCCTGCCCATGGTTGATGCAGTAATTCTCCTTTTTTTACTGTAATTTACTTCTTTTTCCTCTTCTTTAGTAGTAAGCTGTCATTTTAAATTACATTTTTATTCTTCTTGTATTGATTTTATGCTTACTTTAGATTTACATCATTACAATGGGATAAAGTATTTAGTCATTCTACCTGCATTACACTATGGCAATATATGCTTTCAAAAACTTTACATTTGTACCCCTACAACAAATTATTTCTTATTCAAAATGTGTAAAAGGGCAGTTGGTTGAGTCTAATGCCTTCATACTGTATTTATGTAGAACATTCCCTATGTAATTATTCATTCTCCTTTCCCCAGATAGAGAAAGATTAGTATTAGCACTATTTGCTAGATTAGACATTGAAAAGCTGCAGCATGTGGCTGACAGTGCTGATCAAAATCACTTTTTGAGATAGAGGTTAAACATTACATTCTGGGATGCTGGGCATCATTATCTTCTCAGTAGGGGCACATCTGTCTAAACTTGTACTGCTTTACAGCTCCAGCCTCATCAATACAAAAGGGAAAAGGCAGAGACAGGAGCTGTTTTATAAATGATTTGGGTATGGGTGCCTTACATCAAAGCTGATGAGATCCAAAATAATTGAAAAGCTCCTTTCATCCAGATGCTGTGGTTATTTTCTATTATGATACTTATTCAATACTTTGAAAAGCTATTCAAGTCCTTCCCTGTTCAATATGCTTTAAATCTGCTCATTTGAAAAGACTGGTTTTTACAAGGAAAAAAAAAACATTGATGATTTTTCTCAAGGAAATGACTCTTTGCTAATGTAAAATATGTAGCAGTGTTATTTCGTTGGAGGTTTAAAGGTAATTTATGAAGAAGCTGCAGTAGCAGTTGCACTAAAATCGATGCAAATGTTGCATGGTTGATGCTATTCATGTATAAGTGATGGTGGGGAACCCTAGAGCATGAATAGCTTTTTATTCGAATCATTCGATTCTATTGAATTTTCAAAATTCACTGGTCGAAGTGGTCTTCAAAAACATTTGAAAATTTTAATCTTTTTGAAAATTCGATCGAACTTCGAATCCTTCATGTGAATTTTGTAAATCTGCCCCCATGCATCAGAAGTGGTGCAATCCCACAATTTACCCACAACTTGCACCTGATTTACAAACACAAACAACTTCTGACACATCAGGGGCAGCTCCCCATGTGGCTGTAATTCGGTTGGATTTCCAGAAAAAGACTCTTCATTGTTGGTAAAAAAAAAAACATGGAGATATGCTCGTGAAAACCATACTTTGCACTCTGTAATGCCGAGTTATGATCGCAGATGCGGAATGCACAGGTGCAAGTAGCACCTGATGAGCAACATGTTTTGAACAATCTAATACAGGTCAAAATGTGAAGAAAAATTTAATTGTTTGCTATTGGCAACTGCACCTATGCTCATTAATGAACTCTAATATTCTGAGCTGCCATATTGAAACCCGTTATTGTGAAAGCTGTGAATGACTGGAAAGCCATCTCCCATAGACTCCATTATAACCAAATAATCCACATTTTTAAAAATGATTTCCTTTTTCTCTGTCATAATAAAACAGTACCTTGTACTTTATCCAAACTAATACAAAGTTTACATGATTTTCTAGTAGACTTAAGGTATGAAGATCCAAATTATGGAAAGAACTGTTATCCGGAAACCCCAGGTCCCAAACTTTCTGGATAACAGGTTCTATACCTGTATCACCTTTAAACAAAGGATCTGTTTTCTATAGACTCTAAAACACCACATCAAACTACAGCACCTTCATAAGATCTTTTATATCAAGCTGGAAAAGTTTTTTCAAATTGTTTCGGTTCATGACACAAAACTGCAATTTCAGTGCATCAACAATATTTTGTAAGGATATATATATATATATAAAACATAAACCCCTTCAGAGAGTATATCATTTGGTCTTTTTTGTGTTAAAATGTTCATTTAACTACAGAAATCATTTGCCAGTACACTTTATTAACAAAAAGGGGAGGCTGGGGAGCAGAATCATAATACAATTACTACTTTATGAAACTCTTATAGTGGCTGCACAAAGCACAATATATTATAGTCATTTTATCAGGGACTTGTCTAGAAAACTGGTCCGTGAGCTGTAGGCGTACGTTTAATACTGTGTCAGTTATTTCACTTAATTTTCTGAATGCTCTTTTGCATATATTGTGGTTTCTCGCACACTGTGCGTGCTGTTACAGTTAAATTATTTGACATCATTCCAAAATGGCAAGCGCATTGTAAACAAAACAAGCTTTTTATAGAGAGCCATTTAGATTCAAATTTTACCCACAAAGAACAGAAGAATGACATATAAATCTAAGTGGAAGAACAATTAGTATTATCAGAAAAATGTTTGCTGGGTTATTCTGGAAATAAGGAGTGGGATAATTTGTATTAAAATTTCATTGTCAGATCATTATGCTCTTCAGAATGCTCCCTATGAGTAGGAATGGATAGGCTTACATAAATGGGAAGAATATTATGCTGTTAAAAGAGAAATATGACTTGTATAATATACGGGAGTTGCATGAAAATATATAATAAAGGTAGTCTTTACATAGTAACATAGTAAGTTATGTTGAAAAAAGACACACGTCCATCAAGTTCAACCTATTAACTTTTTTTTTTATAAACCTGCCTAACTGCTAGTTGATCTAGAGGAAGGCAAAAACCAAATCTGAAGCCTCTCCAATTTACCTTAGGGGGGGGGAAATCCTTCCTGAATCCAAGATAGCAATCAGACTAGACCCTAGATCCATTTATACTTTGAGCTATCTCCCATAACCCTGTATTCCCTCACTAGCTAAAAAGCCATCCAACCCCTTGTTAAAGATATCTAATGTATCAGCCTGTTCCACATCTTCACAGCTCTCACTGTAAAAAAACCCCTTCTGAATATTTAGGTGGAACCTCTTTTCTTCTAATCAGAATGGGTGACCTCGTGTCAGCTGGAAAGACCTACTGGTGAATAAAGCATTAGAGAGATTATTATATGATCCCTTATATCTTTATACATAGTTATCATATCACCCCTTAAACGCCTCTTCTCCAGCATGAAGATCCCCAATTTGTCCAGTCTTTTATCATAGCTAAGATTTCCCATACCTTTTACCAGCTTACTTGCCCTTCTCTGTACCCTCTCTAATACAATAATGTCCTGTTTGAGTGAGGGAGACCAAAACTGTACGGCATATTCTAGATGTGGCCTTACAAGTGCTCTATAAAGTGGAAGAATGACTCCCTCCTCCCCTGACTCTATGCCCCTTTTAATACAGCTCAAGACCTTATTTGCCCTTGATGCTGCTGACTGGCATTGCTTGCTACAGCCAAGTTTATCATCTACAAGGACTCCAATGTACCAGGTGCATGAATTTACATCAATCAAAATGTAATCTCATTTGCCACTTAGCTGCCCAGATTGCCAGTTTGTCAAGATCCTGTTGCAAGGATGCCACATCCTGGATGGAATTAATTGGGCTGGATAGTTTTGTGTCATCTGCAAACACTGATACATTACTTACAACACCCTCCCCTAAGTCATTAATGAACAAGTTAAATAAAAGTTAAATAAAAGTGGAACCAATACCGGAGCCATTATGGAACCCCACTAAGAACCTCACTCCAAGTAGAGAATGTACAATTAACAACCACCCTCTGTACCTGATCCTGTAGCCAGGTCATTAGCTGGTATATAAATAAAATCCCAAGAGCTACAGTCAGTCCGCCATCCTGTAGCAAAGTCACTTGGTCAATATTAACCTTAACCTTAAAAGGGAGCTAATAGTTTAAAAACTGCTATTGCAATATGAAATCTACAGTATTATTCAGAATACTCAGGATTTCTGGATAAGGGACCTTTCCATAGTTTGGATCTCCATACATTAAGAGGGTTATTTACTAAGGTTCAAGTTGTTTCTTAAATTTTAATTGTTAATTTTCTTTCATTAAAATTCATATTTTGGGTTAACAAAAACCTAAAATTTTGAGATTTATTATATCGACCTAGGAAATAGCTTGAATCTGAAAATGCAACATCTAAAACCTGTCAAGGTCATGTAGTAGTCAATGGCACAGGGCTCTTGAACTATTTGAAGATGTTAATAGCCTTCATGGTGTTCATTTTTTAGGAAGGTTTTGCCTGAAAACTCATCAAATCCATTCCAGCAATTCAAGTTTTTCCTGCTGAAAACTCAATTCGAGTTCTCTGGTTGTTAACTAGTGATGGGCGAATCTCACCCATTTCACTTCGCCGAATTTCCAGTGAAATTCGCGAATTGGCGAAAAATTCGCGAAACGAGTCGCGCGTCAAAAACATCGTCAAAACAACGTTAATCGAGTCACGTCAAAAACGACAAGCGACTCGTTTTTTGCTGGCGAATTTTTGCTGGCGAATTTTTGCTGGCGTTTCGCGAATTTATTCGCCAGCGGCAAATCGCGGGAATTCGCCGCGAATTCGCCCCTGGCAAATAAATTCGCCTATCACTATTGTTAACCCCAAACTCGCTGACTCGTGTTGTTTCCGTTTGAGTTAATTTTAAATTGGAAATCAATCTCATTATGAGTTCATTCGAGGTATAAAAAAACCTCTAAAATTTGACCTTTGATAAATAACCCCCAAGTCTACTAAAAAGTAATTTAAACATTACATAGAACCAATAGGACTGTTTTTCCTCTAAGAAGAAGGAATTACATCTTAGTTTTTCTCAAGTACAAGGTACTTTTTCATTATTACAGAGAAAAAGAAAATCGGTTTGAAAAATCAAAATTATTGGCTTCTAATAGAGTCTATGGGTGATGCTATTCCATAATTCAGAGCTTTCTGTCCAGATAACAGGTCCTGTACCTGTATAGACATGTAACAGTAGAAGTAAAGTGTCCTTAAAGGGGTTTTTAACCTTTAAGGTAATGTTTAGTATGACAAAGAGAGTAATATTCTGATATCATTTGCAACTGGTTTTCATTTTTATTATTTTGTGGGTTTTGATATAGATTGTTATTCAGCAGCTCTGCAGTTTACAGTTTCAGCAATCTGGTTGCTAGGGTCTAAATTACCATAGCGACCATGGTTAAATTTGAATAAAAAACTTGCATATGAATAGGAGAGGCCTGACTAGAAAGATATGTAATAAAATCAGCAATTACAGTTAATTTGTTACAGAGCATATGTTTATTTTTTAAACAGGGTCATTGACCCCCATTTGAAAGCTGGAAAGAGAAAGGCAAATAAATCAACAACAATAAAAAATAAATAATGCAGACCAGACCTATTGCAAAGTTGCTAGGAATTGGACATTTTATATACTAACACTTACCTTAAAGGTGAACCGCCCCTTTTCTGCCATTTTCATTTCCCAAAAATCTTCTTAGCATCATCTAGCGCAAATCTGTGACTGGCTAAATGTCAGAATTTATAGCCCACTGTCCTTCCAGGGAATGAGCATTTTTGTAACAAAAATACCTAATGGAAGGAATCTATGAAGAGCTCAAATAATGCACAACAATGATCGTTTTCGGCAAAATTTAAAGGAACAGTTCAGTTTAAAAACTAAAAACCATGTAACTAGATAGGCTTTTCAAAATAAAAAATATTTCTAATATAGTTAGTTAGCCAACAATTTAATGTATAAAGGCTGGAGTGACTGGATGTCTAACATAACAGAACAGAACAGTACTTTCTGGTTTTCAGCTCTCTAACTCTGAGTTAAGGTGGCCATACAAGGAGAGATCTGCTTGTTTAGAGATGTCGCCAAACGAACAGATCTCAGCTCAAAACTGTACGCGATATTCTAGATGTGGCCTTACAAGTGCTCTATAAATTGGAAGAATGACCCCCTCCTCCCGTGACTCTATGCCCCTTTTAACACAGCACAAGACCTTATTTGCCCCTGATGCTGCTGATGCTGCTGACTGGCATTGCTTGCAACAGCCAAGTTTATAATCTACAAGGACTCCTTTTTCATAATGGATTTGCCTAGTGCAGTCCCATTAAGAGTATAAATGGCTTGGATATTTTTACATCCCAGGTGCATGACTTTACATTTATCAACATTGAATCTCATTTGCCACTTAGCTGGCCAGATTGCTAGTTTTTCAAGATCCTGCTGCAAGGATGCCACATCCTGGATGGAATTAATTGGGCTGGATAGTTTTGTGTAATCTTTAAACACTAATACATTACTTACAACACCCTCCCCTAAGTCATTAATGAAGCCCAACAGACCTTAGTTTAGAAAGCAGTCGTTTATGGGGCATGGTATTAAACTCTTTGGCAAAACCCAAATAGATCACATCTACTGCCCCCCATTGTCCAGAATCTTACTTACCTCATCATAAAAAGCAATCAATTTTGTCTGACATGACCTATCCTTCATAAAGCCATGCTGATTGCTGCTTATAATGCCATTCACTAGGACAACATTTTGAATGTGATCCCTTAACAATCTTTCAAATAATTTGCCCACCACATACGTCAAATTTACTGGCCTATAATTGCCAGGCTGAGATCGTAATCCCCTTTTTAAATATTGGGATGACATCAGCTTTCCTCCAGTCCATAGTCCAGATGAAAGCGAATCTGAAAAAATTTGAAATAGGGGCTGGTATTAAACTAAACTAAGCTCTCTGAGAACCTGTGGGTGTATGCCATCAGGCCCTGGAGCCTTGTTTACATTTTTATTAAAGCTTTATGAATCATATCCTGAGTCAGCCACTGACTAGATTGAGCTAAATCATTAGTGCAGCTATGAAGTGAGCCTGGGAACTCATACTCCTCTATTGTATACACTGATTTAGCACATTTGCCTTTTCTGTATTGGTTACAACCATACTGGTACCATTATTTAATGGAGCAACACTCTCAACCTGCATCTTTTTACCATTAATATATTTTAAAAACTTTTTAGGATTACTTTTCACCGGCGCTGCAATCAATGCATTTAACAGATTGCTGATTTACAACATTTATTACAGTGTTTATATTCATTAAATGCAGCTTCTGTCCCAACAGATTTGTGGTTTTTAAATGCCTTTCTCTTCTTCCCATTAACTTCTTTACATCATTATTAAGCCACATAGGATGATTCTTAGAGCTTCTACATTTACTCCTTAAGGGAATAAATTGAGACCATTTATGATTTAATATTTTAAATGACAACCATTTCTGTTCCCTGGTTTTAGCTGAAAATGTAATGGATCACTAGATCCAGAATAACATTTTTTCTTGTAGGCTCCTCAACCCCCCATTATCATTAATTTAACCAAACCAGCAGCTTTTTCTATTTGTTCCTCCTCACTTACATTAGGGGCTCTATAGCATACCCCTACAACTAATTTGTTGGACTCTTTACAATTGGTGAAGAATTCCACCCATAAGACTTCTGCCCCCTCATTTTCTAACATAACCTCCTCCTTTATATAAGCTTTTAAATCCTGCCTAATGAACAGACATATCCCTCCTCCTTTTCTATTGCCTCTGTCCCTCCATATAGCTGCTGATATTAACTGTCCAGTCATACCACTCATTCAGCCATGCCCCACCAATCACATCATATTTTCCCTCCAGCACCTCCAGCTCTCCCATTTTACCAATCAGACTCCTTGCATTTGCAAACATACATTCAATACTGGTACCATGTTGAACAAATGACATGTGGTCCACCCTATCCTTAACAGCAAACAACACTTATTGAGTTTAATCGCACATTTTTTCCAATCTAGTTTAAACTCATCCTTGAAGTCTTGTATTCAAAAATCAATTAATCAGTCTTTAGATGTATACTTTAATCCTAGCCAATTCAACCACTGCTTGTTTAGTCTGTACATTAGACACGTCCGTGAAATGATATCTGGCCAAAAGTCAGCCACATGTCGATTGGGCAGGTTTAAATTTCCATTGGATCAAGAACCCAAATGGTTCAATAATGCTACCTTCAATTTGACCTCCCCTGTTCTTCTCATTGTGATCTGACTGTTGGACCCTAGGGCCCACAATTGGATCAGCCCAACATCGCCCAACGATATCGCCCACTACATGAGCAGATCTCCCTGTGTATGGCCAGCTTAAGAGATATCAGCAATGTGTATGTTTTTGCCTCTTTGCAATGGCTTTTATAATAGAACTGTTTCTTTTATATGATATTTAAAAAAAACAAAAAACCTTTCAGTGCTGTTTCACATGTGAAACATTTCACAATTGCTGCTGCATTGGCAAGATAAACCTTTAATTTTTTCCTAGACTCAACATAAAATAAAAATCCAATTGTAAGAGATCTCCATAAGTAAAGCCTCTCCTAATGGACAAGTCTAGAAATTGAAAACATCTGGTTAATAATTTGTATTATATACTATAGTACTGTACTTTTACTTTGTCTCTTGACTAAAGTTTATAAAAAAATGTGATGCATTTGAAGCAGCAAATATTCTGTTACTAGAGGTCATCAGTGAAGGTTTACTGGTTATAAATGGCATTTAAATTTGACAATAAATGATGAGGTATACCCTGTGGGATTAGGCAGTTCCAGATATATACAGTTTTGTGCTTTAGTTTGGTACAAAAATTGTTGAATGACCTTCCTTTCTTCATGTTCCATTTGAGCTTACCAATAATCCAGGATGAAAAGATAATTGGATTGATATGGAACCCAAACCTTAGTGACACTGAAACTGATTTAAAAGGTATAAATTGTGTGGCCTGCTACCAAATATAGACAGTACTCATAAAAGACATTCTCATGGTTGGGGCAAGAAACCAAGATATGAATCTACAAAGTACATGCAGAATGGAACTTATCCTTCTGCTGACTCGAACTGTGATTCCAAACATTCATCTTTTAAGAGGGTCTGCCTGACACTATCTGCAGTGCTTGTGGGAATGACTGATAGGGGAGTGCACATTCTAAGAGCCCTTATCAAACTAGTTCATAATAAAGAAGTATGACCTTCTCTGTGACATCTGTGACAAATCCATATAGTATACTTTAACAATAAAATGGGGCACTAAAGTGTATCCTCCACTGCACACCTAAGAAACACAGCTGCTAATATATTTATTCAGGTATTTATTATCTGAAACCTGTCATACAGAAAGCTTGAATCTTTCTCCATAGATTCATTTTAATCAAATAATTCCAAATTTTAGAACATGGTTCCTTTTTCTCTGTAATAATAGATTATTGCCTAAACAAGATACTGTATAATGAATCGTTATTGGAGGTAGAACAATCCTGTTTGGTTTAATGTATGTAATGTTTGAAATTTGTTTTTTTAGTAGACATCAGGTATGGAGATCCAAATTATGGAAAGACCACTTATCCAGAATACCTCAAGTTCTGAACATTCTGGATAGCAGGTCCCATACCGTATATATTTGCAGGCAACTGCTTAAGTAATAATTTAAGTTGTAACAAAATCTGGAAATCTTAAGATCAACTGGAAAATATCATAGAGCCACTAGTCTCAAACCAGACCACAGCAGGTGTTTTAGAGCAAATAAATCTTTGATCAACCCAAAGGGTCCTTTATATATGTGAAAGTACATTTGGAACTGTGAGTGTAGTGTTATTATGTTTGCTTTCAGTAGCAATACTAGTCACGTGGGGTGCAATCTGACAGCTCTGGGTGCAATGTAATTCTGTAATTCTGAAAACAAATTGCATTTACTATTTGCATGCCTACTCTGTGGGATGGAGATAAATTTTGTTTTTAGGATACCACTTAAATTGTTTGCCATGAATGCTAGCTGCTCCCTAACAACAAAAAGACAGTGATGCAAAACCCTAAGAAGACAACTAATTGTCAGTCTGTTTTCTAAGCAGGTGGCCTCATGCTCATACCAATTTAATGTGATGCGCTTCTGGGGCCCCAGAACTTTCTTCTGAATAGCAAACAACAAGCTGAGGGTTTAAACAAAAGTATAGTGAAGGTCGGGAAAATGTTCAGGGCAGGTGGCAAGAATAATAAAAAGAAAAAAAGGGTAAATCAGACAGAATAATGGACTTGAGCAGGAATTAATAAACAATAATCAGCTTCGGAAAGGCAGCAACAGGAAAGGGGAATGTAATGTAAAAAATGTCATAAACAGGACAGATGGCTTGAGAAAACACCGATGGCAGTCTGAAACATTGCCAGTGTACTGGGTCAGAGCCCATGTCTCAATAAAGGCATTTTATTGAAAGAAATTCTTGATTCTTCAAAACACAGAGATAAACAGGACAGGCGCAGAGGAAATGACGCTGCAGCAGGACAATGACCAGGGAACTCCTGAAGAACCATGGTTGTCCACACCAAACATGTCTTGGGACATGCCTTACTATACTTCTGGGATCTTGGGTTTCAATAACAACCAGGGTATTCGGTTTGGAGTTTGTATGTTTTTCTCATGTGGGTTTCTTCTGGGACCCTGTTTTATTCACAGTCCAAAAATATGCAGCTTTTTTATAGGACTCTTGATGTTGACCCTTGTTTATGCACAGTTACATTTTGTTTGCCACTTGGGAAAGGAGTGAACACCCAATCTCTGTAGGAATAAGGTACAATAACTGTTATTTAGACATACATTTAGACCCCTTTTAAAAAATGTGTTTAAAGAACCCAAGTTCTTTATTGATTATGCATAAAATCACTAGACACATTCTCAAAAATGACTTCATGTTATCTTCACTCAGTAGCTTTTATTTGCAGAAAAAAATATACAGATTAATAAACCTCTGCCTTTTTGACATACATTAGCTGAACATCTGTCAAATATTAAACAGAGAATGAGAGCATGTTGCCAGCATCTCCTTTTGATTTTAACTCTCAGTATTCTTAGCCTCATTGTGAGATTTTTAAATCATTGCACTGTATTTACTAGGACTAGATAGGATTATCTCCCCCAATAAATATATGTACAATAAAATCTTTGCCTGATCAAATAATTCCATTAGCTTGTGGTTAAACTGTTTTAAAATTCAAAAAATAGAGTTGGCCTCTAGATTTTTACATTGCTACAGGTATGGTGACTTTAAGCTGTTGAACATGCTAACCAGAAGCATATCTTGCACTGAGGACTTCCAGTTAAACTTTATCTTGTTTGGTCATTGGCAATAACTAATTACAATGGTTTTGTAAAAGCTTTTAAGTTTTCTTTCTTAGTTTAAATACATATTTATAAAGTTGTGTACAAAATGTTTGTACAATATTTTACTCCAAAAAAGTATATCTTGATCTCTAAATGACAAAAACAATGAAAATCCTGGATTTTATAGTACATGTATGGAAACATAGGGTTTTCCAGAAAAGGGGATGACCATACCCTAGCTGATAAAAATAATAAAATCAAATTTGGATTCATGCAGCTTAGTTACCATCAAGTACAAGGTACTGTTTAATTACTACACAGAAAAAGGAAATTACTTTTAAAAACTAGAATTATTTGATACACATAGGGGTAGATTCAACAAAGAGTGAAGTTCCACCACTAGAGGGAAATTCCACAGCTCTCAATTAATTTCTATGGGATTTTGCAAGGCGTATTCATCAATGGGTGAAGGGAAAGTTCACCCTTTGATGAATACGCCTTTAACGGAACTTAACTTCACTCTTTGATGAATCTACCCCAAAGACTCCATGGGAGGTGGGTGTTGAATAATTCAGAGCTTTGCGAATAATGGGTTTCCAGATAAGGATCCCATTACACACACATGCATGCATACACGCACAAATACACACACACATATATACATATATGGCTGATAAGTTCCCTATCTGTGAAACACTGAGGTTGTCTTTAGAAATCTTGGAGCTTGATACCATTAAATGGTTGGACCCTCATGTCCAAAAATGCATGCATTTTATTAGTGTAACCAGGGTCCAGTTATTGCTATGCCTTACATATAATCAATATAGTTACATTTAGTTAAGTTGGGTTGAAAAAAGGCCGAAGTCCATCAAGTTAAATCCCTCCAAATGAATACGAGTGTCCATACATACACTGTCATAAACTATATGAATAAACATATATACCAATATCTATAACAAATATAGATTTTAGTATCACAATAGGCTATATTATACTTGCAAAGCCATTCTTAATGTCATCAGTGCATTCTACTACTTCATTGTGAAGAACTACCTACACTTCTTCAAGTGAAATTTTTTTTCCTCTAGTCTAGTCTAATCTAGTCTTTCATGTCTGCATAAAAAAATAGAGCATTACTCTCTGATCCCCCAAGGTTTCATTTATTAGGTTTAGATTCCCTGGCACAGTCTTGGCTGTCCCTTGTGAACTGCAATATTAATTATAGGGATTGTTACAATGAGCTAGTCTTTTTCCACTCTTCACCATTCAGGGAGTTATTCAAATTTAAATCCAAATTTATCTCATAATTTAAATAAAAAAAGCTCAACCAAACTCCCATCCTCGATTTTCTGACTTTTTTCCTAAATTAATAAGCTTTTATTTTGTGTTTTTGCCCAAACCCGAAGCCCCGAAAAATAAGGGATTATTGGGCTAAACCAAGTGCAAACTACATTAACTTCAAATTGGTATAGGGGACATCTCCCATTACATATATATATATATTCATTACCTCAAAAGGTATGAGATGGAGGATTTTCAGATGTAGGCTAGATAGATACATAGATGATACACACATGAAATAGATACATGATAGATAGATGATAGATTAAATAGATTAGATAGATAGATGGATTATCTTGATAGATGATAGATTAGATACATCGATAATACATAGATTGGATAGATGGCTTACCTTAAAAATGGCAAAGTTTGATAGATTTCTAAATATACACTGTATTCTTTTCCAGTTTCTACTTAACAAATAAAATCTATGTACGCGTCATTGCATTTCTCAGGATTACAGCTCAGAAATGCCCCTTTGTTAGATTCTACATGGTGTCAAATCTCAATACAATGACAGACATTTGCATTTGTGGGAATTTTATTTAAAGCAATGTTTCTTCAACAAGAGCCGAAGTGACATTTTAAGAAATCATCATCTGCTTCAGACATTGGTAGTAGCAGTTTTAGTCATTTTCTGTTAGATTTGAATGCAATTTGTATCCACCAGCACTTCTTGTTAAGTGCAGTAATAATGGTGCAGCAACACAAACTGCACTCAACCTCAATTTAGCAAAAGTTTTGAATAGACAGGAAAAAAAACTCTTTGATTCTTCTTTACTGAGATGAAGGTAGCATAAAATCAACAGCAAGGATCAGAAAATACACACTCACGTTGCTGTTAGATTTATATATATTGTAACACTTTGAAAATACATACAATATTGGATAGTGTATAGATACTTCTCACATCTGAGTACCAATAGGGGAATGCAATAAAAAGATAAAAAATATGAAACGCAAGTACATTTTCCTTTGTCTGTGTTTAATATATCATTTGCTAACCTGCAAGAGTATTTAGTGCCCTATTCGCTTGCACCAGTGAACAGTGTATGTAATAAAACTTGTTATTAAATTGAGAATTTTAAATGTGCACACCACATTTTTGCTTGAAGCCATGGTAATGAAAGGTCATTATAATTGCACCATAAAATATTCCAGCTTCAAGAAGGTCTTAAAAACTGTGCTATGCACAATTAATATTCTCAATTTCATAACTGTCCAATAAAACATATTGCACAAGAATATATGATTATTAGCTTACACTGTATGTGCATTACTTGATACCCTACTTACATTGTCAGTATTATCACTATGACCACCATGGGAAATCCATATATTCTAGGGATTATAAAGATTATGTTCAGGCTTTGGTTTAAGGCAAGTATATTCAGATAAAGTATACTTTTAAATTATTTTCAAAGTTTGAGGAATACCCTCTCCACAGTTGGTCTCTAAGCAGCAAGAAGAAAGTGCTGACCAGTTAGATAATAATAATAGCAGGGGGTTAAGTTCTCATTTAATGGCACTTAGGCTGGAACCCCCTCTCCAAACCCTTCCAAGGGGGGATGAGCCCCACAGTTTTGGAACTGCTGCTATAGGGTACTTAAATGTTTATAAATTACATACAGCCATCTTTTCAATAAGAATGTATTAAAGGGATGGGCTCTGATGTTTTATTATAGTTAGGAATCATTTGGTCGAATTAGCAGAACCTCAGATATGTATTCATATATTTGTAAGCAAGTATGCTTGAATGTACTGGTTGAATTTTTTGAATTGAGATAAAGATGGGCTTTTTGCTGTGTTAACATTCAGTGGGTTCCCTTAGTTGAATGGTTAATACCTGGCCAATCAAGAAGGCCCCTACCTTGATTCAATGACTAAATGATTCTGAATGTTATTTGCCATAGGAAGAAAAAAACACAAATGTCTACTTCTTAAATAGAATTTCAATATTCTAGGAAAGTCCCTAAAAATGGCACTTTGAGGAGCAATGGCATGATTCTTTATCACAATATCTGGAAAATATTTGAATGTATCATCATGCAAATTTAGGATGACATATTTTTATGTGATATGGATTTTAGGAAATGTATTCATCTTTTCAATTACCAATATTTAAAAAAAGTGAGTGTCTATATAACCAGCATTTATTTTTAAAAGGAAAACAATAATTGAATGCAATTATTTTTGTTAAAGTCCACTTAAAATTTTGTTTTTAAGAGAGAGTGGCACTTTGCTAAAAAGAGCTGCCTGCGTTTAATGATAGTAGTAGTGTCTCTTGATATCAATTTTCTGGACATGTATTGTCTATTGTGGACATTCTGTTGCTGTCACAAAATCTGCGACATATGATACATTTTTTGAAGACAACTTTTCAGTAATACCAATATTAAAAAAAAGAACACATTTCAGTTGTTCCATCTTTTACACATGAATAAGCACAACTGTGCTGTAAGGTGGACCGGGAGATCATCCCGTCGTCAGAGCATCCGCATTTCTGTGTGTGCGCGTAGTCTCCCAGCGTCATATGAGTGTGCAAACGCTGTCTATGCGCGGTGGACGCGCTGACGTTACAATTTGGCGCCAAATTCAGAATAAATTCCCTGTTTCCCTGCATTCTGTGCCCAAGCTGGTTTTCAGACACTCTGACCCTGCCTAAGCGTTTTTCTATATTGACTACCTGTGCTTTGACATATTGTCTGACTCGACTGCTGCTTCTTGTCGCCTGTCCACGACCTCTGCCTGAATTGACCACGAAAATTGCCGTCTGCCCATGACCTCTGCCTGAACTGACCATTCTTCTGTCTCATCCTCTGGTACTGCATTTTTATCACCAGCCTGTGAGTAGGATCTCTGCCTGATGCCGCAGCAGAAAGTCCGGGGCCCCAAAAGGGCATCGGAGAAGGTAGGGCTCTCTTACTTCACTTTACTGCTTGCCCAAGCAGTTTTAGGACTTCTAACACCTGCAGTACCGTGACATGTGCAATTGAAAGCTGACAATGTGTAGCAAGAGCTATGGCACACAGCACCTTTTGACTTCTGCTACGTATAGTGTAAATATAGACATCACTACCCTCCACAGGTCATTTCTGAGTCACAAGAATGGGTAGTGGCATGGACAGCTGACCGCATGGTGGTTTGTGTATTCAAATGATAATTGCTCGTGCAAGGCCACTCTTGCTTCTTCCTTTTTCTGACAGTTAGTAAAATATGTGGATTTGAAAGAAAGTTAGGTAAAGATGTGCCTGCATCTCTTATTTAGATAAACATTTGCTTTATAAATGTACCAGGAAGAAGAGCAAACTGTTTATTTAGAAAAAGTGCAATTTTGGAAGGGATTACCCCCAATAATTCTAATGTCATGGTGGTCTCCAGGGGGAGTTACACCTAAGACAGTTGTGGTCAGTGAGCTAAAATTAATTTGATCACGCCTGTGGTTTGACATAAACTGTACACAACTGCTCTAAATGTTTTCTTCTGTGACTTCTGCCAATTGACATTCAAATGATGCCTTTAGGCTCAATTCTACGGTGTCCAGTGATGCAATCCACACTAGAAATCCTTCAGCTACCCCCAGCTTTGCTGGTCAATAGGCACCCTTGTCCTTCAGTCCAAACACAAGGAAGGTGCAAGAATAACCTTTTGACACAAGTAACTTTAATGAATATGTGTTATTAATCAACTGGCAGTAGCAAATATAGAGGCCCTGTAACTGCACTTGGAAATTGCTCCAATGTGTTAATCTCAACAACCACCCTTTACTAAATAGAAGGATCAATCCAGCACTATAAGACTACAGTGTGTAAAGTGCAAAAAAAAGTCACAATAGCAGTGACGTAACCTGCTGGAGTTGGGCTTCTCCGAAGATTATTTTGCTGGTGTGCCTTCTGCTATTGCAATGCCTACCTGGACCTACTTGGGCCCCACTCCCCGCCCTCCCACTGAAGTCTTCCACCCACCACAGATTTCCCCTGCTCCCCAGCAGGTAGGAGAAGGGCTGGGGAATGAGGATATATTTTTGTTTAAACCATTATAGAGAAAGCAGATCCTGTGGTCCATGCCCCCTTGTTTCATCTATAGTCACGCTGGTGCACATTAGGTTATTATTATTATTTTTTGCACTTTGTCCACTGCATGGGTCATTGTGTGAATAGCTGCAGGCCTCTGTGTTCCATTTCAGAGTACAGAGACTTAAGGGCTGAAGTTTGAATCTAGTGCAACATACAAGTGCTCTTAGAATGAGAACTAAGGGACATTCATTACTATTGGGCTAAGTGTTTGCAGGCTATGGGTTTGTATATGTATGGGTTGTATGACTAGTTGGTATTCGTCTCTGGTAGGTAACACAATACTGTGATCACCAAATTACCGAAACATTCCAAACTGTCCTGTGCAAATGATGACCAACATTTTTAGTGACAAATCATTAACACTGATAGGTTAAGCATTGAAAAAAAGATGGGAAAGAACAAAAGAGAGAGTTAAGATCTCATGTGACCTTGATATATTATACCTAACAGTTCTGCTCCCAAATACTGGGTTCTGGATTTTGATGTTGACTGAAACAAGCAGAAGAATAAATGATGACATGAATCAAACAAGGAAGATCCGTATTCTCTAATACTCTTCTTCTCGTAGCTTAGCAAGACGGTTTTGCGTGTTTTTACTGAAACCTCTATTGTCCTCATATCAGCTTATAAAATGATTGATGACACCACCATTTTCCCAACAGATTTATTCATGAGATGAATGAAATTGAATTGAATGTGTTTTATTTTCTTTTTTTTCTTCAAAAGTACACTGAGAACTAAATTGAAGTACCATTTCATTTACATATCCCCTGTAACGCAGAAACCTAAAGCAACTAACAAAATCTTAAAGACTGATGTTCGGAGAACATAATGGACTTAAAAAAGACAAAAAAAGAAAAAAGAAACAGGAAATCTTTAACAAAAGGGAAGTTTGAATCCAACGAGAAGAAGAAATCAGAATAATAGGAGCTGAAGTGACTTGGAAAGAGCAGGGAATTTTAAGTTCTTTGGGTCACTTAAAGGAACAGTAACACCAAAAAATGAAAGTGTTTTAAAGCAAAGAAAATATCATGTAGTGTTTTCCCGTGCTGTTAAAACTGATCTGTTTGCTTCAGAAACACTACTATAGTTTATGTAAACAAGCTGCTAAGTAGCAATGGCGGAAATTGAAAAACGGCACAGGCACAGGATAAGTAATGGAGAACAGATAACATTATGTTCTACAGAGCTTATCTGCTATCTGCTGTGTAACTTGAGCCTTTTCTCCTTTGACTAGTTGCCCCCATGGCTACACAGCAGCTTATTTATATAATCAATACTAGTGCTTCTGAAGCAAACACTGCTGTTTTACCAGTGCAGGGCAATACTGCATTATATTTTTATTACTTTAAAACAATTACATTTTTTGATGTTACTGGTCCTTTACAAGGCTCCACATGTGCTGGAAAAATAAAGCTCAGTACATGCAGTATGTGCACATGCTCAGAATATATGCACAAGCAAAAGCCCAATCCAGGACAATGAACCAAAGAGAACAGAACAATAAATACATATAAATATTCCTCTAGCACATAGAATTACCACCCATAATACTCACATATAGTATATTAGCCTGGCAAACTGGATTTCTGCATGTGCTGTACCTAGTGCTGAATGGAAAATATGTAATGAATTCCAACTGTGATGATAACATTACCCTAAACATAATTATCAGTTCTGAAACCTACACTGCTGGTTGCCAAGAGAGGGGGGAAACAGGCTACAGAGGACATGAACAGCATTTCTATTTAAGTGTATCATGGAAATATGCAAAAAGAAAAAATTCCAGATATTTCTCAATATTTACAGTATATGAACCTACGGAAGGAATGATTTACAATGGATATTGAATTAAGTATATTTGCTGTAAAGGATTCAGAATTTAATTTAGTTATTTTAAATATAGTGAAAAGCCAGAGAGGCACAGAGTCAGATTATGGGGGTGCTACAGGATTATTGAAATATTTTTTCCTTGACATCATGCTAAATAAACACACAAACTGATCCAGTGGGTTTGCAGTAGCTTTGAATATTTTTTTCTGCTTTATTGATTATGCATATTGTAACAAAACAATGACTTGCCAGCTATCCACCTACCTCCACCCCAAATCCCAATAAACACCAAACACTTGTTTTGGAATGAAAAGGCAGCAGAAACTGTATTATAACAAGTAAACATAGCACAACACAACATAAATGTTTGTCTAACAGACAGTTAACCCCTCAACAACCATATAACATAACAATCCTACAACTATACAATACAACTAGCTTTGTAAGTTGCCTGTAATAAAAACTACTTACCCTGGTGGTCCAGTGGTTCGGCGGGGATGCCCGCCATGCTGCTCCTATCTTCCTACAGTGCCGGTTCCTAGTGCACTTACTCCTTTTAAAGGTGCATGCGAGATGACTTATGACGTCAGTGCGCAATGGCACCAAATTCAAATATTTAAAGGGGCTTTTGTATATTTTTAATCGTCCATTGTAGGTTTTCTCTTGTGAGTTTCCTGGTGCTTCTGAGCTTTAGCTAATTTCTGATTTTAATACCTGTTGTTACCCCTGCCTGGCTTTCTGATGATTCTGCATTCTGTATCCTGACCCCTTGCCCGATTACCGAATTTGATTCTGCCTAACCCTCTGATTGATCTCCTAATCTGACCCTTGCCTGCCTGACTTTGTTTGTACTCCGCCCTGCCCCGATCCAGCCTGATCTGACTACGATTCTGCCTGAGGCCTTGTACCACAATCTTCTGCCTAAAGACTCTAGCTAACAGCTGTGCCCCATTGCTGGCCAGAACTTTCGCCTTGCACCAGGTGGCATCTGAGTAATTGAGGGCTCTTCCCGAAGCCAAAGGCAGTCACACTACTGGTGAAGCAAAATCCGAGACCAGGGTGCTTGACATTTGTTCTGGTGTAGGGTGCCAACCGTGAAATTGCCATACTAGTATGGAACTCATCTCTTATCCACCAGGCCTTCCAGCCCCCCATTAACCATGCAACTCCCATCCTAACTTGCCCATTACGTCCCAAACTCAACCACCCCATTTCAGTAATGCTTTGTATCTATGCAGTAGAGTTGGTGGGTATTTTACTGCACTGCCTGAAATGGTGTGGGGAGCAGGAAATTCCCTACACCCCTTTTTAAGCCTAGCCTACATCATTGCCCTAGAAATCTTTAAAGGGGTTGTTCACCTTTGAGTTAACTTTTAGTATAATGTAGAGAGTGATATTCTGAGACAATTTGCAATTGGTTTTAATTTTTTATTGTTTGTGGTTTTATAGTTATTTAGCTTTTTATTCAGCAGCTCTCTATTTTGCAGTGTCAGCAATTTGGTTTCTAGGGTACAAATTACCCTAGCAACCCTGCATTGATTTGAATAAGAGACTGGAATATGAATAGGGGATGGACTGTATAGAATGATAAGTAATAAAAAGTGGCAATAACAATACATTTGTAGCCTTGCAGAGCATTTGTTTTTAGATGGTGTCAGTGACCCCCATTTGAAAGCTGCAAAGAAATATAAGAAAATTGCAAATCATTAAAAAACTATGAAAAATAAATAATGAAGACCAATTGAAACGTTTCTTAGAATTGGCCCTTCTACAATATACCAAAAGTTAACTTGAAGGTGAACCACCCCTTTAAACTGACCAATCCCACACCTAAAGCTAGGAGGGTCCTGCGCGACCTCCAGATCTGTCATGCACTTACTTCCCTATGCTATGCTGCTGGTCATCAGGTTACTTTAATTTAAAAGACAAATCTATTAACATGTTATAAGTTGTTGTGGTTAACAAACTGCTTCTGCTGTGAGCGAATATACAGAGGAAGCAGTCCCTGCAGTTACAGGGGGACCTAGTTGGAATAGGGAGCCACTACATAAACTTAATTTTTAATATGTTGTAGAATGGCCAGTTCTAAGCAACTTTTTTAACTGGTCTTCACAATTTCTTTTTTTTATTTTTTTTTATTATTTGCCATATTCTTCTGACTCTTTCCAGCTTTCAAATGGGGGTCACTGCCCCAACAGCCAAACAATGATTGTTCTGTGAGGCTACAAATTTATTGTTACACCACTGAATGAAACCTGGGTTTTCCCAGAAAATGGGGACCAATAGGAACTCTCCTTAACATGGAAGGAAATATGTTTGAGTTTCATTCATCCAGGTGATGGTATATCTGTAGAAATAAGTCATTCTGAATTGAGAAAGCCAGTTGGATGACTGGGCAAATGTCTTCAAGAAAAATAAAGCATAAATATGGAAGGAAATCTGATTAGTTCTCCTCCGAACAGCTAATGTAAATTCACTGTTCATCCTTTGATAAATAGTAATATATTGTAATATAACTTATCTATATAGAACAAACAGATAAGTAATTTTTACCCACAAATGCTGTGACTTCTTGTGACTATTCTAAATAATATGATATAATATATAATGAGAGTGAAAATAATGAACCCATTGCTGCATACACATGCCAAGTCACCAAAGAGAGTTATGGCCATATAAAGATACAACCACACGGTATAAATCTAACTATACATGTTATGAGATCATGCAGCTAATAATATACTTCTATTGTAATGGGGGTTGTTCGTAATTTCTTAGAATACACAATGTCAATGCATCATGTGACAAATAGGTTTCAGAAAGTGCCAGTTGTGAATTATGCAATCATTAAACACTATAAATTAAGGGCATATACTATCAGTGATGTCACATGTATCATGTGATGCGTTCTAACCTGTATAATAAATTATGTATTACTGCCTATAAAATACAGTATATGGGGAAAAATATGAGGACATCTGATTCCAGAACCAATGGTATTAATATGAAGCTAGTCCTTTCTTTGCTGGTCAAAAAGCCTCTACTCTTCTGGGGAGGCTTTCCACTAGATGCTGGAACATTGTGAGAAGAATTTGCTTCCATTAATACATAAGAGACTGGGTGGTAATATTGAGGATCAAGGTTAGTTTGCATTGGTCTTCCAATTCATCTAACAGAGGTTCAGATGGTTTCAAGTCAAGGCTCTAGTCAAGTTCTTCCACTCTCATCTCTGCAAACTAATTCTATATAGACCTTACTTTGTCCACTGGGTGGTTATCCTGCTGAAACAGGAAACAAATGACATTGTCAAAAATGTATGATATAGTGTCTGTCTTTATGGGTGAGGCTTAAATAGTCAATTCTGTTAAAGGAACAGTAACACCAAAAAAATTTAAGTTTTTCAAAGGAATAACAGTATAATGTAGTGTTTTGCTGCACTGGTAAAACAGGTGTGTTTACTTAAAAAAAACAACTTTAGTTTATATAAACAAGCTTTTGTGTAGCCATGGGGGCAACCATTAAAACACTAAATACATAGTAGATAACAGATAGGTTCTGAAAAATCCCATTGTATACTACAGAGCTTATCAGTTATCTCCTGTGTATTCTGTGCCTTTTCTCTCCTTTGAATAACTGCCCCCATGGCTACACAGTTTCTATATAAAAGCTGTAGTTGTGTTTCTGAAGCAAACACACAAGTTTATCAATGCAACACAACAGTACATTGTATTTTCAGTACTTTAGGACACATTCTGTAACAACTCACCCTGGTGGTCTAGTGGGCCATCCGGGACTATCGCCGTGTGGTACCACTTCCTCCTAATGTGAGTTTCCTATAGTGCTTGTGGCATACACTTTCAAGTTTTACACGCCGGTTGGGTGATGTCATCATGCTTTGGCACAAGATTTAAACTATAAAAAGGGGCTTCGGGCTGAAACTCATTGCCCGTAGTTACAGTAAGTCTAATTTGTTAGTTCCTGGCTGTGGTATTCTGATTGTTATTATCCAGTTTTGATCCCTGCCTGTCTGACTACTGTATTCTGCTTATTTTGACCTCTGCCTGCCTGACTATCCTTGAACACTGCCTGTACCGACCACTGCCTGTCTGACTTTGCTAGAATTCTACTCTGCCCGCACCGACCCCCGCCTGCTTGAATTCGCTATCTTGTTTACTCCTTGTGACGTTGGTATTGGCTTCCATCCTAAACATTTGGTAACGATTGTGCCCCTTTGCTTGTCCAGAACTCTTGCTTGGCTCCTCTCATATTAAGACTTGGTGGCATCTGAGTAGCTGAGGTGGCTGCTAAAGGTGGAAGCTGAGCCGTGACCAGGGGCTGAGCACTTGTTCTGGATTTAAGGAGCCGATCGGGACACATTCATTTTTTGGTGTTACTGGTCTTTAATGGTCGCATACTTTTGGCCACATAGTATAAGAAACTTTTATGGTTCCAGTACTCTGACTTTGGCCTCATGTCTTATTTGACCATTAAAGAGATACTGACACCATAAAATAAACTTTTTTCAATATCTATCATAAAATTATCTTTGAATGCTATTTATAATTGTGTCATAACCGTATCTGCCTGATGCTTTTACATTACCTTTCTTACCCCCTTTTTTCCCTATTAGGGGGCTGCCATATTTGTGCAGCAGTAGTCCGTTAGTTTTAGAAACTGTAGCTGACAGGCTGAGAAGGGACAGTCAGGTTGACAAAACAGTCAGGTTTAGGAAGTTCAAGTAATTACTTACATATTAATATCCTAATATTTAGCAACAGGGGGTACTTTATTTATTATAACACAGACACACAGTGAGTTGTCACAAAAATTACATCTCTAAGCTCTGATTATAACCAATGACATCACTAAGCACCATTTGTAAGGATGTAATTTACATATATGTAAATGAACTGAGCAGTATGATACAGGGCTGCAGATTAGGTTATTTTATCATTAAGAATAATAAAGAGAAGGCTGCCCTCCAGCTATTGTTAAAATATAATCCTCAAGATCTCCAAATTACTTTTAGCTTCCCAAATATTAATGGAGTTCTCGTTCAGTAGCAGCCTGACGGACACAGGATGAACATACTTTCTTTTTTCTTTTACAATTTTTTTCCAGCTTTCGTGGATTTATCTCACCTAACAGGCTCCAGCACTCTGTCTCCCACGAAAGCCTAAAGCTCAAATCTGAGTCGTAAACATTTATCTGTGACATGGTTTGGGACTGCATCAATTTATCAAGTAATTTACTATGAAGATTGACCAGTGATACACTAAGCTCACCGTTGACATGTAAATGCCCTAAGGGGACGTCAGACCTAGGCTTTTGTATCATTTGCATATAGATACAAAGCATATACCAGCAAATCCAATCACACAAACGAATTTGCACTTTATTATTCATGCCAGAAAGTAGAGAAATAAGTAACACTAGAAAAACTACAAATATAGAGTGAGAATTGAACCTTTCATCAGTAGAATATTGAGCAGTTTAAGTAGGGTACAGCTTTATTGTATACAGTACAGAGTCACTACTATGGGAGGCCAACCTCCCCTTTACATTACTCCACACTACCATTTATAAAGAAATCCCTAGGGTGCCAATTAAAAATAACCTCCTCTAGTGTTGTTATCAATAGAAAATAGTATTTTATACATGTTTACAAATAAGTAAACATTTTCAGTATAATAAATATTATTCTCCCCAGTTCCCAGCTACAAGAGCTAATAGAATCAGCTAATTTACCATGAACCCATTTGTCAATAACACATTCCTAGGTTATTGATATTCTGTGCTATAACGGCATTTTGCTTATTTCAGAAATCACATTTTACCAACCAGTCAATCAAGTACAATTTTATAATTACGTAGAGGCTGGAATTGTGTATCAAAGATTGATAAGCCCCTCAGTGGCTTCTACTCATAATGATATTGGAATTTCCTATACAAATATGAAAGTGCTACAGTTCACCATGAGAAAACAGTGAAGAAGAAGGTTTATTAATCTACTGGACAAGACACTTGAGGATACTTTATCTTCTTCACTGTTGGGAAGTCGGGAATTTTTGTTGGAGAACAACAGTTTACAAATCCCTGACCTAAATTATAGAAGGCACAATTGCATTTCTGTGCAAATCAATATTTCCAAATGATCGTATGTCATTCTTGGCGACATTAGTATGCTAAATAACACTTTCACTTGATCTCAGTATAGGCCCTTTATTATGCTTGAGGCTATGATCCCCCTTTACTATTATCCATCAAAACATTCTTGCTTATGTAAACTTCCTGATACTCCACTATAAAGTGTCCTAATTCTTGGGGTTGCTTTAAGAGCTGTTGATGAACAATGATTTGCATGTAAAGATGTCTCTCAGACAAGGCTGAATGAGATCAGTCACAGTGGAGCACCAAAGTACCATCCAAACCAGACTTGTACTCTATGCAGGCTAGGATGGTTTTGAGAAGAATAAAATCCATCTATCTACCTTCTATCTGTCATCACCTCTTTCTCTCGCTGCCTGTATCTATCTATCTCTTTTTCTATCTAGCTATCTGTCTGTCTGTCTGTCTCTCTCGCTCTCGCTCTATCTATCTGTCTGTGTCTTATGTCCATCCATTCCACTACTGATATGGGCAGTGGACTGGGAATTTTGTGTACAAGATGCATCTGTTAAGAGAATTGACCTTTACGTTGTGGGTAAATGCAACTGACCTGGAATTACTTTGAATTCGTAGCTAGAGAGTAATTTCTGCCTCTTCTCTGCCTGCTACTAGTGATGGGTGAATCTATCCCATTTTGCTTCGCCGAAAAAGAATTGGCGAAAAATTCGCGGAACATGGTGCGGCAAGTTTTTGACGCGTGTCGCAGTGTTTTCGGCGCAGCATTTTTAGCAAATTTTCAGCAGGCGAATTGTGGGAATTCGCTGCAAATATGCGCCTGAGGAATAACCATTATTCTGTTCTAATATACCACTGCATGAAGAACATTTGCATTATTGCAAGTAATTTTTCTTGGTTAGGTGAGTAGGTGTTACCATTACATATCAAGGCAAAGCTAAAAGTAAAATGGGGATGGATGTGTTTTCCATGGATGAAACAAGTCACTCTGAGGGTAGGGACAGACAGGGAGATTCGGGGAGATTCTGTCGCCTGGCGTTTTTAGCAGGCGACAATCTCCCCGAATTTCCTTCTCCCTGTCTGCCGCTAGTAAAAGGGACAAAGTGCCAGCGCCTGTGCACACGCTGCGCGGCGATTCCCGGAATCGCCCGAAGATACCTAAAAACGCCAGGCGACAGAATCTCCCCGAATCTCCCTGTCTGTCCCTACCCTGAAACTACAGTAGATAGAGGGTGCCTAGGGTGATCCTGTTACACTGCATTTCGTAATTTACAGTTATGTTTTTTATAACATCTAATCATTTTATTAAGGTAATTACTGGTATGGATGCACCAAATCCAAGATACATTTCAGGATTGGGACAAATCTTAGGGAAATTTGTATCAGGTTTTAGATTTAGCTGAAACCAAGCACCTGGCTGAACCAAATCTGAACCCTGTATAAGTGAAAACATTTTCTGGTCATGGCAAAATGTGCACATGCGAAGTGCGCACATAAGGTATATCTGCTAGTGCGCCATTAATTTCAGTTGGGCCTGAAATCTGGATTCTGTTGGTATTCTCCCAAATTGGTATACGTGGATTTGGGGAGTCTACTGAATTCTGAAAAGCAGGGTTTGGTGCATCCCTAATTGCTGGCACTTACATATATAAACAATTCTGAGCTCTCTTCTGAGCTTCTGAGGACAAGTAACATCAAAAAATGAAATAGTTTTAAAGTAATGAAAATATCAAAAACCTGCTGTATTTGCTTCAGAAACACTACTAATGTTATATAATATATAAATCAGCTGCTGTGTAGCAATGGGGGTAGCCTTTCAGCTCTGTAGAACATATTATCTGTAATCCATTACTTACCCTGTGCCATATAGCTGTTTTTCAATTTCCGCCATTGCTTCTCAGCAGCTTGTTTATATGGACTATAGTAGTGTTTCTGAAGCAAACACACCAGTTTTACCAGTGCAGAGCAACATTTTATGATATTTTAATTACTTTAAAACACTTTAATTTTTTGATGTTACTATTCCTTTAATTTATATTTTTGCCATAAAACTTAATTTTAACATTTTGATACCTTTTGAAGATAAAGATTAACTCCTCCTTGACACTTTGTTCAAAGGCATAATTACTGTATACACCAACCTACCTGCTGGCAATCAGACAATCCCAGAAACCCATTGTGGAATTAGTCAGAGACTGTGGTCCCCTACCAGTGACATGTGAAAAACATGTAGCGTGACAAACCCTTGGATCTTGCTCCCAGTGGCCTCAAAGTAGTTGCTTATTTTTCAATTCCTGGCTTGAAGGCAAGTTGTGGATACATAAAAAATAAATGTATTGCCAAACAGAGCCTACTGTAGGCTGCCAGTCCACACAGGAATTACCCAAATTAGATTTTTGGGATTTTTTACATACTTGTGTTACTCCCCAACTCTTTTTACATTTGAATGTGACTCAAATGTAAAAAATGTTGGGGGACCTGGACTAATGGGTTCAAAAGCATACTAGAAATAAATAATGGTAACATGCTGAATAAATATGCAAAAGATATTTAATACAACAGAACTGGTCCTACAGATATGGACACATGGGTGAACGTTTTTCAGGAATTGAGGTGGTGTCTCTGGTTATATTAAACTCAGTCCAGGTGCAAAGTTCAGGGGGTGGGGACATTTGGATTGTCTCTTTTTCACAACAGTCTCCTTCACTCTTACCATTACCCAAGATCCAGGCTATTTTCCTTCCCCAGTCCTTTCATATTACTCCCCCACCAGTGATACTGCCTGGTGGCACTGGTGGGATATGGTGCAGAGCTGGGCTGCCTGGAGATATGGCTGGATGGCTGTACAGGAGAGGGAGTAGGTAGTGATGGGCGAATCTACCCAGTTTCTCTTTGCGGAAAAATTTGCTGGAAATTCGTGAATTGGCGAAAAAATTCACGAAACAAGTCGCGTCGTGTCATTTTTGGCGCGTCGCGCAACTCGTTTTTTTTTTGGCGAATTTTCGCTGGCGCTTCACGAATTTATTCGCCAGTGGCGAATCATGGGAATTCGCTGCGAATTTGCCCCGGAGAATAAATTCGCCCATCACTAGGCGTAGGTAACCTTTGCCCCTTCAATAACAACTTTATACGGCCAATATGGCAAATGCTAAAGAGAGGATTAAACATATAGTGCTCAAAATAGCATAGTACCAACAACAAAGTACACAGCAGAACAAGTAATGGGAATGAAATCAATATTTACAGAATTATAGGTTATGTAAGGTATTTTCATCTCTTTATACAACTTGTTTCAAAACTGATGAGGTTCCACTACTGACTAACAATTTCACCTTGTCTGAAAGCAATGATTGTCTCTCAGGCTGCTGCTTGTTATGTAGCTATTTTCCAGTGGTATACTTAACGTGTTTATATAAAAATGCTTTAGATAAAAATCTTATGAAATTATCAGTTATAATAGATAATAATAGAGAGAAAATATTGTTTCTAACTGGACAATATTTTGAGTTATTAAGAGATTATTGGCATAATGATAAAGCAGTCAAAGCAACTTTGGATGCCAGAGGTTCTCAACTGGATAAAAAATGTTTATTTAGCAAAACAGTCCTAAAGTTCATAGGCTTCTGATCCCTGACTTCACTAAAAGATCACCTCTCTTAGGGCACTCTTATTTTACTGGGGCCTTGTTGTCCCAGCAGACATATACTCTGTTCAACAGGTGGAGGCCAAAGACAAATTGCCAAATCTCACTATATCAAACATTAACCTCCCCGTGACAACAGCAGAAACTTATCCCACCCTGGTAATTAGGCTACAGGGCTGGGATTTAAGAAACAGAGGCAAAGTCAGAATGTTGGGGATGTCCCCTTCTTCTTTGCTATATCCATGAATTTGCTATTTCAAACACAACTACAATATTAAACAATATTAAACAGTCCATCCATAGGGTATTCAAGGATCCCAAAATGATTTCCACCTAAGTAAAACCTCCATAGGTTGAGACATAGCACAAACTAAAACAATATATTATAAATGGACAGAAAGTGATGGATTACTACTATTATGGGGATACTGGAAAACTACTGGTAACTACTACTACTGCCTTTTATTACATATGGGGCACATTGCTTTAAGAATCCAGAATGGGTTTACTGAACACAGAAAAATCTGCTAAAAAAGCTGTTGGAGTTGGCAGAATCCTGCACTAAATCTTGGATTTGTGCACAGCAGATCCCTTCCCTGTTATATTCCTCTAAAATAATATATTGTTTAGTGTGAAATATGTAGTGTAATAAAGCTGTGGCCTTTCAGTCCCAAATTGTATATCCTTATGGAAGGAAGAAAAGGGTTAACGGGGAAGCTGATAATATATACTGTAAGTATTAGTCCTTTGTCTGTTTGGTATTTTTTTTTACATTTCAGTGCTTTACCAAACAAAATAACAGTCCAGTTCTAGAGATAGGGCAGAGAATAAAGGCAAATGGGGTTATGTAATAAAAGGCACTAAGTTTGCCCAGGAGCAGTAGCTCGCAGTAACCAATCAGAAGCTAGAATGTAGCAGTCAGCTGTTTAAAAGCAAAGATCCCATTGGTTGCTATGGGTTACTGCTCCTGGGCAAACTTAGTGCCTTTTATTGCATATGGGGGGAACTGTCAAACAAAACTGAAGAGAAAATACCATTTGTGGTGGATTTTTGGGTGAAATCTTTATATTTCTACTGTTTATTTTTTTAGCATAAGAAGCATACAGCGCTACGCAACAAGTTGGCGCTATAGAAATACATGTTAATAATAATAATAAGTCAGTGCCACTTATAAAAATCTGCATTGTGTTCTCCCATTTCCTATTTCTGCATATTTATACAGTATGTAGGTCTGGAATGGTGCAGCTGCATGTCCCTATAGTGTAAAGTTAAGCTTTTCTAGTATTTCTACATGCATAGCAAGTGAACACATGGGACTTATATTAATTTGTGCCTTGAATTCCATTATAGTTGTGGCTCGATGTATAATCAAATGATTTATTTAAGTCTGAATATGGGTCTGTGTATCATATCACAATATTTAAAAACAAAGATGGTGCATAAAATGGCTTGTGAGATATTTAGAAAATGAATGAACTGAGAAAAACCATGAAACAATACATTCTATTTTTTTTTTAATCGCACCAATCTGCCAGTGTTTATTAACTGTTTTATGTCATTTTAAGAAGCTGCCGGTTTCTGTTTTTTGCCAATTTGAGGGGAAAACCTCCCATTTCTGCCAACATTCCAGATTTCAGTCTCCAAGACAATTTTACATTTCTTTCATATTCGGCCAGCTTTGCTCCAACTGACCGCGTACACATGATAAAATTGGCAGGGAGATGATGGCATCTGCCGTGCAGAACTTGCTTTGTGTTAGTCGAGTTATTTTTTATTCTTAGTGTGAATTCGAAGCTGATGAAAGCCAATGACAAGGTGGCTAAAAGGTCAGGAAAGAATTATCTAGGTCTTGATAAATATTTCATAAAATCAGTAGTGGAACCATTCGGGCTTGATTAAATCTAAAATATTACTGTAAACAGTTTTACTGGGTAAACACAAATTAAAAGGCACAGTGTTAAGGCAGGAGCGGCTATAGCTAGAGGATCAAGCTCCAAATTTGCACTGAAAACAGTTGAGGGTATTTCACAGAAACATGATGTCAAATATTAGCACATGGAACAAAACAACCAAATACATTTCCCAAACTATATATATATATATATAGAGAGAGAGAGAGAGAGAGAGAGAGAGAGAGAGAGAGAGATTTTTAAGACTGATTTTTCGGGTTTTTTTTCAAGTTATTGCTGTTTTATGGAGAATTCAGCAAAATCTAAAATTAAAGAACACGCACAATAGCTCGTGTCAGACATTTATTCATGCAAAATCACCACGGCAATTAAATACAACATTTTGCAATTGTAAAAATCAATGTGAAAACATTAACTCATATCATACCACAAGGCAATGTCTTCTCCCTCCTGGCATGTTTCACGCCAATGGGTGCTTCTTCGTGGATTATATTTTATGGAAAATTCTACTGTTTAGAATAGAAACATTTGTAGGTGAATTAGCACCTAAACACGATACAGTATGTGAATCATCAGAATAGAAAAGTTGTGAACATGACCCATGGTATCAGTTGCATTTTTTTCACTTAGTCTATAGGGCACATGTAGGTCTGCAATTGCAGTGAGCTAAGTGCAATTTAAGGGCAGATTTACTAATGGTTGAATGTTGAAGTGAAAAAACTTTGAAATTCGACCATCGAATTTTTTGGGGGGGGGGCATTTTCGATTGAATATGGGTGTTTTCGATCTAATAAAAATCGTTTGAATCGTTCTATCGCATCGTTCGAATTGAACAATTCGAACGATTTTGCTCAAAATCCTTCGAATTCCTAGGACTTAGAAAAATTTTAAGGATATATTCTAGGAGGTCCCCGATAGGCTAAGATGGCAATTCAGCAGCTTTAAGGTGGCGAAGTGTTGAAGTTGAAGGATTTTATAGGGCCAGTACTTCAAAAATTTGACTTGTCAAATATTAGAATTTTTTCTATTCAAATCACATTTTGGGAGATTCGATAGTCGAACTAGCCCAAAACTACTTAAAATTTAGAATTTTTTTCATTCGAATTTTATTCTAATATTCACTTCGACCTTTAGCAATCTCCATTCTTTTCCCACAGTGCAGTGTTCTTTCCCAGAATTCCAGTGTCAGTGAGGTTGCAATGGGGCTCTTTGCTTGGAGCAAATGCTTCAGATTTTCTAAAACGAATGCATAAAAAACACAGCAAACGTTACTGCAAAGTTGACACTTTTACAGCATGGCTGCACCCCACAGGCTTTTGGGGACCAACACCATTCAGGTAAACTGGGTGGACAAATAATACTGGCACAGATTATAAGACATCAAGTAGTTTAAAAATATAATGTATATGGTTGTTAATGTCATGTGTGAGAACTATGTAGTGTAACTCCATGTGACATATAGCAAGTGGCTAGGCTTATATTACTCTGTGACAATACGGCATCATTTCATTTTTTAACCCTAGTTCAGTCATTTTATTCAGCAAAGAACATGTATTAATGTGGACAGTTTGGGTTATTACAATGGACTAGTAAACACCGTGGGTCTTAAACCAATCTGTGGCTTTATTTGTAAAGTTAGGTGCACACGTGTAATCTGACTAACCTGATCAACCTGGAGCAGATCTGCAAGGAAATATGGACAAAATCACTCATGAACAGCGTGCTAGACACTTAACCTCAATAGCCCTTGAGCTTTTAGTGCTGGAGAAGGTGGTTCTGCAAAATATTAAAGTGCGGGGACTGAATACTGATGCAAAAAGCATACTTTTGTCTGTTTTTTTGGCACATTAAAAAGTCAGAATATAGATGCAAAAAGCTCAACTTTCTCTACTGCTCATATATCCGCAGCTCAGAATTTTGTAATTCAGCAAAATAATAGATTTATTCTTGGGTCTAAATAGCTTTGTAGAGGAGCACAGTGGAGCAGTGTTTGGATTCCAATGTGGCTGAAGTATTCACTTGGTTTAAATTCTCATTGTCATTGTAACATCAAAAAATATGGGGCTGAGCTTCAGTCTACCATCCGTTTGGCACAAACTCATATGCCTCTCATCTGACCAATTATATACTATTTCATATTAGTACAGAACTACTAAGCAATGCATTGTGTGCCTAGAGTTTCCAATGGGGCTGAACTTGAATGTGCCATGTGTTTACCCCAAAATAACACTCCTCCCATCTGACCAATGACATTGCCCCATTCCATGGTCAAAAACAACTGGCAGCACACTGCTGTAAAGAATTCGGGCAACCTTCCTATTTGTCCAATGATATTGCAAAATTGATAAGAAGATTATAAGTGCTTTTTACAAAACTATGTACAGGTAAGGGATCTGATATCTAGAAATCCAAATAATCCAAATTTTTAAAAATGATTTCCTTTTTCTCTGTAATAATAAAACAGTACCTTGTGCTTAATCACAAGTTCCCTCTAAGCTGTGTGCTTGTTTGAGTGCGCACACATTTTGAGGCCAGCCCACACAACAAATTGTGGTGCACACACAGAATTTTGTGTGAAAACACAACATTTTGTATTTATTTTGACCTGCACACACAGTTTTAAAAAAAAGTTTAAAATACTGTATGTGCCAAGGAAGAATTAGAGGGAACATTGATCCAAACTATGATATAATTAATCCTTATTGGATTGGAAATCATCCTTTTGGGTTTATTTAATGTTTACATGATTTTCTAGTAGACTTAGGGGAAGATCTATCAAGGGCCGAATTTCGTAGTGCAAAACTTTGAAATTCGAATTCAAAAGGACCAATCAGTGTAATAGAGCATTCGGCTAAAATAGCAATTCGGCAGGATTTAGATGGTGAATGGTCGAAGTTGAATTTCGAGACAGTACATGATAAATTTAGAAATTCGAATTTTCTATTTTTTTTGCAAATTTAAATAAAATTTGGACTATTCCCTAGTCGAGGTACGGATAAATATCTTGAAATTCAATTTTTTTTCATTTAAATTTTCACTTCAATCATTGATAAATCTGTCCCTTGAGGTACAAAGATCCAAATTACAGAAAGATATGTTATCTGGAAAAACCCAGGTCCCGAGCATTCTAGATAACAGTTCCCATATCTGTATTCTGTTATTTCAAATAATCCAAGGAGCCTGCAGATACATCAGCTAGTTTATATAAAAGTACAGGTATGGGACCTGTTATCCAGAATGCTCAGGACCTCCGATTTTCGAGGTAACGGATGTTTCCGTAATTTGGATCTTCATACCTTAAGTCTGAAAAATCATTTAAACATTAAGGGGCTGATTTACTAAGGGTCGAAGTGAATATTGGAATGCAAAAATTTTGAATTTCAAAGTAAGTTTTTAAAAAAATTCTACCATCGAAAAGGTTACTTCGACCATTCTACCAATGGTCGACTTGAATGGTGGAATATTAAAATTCTTCGACTTCGAAACTCGAAGTACTGTCTCTTTAAAAAAACTTCTATTTTTTTACCTAGCCAAATAAAAGCTGCTGAAGTGCTATGTTAGCCTACGGGGACCTTCTAGACCATTTTTCTAAGTTTTTATCGAAGTAAAATCGTTCGATCATTTGATTAGAAAGATTTTATCGTTTGTTCAATCACAGGAATGCTTAATTCGGTTAAAAATACTTCGATATTCAAAGTCGAAGTATTTCAATTTGATGGTCAAATTTTTACGTATTTTTCACTTCAAAATTCGACCTTTAGTAAATCAGCGCCTAAATAAACCCAATAGGCACTTTTTTATTACATAGAAGGAATCATTTTTAAAAATGTGGATTATTTGGTTATAATGGAGTCTATGGTAGACAGCCTTTCTGTAATTCTAAGTTTTCTGGATAATGGGTTTCCAGATAACAGATCCCATGCCTATATTATATATTTTAACTCCAAGTTTGGGTTGAGACCTTTGTTTAATTGTAGGTCCGGAGAAGGGAGCAGAGAGGTCAAGACAGTGGTGGAGCTGATGAGATTTGGACTTGTGATGTCGGGGGTGTCCTGTTGTTCAAAACTATATAGAGGTTAACACTTATATTATATAACTGAAGAAGGATGGTTTGCCCCAAAATATCATGTCCTGATCACTTTCCTATAAATGTAATTAAAGGATTCTGTACTCACTTGCTATCTCAGTTGCTGAACTATGGAAGCAGTTGCAATCACATCTAGAGGGAGCAAAAAATTACATATTAATACAATGCCATGATTGTCTAGAAGTCTTGCGAGCAGGACATAATAGTGATGGGCGAATCGGCAGCATGAAATTTGCGAAACGACAAAAAATTTGCGAAACCGTACCACGTCTCGTTTTGGATGCGTGTCTGTTTTTGGATGCCGGTGTCCGGCAAATTTTTGCCAGGGTGAAATTTTGCTGGAGTTTCACAAATGTATTCACCTGCAGTGAATCGCGGGAATTCGCCGGGAATTCGCCGCAGGTGAATAAATTCACCCATCACTATTACATAGTCATTGCCATAATAGGATACTGCTGTGCATTATTTTTTCGTTTTGTAAATAAATGTTAGGACGAACCTGTACTGTATTATTATTCTCATCTAAAAGTATTCATTTTAGCAAGTCTTCCCCCCCCCCAACTCCCTTGGGCTGTTACCATATGTAAAAAGGATTTTAGCTATTGCAAATAGCATTTCTCTGAAATAAACTATCGCACTCCACTTTAAAATGATAATAGCTTTTTAAGTTCTTGCTTATAAAATTCTGGCTAGTAACAACATAAACAATTCAAAATGACCTTAAGCGGTATTAAATATATTTTGTAATGTACCCATCTGGTAACAAAATTCCCAACACCTAATATTTAGTGGAAAGAGAAACAGGCACACTGTACATTTATATTAAAATATTAAAAAGAGACACTGTAGAATTCTGTATATAACAGTCATCACAAGGTACCTTTCCCAATCACTGTATTTGCATTTAGATGTTCCCATACCCCACACTATTCATATGAGGATTCTGTGGCTATTGTAGAAACAGAATCCATAAATTGAGAATTGCACGGGAATCTGGAGAAAGGTTTCCATCATTATTCAGTGCATAATCAGGGATTAACATACATTTCTGGTTGCTTGGCAGAACCCAACACGAGGAGTGGAGGTGTCCTTACAAAACTTTCTATTCTTTTCAAACCACACAACGATTAAGGTAAAGTGCCATCTGCAGACGATTTCCACAGATGTTGCATTTCAGTAGATTTCAAAGCCAAGGATATTTCTTTTAAAGATTAGGCTGTGTGATATACTGTGTTTGAAAAAGTTAATTTCCCTCTTTTGAAGTATGTCAGCGCTCTTGTTTCATATTCTGATTAAGCTAAAAAAAATAAGGTTTGCTTAAAATTGTTAAAATTATCACACAGTTGTAAATGACCTAAATCATTGTGCACCAATGATGAATCCTCTAGAACTACAGACAGGACAGATTTCCATGAAATAGAATATTTTAGTCAATGTGAGCAACAGGAAAGAAAGGCAGTAAAAAGGAGCATATGAAAGTATTGTGGCATGCCTATCATTAAACTAGTGTGATGTGCAGTCCTGGCCATGGTCTTTGCTACATATCAGTTTTTACCTTTTGCCCAGCAAGAAGTAAGTATTGTTGGTAAATGCTGCCAGATCATGTACTGAGGTGGATGCAGGCAAACAACTGTAAAAGTGGCTTATTTAAAACTATAAGAGAGGGCTTGTCTGGCCCTGGTGTGTGAGGCCACGGAGAAAACTATGCTGTCTTTAGTGACAACATTTTGACCATTGTTACGTTGTTGAAGCAGCTGCACACATTTCTGCTGAGGTACATGCTTTGAACTGGACCTTATTTCTTTATAGGCAAGGGAGAGCGGGTGGATCAGTTTACCTTTTCCAAAAATTCGCAAAACAACAAAAATTAACAAAATGCATTTTGACGCACAATAACATTTTTCACCCATTAGACTTGGTTAAACTTGGTGAAAAATTTTGCTCATCATTACCCCTGCCCATTTACAGGTAATCTGATTATGGAGCTGAGGGGCACTGTGATACAAATGTGACATGGCAGGCCATGTATGAATGTGAGTGTGATCAAGTGTATCCAATATGGCTTCTTAGTTACAAAATGTACTGACTGTTGGAGTCAAGGGAACAACTGGAGTTGAGGTAATTAATGTTGATATATTAGCATTAGCTGGAGACAAGGGAACAGCAGGAGTTGAGGTAATTAACTCATAAACTTATAAACATGTTTATCAAGGAGGAAGCAAATATCTTATTCACATGGTTATACTGTAATTTTAGGCATGCAACTATTGTTTTCATTGTCATGGTCATTCTCATGGTCACAGTTCTGGGCATTTGGCCATTATTTTGGTAAATGTCCACAATTAGGATTAAGACCAAATTCTGTTATGATTGATTATTTTATTGTTGCACAAGTATAAAAAAGGGAACTTGGTTAACGGGGCTTCGGGACTTCATCTTCAAGCAGAAGTGTTGTGTAGAACTTTGGTTGTGAAGAACCTTGCCCACTTGATCTGGCTTTGAGAGTTTGCTGTATTTGGCCCGGGGTGCCCCAGCTGATGTTCCTCTCAGAAGTCTGCCAAGGAAGCTCGGCTAGACATTGCGTTGTGTTCAATCAGTGATGTATTCATTTTCTTACAATATAATATTCTTATCTAATCTTGATCAATATGTGTGTGTGAGTTTTATTTCTATCCCCGTATGTGATAAATCTGTCAAGGGAAGCTTGATGGGACATTTTGTGAGTGATAAGTCTTCCAAGGAAAGCTCAGAAAGACAGGCACCATTATCATTCACAGCTACCATATGTGCAGGACTGTATGCCCATACACGCACTGGCCATAATAGGGGATGAGATGAAATCAAGTGCAGCATCGGACCTGAATACAGTCCTTTGAGGCTTGACAAAGGGACTCCTTAATTGACCCTTCACCTTGAGCCATCCAACTGAACCCCATTCTTACCTACTCTAATGAAACACCAGGAGCTAGAAATGGGGTAAAATGACCACAGCATTTATTCACATTCAAATAAATCGGATTTTGCCAGCCTAACCCAAGGCAATATTCTAAAGGCAGAATTCCATAAGAGATTGCTAATGTACTCTGTTGTTCCTCACTGAGGACTTGAGATCAGCAGTATGTAATTATATTCACTGCTGAATATTAGGCTGCCGCTACCTACAGAGAGGATGGCCCCATGGGATCTTCCACCATGAGAGAAGTTCAGCAGCCCTCTTCTAAAATTTCCTTCTAAAATACTAAGGTGTTACTGCTGCTGTGACAAATAAATTTTAAAATACATTATCACATAGCCACGATTTTTGATCCAGAGGAAGGCAAAAAACCTAGCCTGAAGCCAGTGCCAATTATGCCTCAAGAGGGAAAAAATCCTTCCTGACCCAATGGTGATCAGAAACATTCCCTGGATCATGCATTAGAATTAACATGAATACAATGCCGACTCTCATCTTTATACTGTATAAACACAATATAAACGTGCATTCAGGAAAAAATCTATATTCAATTAATATGGGAACATAAAGAAGAAAAACTCCTGACATTTTCGCAAAATATGCAAAAAAAGAGATGGTGGGTGGGATGTTTTTACCTGCTCAGGAGATAAGGAAGTGGACTGCTTCATCACCTGACATCACATCCCTCTCTTAAGGTGGCCATACACGGGCAGATAAAAGCTGCCGACAGACTGTGGGGCATGTTTACTAAGATTGGAGATAAATATTTGGAGAGATTTCTGGAGATGTTGCCTATAGCAACCAATCAGCAATTAGATTTAAACAGCCACCTATAAGTTAGAAAAGATCTGATTGGTTGCTATGGGCAACATCTCCAGAAATTTCTCCAGATATTTATCTCCAATCTTAGTAAACATGCCCCTGTGTCGGCATCTTATCTGCCCGTGTGGGGGGCCCTCCGACGGACTTTCCCGATCGATATCTGGCCGAAAGTCGGCCAGATGTCGATCGGGCAGGATTAAAAATCCCGTCGGATTGTGGCCACATCTGTTCGTTGATGCGGTCCCGCGATCCGACCGCCCGTACTGATCCGAACGTTGGGCCCTAGGGCCCACGATCGGATCAGCCCGATATCGCCCACCTCAAGGTGGGCATATCGGGGAGAGATTCGATCGTTTGGCAACGTCGCCAAACGAGCGGATCTCTCTTCGTGTATGGCCACCTTTACTCTGCCTCCTGGCCCATCTTTCTCCTGCCTTAATTTATTCCTTCTTCCTTATCACAGCATCTGATCCTGCAACATACACCAGTGTAATCTGGCTGCTGGTCCCTTGTCATGCATCCCCCTGCACTTATAGTGTAGATCAGGGGTGCCCAAAAGGTAAACCGGGATCTACCAGTAGACCTTTAGCTGGTGATCAGTAGATTTCAAGACTCTGTCAACTAACTGCTTGATTTAATTGCCTTCCCGTTTAACTATTTTCATTATATAAATATTTACTACAGTTTATTTACAGTTACAGTATTGTTTGACTTAAATAAAGTTACATAATACATAGCTGTTAGTATATACATTTGCTCATGAATCAATACAATATTTAAGTAATGTTTTCTCTGGAATGGAATGCTAATAATGTTTTTATGGATATAGATCATAATGGGACATTAGTAAAGTATGGGCATTCCTGCTGTAGATCCAGGGCTTTCCTTTCTTCTAACGTCCCATAACATAAAAAAATCTGTAAAGTTTATAAGGGGTTACTGGGAAAAGGAAGAGACCAAGATTCTTAAACCTTCATTCTACCAGGTTTCAAATTATTTTACTGTTTAATACAAATCACTGTTTTTAATGTATTTCACCACCCACGTGTACAGGTATGGGTTCTGAATTGCTTGGTATCCGGTAATTTTCCAGGTATGTCCCAACTATTTTAATATTACAAAAATGTTACCAAAATGTAATATGTCCCATTTCTGTATTATAAAATAAGTATTTGTTTGCGAAAGCAAAAATCTCTTTCTATGACAGAAGTTTATGATTATGACTCTATTCAGGGACCCTTACAGTAAGCACTTTGTACTTCTATTTTATATCCACAGTATAGTTTTAAAATGTTCTTCATAGGATTCTTTTGTCTTGGGCTAGGTCAAAGCACTTTTAGAAATGTGACTGTTTGTAAAAGTACCGTAAATGGTGAGAGAGAGGTTTACTAAAGGGCAAAGCATGCTACCAGCTGAGCAGGAAATGGCAAATCAATTTCTAAGGGATGCAACTCAAACAACGATTAGAACTGCCTATAAAATCCTACTGTTCTTACAGTGCTTGACAAAATAAACAGATGCTTCCCAACAGGTGATCCGTTTAATAGAAAAGATTATAAAATAGATCTGAATAATCTGCTACTAGCAAATCATATATTAATAATAACAGATGACATATGTTGTTAGAGATCCAAACTACTGCTCTACTTTAAGAAAAGTGCATGTGTTGCTTGCTAATATTAAGAGAAACCATTCTTCTGCACCATGCCTAGTTCTGTACCAGAAAGAGAGTAATAACGGGAGTTCTTTATTATTTCATATTCACTGGGTCACACTGAATGAAATAGAAGGTTTTCTTTGTATCTCAATGTAGTGTGTCATTTACAGAAAATCAGAGTGCATGAAAAATTGACACAAGGCATAGAACCTATTATTCAACATGTTTGGGGCCTAGTGTTTTCTGGATGATTTTTTTCCGGATGATAGAACCCATACCTTCACTTAAAGGGGTGATTCACCTTTAAGTTAATCTTTAAAATGTAACAGAATGGCTAATTCTAAGCAACTTTTCTGTTGGCCTTAATTTTTTCCTTTGTATAGTTTTTTAATTATTTGCCTTCTTCTAACTCTTACCAGTTTCAAAATAAAACAAGGATCACTAACCCCATCTGAAACACAAATGGTACAAATGTATTGTTTTTGCTACTTTTTATTACTCATCTTTCTACTCAGACCCTCTTCAAATAAATGCATGGTTACCAGGGTTGAGCCCTAGCAACTAGAATATTGAGATTGCAGACTTGGGAGCTGCCGAATAAAAGGCTAAACAACTTAAAAACCACAAATCGTAGCAATTGAAAACAAAATGCAATTGTCTCAGAATATTACTCTCTACAATCATACTAAAAGGCGAAGGTAATTTTAAGGTGAACACCCCATTTAACAAAGCATGATGCTGATCATTTATCAGTTTTAGGAGTAGATTTATTATGGCTTATTTCGCTTTGACAAGTAATGACAGCTACCACTAAAATAATAGGCAATGGCCAATTGACACTGTTACACCCCCAAAGGTTCAAATTAGAAGCCTATTTAGGAGCTTTTTAAAAATATTTGCAGTTTGACTTATTAATACTTTACTGTTTGTAAAATTTATCTTTGACAGAAAGGTTTAATTTAGTATTTTCCACTTTTGTTTTTTCCCTATTTTAAAGAATTTCAACAAAAACGTTACCTGATATATTGCTAAAATGAGAGCTTAGACTTAGTAAAGCATCCGCATTACTTATGGGAGGCTGAAGAACTGGGAAAAATGAGAAGAAATCTATCTGTGATGCTGAGTAATTTATTGCATTGCTATTGAGTATGGGATTTCAACAACATTTTACTACTGTGATTGCATTTCCAATATTCCATCAGCAACTTCAGCATCCCTGACATTGCAAGAAACTTGAAAATTGTAAATATGAAGTTGCAAGATGGATGGAAACTGGGAAAAGTGCATTAAAGTAAGTTCAACTAGTCCAATTATTTATAAGAGGATTTGCCACCTTTCTAAACCATTCATGTCGGCCAGTGGGGGCCGGCCAAGAAAGGGGAGTGCTGTGATATAAAGGAGGTGATAGTGATTAGGAAAATGATTAGTGATGTGCCAGTCAAGCTTTGTTTGACTCGCACCCAACCCAACCTGAGTGCACTTCCTCTCCTCTATTTATAGGTCCATGCTGCCTGACTGATGACATCACAAATGGGGCTGGGCAGGCATGTGCCTGTAACAACAGAAGCCAAGAGCAGTGTAAGGTAGTGGGTGGGAAGAGCAGGCAGAAGCCCTCAACCCACACTCGCCCGTGACCCACAAATTGAGTGCTGAGGTTGGGCCAGGGGTCCAGCAAGTAAACCCGCAAGTCGTGAGGGTATTGTCCGCACTTCTGCACATCACTAGTAGTGATGTAAAGTGGAGGAGTGATGATGAGTGGAAAGTGGGTTACAGAATGTATCGGGGAAGAAAAAAGGAAGATTGAGGCTGATCAGAGTAGGGCCAGGGGCTCAACTTAGGGATATTACAAAATTCCCCAGAAACACTTTGCTAGTAAAAATACCATCTCCAGACTTGACAAGTGTTTTACTGGCAACCCTTAAATTATTGCTCACTTATGCAACGAGTACAACATACTTTACTGATAATAATACCTACCAGTATCAAGATAAGTAACACTTTTCAGAACGAAAATACATTTCCTGAACGTTCATGAAAGTAAAGTGAAAGTAAATCTTCATACATATATATTATCTATAACCAATGTAGGCTAGTCCTTCTTCCGACTAGGAAACAGGCAGAGCACTTGTTAAATTTTTCTATCTCTCTACATGATGGGCCTTTGCTAAGTGAAAGGGTGAAGGGAGATAAAACTTAAACACATCTCACATATGCTGTGTGACCAAATAAAAGAAACAGAAGGTTCTTGAATATAAATAACACCAGTCTTTTTTCTCTTGAAGAGCAACCAGGCATGCCACACTTTACAATCCTTGAGGTATTCACATACATCACCTTGTGATACCCATGTGGCGATATCAATCAACCAGATGGATAGATGCACCCTCAGGATCTCTGGGAAATTACCTGGATCTCCACAGGTTGTATCAGGTAATACATTGAACCTAAATCCCTATTCAGCTTAATGATCCCTACACTACAGGTCAGTCTTGCTTGAGGGGAGGTTACCCCATTTGCTATCCATCCGAGTTGGAGCACAGGCTGCATTTGCTATATAGAAAAGAGAAACAAAGATCTGTTCGGTTGCTTTGTGCAACAATACCAGTGATGTTTGTCTCAAATGTTTTACACAACATGATAAATAGGCCCCATGTAGATACATGCTCTTCTGCCTAGCAACTATGGAATAAGGAAGTGTAGGGATTCAAAGTTATAGGGGAGCATTAACCCTATGGTTCTCTGCATATCCTAAAAGGGAACCTGTCATGGGAAAACATGTTTTTTTAAACGCATCAGTTAATAGTGCTGCTCCAGTAGACTTCTGCACTGAAATCCATTTCTCAAAAGAGCAAACACATTTTTTTTATATTCAGTTTTGAAATCTGACATGGGGCTAGCCATTTTGTCAATTTCCCAGCTGCCCCTGGTCATGTGACTTGTGCCAGCACTTTAGGAGGGAACTGCTTTCTGGCAGGCTGTTGTTTTTCCTTCTCAATGTAACTGAATAGTATGCAGTGGGACATGGGTTTTTACTATTGAGTGGTGTTCTTAGATCTACCAGGCAGATGTTATCTTGTGTTAGGGAGCTGTTATTTGGTTTCCTTCTCATTGTACTTTTGTTATGCTCATGGGGGGGGGGGAGGGGTAATATCACTCCAACTTGCAGTATTGCAGTAAAGAGTGATTGAAGTTTATCAGAGCACAAGTCACATGACTTGGGGCAGCTGGGAAATTGAAAATATGTCTAGTCCCATGTCAGATTTCAAAACGAAATATAAAAAAATCTGCTCTTTTGAGAAATGGATTTCAATGCAGAATTCTGCTGGAGGAGCACTATTAACTGATGTGTTTTGAAATTTTTTTTTTCCCCATGACAGGATCCCTTTAAACTGTAAATGCATATGTGCTATCAGTGGGAGGCTCACAGTGAATGGCTGCACTATGGAAGTATTGAGGAAGCCTTCCATCTCTCACTCAGTACTGACCATATTTAGACACACAGAAGACTCAGTGAGCCTCATTTATAAACTCTGGGTAAATCTGCACCTGGGCAGTAACCCATGGCAACCAATCATTACTGCCCAGGTGCAAATTTGCCCAGTGTTTCTAAATAACCCCCAGTGCTTTCTTAATTGTAACACAATTGGAGAAATATTCAATGCAGTCTTTATAATTATATGATAATTTTATGTGGCTGCATCAAGAAGTCAACATTGAAGATATTTTTCAAGAACCTCCCTTGGGAGGTCTAATCCTACAACCTGGTCCCAGAAATGCTGGCTGGCATTAGAAGGTCCCAAGAGACACTTACATATAAATTGCTGACAACTTAAAGACTACTATACATGCACCATTTTTTCTTTACATATTTTCAAAGCATTGGCTGTCAATATTCAAAGCAGTGTTGTACTGGGCTGGCGGGACACCGGGAAAAAGTACCCTCCCCCGATCTCCGGGCTTCCCAATCCTGATCTCCTGGCCCCCACAAATAAAAGAAGAAGAAGGTAGCACATGCTCACTGGCCTTCGTGCATTCGCACTGGGGTGTGCACACACAGCGTGTCAGCACTGGTGTGCTCGCTGATGTTTGCGCATACACATGGGGGCCCCCGGAGGTTGGTAAACCAGTGGGCCCCCCAGTGCCAGTCCGACCCTGATTCAAATGACAAGAAAGAAATGAATTAGTAATTGCTCACGCACACCTGTCTTTGTAGATAATTCCAGATTTCCTTGGTGCACAGTGATAGAGGTAAACCGGCAACCTCAAATCTAATACTAGGAAAAGGCACACTGGCACACAAGATGTGGATGCAGGTGAAAACCTTGCAAAATTTTTATTACCGGAAGTGCAACGTTTCGGGGCAAGCCCCTTTGTCAAGCAAAGGGGCTTGCCCCGAAACGTTGCACTTCCGGTTATAAAAATTTTGCAAGGTTTTCACCTGCATCCACATCTTGTGTGCCAGTGTGCCTTTTCCTAGTAAGAAAGAAATGAAGCATGTGCTGAAGCACCTGAATACAGCACTGACCAAACAGGCAATATGCATTTTGTAGACCTATTTAAAGGACCCAAGGAAGTTGTTTGGGTCTTAGTGCCCTTGAAATTCCAGAATGGAACTGGAATCTTATTCTTGGTATTACCCCAGTTGGGCTGCCACTGAGATTGAGGATGATTTAAAGTGACTCTGACACATTCCAGATTTTTATAGGCATGTGTCACTAACAATTATAAATATTCCTGCCATTTATGTAATGCTAAACTAATTATTTGCTTCACTGTAGCCCACTTGTTACTTATCAGTGTTGGCCAGTTAGACTTTTCTTTAATGGCTGCTTGAGAATTGACATTAGACTTAGAACAGAAGACTGGAGGACAAATGGAAACAATGCTTTAAGTCCACTGGGTGTCTTTCTTGCCCACTTTCTTGTCACTTGCTGATAGATAGAGGTAAAAACCAGAGGGTTGGGGAGAGATAGTATATTAGTTGTGACATACTATATTAATATTAGTAGATTTCTCATGGTGAAGCTGCATTCCTGTAAAAATCTATAAATACTTGAGGTACATATAATTAAAATGTTTCATTATATTAAAAATATTAAAAATATTCCTGTTTTGCTAAGTTTTAAAAGAGTTCACATGAAAGGGAACTTCTTTTTAACAAGATTAATTAACGTGAGTGATTGAGATAAGAAAGACTAAACGGAAGTAAAATAGTTCCCCTGCAGTTATAAAAATGTACAGTTTAATTAGCAACAAAAAACTCCTGGTAACACACAAAGATTGCACAAAACGTCATGTAAAATTGGGATTTTATAATTCATAACAAATTTTATTGACTGAATTCAATGTACTTTTTAAAACTTGAATCATTTTATTATGTTTTAGCAACAATCAAATTCTGGGTTAATTCCCACCAAGGAGATATAATATAACACAGTACAGTAGCCTTTCTCCGGTGCACAAACAGATCCAGAGATATTTCCTCAGTAAGCCCAAGGGAAATGCTTTGCTAAGCAGTTTGTCAGCAGAGGCATTCACCTAAAGCTTAGAAGTGAACCCAAGCGGAAAAGCACCCACACACCTAAGCACACAGTGTCACTCACAGAGACGAAAGGTACACACTCATGAAACGCGTGCTTACGTAGAACAGGGGGATCACAGATGTTGCATATAAAAACAATGCAGATCTATATGTATATAGTATTCTGTGCACTGAGAAACAACACTAAATATAGGATAAGATCCATTTATAGATTGTAGCCCTCCTCTGCTACTGTGGTGAGTCCTGAACTGATTTCCATTTTTTGGTTCCACTGGAGTCCTGTGTCTCTGCTATATGAGAGAACAGGTATAATTACAACTTGGCATGCCTCCACCCAGGGTCAGGACAAACTGTATTATAAAAGCCCTCCCTGAGAACCTCTTTAAACCACAATCACAACACCAAAGGAGGAATTTTCAGGTAAGTCAGACACTGGCCCAATTATGGGTTTCTGCAGAAAAAAATTCCACTGGGAAGGGGGATCAAAGTCATCAACCAAAAGCACCCTCTTTTCTAGCCTGTCTACAGGTACTAGAGTAATGGCAGGTTTGTAGGAAATATATATAGCCAAAGCTCAGAAAGTTGCTCACGGCTTCTATAAAAAAGTATAACTAGAGGGGCTGTTTAATTAGAGAGTATGAATCATGAAAATGTGTTGAACTATACATGATCTGATAATAATCGATATTATATGAGACAAAAGGTTCCATCCTTTTGCCAAATTTGTTATTCATGTAATAAGGACCTTATATTGTAATCTCCATTGGGACTGCTATGAATAATTTATAATTTCTGTAAAGCGCTGTGTAATATGCAGACCCTATATAAATAAAGGGTAATAATAACAATAAATGAATCATAGAATGTGACCAGACTAAAGGTGGCCATACACGGGCAGATAAAGCCACCAATATAGGTCCTTAATACCAATCTGGCATCTTATTTGCCGTGTATGGGGGCTTCCAACGGGTCTTCCCAATTGATATATGGCCACAATATTGATTCAGAAGGTTTAATTTGTACACCACTGACCTGTCGGAGCCCATTTCTCCTCGTTGTAATCTGATCGTTCGGCCCTGCCGTTAGTGGGTATATCGGGAAAAGATCCGAACCTTATAGTGTATTGCCATCTTAAGGCTCAGACAATGTACAAGCATCAGGCTGCAGCAGTTTCCAGAGAGACCAGGACTGTTATTAGGAAGTACAGAATCAGCACTTACCTGACATCTTAAACACTTTTACTTTTGCCCTGTTTGAAGGAAAAACACCAAAGGGTCTAGTGCCCCCCCTTTTTTTCAGCATTGCCCCCATGGACAGCTATGGCCCAAACAGCATGAAAAAAAATAACCACCAATTTTATAGATGAATAAATATTCAATGTAATGTTTACACTAATGTACCATGTTCTACTACTATTCTATTGGTCTACTATTATTACAAATAGTTACCATTCTCTATAAAGTATTATTAATTAGAAAGCCAAATATGGGACTACAGCCATCATCATCTTCGCTGTTACAAAACTGGCTGAAAAAAAATTATTAATTTCAGTTTTTACAGCCATATACTGAGTCAGCCTACAGAAACAGGATTACCTTGTAAAATTAGTTTATACATTGATTTACAATAAACTCAGAATTTTGAATTGTATAAAAACATGATTATTATATTATGTCATAAGTTGCAACTGCATTCCTTTCCATTTTCTTAATCTTAGGAGACAATCATCAAAGAACTGCAAAAATAATAAAAATGTTACATTTACGCAGCATGGAATGCTATTGACAAGAAATACGGTATGCAGAGAATATGTGTAGAACATCCAGTCTTGCCTTATGCATTTTATGGTCATTTCAATGTCTAACTATAAAATCTTTATGCAGATCTATTTTAGGATTTCATTAAATTTGAGAAATACATTGACAATAAATAATACCATCATTTGAGTAACCATTCAGAAATTTGACATTATAATATTTTTTGGCCATTAGAAATGGAAAAAATAAATGCCAACTTATGCAGCAGCAAGCACCCAATGAAAAATCAACAGACTGAAGAAAGCAAAACATAAAATATTTATGTGACCTCCTGACTCTTATAGAACAATTTGGCACTGAATGAGGAAAAGTTTGCTGCATTAATTTACCAAGGTAGCTTCATTCTAGAAACCATATATTCTTTGTTATTCAGGCAGTGGGAGTTGCATTATACTTGATAACATTTACAAGATACAAACAATAAAGCTCAGCATCCGGAATAATTGCATAAAGTGGTCATTTGATTGGAAAAGAGAAAATATTGGACAATCAGCTCTGAAGCTTGGGAGTGCTTTTGAAAACATAATGTTTGCACTGTATAAAGATGAGATGAGGTTTGAAGAGCCAAACAAAAATGTTTTGGTTGTATTAGCTGCATTACAAAGGTTGGATGGAGAGACAGACAGCTAGAGAGATAGATGGATGGATGGATGGATAAATAGATGGATAGATAGATATAGCTAGAGAGAGAGAGATAGAGAGATAAAGTTATAGATAGACAGACAGACAGATAGATAGATAAGTGTAAGGTGCTTTAATAACTCATCCTAGTGGTGTGGCGTGTGCGCCATAACTTAACGTCCAAAAACGAACGCCCTTTTGTGAATTTTTTCCTGTTTTGTGAATTTAGCAAATTTTTCATATTTCGCGGGACAAATTTGCCCATCACTACACTCCATTAATGCATACATAAGAGGACGGCGGAGGGGAGGAAAATCATAAATTTAAAAGGTCTAAGAGAATCCCCATCTTTTGTTGGACATAGTGAAGTTGAAAGTCTGAATCAACTACAAAGATGTCTGGAATACTATCTTCTTTTCATATAAACAGTGCTTTTTGGGTAGCTATCATGTTAGTCTCATTTTATTAGTGTATTTTTTCAGATATGTGCAATTCACAGGTGTGTCACTCCTAGTAGATGTTGGAATCTGCCAGTACTGATCTCAGGGTATCAAAGGAAATTCTGATGCTCTTGTCAATCACCCTTAAAAATAAAGTTATAGAATATATATTTAAATATATTAAGGCCTCTTTGTGTTACAGAGGTGTGAATACCAGCAACTGATTACTCAAGCATTCATGATAGAAAATCCTTGATCCTCTCTCATTTTTGCTTTAAGGTATAATCCCAATATTTTACCCCCACAAATCACTTGGCACTAGTTGTACTCCAAACTAGCACAATAATACATTGACAACTCAATTCGATATTAAAGTTACCTGGGAAATTTTGAATCAGCATTACTTTTTACAACAGTAATAAGTGATTTTCAATTTTAACTTCAATTATACTCATCTCTTTCTTGGTAAACAATGCAAGTGCAGGTTGTTCCACATTTACATTCTATTCTCATATCCTGCTGGTAGAGATGAATGACTTGCATTTGGAACCTGGTAATCTATTAGAATTTGTTTCCAGCACATGCTGTGTAGCATAAGCAGCCTTAAAAATCAACCCAGGAACAGAATGATTGGGTAGGGCTAAAAGCATAGAAAATAAAGCCCATCCTCCCCTCCAAAATCTTGTGCTCTAAGTCATTACACTCACATTTTCTTATTATAGGGCAGCACTAGGTGAATAATGATGGCCTTAGAAACAATGGGGAATAAGGGAAAGTAGCAATTATAGAGGCAGGAAATTCTAATCTTCAAATAATACTGTGACATAAAAGAGAATATTTAATAAAATCTAGTCGTATAGAACCTCTCACGGCATGGAAAAGGCAATGAATTGTGAACGATGTTGAACTTAATATGCTGTTGACTGTGTAAACTCAGAAGGATACATTTTCAGCTTGTGAGATATCCAAAGTCTGATTGCCAGTAATCAGTTAGAAATCAGGGATGTTAGTATTACTTATACTGAGGGATTTCTCAAAAGCTTCTTGCTCGGCTGTGAGTACAGGGAAATAACTTTGTTATGCATAACTTTATGGTGTGTCTCTGTGCAAGATATCAGTATATAGTGAATTAGCTAAATTATGTTTTGCCAGGCCACATACTGGCTTATGCAAGGGTTAGAATTGGAAGGAACTGGAAAGAGATAAAGGGCATTTTGCAACATGTGCATATATTTTTATACAGAAGGAACTCAAGTTTATATTTTAAGGAAAATAAATGTCCTATTAAAGATGTATTTCTTACCATTTCTCCTTCCTGGATTCCTGTTTTAAAGCTTTTGCATAACAGATCATTACTCTTAAAGATGACAAGGTGCAAAAGAACACTCAGTTAATAATGTACATGGAGTTAAAATATTTTTAAGTTCTGCAGGCACAGGAAGCATTTTACAGTTTCCTTAAAAAACAGTCCTGTCTCTTCAAATTAAATTAGGTCTCTCTCTCTCTTATATCCCATGGTATTTGCTAGATCAGAATAATAACTACAAATATATATTTTTAAAACATTTACTCAACGGAGCTGTAAAATCTCATGTGAACACCCACTGTCGATTGACCATACTGTCAACTACAGCTACAATACACTGTTTTAATGCTGTGAAGGCTATCAATATATCCCTTGCAAGTAGAGATGCCACCCAGCTGGCATTTTACTGCCTAACCAGTATAGAAACTGCCAAACAGGGGCTTGGAATTATAAATTTACTGGCAATTTAGTTAAGCTCCAGATTCAGCTCAATCGTATCCTTTTTAGTCCCCAATGTCTACCCCAAGGTCTAAAATTCACTTTAAAATTAATTCTAAACACAGACTATAGGCATCGGACCGCTTATGCAGAATGCTTGGGACCTCGGGCTTTCCAAACAACAGGTCTTTCTGTAATTTGAATCTTTATTCCTTAATTGTACAAGAAATTCATGTAAACATTAAACAAACCAAATAAGCTGTTTCTGCTTCCAATAAGGATTAATTATATGTTAGTTTGGTTCTTATAAGCTACTGGTTTATTATTACAGGAAATCATTTTTAAAAATTGTGATTCTTTGGATAGAATGGAGTCTACGGGAGATGGCCTTTCCGTAATTTATAGATTTATGAATAATGGGTCCAATACCTGTACTGACTTGCATCATGTTACATATATGGAGTGCTAGAAATATGTTATGTCAATATCTCTTCCTTTTACTCACTATTATATTAAAAGAAATCCTGGAAATAGCTGCTAATACAGTTACAGTGCCTGTTAAATAAACATGACCTTTATACCGTGTATTGCTTTAAAATACATTGGCAAAAAAACCTTGTTGATAAAAAAAAAAATGGAAATTCGACCATCATATTTTTTTGGGGGTCATTTTCAATCAAAAATGGACCTTTTTCGATTAGAATAGGTCTGTTTTCGATCAAGCTAAAATCGTTTTTTCACAAAATTCTTCAATTTTCCAGAATTTAGAAAAAATCTCAGGAAAGGTTCTAGGAGGGTCCCCCATAGGCTAAAATGGCAATTTGGCAGGTTTAAAGTGTCAAATTCAAATTTATTTAAAGTAGCAGTACTTCAGAATATGAATTTTCACATTTTTACAATTTAAATAGAATTTTGGGCTATTCGATAGTCGAAGTAGCCAAAAATTACTTCATAAATCGAATTTTTGAAATTCAAATTTTATTTGAATATTCGCTTTGGCCATCACCCTTGTTGTACAGCTGTTAGGCTTGGAATTTTTTGACTCTATGGTTAATTGTAAGAACAACCAGACATGCAAATCATAGATGGTCTTAATAGAAAGAAGAGTCATTAAAATAATAGTGAGTGAAGCCAAATGGCCAGCCCATTCTATACAGAATGTGAAGACTACTAAATAAAAAAGAAAGAAAAGTAATTAAAATAAGAATATCAGTGAGTGATGCCTCATGGTCAGCCCATTCTACACAAAATGTGAAGGCTAGGCTACTATATAAAATAACATTCAAAATAAAAAGTTAAAACCAGTTGAAAAGCTACTTAGAATATCATTCTAAGGCAAGCCTTGTCTTTAACTGATCTCAGTGTTGAAGACTAGAGATAAGCAAAATATTTTGCTGTGTTTTGCCACAAAAAACTCTGCCCATTGACTTCAACATTGACAACACATATGCCAAGTTTTTTGCTGTTTTGCAAATTTTCAGTGAAGCAAGCGAGTTGGAGTAACCCATCACTAATGAAGATTCATTTATGCTGCATTCAGTGTTGATTCCATGGGTACAAACTTATTGGTCAATGGTGATGTCAGGTAACAGCACTTTTGTTTATAGTTTCTAATTTGTCCTGTATATTCTTGTTTTCTTTTACAAGGATTTATGTTTTAAAAATGCGTAAGATTATTGTGACTTTTCATATCAAGTTAGATACCTGATGAATAAAGACAGTTTCTTTGTTATCTACATGACTGTTATTTCAAGTTCCCCCACTGATTAGGTGATCAGCCTTTGTAGAGGAGGTATCATTACACTGGCAGTCGGCTTCCAGGCTGTTGTCTGCATGAGGAATTGCAAGTTAGACTGGAGTTCACTAAATATATTTTAATTTCATCTTATGTGATTTGTCATTGTATTCTCTTCTTTTACAATGATGTTCTCTAGTGAAACTTAGTAATAAGGATTTTTTAAGGATACACTTGGGGCAAATTCACAAAAGGGTACATTTTTGCCAGTGACCACTTTGCCACACTTTGCGCCACTTCACCAGGTGCAAATTCATTACCAATATGCTATATTGGTACTCAGTACGTAATTTAAGAAAAAGCTTATTAGCATTGCAACTGTTGGAAATATTTGGTCTCATACCATTTTAAAAAGATGTTTTATCATTAAAATTATTTCTTCTGAGTACACCTTTATGTTGTACCCTTTTTGGCATTAATGTGTACTTGCAGATATGTCATTAGAATATAATTAAGGAAATATTAAATAACACAGCCTTAGAATTCACATTATCCATGTTAAAGGCTAAATCTGTGCAGCAATATCCCCTTTGAATCTAAATTCTCATTGAACAAAATTCATTCTTGACACATTTATTTAAAATTTAAAAAAACTGGCCAATGTTCCGGTCATGGCTTGCACTTCCGCTTATAACAGCCACATTTTTCTTTGGGCCTAGCTCTCCACTACTTGGATACCACTAGGTCTTAAAGTGAGAGAACCAGTGTGAGAGTTTTGGGCAGGCATGGACAATGAAATGTGCAACAAGAGGAACAGGGACAGGGCAAAACATAGTTGTAGAACAGGCCGGAGTCAAAACCAATCAGGAACCAAAAGCATAGTCATTGACACAAGCCAGGTTAAACCAATCAGTAGTTGCAGTACAAAGTCAGTATCTGGAATAATAATTAATACAGGAAAAGGTCAGTTCAGGCAGCAATACAGGAGTTGTCAAGAACAGGCATGGGTCAAGTACAGAGAAACAGACTAGAATCCTACCCACATTAGGCAAGGAACAATTGACAGTGGCCCTTTTAAATATCTGCACCAAGCCTGATGATGAAGGCACGCCGATTGAAAAATATGCTGGTGGCAAACCGATCATGTCAAACACAGAAAAGTCTGCACGCAGAACAAGAGGCAGTGGGCATCCCCACAGCCTCCCAGGTACTACACTAGCATTGTCAAATAGCTAGATGAAAACAAAAAAGAAATATAGTTTGGCTGTTTATATATATCTGAAATCACTAATTTCTCTCGTACACATCCAACATTTTCAAAGACATATAGATCTCAAACAGATGGCAAGGCAGAAGGTGATCACGTATAAACAGTAGTTGCCTTTTGAAACATTACTATAAATAATGAAAATTGCTAATTTTACCTTCACACCTTGTGCGCTATGCAGAATATCTTTGTGTGTACGGGGATGTGAAGTTAACTAGCCACAAGGGTACATAGATAATATAAGCGATTAGGAATTATGATTATTATGAATAATTTGGGTGTTGAAAGGGCTAATCCCATTTAGATGTAACACAGGCATTTTCAAGGTGGCCTTAAACCATTTTGTAAACCTTTTACTAAATAAATGGTCATGACAATGTAATATTTTTGACAACCACAGAAATCAATGGGAGACGAGTGTCAGGTATTCTCAAGGTTGTGACATTGTTGGAGACCCCATGGACAGAGGACCTATTGATTATACTAGTCTCCCTGGAACGGAAACCTTCCACTGAAATAGTCTATATAAACACACAGAAGAACCAAGAAGCCTGAAAAACTTTAAAAACTGATTAAAGTGCAACACAGATATGAATACATCTTTGCAGCACATAAATCTGGCATATTACCATAAAGTTAAACAGAGCTAATAAGAATATTATTGCATTGTATTCTAAATGTATTTGCCATGAACAAAATGTAATGCCATGAAAATGTTACATGTCAAGAAATAGTTCACTTAGCTAATATTCTCTATTAGGAGGCATTTACAGCTAGATATTGCCCTCTATAATACTAGAAATCATTAAAAATGATAAATGACTTACCAAGCATGCTTGTCATTTATGTAAAGTGAAAATAGTTACATAGTTAATTTGAGTTAACAAGACAGAATTACATCAATATATATACACTGTATATATGGGGACCCGTATGTTTAATTGCACCTATGGCTTCATTCCCCTGCCAGTGCCTCATTTCCTTGTTGTTGGATTAAAACCCATGTCACCATATGTACATATTTACATGCCAGTTAATTTGCCCTTAGTTTACTGACCATATCCTGCATCATTGTTAGTGATGTCCTTTTAGGGGGAGGTCCTTCATCTTTGGCCTGCAGCAGTTGGGTAATTGTTCACCTGAGCCTGAAGTCAACAAGGCCCCAGAAGTGTAAGTTGGGGTACAGGGACCAAGTGTACAATGTTTGCTAGTGTGCAGTATAGATACTGTTATACTGTCAGTGAACATTAGTTATCAAGAACATGTAACCCTTTCTTGGCTATAAATAACCAAACCAACTAGCATAGGTAGAGCATTGGTTACACGCGACTCTTTCACTCTCAGGTAGGGCTTTCGCTAAGTGGAAAATCACGTGTGAGGTAGTTGAACTACAACTCGATACTGCATATAGTGTGTAATAAAGGTTGTTGGACGCCAGGGGTTCTTTGTGCAAACAAGTAGAACAGTTTTATTTACAAGTAGATCCACAGGGTATCATATACTCACAAACAGTGGTAATAAAGCAGCAATGCTTAGCACAGGTACAGCGTAGCTTATGCCCTCGGGTAGGATACCAGGATGGGAGTTGTAGTTGCACCAACCAGGTTATCAATGCCCATGTGGTCCGGATCCCACCAGCAGGTTCAGGTGACTCAGGGGTTAAATACTCTTCCTGCAGTCCCTATGTCTGAGGTCCCTTCACTTCAGGCAAGGTAGAGCCTGGGGGAGAGCTACTCCCTACTATCCTCCTTGATGGGGCTTTGAGCTGCCCTTTCTCTCTTTCCTCTCTATCTCACCTCTCCTAGAGAGTGCTATTACAGGAATATCCTCACTCTGACTATTCCTCATTCACGGGGCCCTGTTCCCCGACTTAATACTTGTAGTAGTACCTCTAAAGGTGTGCTGTCCCTTTAGGGTAGAGCGCCTCTGGGGCCCGGTTGGCACCCAGGCTCAATGGAGCACTGCCCCTCTCCTCTGCTGCAGGCCAAAGAGGAAGTGCCACTCCCTGCAAGCACCTTTATTACTGCACTGCAGGGGTGGTGGTCACTACCTATAACCAATAAGTGGATACATTATAGCCACCTGGACTTTAGTCCAATAGAAGGCAGCTAATGTAAGGGCAAGGGAGGAAGCCATAAGGGCCATGCTACTTATGGGTCCCTACAAACAGCTTAGAGTTCCACCAAAGAGGATAGATGGGAGTAGCTCTCCTCTAAAACTTGCCTGTAGTGAAGGACAGCAGTACTGACAATGGCAACAGGTTATTGTTCTATCTCTGTTCCATGTTTGTTGTAGGGATCGGATCGACAACATGGGGTACTGACAATCTGGACGGTGTATACTTTCAACTCCCCCTTGATATTCCTACAGTGGCACCATCTGTATTGCATCTGCTATACCTGTGAATGTACATGGCATTATTTCAACTATTGCTGTGAGTATGCTCAACCCTGGGGTGCTTTATATTGAAAAACTCCTGTTTTATTGCTGTTTACAAAGAACCCCTAGCATCCATTTTCATTAATTTTACATTTTGACAGTTTTGTATTTTAACAACACCCCACATGCTTGTTCCACCTAGCAAAGGCCCCTGCTGAATGAGGGTACAATGTAGCCCATGCTCTATGCTATTAGTTGATTTACCTTTTTAAGCCATAATAGGGTTACATGTACATACAAAATACCTATAGGAACCTATTGTATGTACACATCTATATTGAAATAACTGTATATCTTGAGATCATTTTAGCCTTGAATATTATGCTTATCTGTGAAGTCATCTAAACCACCCTTAAAGGCACTGATATAATCTGTCATCACAACATCACCTGAAAGCAAATTCCACAACCTCACTGCCCTCACTGTGTGGAAATTCAGTTTCTCAAGTTTAAAAGGGTGGACTCTGGTTCTTTTATCTTTATTATTTAAAACAATATTTTGTAATGTACTTGAAAAGAATATTTACATCCCCTTGCAAGGTCTGAGAGGGGAGACTTCAGGTGTGGGATGCAAACCTTATACGTACTTACCAATCGCTCACCAAGACGAGACCTTATCCACAGAACCTTTCTTCAAATAAGACAACACCCATTTTCTGTTGGATAATTATGGCCGCAGCTTCTTTAATAATTCTACTGCTAAAAAGATTCAAACATCAATAATCCATACAAATATTATTCACATTCAACAAATATGCAATATTTCAACAACCATAAAATTACATATTATTTTGTAACCCTAACTATTTTAAACTGTCCTGGGATTATTGTCTTGTGCATGGTACCTCTGTACCACTGCACCCCTCCTGAATTTTGTTTACCCATCAGCCGCAGTACACCGACTCAATGGTATTTGTCATTTTGTCACCAGGAGACCCCATGCACGGGCCAATATTCCTACTTTTTTCCAGAACTCAAACTTATTCTTTTATTTCTCTGTTTTTTCCTAGGACGAACGCCAATGCTGCGACAATAAACTACCCCTTACTTGCTCTCTCTGCTTTAAGCCCCCTCCTTGTAAACCAGCTCCCCCTATATCTACCAATGCCTCCGTGTAATCTCAAAACATGGGAGGGTAGGGTGGGCTTGCGTCCCTGTAGTCCCAGGTAGGAAAAGGAAGTGCCCCCTCATTTTCTATTTATCCCCCTGGCCCAGCTCCCCCCTCCTCACTTCCTTTTCCTATTTCCTGGCCATACATCCTGCCCTGCTTTCTCCCCCCCCCTAGACCTGCCAGTCATGTCCTCCTTCCGCCCAATCAGGCTCCCCCTCATATCTTTTCCCCAATGAAAATAACCCCAGCAGTGACAGTCTTTTCTAATAGTTTCATTGTTACATTCATTTACCAGTTAGTTGAATGTTTCTGCACTCTTTCCAGTGCATTCACATCGTTCTTAAGGATTGGGGCTGACTATCCCCCTTCATTATAAAGGTAAGGCATTATCAAGGACAAATCATGGTTTCATTTGCTGTATTAAAGACTAAGTGACTCTGCCTAGAGTTACATAATTTGCTGTCCACAAAAATCCCCAGATCCTTCTCAATATAAGATACTCCTCACATACACTACCATTAAGTTGATAACACACATTTGTCTGAATTTATCTGAAATTTCACTTTGCTCACTGTGTCAGGGAAATAAATGAGCCTTATAGCACAATTCATAAGCAAAAAAAGAGACAGTACTTACAATGCAATCATTTTGGTTATACTTAAACAAATATAAACACCAAAGAACCAAGGACAGATTCCTGTGGTACGCCTGGTCCAATCTGAAAAATTTTGATCTACTATAAGTTTGTTTTCGTATTAGGAAACTGAACATAACAGCAAGATTCTGATTCCCATACAGGAATGAAACAATTCTGTATGATACACCATGAGGCACACTGATCTAGATCTTTACATAGAAATACATGGGTATTCCACTTGTCACATTCTATTACTGTATGTCCGAGAAATTACTGTTCAGCGCCCATTCCTGTCTAGTAACATACGTGTGTTGCTCAAAATGCTCAGTGCAGCATTTCTCTTCTTGAGCCATTTATTAGAATGTAAAACTGTAGAATGCAAAAAGAGTACAATGGTGGCCCAGGTCTAGAAATCTATAGCAACCAATGTAATATATGCTGTCAAATCTGTGGGGCAAAGTGCAACTTTAGCATTTTTTTCATGCATTGTCTAAATACTTAAATCAGCCCTATTATCTGTAACCTTGTGTATTTAATTTTATTAAAGTGACGCTTTGCAGATTAAAAATTGGTGTCTTGTTTTTAAAGGTTACATTTTTTCAGTCAAAATTGTGACATTGAAGTCCTAGTACTGAAAAAAGATGATTCCATTAGTTTTCTGTATTACAGGGATTAATTAAAATTATTGGAAAATAGAGGAAAAGAGTTTGTTACTTTTTCAGGCAATTTGTTAAGCTACCCATAAATAATGTAATTGTTGAGGAATGAATTGCATCCAGTCTGGCAAAACAGTCTGGGTATGGAGATTGCCTCCAGCCTCAAAGCTGTTTCTTATGCTATTTATGCCTTGCTGTTCCTGCTAGAATGGAACATATGACATGGGGAATACAATATTGCCATTTAGTACACATATGCCCCTTTGGACTGGCTTGGAAACTTTAAAGTATACTGCTGAGTGGATTAGGAGTATTCTATTGAATGATGCCTCGCTATGCACCAGTAAGATTAGGCTCAGTCATAAAATTCATCATAGAAACTCTGCGGTGCTTTGCAACCAAATAAGGTTAAACAATAAAATAAGGTTAACAGGTTTACAGTAGTTAGCCAAAAATGTGGGCTAACTGTACAAAGGCTGGAGTGAACGTTCCTTCTTTGCATCTCTCTAATCTGTTAGTAAGTCAATGACTTGAAGGGGGCCACATGGGACATAACTGTTCAATTAGTTTGCTCTTGAATCTGACCTATGTGTCAAGGATCAAAAGGAAACTAAGTCAACAGTTATGTCCCATGTGGCCCTCCTTCAAGTCACTGACTAAAAGGTTAAAGAGCTTCAAAGGAGGAAGTAGTGTTCTGGCTATTAGGTTAGACACCCAGTCATTTCTAATTTGCACTACCTACCCATTGCACTGCCTGCCACTATTTTTACACTGAACTGTTCTTTTAAGGTCATTAGATTCAGTCACCTTGCACTCCTCGAATCGTCAGTGAACCTGTAGGTTTAGGTAGCCCTCACATCAGTTGCAGCAACTGATCCTTATGTATGGATGGTTCTAGACTTTGTGCAGATCAAGTCAGCCTTGCATTTATTTTTGGGCTTTAGATGTCAACCAAAGAGGAAGATGTGCCATGAAATCTAATACAAAGAGGAAAGGGTTAGGACTTGTGCTGTTATCTGGACCTGGGGTTTTCCAGATAACGGATCTTTCTGTAATTTGTTCTTAATATATTAAGTCCACTAGAAAATCATTTAAACCTGAAATATTCCAAATAGGCTGTTTTTGCTTCCAAAAAGGATTAATCACATATTAGTTTGGATCAGGCACAAGGTACTATTTTCTTATTAGAGAGCAATTACATTATTACATTTTGTATTATTTGGATTAAGTCAAGTCTATGGGAGACAGCATTTCCGTAATTTAGAGCTTTCTGTATAATGACTTTCCAGATAATGGATCTCATACCTAGTGATGGGCGAATTTATTCACCAGGGGCCAATTCCCGCGATTCGCCGCTGGTGAATAAATTCGCGAAACGTTAGCAAAAATTTGCTGCAGAAAAATTCGCCAACAAAAATGAGTCACGCATCGTTTTTGACGCGACGCGAAAACGGAAATGACGCGACGCGCGTCGGAAACGACGTGCCGCAAATTTTTCGGCGAAGCGAAACGCGGGAGTTTCGCCCATCACTACTCATACCTGTACGTAGAGAAGTTTGTATGATCAGAGATAATTTCACAACTGCTCAGTACTACCCACCACACTGTGCATGCAATTTTTACAAAATGTGTACCCATGGAGTTTTTTGCACGTCCTTTGGCACTACCCAGATTATACTCCCTGGAGTAAAAAGTGTGCCTATGGCCACTTAAAATGGGGCAAAGAGCCTTTCTCTTTGCACTGCACACTTTACATGAATGCACTTAGAATGCAAGCTATATACAATAAACGTGTAACATTTCTTAGTAAAGCAAGGTAAATTGATGATCTAGCACCTGAAGATGCTAGAGGAGAATATTACTGTGGCAATGCCTGGGGAGAATGTTCATTTATTAATGTGATATACTGTGCAAAGATTGAGACTTGACACCAACATTTTATGATGGTTCTTAATGACTCTCTTGTTCAGAACCTTCTGTGAGAAATCTCTGTTACAATGTTCATAGCCCGTAATACTGCACATGGCATGGTGCAACATATTGTTGTTACAACTTAAAAAAAAAAAAAAGTGTTAATTTAGGTGGCTATTTACCAAAACTTGAATGATTCTAAGGGGCCGATTTACAAAATTCACGTGAATAGATCGAAGTTCGAATGAATTCAATCGAATTTCGAATGTAGGATTTATTCGTTTGGTCGAATATGCAAATTTTTGGCATATTCGATCATCGAATAGGGAATGGTCGAACGATCGAATACATTCAAATAGAGTCGAATGGACGAATATTCGATCATTCGACCAGCGAAGGATTTTATTTTTAAAGTTTATTTGATTGCCTATTTTGTCAGATTGGACCTCCCGAATTGCAATAGAAGCCTATGGGAGCACTCCCATAGGCTTCTAAGACTAGTCCTGATCGAAAAGGATTCGTACGATCGAAGTCTTTGATCGTTCAAATCGTACGAATCATTCGAATGATCGAATGATTTATTCGTTCAGTCGAATGATTTATTCGACTGATCGAATAAATTTGTATTCGATCATCGAATGATCGAATATCGAATAAAAGGTAGCCTAGAACTATTCGATTAACATGCGAAAATCGAATGCTAATCGAATATCGAGTAGAAACAAATTTTTTTGGGGGAATAAAAGTAAATTTGCCCCTATTTGTTTAACTAAAACAAAGTCGACAGTGCCCATCCATGAATTTAACTAATTTATCAATAATTTTCCTCGAAAAAGTGAAAAAAACATTATGACAAATTTGTCCGTCAATTCGAAAAGTATGATTGATAAACGATCACATTGTCACTGAGAAAATCCAATTTTATTGGATTATTGAAAACAGATCAACTTCAGGGTCATCTATTTTCTTCTACATGACCTCAATTAGGATTTTTACCAGCTTTGGGGTATAATAAATCTTAAAAAATTCTAGTTTTATTTTTCCCCTTTATAAGCTCGACCATAAAAATATGATATTTAATGCAATTGTGAATTACAGTATTCTTATGCTGTCCCTATAGCTAATGCTATACAAGTATGCAGTTTGCAGAAAGTTTAGATGACGAGTAAACGTGCAATAAAATGTTTGTAAGATACTGATTCATGTCAGCAGACCACATAATGGCCATGTGTCTCAGAAAATTCCAACAGTCTCCCAGGAAATGTCCTAGATCACAATATTGTCTGGACTAGACCTATGGCACAAAAGGAAAAATGGAGGAATGAGCATAATTGTGCAAGTTTTGAAACCATTCTGTAGGTGTTATGTTTATTTGTTGAACTTGCACAAAATACATAACCTTCAGCACACCACTCACATCATATGCTGCTATCGCAACCTTGACCACAGCCAAATTGCAATACAGAATATTCATCAATGTTCAGCGCAATGGAGTAACTTGTGGGCAACCACCATACATATTTTATTTAGCAGATGAAAGCCAATACTCTCTGCTATAGGGTTTTTGATCTGAGAAAGGAAACCACTCCAAAAGCTTGTGCATCACTTGAATAAAATATATAGTGAGGTTGACCATAGATTTGTCTCTGTCCGTTTTTAAAGATTTTGTCTTTATTGATTGGTTCATTTTGAAAGCAAGGTTGATGCCCCCTTAGATCTCAGCATTAAATAATATATAATACAATTTGGTATTGTTTTAACAATTTACAATTTAAATATCAGTCAATGAAATGAAAAGCCTAACTATTTTTCAATATATCTGACTTTATTGCTCATGATAATAGAGTATTGCTGACACTTTAACACATTCAAAGATAATACATATGTTTTTGATCTATGTCTAGAAAGTAGTCATGCTGACGCACCGATTTTGTCATCTTTGATCTGTAAAAAAAAAGTTAAAAGACTATATTTTTCTTCCAAAAATAAAACTGTGCTGTGTTTGTGTACATTCCTATTGATATTTTTCAAAATTTGTAACAGGTAAGTAAGAGACATAGGATACAGATGGATAGCTGATACACACTTTGCAAGACCAAGACTGTGCACATGCTCAGTGTGGTCTTGGCTGCTTAGGGATCGTCATAAATGATCAAAACAGGGTAACAAACAAAGCTGATTGAGTTCTGCATGGCTGGGAAGTAAGGTGGGGGCTCCCCCTACTGTTCATGATTTTTTCCTTGCCAGAAGTTAGGGACCATCTGACAATTCCTATCCACAGCTCTAAATGAAGGAAGAATTTCACTGCATACAGTCAGGTTTCTTATAAAAACGGTACACATTTTTTAATTAAAGTAAATTGGAGATAGATTTCTTTTTCATTAAAGAAAGTAAAAATTGGATTTTATTTCTTTGCCTTTCCTTGCCCTTTAAAATAATGTCCAGTGCATTCAGTCTGCACAACTTATTCTACAACGTAATGGTTTTCACAAGGCAACAGGGCACTGCTTAAGCAGCATAGAAGACAAACAAATCCTTTGTGTGTATAACAGTTATTCATATTTCTAAACAGATAATTTATTTGAGGTTCAGTGACTTTTAAAGAGATTAAAATAATGTATTACTCTTTTAATAACAATATCCTACCTGAGTTCAAAAAGACTAAAACTGTAACTTTATTTTTGTCAGTAGTTAAAAAATACAAACATTGACCCTGTTTTTTTTTAAGAAATAATTATCGCTCATCATTAAAAAGGTGCAGTCACACTCCAAATGCAGGTTATATTTAGCATTTGGGGTGTGTGTATGTGCTTACAAGTGTAACGCTTTCTTTGGCTAGTTAAAGTACCAAGGGTTAAAGTGTCCAGCTACTGCGGGATGAGCATGGGACCTACACACCAGGGCAGTGCCTTCGCTATGTGGAAGCTATCCTTTAGGAGGTAGTATAACTACAATACCCAGGCAAACTGTACAATAAAAAGATGAAATGGACACAGGAGCTTCTTTACAACAAAAAGGTAGATGTTTACTAGCAGAAGCAATGTCCCCAGGTTTAGTACTCACGCAGGAGCATCCAGAGGAAATAGCAGAGGTGCACACAGCTGTAGTTGAGATATTAGTAGAACTTTCACACACACTTCAATAAGGTGATTATTCATTAGAGTCCGATTCTGCTGCCATGTGCCTGCCCGGAACACCAGTGTAAGGCCGGAAGCCACCGCTAGTCCTAATCCCTACCACCTCAATTACCCTGCATTAAAAGCATCACAGGGGATGCTTTGTAGGAAGATCTGTTCCTGCTACCACTCCTTGTTGGAACACACACTGTTCATGCTAAATATTCCTAACTGCCTTTCTCTGCCTAGAGAGACTATAACAGTACTACCCTGCACTTGCTATCAGTCGTTCACGGTGTGGCCTGATCCCCGACTTACCCACTAAAGGTGCTGGTCCCTTTAGGGTCACGTGGCTTTACTGGGGCCTTCCTGCTCCCAGGCTCAGTGACACATCCAGTCGATCCAGACACCAGCAGCCAAAGAGGAAGTGGCCACTCCTTTCCAGCACTATAAAGCTGTGTGGCAGAAAGCGGTCTTTACACTCCTGGCTGTAACTATTGGTTAGAAGTATGCACTTGTAACATAAACTTCTGCCTAGTAACAGAGATCATGGACTTAACTCCATAGGTGCCAAACAGAAACCTATGGGTCCCTACACAAGTGCATCTGGGGTCTCAGTAAATGACCACCCTGTCCACTTTAAAAGGTAATCCCTACTTGCACTGCAGGTCATCTCATTGCCTAAAATTTTCCTGAATATTCGGTGCTGTGTCGTTGCCTTATACCTCTTGTGCATTAATACAGGGGCAACTATATACAGCACAATTATAGAGGAGTTCATATAGGAGCAAGAATTAGTGTGGCAATTGGATGTGCACAATATTGCACCCATGCAGGTACTATGCAATGTACCTAGCATTGTGCTGTAGCAATCATAAATGTCCCCCATCATCTCAAACATTACTGGCACTAAACAAAATATAAAACTGATTGAGATAAAAATGTGAGAGAAGAAAAACTATTCATCTGATCATCTTTTACAATAAATGCATCCTCTTTAGCGTACTGTTCAATATTTCATCTATTTCCTTCTGTGAAATGTCACATTGTCCATTGCACAAACCAGTGGCATCTCATGAACACAGCATAATGAATATTTCAACTTTTCCATTTATTTAATGGGCATTTGTATATGCACTTTCCTATTCTTAGCTATATGGAAAAGGGAAATTGAATATAAAATTAGCTTCCATTCCATGCTCAATTAAAAATGAAGGATTTATTTTAAAATTCTAAAAGAATTAAAAAGAGATGTCTCCTGACCTGTAACGAGCTATATAGTATTCCATATCTATTAAAACAGAGAGCAGAATTTGCATTTCTCTTCATACACTGGAACAATATGGTGCAAATAATGAATAATGTCATGCTGTAGGATTGGCTGTGTCTCCTATCAATGAGATCTAAATGTAGGACAATGCCAAGGGCAATTATCCATGTTATTTTGCTACAGAATCTACATCTGTTTTTCATGCATACAGAGATTTCCCAATTACCTTATGAATGTGCTGCCGTACATTTTCATTCTACAAATGCATAGAAGGGCCTTTCCATTTCTGTGTCGCTGCAGGGTATGATAAGAAGAATCCTGACAAACTTTCCAATACAAGTCTTTCTTATTGCTGGACACATATCTCTGTGAATATTTCTCTCTCGGTTTTAGAAGCATCCTTGTTGCTTCATCGCTATGGGCAGAACAGTCAAGTTTTCAGCATTTATTTCTGAGATGGTGCAAGTTAATTCCAAAATGTCCCATATTGCAAATCTCAAAACCTCAGGTTAGGAACATTATATATTGTTGGCACACGTAATGCAATGTGATAGATGATAGAGCTCTATTATTAAAGCCCTGTAGGTAGGTAAATGTTTCCAAGCGTTGATTTTTTTATTATAAAATGTTGATTCTGTAATAATAAATAATAAACCCGTTCTTGACTATTAAGCCAAGGGCACACTGGGCTGATTCTCAGCCTGCGGATAAACACAGGCCCTACACTGAAATCGAAACTCTTCTGTGCCTACATCCGGAACTATTGCTTTGAGCTGGGTGCAGGCAAACGGAAGGGGATTTTGTCATCAAAATGTATAGTTACGTGTTTTACCGCTGAAGTTTTCCCTTTGCCTGCACCTGGCCAGTAGAGGTGGTTCCAGATGCAGACACAGAAGAGGGATGATTGGAGGTGTCATTTTAAGCAATTTGTTTCCACAGAGCTGCAAAGTGCTGGGAGGCACAAGATGCTCCAAATCCTCTCATGTGTCATTACCTCAAGAATGACATTTTTTTCATTTGCAGATACATTTTAGGGCCTTTATTCCTGTTAACACTACCTTTAGTGCCATTATAGGGGATACGAAATGTTATTTGAGGGTATTTCCCTAAGCAGCTCAACTCAAGTGAATCTTCAGCTAATGAGAAGCAACAAGAAATTTGATCAAGAAATACCATAAAAATGGAGTATCAATGGTGATATGGATGGACTCAGTAGAGTCAAGGTGAGATGACCAAAGGCAGGTGTATATAGAAGTTATAGGGGAGTGCATTTAGGAGCAAGATTTAGTGAATGGCAATCGGATGTGCACAATACTGTACCCATGTAAGTACAATGCAATGCATCTAGCACTGTGGAAAAAGAAGAAGAGGGCTGATTGAAATGTACAGCTGATTCTCAGATCAGTGTGCCCTTGGCTTTACACTTGAGTGTGGTCTTCTTGTGCATAATAGATACATGTGTAGCATTAAAGGGATACTGGCATGGAAATTTTTTTATTTTTTTCAAAATGCATCAGTTAATAGTGCTTCTCCAGCAGAATTCTGCACTGAAATCCATTTCTCATTCATCCAGGTCATGGTACTGTATATCTAATATAAGTAATTCTAAAACAACTGGACTTGCTGAGTAATTATAGAAAACATTTCACTACTCATCCGAGCAGCTTCTTCAGTTCAACTGACTGGTATGGGAATAGAGGCAGAAGAAACAATGGTATCATATGATGTCACTTCATTGTTCACATGTATACCTACTACAGAGGCAATTGAGACTTTAAGGAATCGACTGCAGCAAGATAACACCCTCAGCAGCAGAACGAAGCTCAGTCCAAACCAAGTATGTTTGTTGCTAGATTTGTGCCTTAACACCACATACTTCAAATACAAGGATCTTTTTTATAGACACAAACATGGCTGTGCAATGGGTTCTCCAGTCTCTCCCATTGTAGCTAACTAGTACATGGAGCAAGTGGAAAGGAGGGCCTTACATTCCAGGGAACAACTCCCAGTCACTGGTTCAGTGGATACCACTTGGGTAAAAATCAGATCCAATGAAGTGGCAGTCTTTACAGTACACATTAACTCAGTGGACAACAACATCAAGTTCACAAGGGAAGATGTCCATGAGAACAAACTTGCCTTTTTGGACTGTTTGATATGCATCCAAGAGGGGGGTAACTTGAAAACGGAAGTATACAGAAAACCCACTCATACTGATCAATATCTGTTGTTCGATTCCCACCATCCGCTGGAACACAAACTGGGTGTCATTAGAACTCTGCACCACAGGAAGCGATTCATGTCAAGGTAGAAAAACCATCCCTGAATAGAGGTGGGGGCCTTCGACACCAGCTGTCTGCTACATACAATACTGTTCTCACATCAGTACCAAAGCGGTTTCAGAAGACTTCACACATCCATTCATGCGACTCTCACAAGTAACACCTGTGTCTAGGAGTTGCATGACACATTGGTAATCCCATCACAGTAACTACACAGAATCAACACCTCTGTAAAGTTCAGATGTCACCTATTTGAAGAGTTACAATGTGCCATTGTGATCATTAGTGGAAGAGTTTATATGCCAAGAACTTCCCATACCTAGTGATGGGCGAAACGGGCGCGTTTCGCTTCGCAGAAAAATTTGCAAATTTCCAGAGAAATTTGCGAATTTTTCGCCGATTCGCGAAACGAGTCGCGCGTTGTTTTTGACGTGCGTCGCGTTTAACGCGTTGTTTTTGACGCGCGTCGCATTGTTTCCGACGCGTCGCGTCATTTTAGGCACGCGTCGCGTCGTTTTCGGAGCGTCGCATCAAAAACGACGCGCGACTCGTTTTTGCGCGGTGAATTTTTTTTGGCGAATTTTTTTGCCAGTTTCGCGAATTTATTCGCCAGCGGATAAATTCGCCCATCACTACCCATACCAGTCAGTTGAACTGAAGAAGCTGCTCGGATGAGTAGTGAAATATCTTCAATAATTACTCAGCAAGTCCAGTTGTTTTAGAATTACTTATATTAGATACATTATATGGAAAGCACATACGCAGAGCTAAACTAAAATAGGTAAGAAAATGTATCCTAAAATTAAATTCCATGCTGTCACTGTGATTAAGTACCTGCTTATTTTTTTTATGAAATTCACCCTTTTAGTGGAGACCTATGAAGTGATTTCACATATACACATACACAAATACATTATTAAGAAAGAATATGAACATACACAGTCATGAACAATTAATATTCAATATTAAAAAGTAACAAAACAAATAGATGCAAATTAATACAGCGAGATTAGGCAATATAAAAGCAAAACAGTCAGTCAAGTAACTTAATGAAGCAATTTTATACAGATAATAAACTTAACCAATGGAAGTCAGTTCACAAATTAAAAAGCATTTATGTTCTTTAATCTCAGTGCTTAAAGAATCTATTCTTGTATTACCTCTGACAATACTTTTAAATAATGTCTCAATTTAGCAACAAATGGCATTAGTCTCAATCCATTGCTAAAATGAAATCATAACTTTTACTAGTGAGAAAAGAAGATCTTTTGAGTGATTTTATTGAGCCCTGGTAAAACCTTACCTAGAGTAATGGATTTAATTCTAGCGACAGTAAATCTGGGAAGATATAAATACGCTTGGGACTCTGCACAAAAGGTCTAATAAAATGGTCTGTACGTATGTCATGGAAGGACAAGGACCTTAATATTTATATCTTGCAGAAGAGAATAAGAAAAAGATAATTTGATAGAAACACTATATCCCACCAACAGAAATGGCAGAAATCAGTTCCCTGAAGGAAGAAAATTAGTGCAATAAAGTAAGGTGATTCAGAATTCCAGTGGAAACTGAAGATTCAGAGGGGATATACATTAGGCTTGTAAATGCACTCAGCACAGACTAACGGCCTTTTCTGTCTTTTCCATTCTTTTTCACATACACAATATTTGCTTTTTACGCAATTTATCTGTAGCTATCCCCAGTCCAATCTCCACGTTAACAAACATATTCCCATGTTCATTTCTATATATTGGAGAATGACTATAATGGATTACTTTAAATTGTAAAATCTTATTTTTACAAGCATTTGGAACTTCAGGATTTATCTGCTAACACCAGTAACTCCCATCTGCTGATTATCCAATAAAATTGTTTTGGTATAGTGATGGGAAAATCTGGGGCGTTTCGTTTTGCCGAATTTTTCATGAACTTCCTGAGAAAAATTCGCCATTGGTGTCTCATTTTGGACGCAGGATGCATATTCATAGGCAACACCGTGCTGGCGTAAAAAAAAAAATGGGTGTCGGCATCCGTTTTTTTCGAACCCAACAAATTTTTGCAGGCAAATTTTTGCAGGCATTTCGTGAATTTATTTACAGGTGGCGAATGGCGGGAATTCACGGCAAATTTACGCCAGGCGAATAAATTCTCCCATCACTACTTTGGTACTGTAAATATTAGCATGCTTTATTATACTGTTGTGCATCAATACATTTATATAGCTTTAAATGAATCCCTGCCCCAGCAAAGCTTACATTCGATGACCCCTATCAACTTCACAGACACTAACACTACTTTTATCAAGAGCTGGAACCCTATACAAGCAAGGGGACAACATACACACTTCTTGCAGATAATGCAAAGATACATAGCAAATAACAATACTATGAGTTTGTGCCAGCATGGTTTTAAGCATAACAGATCTTGCCAGACTAACTTAATTTCTTTTTATGAGAAGGTAAGCAGGGACCTCGATTCTGGGATGGCTGTGGATGTGATTTACTTATACTTTGCTAAAGCATTCGATACAGTGCCACACAGAAGGTTACTGGTTAAATTAAGGAATTTGGCCTGGAACATAGCATTTGCACCTGGATAGAGAATTGACTAAAAGATATTCTACAAAGAGTGGTGGTAAATGGAACATTTTCTAATTGTTGTTAGTGGGGTACCGCAGGGCTCTGTACTGGGTCCCTTGTTTTTCAACTTTATTAATGACCTGGATGTGGACATTGAAAGTACAGTTTCTATTTTTGCAGATGATACTAAATTGTGCAGAACTATAGGTTCAATGCAAGATTCTGACACTTTGCAGAGTATTTTGTCTAAGTTGGGAAACTGGGCAGCAAACTGGAAAATGATGTTCAATGTTGATAAATGCAAGGTTATGCACTTTGGCAAAAATAATATAAATGCAACTTATACACTAAATGGCAGTGTGTTGGGAGTTTCCTTAAGTGAGAAGGATCTTGGGGTTTTTATAGATAACAAGTTGTCTAATTCTGGGCAGTGTCATTCTGTAGCTACTAAAGCAAATAAAGTTCTGTCTTGCATAAAAAGGGCATAAACTCAAGGGATGAAAACATAATTATACCTCTTTTAGATCCCTAGTAAGACCTTATCTGGAGTATGCAGTGCAGTTTTTGGACTCCAGTCCTTAGGAGGGGTGTAAATGAGCCTCCCAGACCCTAGGGGCACATTTACTAAGGGTCGAAGTGAATAATCGAATTATATTCAAATTTTAATTTTTTTTTATTTCAATGTAATTTGGGGCTACTTAGACTATCGAATATCCCAAAATTCTATTCAAATTGAAAAAATTTAAAAATTCAAATTTTCGAATTTCGAAGTGCTGGCCCTTTAAAAATCCTTTGAACTTGACTATTCACCACCTTAAAGCTGCCGAATTGCCATTTTAGCCTACGGGGGACCTCCTAGAACCTGTCCTGAAAAATTTTCTAAGTTGTAGGAATTCAAAGGATTTTGGTTAAAATCTTCGAATCGTTCCAATCGAACGATGCATTGTAACAATTTTTATTTGATTGAATACGGACCTATTCGATCAAAATAGGTCAATTTTCGATCAAATATAGCCTAAAAAAAATTCTTGGTCGAAGTTTTATCACTTCGAAATTCGATTATTAGTAGATCTGCCCCCTAGTGTTCTGCATACTTACTGTAGTGCACTTGGTTGCCTTGCTTTCTTTAAAAAGTGCTTTGAATCCTAGTGCTATGTAAAAATAATGTTCCTTCCCTACGTATGAAATGTCTCAGTATAACCAGTTTTTCAGGCAAAAGTAATGGCATTAATAGTGGAATGAGGATCTAACCAAATGGTTACACTCTGTAAAGCATGTTTTAATCATTACAATATTTGAATGTGACAGAAACTTGTACTAGCACTAACACAACACAATGGGCAAAGGTAAGCACCATGCCCAGACTGGTAATATGTGGGTTTGGGCATATGCCCGATGGGCTGCTTGCTTTAAAATGTAAATGGGCTGCTCACCTAAAATAATGCAAATTAGTTATGTATTTAAAGGGAAACTGTCATGGGAAAACATGTTTTTTTTTTAAACACATCAGTTAGACTTCTGCACTGAAATCCATTTCTCAAAAGAGCAAACAGATTTTTTTTATATTCAGTTTTGAAATCTGACATGGGGCTAGACATTTTGTCAATTTCCCAGCTGCCCTGGTCATGTGACTTGTGCCAGCACTTTAGGAGGGAACTGCTTTCTGGCAGGCTGTTTTTCCTTCTCAATGTCACTGAATAGTATGCAGTGGGACATGGGTTTTTACTAGTGATGGGCGAATCTCACCCGTTTTGCTTCGCCGAAAAATTAGAGAATTTCCAGCGAAATTCGCGAATTGGCGAAAAAATTAGCGAAACGAGTCGCGCGACGTTTTTTGACGCGTGTCGCGTCGTTTCCGACGCGCGTCGCGTCACTTTAAAAAAAGACTCGTTTTTTTTGCGAATTTTTGCTGGCGAATTTTTGCTGACGTTTCGCAAATTTATTCGCTAGCGGCGAATCGCGGGAATTCGCCCCATGCGAATAAATTCGCCCATCACTAGTTTTTACTAATGAGTGCTGTTCTTAGATCTACCAGGCAGCTGTAATCTTGTGTTAGGGAGCTGTTATCTGGTTACCTTCTCATTGTTCTTTTGTTAGACTGCTGGGTGGGGGAAAGGGAGGGGGTGATATCACTCCAATTTGCAGTACAGCAGTAAAGAGTGACTGAAGTTTACATGACTTGGGGCAGCTGGGAAATTGACAATATGTCTAGCCCCATGTCAGATTTCAAAATGAAATATAAAAAAAATCTGTTTGCTCTTTTGAGAAATGGATTTCAATGCAGAATTCCTCTGGAACAGCACTATTAACTGATGCATTTGGAAAAAAAAATGTTTTTCTATGACAGGATCCCTTTAATATGTAAATGGAAAAATCACTTTAGAAATGTAAATGAGCTGTCCATAATAGCCAGCCACAGCTAAGCCGATGCCCGCAATCTATCTAGATTAAAATATCTATTAATAAACACTAGTTCTAGTTAACCTTGGGGCTGGAAATATTTATCATGCTTTCCATGTGCGGGAATACATTGGCTGCTTTTTCCTCCCAGTCCGGCCCTGGTAAGCACCTCCCACAAAAAATGGAGTAGGTGGTGTGCAGAGTCACAACTAGGCAGGGCATTGGATCTCCTGTTAAACTATGGCACTCGTGGTATATTTAAAGCAGGGTTACCCCCTTGCTGTTTATTAAAGTGCAGACGTGCAACGTTTCGGGGTCTCCCCCTTTATGCTTGATAAAGGGGGAGACCCCGAAACGTTGCACGTCTGCACTTTAATAAACAGCAAGGGGGTAACCCTGCTTTAAATATACCACGAGTGCCATTGTTATTTGCCATTTATTCCTGGAGAAGAAGGTAGCCGAGCCTTTTAAACAATTGAGCACCTGGTGAGCTGATAAAGGAGTGTGCGCCTCTTCTACCTGTTGACTGTCTCCTGTTAAACTCCCTTATGAACCATACAGCTGTGATATATGGTGAGAACCCTTCACAGCATTTCTTTGTGGCTGTTTGTTTTATTGGGCACTTGAGTTACTAGTGGGTGGTCAGCTTGCATTTACACCACCATCTCTATGCTCTCTGCCTATGATGGGTACAGTGTGATACGAGCCACCATGTCCCTGCCTTATCACTATTTTTAAGCTTTTATGGGTTAGGGATTTTACTTTAAATGATGCATTAAAGGGTACATCTTAATAGAAATGTATTCTCCAGCTACACTATCTGGAGGGAAGGTGCAACTACATGGGTCATTCTGCTATTTTCACTATTTGTAGCATTAGCACTACCCTACATATATTATAGTTAATCGCTTATAGACCTTGCCATGCAAAGCAAAGTTAATTAAAGTGCTAAAAATATGAAAACCTGCTTACACTGCTTTAAAGGACATTGGAAGCTTTATCAGACACATTGATAAATGAACCCATTCTAAAGCTATAACCTATTCATTTACTATAGCCAATAAAAAGCAAGGTACATGGAAAGTGCTTCTCCAGCCCGGTATTATACCATACAGTACGGAAGAAAATATACGGAAGAAGCATTATATGGAAACTCATGTAAATACTTTCACATCTTACAGTACGGGTTTTGTTAGCGAACTACAGTTCCAATAAGCTTTTACACAAAACACTGCAAAGTGAGAACTAGCAAGACAATGGCTTAGCATTCATGCTTTCATGAATAATTACAGACATTTTCTTAACAACTCCTTTTGAAAATACATTACAGCTTATAATTGATCTTTAAAGCATTCATTTATTTAAGCCCTAAGTACACTGCTTTCAAGACTTTAGTAGGGAATAACTTCTTCCTCATCGTATCCCATGTCAGTTTGTGCCACAATGAGAACCTTTAGAAAAAAAACAAAAAAAACAATTCATATTCTTTTGAAAACTCTTAGGATTCTCTTCACAGTAAGATCAATGTCATTTGTATTTCTCAGCACTTCTGAAAAAAAAAATCTTATAGGGACAAAGCCTTCAGGGCTTCCTGAATATGTATTATATTTACATGATCAAATATGTGTGTCTTCCAACAGTGGTAGCCAGTTTACATGTGTCATTTGAATTCTGTATTATTTTAGGTGAGTTCACAATGAAAAATGTTTTGATGTATTTAAAGAAGAAGCACACCCTCAGGCATACAAACACATTCTACGGTAAATCTGCATTTGTCTTCTAACTAGAAAAACCACATTTGATAATGATTTCCCTTTAAGCATCCAATAAGGATTATATCTTCTAAATATACTACGCGAAATAACCTGATAAAAGATGTTTCATTTCATACAGTAAATCAGGTCTTAATGTTCTGAATTTAACTCCAGTTGAATAGTAAATTGATTTTGGTTTATTGCCCTTCACCATCTCCTTTACATTTCTACCTATAGCTTCTGGATGTGGCTTCAGACTGATCCCTCAGCTATTGCAGAGTGACCAGGACATAGCCTGAAGGGTAGGTATTCCCTTAGGGTTAGTAGCCTATTAGATCATTCGGAAAGGAAGAAGGACATGGAAGAATAAGAGCACCTCGTAACCTAATTGCATAAATAATGGGCATTATCTACACAGGAGTGCTGACTCTTAAAGGACTGAATCTATTCATTTGTGCAGTGGACATTGTCTACATTATCCCAAGCCTGATAACTGAGATCCATATAATACATATCAAATTAAGGGAGGGAAATGAGTGTGCATCTCTCACTTACTTAGGCTAGTTTTGAAATAGCTAATTTCTTTCAGATAATAGTTAATAAAGGCAAATTGGAACGAGGTACTAATGGTACAGCAGGTACAACAATCCCACCCTTGGTTGTCATTATATTGTTTTTACTTTTCTTTCTTTTTGACTAGTCCTTTTCAAAATATTAAGCGTAATAATAATAATTTTTATTTGTGGTTAAGGTGGCAAACAACAGTAAAGGGGCAACTTTACTATTATTCCCCCAAAAAAATTCATTTCTACTCGATATTCGATTAGCATTCGATTTTCGAATGTTAATCGAATAGTTCTAGGCTACCTTTTATTCGATATTCGATCATTCGACGATCGAATACAAATCTATTCGATCAGTTGAATAAATCATTCGACTGAACGAATAAATCATTCGATCATTCAAATGATTCGTACGATTTGAACGATCGAAGACTTCGATCGGGATTTAGTCTCAGAAGCCTATGGGAGAGCTCCCATAGGCTTCTATTGCAATTTGGTAGGTCCAATCTGCCGAAGTAGGCAATCGAATAAACTTTAAAATTAAAATCCTTCGCTGGTCGAATGATCGAATGGTCGAATATTTGTTCATTCGACTGTATTCAAATTTATTCGATCGTTCGACCATTCCCTGTTTGATGATTGAATATGCCAAAATTCACATATTCGACCAAACGAAAAATTCCTACGTTTGAAATTTGATCGAATTCGTTCGAACTTTGAATCCTTCACGTGAATTTAGTAAATCGGCCCCTTAGCCTATGTAGCAGGCCAGTAGTTGAGGCAGGTGACAAACAAGGGCAAACCCAGGGGATCAGGCATTACAGGGCAAGGATAAGGGAAAGGCAGGGACATAGTGGCAAGATCATAAAACAAAGCTCAATTATCCACAGTATAGCAATAAATACAGTAGCACTCCGATAAGTGAATTAAAAGTTTATTTGTGCCACTAGCAAAGCAACGTTTTGGGATATTCCAGCCTTTTATTAATCTGGCTTGATAAAGGGCTGGCATAGCCTGAAATTTTGTTTGCTAGTGGCACGATTAAACGTTTGATTCACTTATTAGAGTGCTGCTGGATTTATTGCTAAACTGTGGATATACTCCTTTGCAGAGAGGAACACAGCTGTGCACCCGATGCTTCAAAAAGTGATACAGCGTAAGTGTGGCACCATCACCGAGCGGGAGGAGGAGGCCAGCTTTTATAGCCACTTAAAGGGGATCTGTTGCAAAAATGAAAATGTAATATAAGCTTCACCTTTCTGAGATTAGAAACTTTCTAAATATAATCAATTAAATTGTAATTAAAAATTAAACACCATTTATAAAATAATCAAGTTACTCTTCACTCTCCCCCTCTGAGCAACCTGTCTTTCTTCATTCTGTCTTCATGCAGTAGAGTCAGTTTTTGATTGACAGTTAGGTCTAATACATCCTTTGGGGGGGGGTTGTACCCTTAACCTAGGTGCTCACACTTTAATGGAGAAACAAACCTTAAAGTTAAAAAACCCTACCTCCCTACCCTACATAGACCCCCCTCCCCCCTGCGTGTTACCCCAGGCAAATGCCACTAAGACTTTACTTACCCCTTGGTTCAGATTCTGTCCAGCAAAGTTCACAGGCATCATCTTCAGCCACTTTGGTAATTTTTGGAATGAGACCGGGGCTTCAGCAATTTTCATGAGTTTTGAAGCATGCACAGTCGCAAAACAGAAAATTGCTCCAACTGCGCATGCACCACCATGCCAGTCTTATTCCAAAGGTTCCCGTAGAGAAGAAGATGGTGCCCATGAACTCCGCTGGACAGAATATGCATGGAGGAGTAAAGAAAGTCTTAGGGGCATTTGCCCAGATAACATTAACGCTTTAAGGGGTTTTCTCCTTTAAAAATAACCAGCTCTAAAGGAAATGTGCAGAGTGTTTGCCAGAGTCTTTTTGTTACCTTTTCTTTGTGCTGGAGTTGGTTATTTGAGTCATTTTGTTAAGAAAGTGAGCCTTCTTAAAGATGTATTGGACCTACCTATCAATCAAAATCTGACCCAGACCTCAGCATGAAGAGAGCATGAAGAGCGACAGGTTGGGGAGAATGAGATACTGAAGCGTAACTTCTTAAATGGTACAGAATTTTTAATTTGCTATATTCAGAAAGGGTCTTATTTCAGTGTGATGAAGCTTGTATTAGATTTTCACAATAGTTCCCCTTTAATTGGACAATTGTCTGATACTGCACCAATGCATTTGCAGCTAGCATGAAGTCAGTCATAAGCTGAGGGAAATAATAAAACATGTTAAAACATGGACTCTCCAATACCATCTGTGACTCAGCCAGGAAAAGAATAGTCAGTCCATAGATAGTCCCTGGTTCTAGGCCTAACAGCTCTGCTAAACAAATCTACAAGGGAATCTCTGTAAAAGAGGGCGATATTGTTTTAATTTGAAATACTTAAAATTAAGGATGAATTGTTGCTTAGTTTTTACCATTGCCACTTCCTCCTCCCTCCCTTTAAAAGGCCAGTAACATCAAAAAATGCACTAATATTGTTTATATAAATAAGCTGCTGTGTAGCCATGGGGGCAACTATTCAAAGGAGAAAAGGCTCAAGTTACACAGCAGATAGCAGATAAGCTCTGTAGAACATAATGTTATCTGTTATCCATTACTTATCCTGTGCCATATAGCCATTTTTTAATTTCCGCCATTGCTACTTAGCAGTTTGTTTATATGAACTATAGTAGTGTTTCTGAATCAGTTTTAACAGTGCAGGGCAACACTACATGATATTTTCTTTACTTTAAAATGCTTTCGTTTTTTGGTGTTACTGATCCTTTAAACAGAAATGATGGAATCTATATACACAAGCCAGTAATCCCCAACCAGAGGCTTGTGAGCGACATGTCCCACGCTGTTCCCAGTGGCCTCAAAGCAAATGCCCCTTTGGAACTCTGACTTGGAGCAATATTTTAAAGGCATAAAGATCATGTATACTGTGAAACAGATCCTCCTGTAGCCTACCAGTCCACATAATGACTAACAAATAGCTAAACATAGCCCATTTTTGATGGATATCTCCAGCTTTGGTAACTACATGTCACTACTAGCATTACTGAAGATAAATCAGATGCAATGAGGTGCACAGCAGACTAGTCCCGCCACTGAATACTTATTCAATAATATTGAATTTTTCATGCTCACATGAAAATGTACTTTTTGCGCCGGGTATATACAATTCCTTCTATAGACTCTTATTTTTCTTTGAGTTCAACAACAATATTTAATTGTAGAGCAAACAGGCAACTTGTATGAAACAATGCTTTGATCTTATTAGGGGTTCTCAGTTCCAGAAGGATTCTCAGTGTTTACTGGAGAAATTGGCGCTTGCAAGGACTATAATCCTGTAAACTATGTTTACAGTGCTTACTACAGAGTCAAGAGCTTGCACGAACACTGCTATGAATTTGCTGTCAATGCAATAAACATTTGTCCACATAGCTAGTAATTATGGATTACATTTGTATCTGTTGCAAATTATGGATGTTAGTAATTTGAGTGCTTTTATAGGCAGGAGGCAGGAACCTGCAGGTGCATTATATGTGGCAGAGATAAAAACAGATTAATTTAAGCCCGCAGCTATTGATCCTATATGGAAGAAGACAATGTAACCTAAAGTGATGGACAAGGTGACCAGAACCTAAAATTCTTGGGTAGAGCTAGAAATGCTCTCATATTTGTTCTTTGAGGAGAAAGATGCCTCCGCAGTAGTGATGGGCAAATTTATTAATAAATTCGTGAAACGCCAGAAAAATTTCGCCTGGGTGAAAAAAACAAACACCAGCGTCCAAAATGAGACACAGTGTTTCACAAATTATTTGCGAAGCAAAACGCCCCAGAGTTGCCCATCACTACTCTACCATTGGTTTGGGACCCAATGAATGCTTAGCATGAATAATGTGCTCAGTCTTATTATTTTGTAATGTACATTGCACCAAAAGGAAACATGGGCATGTGCTGTGAATACAGTTTAAAAAAAACAAAAAAAAAAACGACTGGCACCCAAGTTATTCGACAGATCAAGCTGCATGTAAATACAGTTTGGTTAACCCTTACTCCACCAGTACAACAAGGGCCCACCCTAGAGAAACAACTTGCAGGTAAAGTGCAAGTTCAAGGGACAAATTCAAGAAAGTGCAGAAACTGCGCTAAAGACGCACTTCGCCAGGTGAATTTTCGCCAGTCTCTAAAATGCGACTTTGCACTAAGGAAGTTGCACTACCGTTACTTCATCAGGCAAAGCAAATTTACGCCAGCGATGCCTTATTTTCTGTTTTTTAGGGACTTCAAACTCCTATTGTATTGAACTTCGCCAGGTCTGACCTGGCGAAATAAAGTTTATAAGGCAGCAACGTTCGGTAAAATGGGCATCTCAGTGAATTAGTGTAGTTACGTCCCTTCGTCAGTGCACAACCTTGCCTGGCAGAAGGGTGGGAAGTTGCACTAGTCTATCTACTTCACTAGTGAATTTTCACCAGGGACACTGTTAGTTAGTGACGGGCGAATTTATTCGCCTGGGGCGAATTCGCTATGAATTCCCGCTATTCGCCGCCGGTGAATAAATTCACGAAACACCAGGAAAAATTTACCTGGTGAAACTGGCGAATTTTTCACCGTTTTGTGAATTTCCTGAGAAAACGCCCCAGATTCGCCCATCACTACTGTGGCAAAGTTGCGAAATGATGTCACACTGGCGAATTAGCATTAGCTGCTTCGCGCTTTAGTGAATTTGCCCCCAACTTGGGTAAGAACAAGGAAGGTGCTAGGTACCAGGGAGTCCCCATTTCCTAAATAGCATTACAAATAGTAAGATTAATTGATGAGTGCACAAAGTGTAAATTCACGTGTTCTGTGTAAATTATCATAGGCCTCTGCCATACCCTAAAACAATTCAGTCAGTCATAATGATGCTTCATCACCATGACCATTTGTCACCACTTGTCTATGGACATTTTCATATTTTCACATACCTGCTTAAATTAGTATTTTATTATCAAACCCTCGGTGAACACCTTTTCTGTCCATCCTGACCTGGTATAGGGAGGAATCGTGAAAGAAAATCACCTTCCAGGCAGCTGAGCTCCAGGTAGATAACCCTGTGTCTAATTCTTAATTGTATTGCTGACTGCCTGAGCCAAAACCTTTCCTTGATTTCACACTGTATACAGCACTTGCAAAGAAAAAAAGACTGTATATCTGTTTAGTATTTCTAAGGAGATAATTTAGCCCACTTATCTGTATTTTCAATATCTTTCCAACTCTGGCATATTGTCAGACCAGTAATTATGGAAATACACCAGAAAAGCCAGAACATTCATTTAGAAAAGGTGATTCTGACCTCACCTACCAGAACCTTTGCTGCTCACTGTAATTATTTCATGAGAAACTGATAATTTCTCTGAATGTCTTTCTGCACTTCACCATCTGTATATTCCTTTCTGCTAATAAGCCAAACTGCTCAAAGTCTTAGAAAACTGTTAACAACTTTGTGAAAATTCACTGGAAGGTGTAAAACTGAAATACAACACATTTGATACTGCACCATTCTCATATTATCATGTATGTTGTATAGTGTCATAAACAAATTAAAATACCTTCAATTTTGGGACTTGCAAATATTCATGTTTTTCTCGAGTAAAAAAAAACTAGGCTTATTACATTCTGACAAAGATATAAAGATTAATGAGATTGTTCACTTCTTCGTCATCCTCATCCTTATTTATATACTGTAGCACCAGTAAGGTAAACAGAGCTTTACAATAGTATTACATTAAATATTTGATTTGCCATAGATTGACATAAATGGTAATAAAATGAAAGTGAAGGAATAGTGGGTCATGTCAGAGCTTGTTTGAGCAATGACAATTCTTAACTAACCATTATGGTGTGTTGGTAATCCAGGGTAGAGTCCTGCGTGGGTCCATTTTTTGAGACCGGTACCCGACCCGTACCCGCAACCTGCAATCCGCAACCCAGACCCGTGACCCACATTCTTACCCGCTTGGACCCGCGACCCGACCTGTACCGGTAACCCGCGATTCGCAACCCGGATCCGCAACCTGCTGACCATCAAGAATCAGGAAGTGCTGTCATTGTAAGCCAGAAGTAACATTATCAGTAGTAGACATGCTCAGAAAAAGGATTTAAAAACTCTATGACGAAGATCCGCGACCAGACCCTCAACCCACAAACCCGCAGAACCACCGACCTGCTTCTTGTCAGGGTAGGCCTAGTAGCAGTGTTGGACTGGCCCACAGGGATACCAGGAAAACTCCCGGTGGGCCCAGGTGTCAGTGGGCCCTCTTGCTTCTAACAATTTGGCCTATTTCATGTTCATTCCCTATTTCTTTATGTGGAAAAAGAGGGTAAATAATGGAAGAATAGAGTATAGTAAGTAGATCTAAAAGAATAGGAGAATAAATAGGTTAAGTGAGAAGGAATAATAGTTTAGTCTAAGGTTTTCTGGTGGGCCCCTTGCATCCTAGTCCGACACTGCCTAGTAGGCACCCTAGGGGAGTAGTAGGGACCAAGGAGGAAGCTTAGGGGTTAAAGGTCCAATAACGCAGTACAGGCAAGGATCAGGCAGGAATCAAGGTCAAAGTCCAGGCAAAGGTTTGTATTAGCAGGCAAAAACAATACAAAGTCCAGGCAATGGTCAAAATACAGGAATCAAGATCAAAATAACACCCAGGAACAAATAGCAATCGAATCCTATCATTGGGCACCATAATGGCGTCCAGGGCACTTTAAATATCTAAATGTGGCACCAAAACGGCGCAGGCATGTGACGTCATCGCGCCGCAGCGTTGCGGCGCCATGACATCATTATGCCGGTGCCGCTGCCCACGTGACGGCTATGGACGGTTGTGGGAGCAATGCCGGAGAGATAGAACGCGCCGCCCGGAGCTGCAGGTAAGCCTCCGGGTTGGCTCGATCCGGACGCTTCTATACCCGCACCCGGAACTTCTACATGCAACCTGCAGGGTATTGCAGTATTTTGCAGGTAACCCGCAGGTACCCGACCCGCTGCAGGACTCTAATCCAGGGTGCATCACATTGGCATTTTTAAACAATTGGGCTTATAGGGAAGGTTTGAGGGAAAGGATAGAGTCTTATAGGTCATTGCACAGATTTTCACAGTCTGAAAGAACCTCAATATAAATATTGCAGTTGAGAGAGAGCAAAAGAGAAATGAAGGTCAGAAGCAGAGTGTAAGGAAAAATAGTTGTCTGAATTGATTTTGTATAGATATTGGCAGCCAGAAAAGGGATTGGTAAAGGGGAACAGCAGATATGAAGAGACAAAGGGTGCGTTGAAACAGAAGTGGTTAAACATGGCAGGGTAGAATGTCGGGAAATAATTTGCGGTAATCTAGGCAGAAAATGAACGAGTAGTGTATAGTGCATAGTTAAAGATGGCAGAATTTGCAAAGGGCATAGATGTTGGATGTACTTCTGTCATAAACAACACTAGCAGTAATATTTTAGTACATCAAATGTAGAATCTCAAAACTACTTTAAACGAAAATTTAAGTAAGGCAAGTGTAGTTTGTAATTATCTCACAGCAGATAATGAAGTATATATCATGATTAAGGTTAATTCTGAATCTGCTGCAACACATTCATAACTGGCTAACAGTACAACTTTATCTGCATTAACTATACCCCTAAACTGTAAGCAGCCAGTCATTGCTGTGTTATTCTCCCCACCCTCACTCCCTGAATATTAAACCCCACTAAAACTGCCTACCTCCTTGAAATGCTATTCTGTTTGCTGCTGCTTTTTGATCATCACTGGTGAATGCAGTTTACAGAGCATGGCGTCAGATGTCATGGTTTCTTCACTGAATGGTGTAAAACTTATATACAAAGCATTTGATACTTTACCATTTACATAGTATTATGGCATACATGAACCAAATACAAAAATTATCCTGCAACTCGTGATTACTTAAAATGGGTTTGTTACTTTAAATGGTTTTGTTGTTTCTGAAAAAGAATTGTTAATGAAGGGACATGGTTATTCTCTAAATTGCATTAGAGGGCATTAGAGACCAATAGGAGAGGATGAACAGAAGGCGCACAATCAGAAGCACAATCAGTCCTTTGCTGTAATGATGGGAGGCAGGTGATGTTGTTATGGCAGATCTCTATCAAACTTTTTTAATTTTTGGCAACAATATACTCATGGAAAAAAAAAAAAAATAACACCAATCTTTTTTTAAATCCAATTCAAAAAGCAAGCCAAAGTAATTCATTGCAGAAAAATGCAATCAATCTAGTTTTTTGTTGTTTTGCATGACCCTATAAATAAATCTGTTCCTTAGGGTGAAGGATTCGAATGCTTTGATTTGAATAAATCATTCAATAGAATCGAATGATTAGAATAAATCGTATGATTTGAATAAGAAAATCGTTCGACCATTCGACCATTGAATGGCCGAAGTACTTTCCCTTTAAAAATTTTTTGATTGCCTACTTCGCCAGATTAAACCTACCAAGTTTCTATATTTGCCTATTGGAAGCTCCCATAGGTTTTTTCTAAGGTTTTTTTCATCGAATAGAAATCATCTGATTTTTTAAAAAAATAGTACGAATCAGATGAATTTGTACGATTTTTTTGTGAAATCGGATGAATTTGTACGATTTTCTAGTGAAATCGGATTTATTATGACTTTTTTGTGAAATCGGATGATCGCTATTCGATCATTCGATAGATCTAATAGTGGTAAAATCCTACAAATTCGATATTCGATTTAGTCGGATTTTACTTTGGAAAAATACATTAATGTGCAGATATCTAAATAGTGAAAAAAATCAGAATACGTTATATTTCCATCATGGTTTCCATTGATATGAACAGGAAGAGCTTTAGTTCTCCATGCATGATTGTAGGGGGGGGAGCCAATGTAAGACAGCCCTCAAGATGCAGGAGACACTTAAAGAGAATGGCTGCTAAGGCAATGTGCTAAACATTAATCATTTTAAACTCAAAATATATTTATTTTTGTTAGTTTTAGTTGCAAACTATGAAAGCTTCTTTTCATTTTACTTCTTATAAGCTTTTCTTTTATTCGCTCTTGTTTGTCAGTCATTCAGAAATTCTTCCAGAAATAAAAGAAAGCAAAAAGTGTCAGCATACTTAATGATGTATGGTATTTAATTGTAACAAATGATTCATCATTAATTCAATAATAATTTTAATGAAATACACTAAGTAACTCTCTAATTGTTAATTACGCCAGGTGGTTAAATATAATGGGATAGTTAAAACCCATAAAGACCTTATTTAGCGATGTGTTAATTAGCTTTCCTTGAATGGAAACCCAAAGACGTCAATCTGCAGAGAAATTCATTTGATGATATTTTGCTTCCATTCAAAGTTTTAATGGAATATGCAAATATAAGTGTAAAAATATTGATTTTATTCATTTTGAGTGTTAAGGAAATATTTTCAGTTTAGGGAACAATAATGTGAGCTTTTAGTAAATTTGTGTATTTGACTCAGAATCTGACGCATCAGAATGTAACAACCTAAAGAAAGAAGTAATTTGTATTTATGGGATTCTGCAATTATCGCTAGTGATGGGTGAATCTGGGACATGTTGCTTTGCCAAATTTTTCGTGAAATTCCTGAAACGGTGAAAAATTTGCAAAACGCCACCGGCATCTTGTTTTGGACGTCAAAAAAACAGACATCGGATTAAAATTCTTCTTTATGACTAATGTTCACTGTGATGTTTGTTGCAAGAAAGATTATTAGGCATCTACAGTAAGACATGTTAAGGCTCATTTACTTTTGCTCCATATGTAAGTTACAAGAATAGAAATTGATGCTATGGGTAGTGCACCAGGGCAAATATAAATGCGCGTAATGCCAGAGAAAATTCGCCTGGCGAAAATTCGCCGGGGGCTCATTTTGGACGCCAGGTCCGTTTTTGGACACTAGCATCCGTTTTTTCAAAAATAGCCAAAAACGGATGCCCATATCCAAAACGAGATGCCGGTGTCGTTTCGCAAATTTTTCGCCGCAGATTGGCCCAATCACTATTCAACATCAGTTCAATATAATGATCAGAACTTTGCATTTGTTTGACGTGAGTATGTTTATCCTCTTAGACCTGTTCATCTCAACTGCTTCTCTGACACATCCCTCATCTTACTGGATACACTGGCTGGCAGTTGCATCCCAGGATTCTCAAGCACTACCACCATCATTTTGCAATGTGCGCATTAACTTCAATGTCGTTTGTAATGACTCTTTTTCATTTTTTTTTTTTGTTCTGTTCTGTTATTTGGCTTTGCTTTGGTTCCTTCTGTTTCCTGTCAGCTGGACCTAGCCCAAGCTGGTTTCTGAATAACAGACAATGCTAAAGTCTTTATTTATCTGTTTGCTGATTCTTCTGACCCTTGTCTGTCTTTCTGTCTGTAAATCTCTGCACCTTTGCATGACCTGTTGGCCTGTCTCAATATTTATATAATTAATGGTATTCAACTCATCTCTGTTCCTAACTAGTGATGGGCGAATCTCCCGCGATTCGCTTTGCCAAAAAATTCGCAAATTTCTAGAGAAATTCGCGAACCGGCGAAAAATTCGCGAAACGAGTCGCGGGACGATTTTGTCGCGCGTCGCATCAACTTTGTCGGTTTCAGCGCGCGGCGCGTCGTTTTCGTCGCGTCGCGCCAAAAACGACGCGCGACTGACGCGCGACTCGTTTTCGCTGAATTTTTGCCAAGCTAAATTTCGCTGGTGATTTGCGAATTTATTCACCAGCGGCGAATCGCGGGAATTCGCTGCGAATTCGACCTAGGCGAATAAATTCGCCCATCACTATTCCTAACCTGAGTGTTGTGGGTTAACTGCATCACCACAGTAAGCTCTGGGCCCACTAATGGGGTCTGTGAAGGCTGGCACTGGCTACTTTACAGAGGTTTTCAAAACTTCAAACACTCAAGGGCTTATTTTCGTCAGCATGTGCAACTTGCATTTTTCTTCGTAGTGAGTTGCACCTATAAACACTTTCATAAAGGCACTTGAGTCAAAGCATGGTCTTTGAACTTCGTATAGCTGTGCGCAAGAGTCGACAACAGTCCTTTCTTACAAATCTGTTGCTGCTACACTACTGATGCAGGCAGTATTGGACTGGGACATCAGGGGCCCACCCAAAAACCTTACACTAGGGGCCCACCAAAAAATTTTAGACCAGGGGTACACTATTATTCTTCCTCTACTCATTCAACCTCTATTCTCCTAGTGTATTTTCTTTACATACTATAATCAATTATTACATCTATTTAGCCTCTAGTCTAGAAGTATGAACTTGGCCAAATTAGCAGCATGAGGGCCCACTGATACCTGGGCCCACCGGGACTTTTCCTGGTATCCTGGTGGGCCAGTCCGACACTGGATGCAGGGAAACCCTGGAACTACCACCGCCTCCTGACTAGGCAGTAGCTCCAGGTTTCCCTTTACTCCCAGCATAAATAGAGATGTCCACTAACATGGCTGGACAAAGGAAGAGGTTCATGCCGCTGCTTTCTCAAAAATAAAATTTTTAAAATGTAAGTGCTACCAACAAAGCATTATTAATACATTATATATTCAGTTGGTCTTCTTTATACTATTATTATTATTATTATTTAAAAGGGTGGGTCACCTTTAAATTAACCTTTAGTATGTTATAGAATGGCTAATTCTAAGAAACTTTTCAATTGGTCTTCATTATTTTTAAAAAATGTTGTCTCTTTCTTCTGATTCTTTCCAGCTTTCAAGAGGGGGGTCACTGACCCCATCCAGAAAGGAAATGTTCTGTAAAGCTACAGTGGACTGCGGTGACATCTAGGAAGTGTGGATGGAAAATGAAAGTAATTGTCTGCCCTACTGGGCCAGGTTCAGGCTTTTATTATACAACTATTTATGTACAAGTGACAGGTCCCCTTTAAGAGTGTGAAACACAGAAATAACAATTGCAATGTAAATAACTGCCCAATGAGAATTATGCATTGTGAATGTGAATATTTATTCTTACTTTGTGTTTTTAAAAAGATATGTTTGTTTTATTACATAGAGCCATTATGTTTCATAATGACAAATTCGATTTTTCAGTTGCTGTTAGAATGTTAGGAAACTCAACTTTTTGATTCATATATCTAATAGTTTGCATTGTTTTCTTTTATCAATATCAAAGTATAGTCAGGTTTACCCATTCTTAGGGCCCTAAGAGCATACCAAGTAATTACTGTGAGTCAGAGACACATTTCAACATATATTCCAACCATTTACTTGGGGATTGTGAACTTAAAAACTTTGATAATTAGCTCTGTACAGTATAGAGATTGTACTTTAACTTCTGTGTCAAACTTTGAGTTATTTATGCTGACAAATGAAGAAGAAATCTTGTCATTGCAGTGTAAAATATTATGAGCTGTCATAGTCATTATTTTACAGTGCCAGTACTTAGTCAGCCTGTGGATGACTTACAACCTACACTGTATGTCCTTTCCACCTGGAACATACATTCTGTGCGACTTTCAAGCTCCTACTTTTCAACTTCGGTGAATGGATCATTGGGAATGGTTCATTTTTTCTTCTGAAGACACATTTTAATGGGTGAAGAACTTGCCAAAGTACCCAATTAATCAAGAGCATTTACTTGTAATTAGCTGAAATGCATTACATGACATAGTTTCCACCAGAAGCAGATCACTTTATGAATGCCATAACTGTGTCTTGAATATTGTTAATATATTATCCCAGCTCTTCCGTAAATATATTTAACCGTTTGATTGTAGAGATTTCAGGAGCATTTTTTCCCCATGGGTAAAAAAGACATTGTTTGCCTCCAATATGGATTCAAGTACAATGTACTGTATTATTATTACAGAGAAAAAGAAAACCTTATAAGAATTGTGGTTAAAGGGGATCCATTGTAAAACTGAAGAGTGAATATACTGTAGGTTTCATCTCACTGAAATAAGAAACTTCTAAATCTAGTCAATGAAAAAAAAACAGTACTGTTTATTAAATAATCAAGTAACTCATCACTCTCCCCTTCTCAGCAACCTAACGCAGTCCATGCATGCAGGAGGTGGAATAAGATAGTGATTTTTAGCAAGGTCTAATATATACTTTTGGGAGGCTGTTACACCCATTTCTAGAAGATATGTTATAGCTCACACTTTCGAAATAACCAGCTCTGGTGGAGATTCTGTTTCTCTGCATGCAGGATGTGTGTCAGAGTTAATCGTTTTGTTGACTTTTGTTTGCTAGGAAATAGAGGCCCCCTAAAATACCTATTTGATTGACTACCTACCTACAAAAATCCGACTCCTGCAAGTCGAGAGCATGGGGAGTGGCAGGTGGCTGAGAGATTTATTTTGAAGAGCAATTTGATTATTTTCTAACATCATTTTACTTGCTTATATTTAGTGTCTCATTTCAGTGACATTATGTTAAATTAAAATTTTGCTATAGCTCACCATTAATTTTTACGGTCCTCAACCTTAAATCTAGTTTGGCATAAAGAGAACAAAATATTGTACTCAGTAATTATTAATTAAAATTCAATTATTTTCAGTAGTTTTAATGGGGGTGCACGTGGGCATGCACCCAGTTGGGGCCCATCTGAGCCACAATAAAGCTTATCGAGGGCTGCGCACAATTCTGGAGGGGGGAGAATGGTGGGGGGGAGGATCCATGTGCAGGATGTGTATAGTTATGCCACTGAACATTATTAGTGTAAATATCATTGCTTTTGAAAGGAGTATTTATTTGTAATAAATTGCACTGTTTACCCAGCAGCAGTAACCTATAGCATGCAATAAGATGTTTGCTTTTAAACAGGTGACCATTCAATTCTGCCTACTGATTGGTTTAGTGATGGGCGAACCCTGTTTCGCTTCGCGGAAAATTTGTGAAATTCCAGCGAAATCCGCGAATTGGTGAAAAAATTTGCAAAACGAGTCACGGCACGTTTTTGACGCGCGCCGCGTCAACTTCGACGCGTCGCATCATTTTCAATGTGCAACACATCGTTTTCGTTGCATCAAAAACGGCGCGCAACTCGTTTTTTTCGCGAATTTTCACTGGCGTTTCGCGAATTTATTCGCCAGCGGTGAATCGGGGGAATTCGCCCCTAGCGAATAAATTCGCCCATCACTAGTTGTTATGGGTTACTGCTCCTGGGCAAACTTTTATTTCATAAGCCCTATAGCCTTTACTTTCTCTGTGTGCCTGCTTGTTGCATTATATAGTCAGAAAATAGAAAAGCATTAAATATTGCATTTAACAGCATTTACATTTGTACATCATTTTAAAACCATTGAGCATTTTACAATATATAATGGAGAGAATGAAATTTAAAAAAAAAAAAAGGTTTTGGGGTAGGATCCCTTTAAAATGTATAAATGAAGAAAATATCTTATAAATACCTACAAAAACACAAAGACAAATAAATATGTGCATTGCCTCAGCTCCCAATGCCAGAACTTGTTCATTGCACATGACTGTTGAACTAATCCACTGCACACACCTGCCACCGACACTTAGCTGTGAGTGACAAATGATCCCTGAGTCCCTGCATCATCTTGCCGGTTCCTGTTGAAATCATTATGCTTGCCCAGCACCTAACCAAAACTTTTTACATTCAGGAAAGCTGTTCTGTGTGTCGTCCTCAAAGGAAACTGGTATCAGAACAATAAAGCCTTAATTACAGTTATTAAGCAGTAAACTTTCAGCAGCTTTGAAACCCCTGTCAGCAGGTTTGCCTATCTGCCTCTATTTTCCTATTAATACAGAAAAGCTGCAATTACACAGCATTTTTCCTAATCCTGAGGATAAAATACATTTGGTGCATTCTGTAGTATAAAACCTTGCAGCAGTTGCAAAAACAATGAAATAGATTGCTAGCTGGAAACAAACTCACAATATGCTTAAATATTTGTGCTGAAATGTCAGGAGTTGCCTACTTATAATAGTTATTTCTAATAATTACATATTATTTATGAGGTTCACTTTGCCTTGGTATTAAAGAAATGCATTTGAGGAACCTTCAATTACAGGTGGGTTGTTCCGGTATACTTGTGAGACTTTCTGCAGTTACGTAAATGTATAAATAATTACAGAAAGACTTTTCTGATAAAGTGCATTTGTCACTGTTTCCTAAGTTTATCTTTCCCAGAGTAAACTAATAGTCATTTATTTGCACTTTTTATGAAATGCAAACTTTGTGCAAGTGGAAAAAATTACAATCGTCCCTGGAACTTTATCCCCTGTTTAACCTTTACCTTGGCTATGGTTACACTGAACCCATGCATGATTATTTGAACAGTGAATATGTATTTATTTCAAAAGTAAATTAGAAAATAAATGGAACAAGATGGAAGTTTGTTATGTCTTACAAATTTAGCACCAAATTGTTCTAAATGTCAGTGTGTTAGGCGTTTCCATAACTGAGAAGGATCTCATTCTGTCTAATTCTGGCTTGTGGCTACTAAAGCAAATAAAATTCTGTCTTGCATTAACTAAAGGGATGAAAACATTATTATGCCTCTTTATAGGACCCTGATTAACGGGGAATAGTAAAGGTTACATAAGAAGGAAACACAAGTAATTTATGATTAGTTGTAGATAAAATTCAAAAAAGTTTTTAGGGTGCAAAGGACGTCAGTTCCCTTTAAGCCAAAACTGACTGTGGGGGTTCACCTAAATGACATACTATTACCAAGAGTGACACCCTGGGACCCATTTATGATTGCCCAAGATGTTGTGTTCAGGCAATGACAAAGAAACCCCTATGTGAGTTTACTAATCACATGGGTTTTCATGGAGAAAAAAAGCTTATCAATCTTCGTAACTTTGCCCAATCTAGCCTTTGTTTGACACATTTATCCAACTATGAAATTAGAGCTCATCACAGAAAAATCCCCCATCAAAAATCTCTGTATTTATTCCTGTGGGATTATTAGAGGCATATTAATCACTGGCTGAAAGTTAGATAAATACACCTCAATAAATCCCATAGGAATGAATAGATTCATATGCATATGCAAATTAGGGGTGGGAAGGTGAAAAAAATTTTTGCTTCCTTGTTTTGTGAAAAAAAGAGATGTAATTTCACTCCCTGTCCCTAATTTTCATATGCCAATTAGGATTCGGTTCAGCTCGGAAGAAGAATTCGGCCAAATCCAAATCCTGCTGAAAAAGGCAGTATCCTGAACTGAATCCTGGATTTGGTGCAGTGCATAGTGCAGGTATTAAAACTTTCTGAAAAAGTCATTATTGCCACCTTTCACAATTAAAAAAGTGCAATGTAAAAGCAAGTATTAAAAAGATTTTTCATTTAGTATTGTTTCCTTTTTTTAAATGTTATTACAATCCCCCAAGAGAATCAAATCTTTGTTGTCTTTGCAGTCAGTTATTATCCCTGTGCCTCAGTCACCATCCTCTCTGAGACCTAACAGAGAGAGAAGGACTTCTTGACTGTCTGTGCCTGACAGACAAATTCTCTTGTGTATATTATTAGCACTATATAAGAAAGATGATAAAGCTCAAAATCATAAAGAGAGTTTGAAAATGAGCTTTGAAGCAAGCTGAATAACTGAGGCCAACTGGGATTTTTAATACCAAAAATGTCAGCCCCTTTCCTACCATTCACAGCATCCAAGACAGTCCTGGGTTTGATATCTGTGGTGACTCCTGCGGGAACTCTTTGCGGCTTTAAGCAATTCACACTGAATCATTGGGGAAGAATATAATGTTAATAATTTTCAGCAGTAAAAACGTATAAAAATAATAATTCAGAGATGTTGTTGTGAACTTAAGACAGCCTTCTCTGATTTGTGCTGTACTTTCATTCAGGTAAATCCATCATTTCACTTGCTTTGCACTCACACAGATCATCCCTATCTGTCCTGCACTGGGACTTTTGCAAGTTAATGCAGTTTTTAAAAGATTTCCAAGTCATTTTACTGTATAATTTATCAAAATACCAAGTGAGAAGATGTTCTGCATTAAGTAACAGATTGCTTTTAACAGGTTCTTGACAAATGTTTATGAGTGGAAAATAGCTTCATACTGGCAATAACCCTATTGATGTTCAAAAAGAGCATAGTACTAATAAAATCCTTGTCAGATGTAATAATTCCTCATCTATTTAGGAAATTGATAGCTTCTCATATACTAATGAGCGGTGAGATTCTTGTTCATTTAGAAGTTTTTCACTTTTATGTCAGCAAGCCTGCCAAAACCGATGTTATTCTGAGCAGGCCACACTGTACTATGGTGCAGTATATTTTCATTTCATCATCTGCTCTGACTCTCCATGGCATACTGAGCAAACTTTACAGTAATACCAGTCAAATACTAAAGAGAATATTGGGTCCTACTGCCTGCTAAAATAATCTGACAAATCATTATAACGTAATACTTCATTCTCTTTTTGGGTAATTAGACATTGTGAATTTCTTGTGTTGACAAATTCAACCATCCAACCAACAGAAACCTCAAAGCCTTTCTGATTATTATTGCACTATTATTTAGATCTATTACAGGTATGGGATCCCTTATCAATACATTTGTTATCCAGAAAGCTCTGAATTACAGATTGACCTTCTCCCACAGAGTCCATGTTAAGTGAATAATTGAAATTTTTAAAATGATTTATTTTTTCTCTGTACTAATAAAACAGTACCCTGTATTTCATCCCAGATAAAATCTAATTAATCCTTATTGGAGATGAAGCAATCCTAATGGGCTTAAAAGTTTTTAGAATAATTAAGATACGTTAGAAATTACAGAAATATCTTTCATCTAGAAAACTCCAGGTCTCAAGCGTTCTGGACAATAGATCCTATACCTGGATTGTGTTTCATTTTTAATCATATTTGTAATGGAAATTTCCATTCTCTTTACCACTCAATAATTGCACAGCAATTAAATATCTCATTACTTTTATGTCAGCCCTCCACCACCTCTTCCAAGGTCTCATATAATTCTTTGGTTCTCTGAGTCCTCATTATTATAGCTTACCTTTGCCAGTTTGTCAGAATGTATTTGACTGCTTTAAGCAGCTAAACTCCATTCTGACAAATACTGGCCTATTTATTACAGTCTAATGTCCATTTTTTTTCCACAAACCTCTAAAAGTGTGTGTTTTTTCTATTTCTCTAAAACTCCAAAAACCTGAGTGTAAAAACCAGGAAAAACTGTAATACAAAAAAATTGTACTACAAATTAATATTATTATTAAATTGTTTATTATTATAAATTGTATGTGTTGGGTCACATATCAACTCTTCATTTCACCCTACTGCTGATGAGAAGGCGGTTTTCAATAAAAAAGGAAACTCTACATTATTCTTGTAATAATCATTGATTACTTCTCTTTGTTAGTATTCTGACTTTCTAATGTTGTTTTGAGTAAGGATTCTTTCGATAAAATTAATTAAGTTGATGATTACTAATACTAGATTATTGTAAATGAGGAACATGAGGAATGAGCTAGTATATAAGTCATCTGCCTTTTTTCCTCACTACACAGAATAGTGGCAGAATCTTTCCAGGAAATCCTGCCTGCAAAGGCCTAAATTGATTAGTTTTCCAGGTGTTACAAGTGACATCCTTAAAGGTCATCCTAAAAACATGAATATTGATACCTGCTGGGCTGAGTATGCCATAGATTATGAGTGCTAATCAATTGCCTGTACCAGGGCCGGACTGGGCTGGCAGGACACCGGGAAAAAAAACAGATGGGCCCTGGCCTTCATGGGATACATGGGCTTTGCACATACACACATGTGCGCATGCACCCGCATTCCAGCACTGCAGGGGCCCCGGAGGATTGGAACCCTGTACTAAAGAAATGTTGGTGTTTCTGATCAGGGCCACTCAAGTTGAGAACCTTGTCTCAAGCAGCAGTGAGTGGCCAGTTACAAGCCCCCTCTTGTAACTCTAAGAGCTGAATTTTGGGTTTTTAACCCAGAAATTCATCTCTCTGCTAGTGCAGAGAGCACTTTAAAGCTCATTGCACTAGTAATGCAGCCCTCCCTTTGACCCGCTTCGACATGTTTGAAGTGCGTAGTGGAGGGGGCATTGGGCCCCTGTTTCTGATAATATTATGGGAAATCCCCTGTTGTCTTGCATTTGTGTAACAGGGTTATAATGGTAAAGATGTACACAGGTTTTAAAATGGCATTGTGTTAATAGTTATTATGACACAATCAAATACGTATTATTTGATGGCAATGTTTGAAGAATTTTAGATTAACTTCAATAATAAAAGATCCACCCCAAAAAACAAGTGTCAGGATCTTATCTATCCTCCCTTAACAAAATGTATGTAAAATGAATGTTTGAATCAGGCATTTAGAAAAAAAAGCAACCAATGTTATAAATTATTATAACAAAAATTTTAACAAAAATCCTGTTCTTATTAGGGCACATAAGCGTAGGAAAGAGAAGTTCAAGTTTCTAATAGTGTGACAAGAATTAGATGGGGGAAAGAGAGCTTGTTAGAGATCATGCTTTAGTAAGAGCCTGAACATTAGTAATACTGTAGAAATGATTAAACCTGTCAGGTTTAACAATGCTTAACAAGTCACAAATTTTTCCATGCCAACTAATAAAGCTTGTGCAGCGGCTGCTTTGTGACTCGGCTGCTCTTTTGCATTTATTCTTTCAATACATTAATTTATGCCAACAACTACAAAGTCTGATTTGGAAATAGAAAAATACTTATATATATATATATATATATATATATATATATATTGAGGAAAACTGTTAATTGTAGCTAATTTCTACAACTTTAGATAACAATTTGTGTTTAAAAAGGTACACTCTACTGTAAATGCAATCTGTTTAATCTGTTTTTGTAATGGTGTTATTATTGCTTTTGGAGGATCATTATGAATAATTCTTTCCTATATGTCTCTAAGGACTTCCCTCATTCACAGTATTTTATATGTAGTTTATGTCTGTGGTAGGCAGTTTCCAATCCTATAGAATAAATCCAGACTTAAAGGGCAAGGAAAGTGTAAAATAGAATAAGGCTAGAAATGCTGTATTTAGTATACTAAACATAAACATGAACTTACTGCACCACAAGCCTAATCAAACAAATGATTTATGCTTTCAAAGTTGGCCACAGGGGGCTGTCATCTTGTAACTTTGTTATACATCTTTGTCTGACACTGGCACTGCACATGCTCAGTATGGTCTGTGTGTGCTGCTTGAGTTCTATATGGCTGGTAAGTAAGGCAGGTGCTCCCCCTGCTGTTCATAAGTGATTGTTTCCCTGCCAGAAGCACTAAATGAAGGGAAAATTTCACTGCATACAGTCAGGTTTCTTATAAAGAACATGACTCACGTGTCTGGAGCACTACAATAAACCTGGGAGCACCCCATTTTTGATTAAGGTATTGGTCTTTTTTCTTTTTGCTTCTTATAAAAACTGTACACATTTTAAAATTAAAGTATATTGGAGATAGATTTCTTTTTCATTAAAGAAAGTAAAAATGGGATTTTATTTCTTTGCCTTTCCTTGCCCTTTAAACTGAATTCATTTTTCAAATATTGATATAACCATTTATTTGCTGGATATATACAACAGGAAGTAATAATTATTATCATATACAACCCTGTATTTATTCCAAGGGCTGAATATGGAACTATGAGCCAGAGAATACTTATTCGGCACCGTACTCAACTACTCTGTAGCACCCTACAAAAAAATACATGGCTAAAATTAATAATTGAACCATATAAGGAACTAATAACTAGCAAGGGATCTAAACCCAAGCTTTATAAATTTAAAAAAATCTGAAATTACTGAACATCATTCTTGCTGAATGCATTATTCTGAAACGAGTAAGCCTACCTCAGGAAGCACATCCATATTTCTTCACATCAAAATATGCCTTCAATCTATACCCTTGCACCCACTTCCTCATTTACCTGCTGGTTTCCAGATTTGTTCCTATAGCTACTAGTTTTTCCATAAAATAAATAAATGCCAGGAATGATCAAGCAAAGTAAACTGCTATTGGATGTTGATCAGAACCCACTGAAAAATCTAACTTGTAGCTTCTAATACTGTGTCTACTGGAAGAAATATATATGGGTCAAAAAGTATAGTTTGTCATTAAAGGGCCATATTATATAGGTAATAGGGGCCACTAGTCTGATTCGGTCGGAGCACAGTTTATCTGATCCACCTGACACAAAAACGAACATATAGGGGCAGATTCACTAAAGCATGATTTGGCTGTCGCTAGCGAAATTCGCCATAAATCTAATCTGCAGGGACATTGGCAATTCTCTAGGTGCAGACAACAATTCGCTAAAAACAAGACCATTGGTAGTGTTCATTCGGACTCTACTACCAGGTGACTTTTTGCTCTGGCAAATGGTAGCTACTTTGCAAATTAAGTAAATTGCGGGATTTTAATGAACATTACCTCTTTCGACAGAGTTTCCTTCGCCACCTTAGACCAGGCGAACTGCTGAAACAAAGCTTCATCTTCCTCAATCTGTTGTCAGTGACATCATATCCTGTATGCCGGAAAGTCATAAAAAATTGTAAAAAAAAAAAGTCGACTTTTCTTTTTTTTTTTAAAGCAGGATTTCCTTAAAAAATTTGAACTGTCAAAGATTTTTGTGTGAAAAATTGTTTGAGGGGCATATCATACAGTATATATTTTAGTGTGGGCTCATGTCTAGGGCATTAGAAGAGCTTTTATGTCTTTATATAGCTCTCTTGGACATTTGTCATAAAAAGTGGCCACTTCAAACATTTCCACCAACATCTCTAAAAAAGACAACTTTTATGCACAACCCCTATTCAAACTGACCTAAGCATAAGACTGCTAGTGAAGTTTCGCTAGGCACAAACGACTGATATCAATTCTAGCTAGGTAGGAAATGCTTGCACTGAAGAAGTATAGCTAGCGAAAGTGCCAGCTTTTGGCGCCCAGGATGCAACTTCGCATTTTAGTAAATTAACATAATTAATTTGCAACAAACTTTTACTTCTGTGTGGGGGATCTCCGATTGGCTCCAGACATCACGTATCCTAGAATCCGGGTTCCTGGCTTAGGAACTTTCATCCACAAATGGATTATTCAACACGATTACAGTTAAAAATGTTGTTACTTTATTAGCTCCATTAAAATTTGTTAGCTTCGGTACAGTGCATGACAATCACCACTGACGCGTTTCGTGCCCTACGGCACTTCCTCAGAGGAATTCTGCCACCCTAGGCCCATGCCTTTGTGGCCTTATCTCAAATTCAGATCTTGTTACATTCAGATTTTCATTTATTCCACACAATTGAGAATTGAATGTATTGGTAAATACTGCATATAAACTCTTATTTTCACCTATTCTTTTACTCATTTGTTTCACTTTTGGATGAAAGTTGAGTGCTTTGATTGTAAATAGGATAAAGCTTTATTGTTTAGATGTTTGTTTGTGTTTAAAACACACTGACACCAAGGTAAGACAAGAGCAATGGTCACGTAACAAATCTGCCTGCTTAGTAACCCATGTTGACCCATAAGGCATTTTTCTTATAAGTATCAAGCTAGACCATCATACTATAGAGCAGTCACAGCAAATATAAATCATCTGGGATTTCCAAATGTCATCCTGCCAATTGTTTGCTTCTACAACATTGCTTTTCCTGACACAGCTCAGCTGCTGCTCAACAACCGTGATGCTACTACTACTTCCAGTTAGCAGAGGTGCTTCCGTGTGCATGTACTTGTACAAAATGAGGCTGCCATGACAGACATGTAAACTGGAAGACAGACAGATGAACAGATAAAAGGAATTTTTGCAATTAGCATGGTAATTTCTTCTGTTATAATACCTCCTTCTTGACTACAGAGCAACATTTTCCCTGTTTTTCATCTTCCAATCTGTTAAAATTACACCAACTCGCACAGGTTCAGGTTTTATTATTTTTGCTGTCCAAGTAGAATCATCTGACAAATGTAACATAAGCCAAAGTTCACACTTGTGTTATAAATCAAACTCAAAAAATGGCCTTCAGCTTGGCAGAGAAAAAATATTGTAAACTAGACTGAAATTTCCAATTGCAAAAACTGTAGAGTGTTCCCATTCTAATTAGAAATGTGCAGGTAATGAATTACCAGGGAAGCAAAGTATCCACAAAGAATTTTAATAGGCTTTTTTGTTCAGTTAGCTAATCCAAAACTCTAAAATGTTTTCCTTTGTAAAAGTACTTTTTTCCTAGCTGTATGTTTTTCTTGCTGTACTGTTCTAAATACTCTGTGGATGTATGTAAAGCATGATTATTTTATGCAAGACAATATGGAGCATTATGTGTATATATTCTTATTAAAAAGTAATTTATTACAATATAATATAATGTTATATAGTTAAAGCAGCAGTGTTTCCAACAGTATATTATTTTTTGTTAAGTAGGGTCAAAGTCTGTACTACATAACAGAATGTAGTTGCCGTGATCGGCTCCCTAAAAACAGGTGCTAGGCTCCCTTGTCTCTGCTCTGCTTCCACCTTTAGAGACGCCTTTCACTTCGGGAGGCCATTTATTGTCTGCATATATGGTTTGAACCAATAAATCACCTGCTGAAAAGTACTTCAACTTAGTGTGCTACAGTATTTTAGACTTTCACTTCAGGAGGAGTCCTCCTCTAATCAGATGCTGCCAGGTCTTAATAAGAGAGGAGCTAAGCAAGAAGGTTTAGGATGGAAGGTAAAGTTCAAGGAATGGATGTGGAGCGTAGTCAGGCAGAGCAGGGTCAGAGCTGGCAGAGTTAAAATACAGACAGACAGGGTCGGTACAGGCAGCGTTCAAGTATAGTCAGACAGGCAGGGTCGGTACAGGCAGCATTCAAGTATAGTTAGACAGGCCAGGTCGGTAGAGGAGGCGTTCATGGATTGTCAGACAAGCAAGGGTCAAATTGGCAAAGTTCAGAATAGTCGGGCAGGCTAAGTGTCAGAATTGGCAGAGTTCAGAATGGTTAGGCAGGCAAAGATCAAAACCAGAATCAGAATATGTAAAAAACACACCCAGGATACTAACAAGTTAGACCTAACAAAGGGCCACAGAGACGCAGTGGGTGTCCCTGCCAGCCACTAAACCTAAAAGTGGTGTTAGGCAGTATACTAAGGAGGTTATTTTTCAAAGGTCAAGTTTGTGAGGTTTTTCTACCTCGAATAAGCTCACAACTCAAATGTTTGCTTATTTATGAAAAAACATATTGTAAAAATCTAGAATGAATGCAGTTGGGGGAAAAAACTTGAATATATTCAAATCGATCAAGTCATCTGTGAAAAAAAACTTGTTCACCTTGAATTGATCGTAAAACACAAAAAAAGTCAAAATTATGAAGGCTAAAAACATCTTCAATTGATTCAAGGGACCTCTGCCATTGGCTTCATGACTACATGACCTTGACAAGTTGTAGTGGGAGTATTTTTGGATTCAGGCTTTTAGGAGCTTCGGGGAATAATAGATCTTGAGAAATTCTAGGTTTTTTCTATTCCTGAAAATTTGAGGGTTTTTTTTTTACAGAAAATTTGTCATGAAAAACACAACTCAACTTTTAATAAATAACCCCCTAAGAGATAGTTACACTAAAATAGATGCAAATGTACTTACATCTAAACACAATTCTTATGGCATATAGTTGCACCAATAAACATTGTGTTAATGTGATAAAGGTGTGTCTGTAGGTGCACCAATACACAAATGTAATTTGAGGGGAGGACACTGTAGTAACAGAATTACTACTCAACTTTCATTTAGAGCCTCACCATTCATATTCTAGTTTCTTATTTAAATCATTGCATGGTTGCTAAGGTAATTTGAACCCTTGAAACCAGGTTGCTGAACTTGGAGATCTGCTGAAATGGCAAACTGTAGGGCTGCTGAATAAAAAACTAAATAACTCGAAAACCACAAATAATAAAAAAATGAAAACCGATTACAAATTGTCTTAAAATATCACTCTCTGCATCATACTAAAAGTAGATTTAAAGGTGAACAATCCCCTTACTTTTCACTGTTACATACTGTATTTATTATTCAGACTATCTCTTTTGTGTTTTTCACGTACGCATTTATTTTAATTGTTGTAGTAACTTCATTTACTGCACAATTTCTTTGCATTTTAACTATGTGAATCATAAAGAAAGAGAACCAACAGTAAAGTAGCCATATCTGACTTTGTTAAATTCTGTTACAGCTTCCCGAGCACTGAGTTTATTTATGGTCTTCATTTCATTTTATCGGATGTCAAAAACATGCTAATGTAAATCAGCCAAGTTCTTCTACTAATCCAGTGTGTACCACATTTGAAATTTTAGTAGCCATAAGCAAGTGATTTTATAGGAAAGAAACCATTGTGCGGATGCAGATAAGAAGATGAACAGAGATACGTAAAGTTGAATTACTCTGGCATGATAGATAGCCGGCTACCATACAGTGTAGTGACGGATGATCTGCTGACACAATGCCATAACAAGATTTGTGCATTTTGCGTTAGAAAAGGGAAAAGTACAAGGACTCTGAACAAGCACACAAAAATAAATTCAATATTCTATTAAAGCCCAGAAGTAGTCCTTCTTACATTGCACCTATTTTTTTTTTGTATACTTGGAAACTACAGGATAAGTAATAAATGGTATTTAATAGTTGATTCCCTTGGGGTGTTAGAGCTGCAGGTTTCATGCTAAATATTGTTCATAGAAAGAGTCACCTCAAAATTCCTAGCCCTGTATAAAATACAGGTAGGAAAACTGTCACTTCTTCTAAAATGTCTTTTGAACATTATACATAATTTAAAAGTCAACTGAGCAAAGTGCAAATTTCAAGTGCAATTACTATTTGAATGTGAGATTTATCACTCTCGATTATGGAAAAACAAGTCAATGGCAGAGGTTCAAGGCATTTGGAGATGTTAATAGCCTTCCTGACATTCAAGTTTTTTTTTTGAAAACTCAAGAAAAACTTGTTTCATACAAAATGAATACAATTCAAATTGTCAGGTCGGAACCATTTGATTGAATATTAAATATTCAAAATTTTCTTAAATTACCTCCCCGTCGAATTGTGACTATATTCTAATAAAAACAAATTCAACCTTTGGTAAATGGGCCTCGATATGTCAATGTGGGTGCATAGGGGTGGTTTGCTTGGTGCAACTGTGGGTGGTTTGCCAATTGCATGTGTGCTTCATTACAAATTGGGTGCCTCCCATAGACTCCATTTTATCCAAAAAAATTTAAAATTATTTCCTTTTTCTTTGTAATAATAAAAGAGTACCTTGTACTTGATCCTAACTAAGATATAATTAATCCTTATTGGAAGCAAAACCTGCCTATTGGTTTTAGTTGATGTCTACATGATTTCCTAGTATGAAGATCCAAATAACAATAGATCTGTTATGTGGAGAGCCCAAGGTCTCAAACATTTTGGATAACAGGTCCCATACCTATACAAGGAAAAGCAAAAGTTGCTCACTGTGCTTGCAGACATGAATAAGTATATAAAATTCATGGAAATCATGGAAATCTTTTAACAAAATGTGAGATTAAAGCTCATCGCATAAAACCTTGGCCACTTACTATTCTTTTTTTTCTAAAAAGAAATTAATCAAAAGTGGTAGAGTTTATTTGCAGTGAGTTCTAATCCAACATTTCCATAAATATTCCCCTTAATATCGAGGGTATACATATCTAGGGTATTTCATGTATTGCTATTAATAAATAGTGATGGGCGAATCTGCCGAGATTCGCTTCGCCGAAAAATTCGCGAATTTCCAGAGAAATTTGCGAATTGGCGAAAAATTCACGAAACGAGTTGTACAGGTTTTAGAGATATAGGGGCAAATTCACTAACCTGTATAGCTGAGCCTGCGTTTGCTTCGCTAGCATTCGGTGCACTTCGGCAGGAGTAGTTTCGCAAGTGCTATGCAAATTCACTAAAATGCAAATTTGCGCTCAGATAGGCGAAAAGTAGCAAAGTTGCGCTACCGTTACATCACCAGGCAAAGCGCATTTACGCTAGCGATGCCTAATTTGCATACAGATGCCTAATTTGCATAATAGAACCAAGCCTTGGAAACCTTTAATAACTCAAATAAAGGTGTTCTATTGCCCTACACATGTGCCCCCTATATAGTTGAGTTGCTATATGTTAGGAAATGTAGGGGCGTTAGTAGGAGGTTACAATCTTTTTCAGCCTATCACCCTTAAAAAAGTAAAACACGCCAGCGGTTTTTTGAGACTTTCGCCTGACGTAAGGGTGAGAAGTTGCATTAGGCTATCTACTTCACTAGAGAACTTTTGCCACGGACACTGTTAGTAAATGGGCGAAGTTGCGAAATGACGTCATGCTGGCAAATTAGCGCTAGCATTAGACGCTTCGCGCTTTAGTGAATTTGCCCCATTCAGTTTAATCTTGATTTCAAAAAGTGCTGATACCACTAAAATGGGCCTCTATGTTCCTATATACTTTAAAGGAACAACACATGGGTTAGATTAAGGGGCAGATTTATCAAAATGTGACCACAGAAAAACTCAAATTCTATTTATTCCTAAAGAGAATATATATATATATATATATATATATCTCAAATGGAGAACTCTATCACCCATTGAAAAACACACTATTAATACAATAATCCCATACGAAAGAATGGAAAGTGAAGTTTTTCAGCGTTGAGCTCTAATCTCATATTTTGATAAAACTATGGTGAACGTTGTTTGTGTTCTTTCCATCCTGCATTTCCCTGAATTCTATGTAGATTTTTCCACCAGACAATGTAAAAGCAGGGTACCACTGTATATTTATGTACTCTATATAGAGATATATATTTTTCTTTTCTAAAGGATAACATGAAATCATTTTTAAACTCTTTGCAGTGTGCTAAGAAGAAATCAATTAGCAGTTTAAATATGATTTATTTTTGAAATTTCAATCAAGCTTCCCCAACACAAGTAATTTGTAAACAAAGGCAGAGTATACTTTCTTAGAAGATGGGCTTATCTTAGTTTTCAGATGTTCCAACTTCAACGACAACAGGAAACCGCTTTAAATTGAGACTCATTTGTTTAAATTATTCTGGAATATTAAACCACAGAAAGATATGCAAATGTTCATCAAACATATGCTTGTCTGTTACTTGATAAATAATCCCTGAATTATTAGCCTAAAACGAAGAAATGATGGAAGATGATTGCTCATTCCCTTTCCAGTAAATAATTTGTAGTTTTTCAATTGCTTGTTGGTTTCCTATTACCGACTGGATGCTGCTTAGCTGAAAGAGGTAATTAACATAAAATAGTGCATACATCTGTTAAAGTCAATTTACCCCTGAAATTTACATAATTTCTTGCTAGTTTGCTAGAAGGGATATATATATATATATATATATATATATATATACTGTATATAAATAATTGGTGTTAGGATCTTTCAAGGCTATCCTTTAAATCATTCTGTGTAATTGAACTATGTTTATTTAACGCCCCAGCAATTTTACAGAGGACTTACAACATCTTGAGGAGGGAGGGATGATATGAGCCAATTAATTAGTCTAGCGAACATGTATTTGCAAATAAAGCCTTTATTAACACTGCTACTTCTCACCTTCTATTTTTGTAATCTTCTTTCATTTGTTAGCGGTGTTATATTTTCTCCCTTTCTGCTCCCTCTTTACCCGCACAATATTTTTAAGTGTGTTGCCATTTGGTGCTGGTTTATGCTTTACAATGTGCTGTGATGTGTTATTTGATGTAGTTCAGCACAGCGGGTGTTGACCCACAGGAGAAGACACCATCGCTGAAAGCAGAATAATCAAGTGTAGATCAATTTTGTTCTCTGTTCATTGTTGGTGTTTGTTGCCATGTGCCATGTGCACCGAACTGCAGAATTAAAACTTATCTGATACCTCTGTAGTGGAACGCACTATAAATGCACTTGTTCACCACAAACTGATACTGTATGTTGTTGAATTGTTACTCTTGCCTTTTGCCTTGGTAAAGGCCTATTTTTCAACAGTCGCATTTTAGTGGATTTTGTGGGTTTCGAAACCAAGTCCAAGCTCACTTTCTCTGAAACCAAGAATGTCAGGAAATTTATGAACAGATTCAAATTGAAAAAGTGAAAAATGCAACTTTTTGAATTGTCACACAGAAGCCAGTGTCAAACAGCCAAAAACCTCAAAAACCATGAATCAGAGAAAGCTCTTCCAGTTGCAAAAAAGGAACATCTGTCGTTGATTTCTACAAGATTTTGACAGGTTTTAGCTGGAGTATTTTTGGATTCAGAATACTCTTTGTTTTGTGCATAGTAATTCCCAGAAAGGTTGTGCTTTTTTAACCTGAAAAAGTTGCCATTTAATAAATTGGCCTTCAAGTTTGTGCTTTACTCTACATTCATTTTCTTTGTTATACTCCAATGACTTCTATTTCCATTATGACAGCCTTCTCTTTGTATATGGAATGTCTTCTTATAACTGTCATTTATTCATTTTCCTTCATTACCCATTATAAATAAATTACTTTCTCTGGTGCCATGTTTTTAATAAATATGTATGCGGATCTTGGAGATCAATCCACTAAAAAAGTCACAGTAGGGGAGGATCAGACTGTGACAGCAATGTTTTGGTCAAAACACGTTTTTCCCAAGATCATGCAACTTATGAGATTTGCTAAGAAAAACTAGATGGTAACTAGATAGGACCATCATTTGGGGTTTAACTTGATGTAGTCTAGTGGATAAGCTACTTATTTTATTTACATACAGCAGTTATTTCTACTCAAACCAACTCTAACCATACGGGACAGATGTATCAAGGACTGAATTTCTAAGTGCAAAAACTTCGAAATTTTAATTAGAAAAGACAAACCAAAAATAATTAGATTTTGTTTTTGATCGAATGGGTCCATTTTTGATCTAATAGGTCCATATTCGATCAAATTGCTCAGATTTTTGAAAAGTCCACCAATTGACTCCATATTGGTTCTAGGAGGTACCCCATAGACTAAAACAACAATTCAGCAGGTTTCAGATGGTGAATGGTTGAATAGGATTTTTTAAAGAGACAGTACATGATACATTTCAAAATGCAAATTTTCAATTTTTTTGCAAATTCAAATAAAATTTGGACTATTCCCTAGTTAAGGAACACAAAAATAGCTTGAAATGCACATTTTTTTTATTAATAAATTCACTTTGACCTTTGATAAATCTACCCATAAACCTAGCAAGACAGAATGTGTTGGCACCACACAAAAAAAAATCTGTTTACATAAGCGGTCAGGGGTTCTTTATAGGTTCATGTTCATGGATACAGTGTGGAATCATGTACCTCTCATTGATTCTTAGCCAATCTGTTAATAATTTGCTGCAATTTAAGTGTGATTTACCAACTTGGCTGCCATTTTACAAGAAATTAGCAGTGAAAGCAATATTTGCAATACTATTGCTGGGCTCTTTTTGCCTAGAATATGTATAAGAGCTCATCAGAATTTGTGTCAAAGGTAGCTTTTTTTTGTACTGAAATAAGTTATTTGAGTGAGTACTAATTCATCTATGAGGAAAGGAATCCCCCCTGTAAAATATATTGGATCTAACTATCAATGAAAATCTGACACCCAACTCCTGCATGAAGACAGATTGAAGAGTAGCAGCTGATGAGAGTGGGATAGTGAAGATAAAGGTTATTATTAGTGATGGGCGAATTTATTCGCCAGGGGCGAATTCGCGGCGAATTCCCGCGATTCGCCGCTGGCGAATAAATTCGCGAAACTGGAAAAAAAATTTGCCAAAAAAAAATTCGCCGCGCAAAAACGAGTCGCGCGTCGTTTTTGACGCGACGCGCCGAAAATGACGCGACGCGCGCCGGAAATGACGCCACGCGCATCAAAAACAACGCGACTGAGTTGGTCAAAGTAGAAATAACTGCTGTATGTAAACCATATGAATACAATAAATTAAAAATTATGTACCGGTTCTGAAATAATAACTAGTGATGGGCGAAACGGGCGCGTTTCGCTTCGCCGAAAGTTTTTTCGCCGATTCGCGAAACGAGTCGCGCGTCGTTTTTGACGCGCGACTCGTTTCGCGAATCGGCGAAAAATTTTTCGGCGAAGCGAAACGCGCCCGTTTCGCCCATCACTAGTTATTATTTCAGAACCGGTACATAATTTTTAATTTATTGTATTCATATGGTTTCTCATTTCAGTATGCTGACACTTGTATTAAATTTCCCCTTGAGGAAAGTTAGAAAGAAATATTTACCATGTTTAATTTCTATTATCTACTACAAGAATTAATTTTACCTAATTAAAGTGTATAATTGACACCCAATTTTAACAACATTGCTAAAATTATTTACATACAGCAGTTATTTCTACTTTAACCAACTCCAGCCATACATCTAGCAGGAGAGGGAAGACAGAACGTATTGGCACCACACACAAAAAAATCTTTTTACATAAATGGTCAGGGTTCATGATCATGGATACAGTGTGGAACTGCATATCTCTCATTGAATTTTGAAGTTTATGTACTGTCTCTTTAAAAATTCAACTTCGACCATTGACCATCTAAAACCTGCCGAATTGTTGTTTTAGCCTATGGTGGACCTCCTAGAAACTATTTGGAGTCAGTTGGTGTTTTTTTGGGAAACATTTTGAATCAAACTCAATCATATTAGATATTACTTCGATTAGAAAGATTTGAATTCAATTGAATACGGACCTATTTGATCGTAATGGACCTATTCGAATGAAAAAAACTTCAAATTTATTTGGGTTGGTATTTTTGAATTAGAATTTCAAAGTCTTTGAAATTCAAAATTTGTCCCTAAATTTCCATTTTAAGGTGGGGAATAGACGTGGTGACCTACTAGCTGAGTTAGAAGCAAATATTTACCATATTTAATTTCTATTATCTACTACAATAATTACTTTTACCTTTTTTAAAGGGTATAATTGATGCCCACTCTTAACATCATTGTGACCCATTTTTGGGTCCAAGACCTATAGGTTAAAAATCTTTTTCTAAAGCAATTACCTTGCCTATAGTCCCTGCTTTTCCTATCTTCCATACAGTTATCATTCATACTCTATATGACTATGAATTGATACAGTTATCATACATACTCTATATGACTATGAATTAAAAATATTTCCAGACTGTTGTTAACATTTGTTAAGGTAGCTAAGTGAAACAGTGTAAGCCTAAATGGTTCTCCTAAGGATAAACGTATCCCACAGCCAAATTTCAGACCAAAGTGACCACAGCATCTCACAACCAGGATATCCAGCTAACTTTATTAGGAGACATAGCAGCATCTGTATCCGAGAGTGAAAGCCAGTTTAACATAACAACCTATCACAGCTAATAAAAGTGGAGTCAAAAGGCAATTGGCAAACTGTAGCCATTAAGGGGGGATTAGCAGTTTCCAAACCACTTATTTGACAACAAACTAGTGTAAAATGTAGAATGGGCCAAACAATAACAAAATGTAAGCATTGAAGACAGGAAGAAAGCCTAGTTGCAAATGAATCAAAATGTGAAGTTTACAGTCACAGTTGGAGAGCTCATTTGAGCAGATGGTCACATGAAAGGTTATAAATACAATGCATAAAACCTACAGTCAAGCCATTGTAGTGGAGCTACTGAGTTGTGGAGATTTTTTGGCTTTTCTGAAGTTGGTGACTGACATTGGATCAATTACACATTGATCAAAGAGACGTACCATTTTATTATACAGAGGCATACCATCTCTTCTGGGATTGGTAAATAAAGATTTTTCCTGTTTAAGGCTAAGGCCAGACGGGGAGATTCGGGGGCGTTCCGTCGCCTGGCGACTTCTCGCCGCGATGGATCGCCCCCGAATCTCCCTGAATAGCTAGGCACCGCTGCGCACCGGCGAGGCTTAAAAACGCCTGCGTTTATTCACACGGAGCGGCGCGATTTTTAAAATCGCTCAAAATTGCCTGGCGAGGCGACGGATCACCCCCGAATCTCCCCGTCTGGCCTTAGCCTAAGTCCCGGTGTGCAACAGGATTTTCTACTTTTTAAAATTATCTGTTAGCACAAGGGCCTGTGATTCTAATACAGTGTGTGCATAAGGGTCTATTCAGATATATATTGCATATAACACATTATCCCCCAAATGTAATAAAAGGCAGTAAGTTTGCCCAGGAGCAGTAACCCACAGCAACCAATAAGGTGTTTGCTTTTAAACAGGTGACCAGTAAGTGCTACCTGCTGATTGGTTACTAAGGGGTTTTGTCCCTGGGCAAACTTAGTGCCTTTTATTACATAACCCCTTAAGAGTGCTGATTGTTTGAGAAATATAACATGTGTAGGAATTAGGCATGGGCAATATGAAAGTTTCTGTGTCCACCACATATCTGCCCAACAAACAGATGATTACCCTGCAATGGTAATTAAAAAACAGAAAAAACACCAAAGATTATAGGACACCAATCACATAGATGCAGACAGAGATATTATGAGCCCACATCATGAAAAAGGAGAAGGCTACAAATACATAATTATGAAACTGATATATTAGATAAAAATAATTCAAATATAAACCAGCATCTGCATAATTTCTAGTAAACATAATCTCTATTACAGCATCCACTACCTTATACACACTGAACTGAACACATATTTCTCGGAAATCCAGGACCCACCATTGCAAAGTACATTGTATGAAACTGAATTGAATACATTGAACAAATGTGATATATACATTTAAAAACATCAAATTTTAAATATGAATCCCTAGTCAAACTCCTACTTACTATCAAGTAGATATGATTATAGACAACATATATATATATATATATATATTTTTTTTTTTTTTTTTTCATTTTGGCTGCACAATCTGCAGGTGAAGTTATTGCAAATGTAATATAGAATATCTTACATATGCAAACACTTCTTCCCATAGTGTTTACAGAACCTTTCTCTGGTCTCAAAATTCTTAGCAAATTCTTTTTTTTTCCTTTTAGGGGGTTTAACAGCATTAGCAGAACCAAAGCACACTTACTGAAATTAAGTTAATTTGTATGTTAATTAATCAGCTCAACAGAATGAGCCAAAATCGGATTGCTAATGGATTAAGGATGTGGCTGTTGTGAACACAAGTAATTGGATAATGAGGTTTACCTTTTACATATACATTGGGATTTGCTTTTCAGAAGGTTCTAACATCTGAGTTGATCATATGCCATGGAAGTAATTTACGATCCAGGCTGTTTTTTTATGTGGACTTGGCAACATGATTACTCTGTACTTACAACATATTTAGAAGAATGAGTGGGACCTTGGATTTTAATGGATAATGAAGTTTTCAGCACTTTGGATCATCTACTAGAAAATCATGTAAACATTAAATAAACCCAATAGGTTATTCTGCTACCAGTAGGGATTCATTATATCTTAGTTTGAATCAATTACAAGATACAGAGAAAAAAGGAAATAATTTTTAAAAATTTGGATTGTTTGGATGAAAGGGAGTCTATGGGAGATAGACGTTTTGTAAATTGGAGATTTCTGCACAACAGGTGTATGGAAATCAATTGTAATTTGACTTCTAATATGGCAATATTAACAGACAAATGTGCAGGCAGGAAAACTTGATGGTTTACATATCCTTGTCATGTCACATAAATAGGATATCCTATCCCATAAACTGGTAAACAGTTTGGCGAACCAATTTTATACTGGGTATATTTGGACTGGGGAAGATGGATGGTCTAGTTGTATTTTAATGTAGAAAATATAAAATAATACACAGAATTAATTTCTTATAATAATAAATATATATATATATATTGAATTTAAACAAATAAACCCAGCACCCTGATTATACAACCTTAAGGAACAATTGGATTAGAGGAAACCTATCTATACTTGGCAAAAAGAGACACTTTTAGTTACAAGGTTTGTACAAAGTATGTTTAAGCTGATGCGCTCCGCCAAGGCAGTGTCCATGCATCAGTCCAATCTAAATGAAAAAAGATATAAGGGTATTTTCTTTGGGTGGAGAAAGACCATACCTGCTTCTCTCTTTATTTGGCATGACCTCTACCAAAGAAATATTCAGCATTATGAGCTTTTAAGTGATCTGTAGGACTGTGTTTAGAGATGCGGGGGTTGGGAGAGCAAGCATTAAAGGGAAAGCCACTATCCCCCATATAATATACCAAAACAAAAAATGCAGCTCATCCATGTGTTGCAACACATGGATGAGCTGCATTTTTTGTTTTGGTATATATATATATATATATTTACATATATATATACACCAACTTTACCTATCACTAGTTGTAAAATAAAACATACTCTAAATATATGCTTATAATCAAGTAGAGTATACTTTCAGAAATTTGTAGTAATGGCTGTTGGTAGGTTTATCGGTTTGAAAGGGGGTTTCCAGAGCCTGTATTTTTTCATAAGAACAAAATTAACATTTTTATGGGTGTTGTTAGCATAACAGTATTTAAAAGTTTAGATATTAATATCAGTTTGCAGCATGGGAAAATACAATTTTCCTACTCTTCATCTGGATTATTGGATGGATGGAAAATTGCTTTTGTTGGTGAAAAAAAGGCTTTAGGGCCCACAACCATGTTTAGATTAATTTACTTTCTTAATTTTATTTGCTATTATCTTTTGCAGGTTGCAATTTCACTCTATGAAAGATAAGATAAATCCTAACAGCTAGGTGACCTGGATGCCAGCCCATAGGTTAAGAATTCCTGTAGGACTACCTTGGCATTTGATTTATTATTCATTTTGCAAAAATAGCTAACATTTATTTTGAAAGGTTTATATTAAGCTTCCAAATCCTCAATCTTAGTCTGGGCTCCTAAATTCGATTCCAGTCTGGGCACTATCTGCAAGGTATGTTTTCCTGGTAAAATTGACACTAGTGTGTTTGAACATGAAAGGGACCTTAGAGTGTAACCTTGACCAGAGCAGGGACTGATGTCAATCTCAATAATATGCTGCATACATTGTGTTGGTGATATATAAAGAAGAGATAATATCTACATGATAGATACTTGTTTCTATTTAGGGAAGGCATTTATTTATTTAAATGCCAGTAGGTAAAAGGATTAATGGTCACTAACTGAGTATTACTGGAGACTTGTGGATACCACCCTGAGGCATTAGACCAACACATATTATTATTGTTTTATTATTATTGTTATCAACATGTATTTCTATAGCGCCAAAATATTTCATAGCGCTGTAAAATAAATGTGATTATACAGATGCAGTCACTTTGGATTGTAAGTTTAATGCGTCGTGACTTAACTCATCTATCTCATTTATCTCACTTAGCACAGAATATTGTGTCACAGCATCCCATCCAATTAAAGAGTTCACCATTGAAAACAATGGTGCTTTGGTATGCTAATGAAAAGGTTAAATGCATTAAATGAGTTAAGATAACTTTAGATTACTCAGTTTCTTCAATTAGCACTGAGTCATGACGCATTTAACTTACAAATCCAAGTGACTCTATCTGTATAACTAAATCACATGAATTACATGCATAGAACATATGGAGTTACATACATCACAATCAATGTTGATACAAAAGGTGAGGAAGGCCCTGTGCAGAAAGAGCTTACAATCAAAAGGGAAGGGAATGATACACAAGGTGTGGGAGTGGGCAAGAATTAAGTGGGTGAGAGATGTGGTACTATATGTGGTACTGCATTTGGTAGATTTCTTGAAAGCAGAAAGGTTGGGAGAAAGTGGGAGAGAATTCCAGGGGAGGGGTGCAGCCCTTAGAAAGTCTTGAATGAGAGCATGTGAAGAGGTAGTGAGAGAAGAATTGAGTAACAGGTCAGTAGAGGAGCATAGTAAGCGGTTGGGTGAGTATATAGAGATGAGTTCAGAGATGTAGGGAGGGGCAGAGATTTGAATTACTTTGAATGTCAGGGTCATTAATTTGAGTTTAATTCTGAAGGGCAGTGTAAGCCAGTGTAGGGATTGGCAGAATGGCATGGCAGAGGAGGAGCGCTTGCTGAGGTGGCGAGGAAGGCCAATTAAAAGAGAATTACAATAGTCTAGACGTGATATGATGAGTGAATAAGAATTTTGGCAGCATCTTGGGTGATACATGATTGTATTTTGGATATGTTCTTTAGGTGGAAGTGACATGATTTAACAAGTAACTGGATATGAGGAGTGAATGACAGGACAGAATCTATGATAACCCCAAGGCTGGGGAGATGGGGTGATGGTGGAATTGGTAACTATAATGGATGTTAAAGGAGGAGAAAGGTTGTGCCGGCTTTTTAGAAAGGGAGTTAATGAGTGAAGTAAATGAGTGAAGTAAAGTATACTGTAAAAGACAGGTGTTATAGGAGCGCAGGGCAGATTTGTAGCTCTAAAAGTCTGATTTGCGCCAGCAATGTTCAAGTGCATGCAAGTGTCTTTGGAGCTCTTTTGTATGAGCAATATGCCAAGGTTGAAGTGGTTTGGGTCTAGCACATTAATAGGGGAATGTAATATAAGTCGGTAAGGCAAAAACTATTCGCAATGCGAAAATTTATGCCTCTGTGCGAACAATTTTTGCTTTGCGCGAATTTAATATAGCTTTTGTGAAACTGGAAACAGTTTATCGACCACTTCCGACATTGGAAGAGAGTTTGCGAATTTTACAGCTTGCGACAATGCGCAGTCAATGTAATAAAACTTCTTACTGAAAAAGTCGTTATGTTTGCTCCAAAATATTACGACACCTTCAAGCACTTCTTAAGAGTGCACAATTAAAATTCGCAATGTGCAATTAAAGTTCGCAATGCGCAATTAAAGTTCGCAATGCAATAACAGTTTAAGGAACAATATTGCATTGCGAGATGTGGATTTTTAATCTTATTGATGCATATTCTTTTGCTCTTTGCGAATTTAATTACATTCCCTCCTTTTACAGGAGCAAGCTCATTAAGGGCAGTGGTGAGTGTGCTATAGTAGACAGATGTATCCACATTAGGACAAGAGATTGCTGAGATATTAGAGTGAAGAAAGTCAAAGGAAGAAGAGAGATGCGACACATCTAGCGCTTGCAGGTAGGTACATGTTTGGGGATTAGCAGTGGTGAGGATGGAGTTAGTGAGAGTTGAAATGTGAGCATATTGTGATCAGAGAGGGGAAACCATTGGTGTGAGAGGGGGAGTCTGAGCACAAAGATAAGCCTAGAGAGACCGTTAGCATAAGAAGTTTAGAGATGGAAGGGCTGTTAATGTTGTTAACAGGAATATTAAAGTCACCTAATAAGACAGATGGTGTGTTAGATGAAAGAAAGTAAGGAAGCCAGGCAGCAAAATTGTCCAAAAATTGTGTGGTTGGTCCAGGTGGTCGATATATGACAGGGCAGTCGGTGAAGTAGTGTCAGTGGGAGAAAGCCAGGTTTCTGTAAGTGCAAGCAGGTTAAAGGAATTGACAATGAAATGGTCGTGCAAGTTTGTTGCAAACAGATCTGGCATTCCAGAGAGCACAGGAAAGAAACTTTTTGGGTATAGGGATAAGAGTTCTGTACTGTTGTAATTTGCACCGAAGAGAAGGAGCCTGTGTCTGTGATATAACTGGGATGGGGTAAGGAGTAGAAAGGAGAGAGTAAGTGAGAGTGGGATTTGCAAGTTCTTCATTTATATGGGAAAGAGTACTTTATTTACTTCATGTGTGGACAGTGAAGGAGAGGAAATTAGAGAGGCTGAGATTTGTATTGAATTGTGATTTGATGTGGGAGGTATTGCAAAATGTTTTATGAAGCACGAGAGTGATAGGAGGAGAAACGCAGGATATTATGTAATGACGAGTGTCTAAAACATTTGGATGTGCATCAAGCAAAATACATGATTAATGCATGCAAAGCAACACATATTTGCTATTTCTCTGCACAAACTCTAAACACGTGTTACGAGCTTGCTTATACATACAAGATGTTTTTCATATGTGTTTGCCTTGCATCTGGTATGTGTCAATTCTGGCTAAATATTTGAGGAAAAATCCAGTTTGGACACATCTCTGATTAATGCTCACTGTCTGAACAGCATCTACATTTTATCACTTATAAACACAATGAAAAAGGCTTGATCATCAAATGGTAAGAGCTTGAAGTGTATACAGGAAAAAGAAGATCACTGCTCAACAATACAGAATCATATTGGTTTAATATCCTTGCATTCAGTAAGCACCCATAATGCATGTTAATGGGAGGAAAAACACCTATCCTGATCCTAAATCCTTAAAGTCATAGCGATAATCATGCTGACATTTGTGATCTCATTTTATAATTAAGACTTAGGTACAGGAGTATTGTACCACAAAAAAAAACTGCTGTTTATTACAATGTTATACAATAGTTTTATATAAATGTTGAAGCCTTAGAGGTCTTTACTTAAGTAAATATAAAAAATATATAATATAAATGTGTGGCCATGTATTTGCTAGAGTCCTATATAGTTCTTATGACTTCATGCAAAAAGATATACTGAATCAGAAAACACATTCATCAGATTGTCTGCTTGCTCTTACACAAACTGCTAAGTAATTTATACTATAGCCTACCCTTTGTTTCAGAAAAGTAAGATAATTTGCTTTATAATGATGACTCATTGCCTAAAGAGCCCAATACACAGTAATTGTCTTTACAAACCACTCTCCACTATCGGTTTAAATAATGCTTACATTAATTTTTAGTAGACATAAAGAGAGTCAAATTATCGAAAGACTCCTTACTTAAAACTGAAAGACTCCTTACTTAAAACCCCAGATCCTGAGCATTCTGTCTTCACAAACCACTCTCCACTATCAGCAGTGTGCAGTTAATTAATTAATTTATTTTATTGAAACCTCTGCAGATGTTTTTATCTCCCCCTTCTTTAAGTAAAATGGTTATAAGCATTACCTGGAAACCCCTTAAAGTTTCAAAGTACAGGAAGGCCATCTCCCATAGATGCAATTTTAAACAAAAGAAATTGTAAAAATGATTTCTTTTTTTAATGTAATAATAAAAAAATACCTTGTAGATTGAGCCCAACTAAGATAGAATTAATCCTTAAGAAAGGCAAAACAATTCTATCTGTTTAAATGAGGTTTACATTATTTTTTAGTAGACATAAATAGTGATGGGCGAATTTATTCGCCAGGGGCGAATTCGCGGCGAATTCCCGCGATTCGCCGCTGGCGAATAAATTCGCGAAACCAGCAGAAAAATTTGCCGCTAAAATTTCGCCGCGCAAAAACGAGTCGCGCGTCGTTCTTGACGCGACGCGCCGAAAACGACGCAACGCGCGTCGGAAACGATGCGACGCGTCGGAATTGACGCGAGGCATCGGAATTGACGCGACGCGCGTCAAAAACGACGCGACGCGCGTCAAAAACGACGCGCGACTCGTTTCGCCAAATGGCGAAAAATTCGCGAATTTCTCTGGAAATTCGCAAATTTTTCGGCGAAGCGAAACGCGGCCGTTTCGCCCATCACTAGACATAAAGAGAGTTAAATTACCAAAAGCCCCCTTACTTAAAACCCCAGCGCCTGAGCATTCTGGATATCTGGTTCCATACCTGTATATGATGCCGTAGATGTTTAATCCCAATTTATTGTTCAAATCCCACCTGAAGTGAAGACAAATAATTGGACATATGCTGATAATAATTATGAAACATTAATGTAGCCAACACATTTCCCATTTAGTTGTAATATAATTAAATTACCTTTTTATTAGTGCACATATTTTTTTATTTATGGCATCGACAACACTGACATTCTCATGATGCAAAACAATTACTGTGTATGATTTCCAAACCAAAGTTCCCCACAGTGACATAAATTAAGAAAATAGATATGTCTTATACAGTGTATAATATTTCCACTCTATTTCACAGCTCTCAATGAGTGATATTGTTGCCTGCTGGTTGAATGTTTGTGTGCGTGCAATATTGCAAATGTTTGCACTCAGCTCTGTAAAAGAAGGTTAATGCGTGTTTGTATTAAGGTTTTGGTGCCAGTTAGAGATGGCTGGATCAACTGTGATTAGATTCAGCACTCGATTTGTATCAATCCCAGTTTTATAATTCATGTTGATTCAGTACAAATCTGCTGCAAATAAGGGAAAAACAGATATTAATTGATTTGCTTATCTCTTGTTCTGTTACAATGTGAACTGGGTTTAAACTTTGTAGAACAGGAAGATTAACTGTAGTGGGAAGTTCACATTTCTCATTGTTTTAATCACTTCCAAATAAATTATGGGCACTTCACCGTGATTCTTCCTTATGTTTGGAGGGAAAGATTTAAATGACCAGTATGCTAAAGAGTTGGCGTTTTCTACAGTTCTACAGTATGGGGCAAATTTACTATTACTCCCAGAAATTAGCTCGACTAAATTCACAATTCGATAAGCATTCGAACATCGAATTGTTTTAGGCTATCATTTTGCTCGCAATACAATTTCTCGATGAATTCGTACTATCGGATAATGACTGGTGCTTGAGTATTAGTCAGTATTAGTAATAAATATCTGTTCATTTCATCATTTGCAGTGCAAAGGGCATAATTGTTAAAATTTTAATTGTTTTTAGAAAAAATTCTAACACAAATCCTATATTTTTCTGATTTCCTTTTTCTTTTCTCTGTAATAATTAAACAGTACATTGATAAGATATAATTAATCCTTATTTAATGCAAAACAAATCAATTGGGTCCCATACCTGTATAGTAACATTTTTGATCTTGTTTATGATCAGGTTAAAAAAAAACATTTGATTAACAACTCTTTTGAATCCTGAAAATATCAACACTTTCCACAGACTTACATACCAACTAAAAATGTACTGCTAAAATATAGCATTTGTCAGGGTTGTTCTTTTTCACAGTGACAAAAAACACATGATTGTGATTTTGCTCTGATTTTCTTGAATTGTGGCAGAAAAATTGAAAATTAATTTTAATGCATAAACCCCTTAGTTTACATTGCTATTTTCTAGTGAGGTTAGGAAAAACTTCAGTATAAAGGTCAATTCTGCCCATGAAATGGGCATGACTAAAATATCACCAGCAAGTCAACATCAGAACAATCATTTTGAATATTCTCTGTTATCTCTCAAACAATATGTTTGAAAGTTTAATAAGGAATTTCTCCAATGCCAACATTTTTCCAATGGGAAATTAAACATTTCAGGGAAACAAATGACAGCGCCTAGTAACAGCATCATTCCATCAAGTTTTACAAAATCCCATCAGTGCATATGCTAAAGGAGATGTGATCATGAATTAAACAGAAACCATTATACTTTTAGATTTGGGAGGGAAAACACCGTTTCACAGGATAAACATGTCATATGTGAAGGTTTGCCTCTAATTCCTCAGACATGTGCAGGAACAAAACAACCTGTAAACACAATGATAACATTTCAGATGTTCAATCATACTGCATTGGCGCATGTCTGCCAAAGCTACTGATATGTATATGCATTTTGGAGATACTATAATTGAGCAGTATTAAAGCTATTATTAAAAATATATTTAAGATGATAGTAAAAATTTGTCAGCTGTAGAAATTGTACCAGTATTACTTTTAAAGGCGGTCTATAACAAGCAAGGAAAAGTTGTGCTCACCACTAATTTTTAAAACCATTAGGTCCCCTGCACTCAACCCATTATCAATATAGTTAAGACATTAAGACATTGCTGTATGCACATTGAGACATTTGTGCATACAGCTACTGAAAAATGCCTTACCCTTTAAAACAAAACAAGTATTGTTTGTCGATATATTACAATATATTTAAGCTGGCCAACTACATCAAACTCATCCCAAATATGACCAGTCCTACACTCAATTTTCATCTGATTCATTAAGAATTCTATTGCTTCATTATACATTTTACAAAGGGACTAAGTTTTACCTGCAACTTACTTGCTGCTTTCAAAGTAAAACTCCCAATCTTAGTTGCCCTTTTATTAGACACCAGTGGGATCACCTGACTATAGCTGGGGAGGGGTGGGAGCCACAACAAGGAGCTGGTCACTGCTCCTGTTCTGTAGGACTGGCCAGATATGGGATGACTTTGACGTAGTTGGCCAGTTTAAATATATTGCAATATATGGGAAAACAATCCCTGTTTTGTTTAAAGGGTAAGGCATTTTTTAGTAGCTGTATGCACAAAATGTCATAATGTCTTAAATATATTGATAATGGGTTGAGTACAGAGGACCTCTTGTATTTGTCTATTTGTATTTTGTGGTCACAGCCTCATTGCACCCCCACCTAATGGTTTTAAAAATTAGTGGTGAGCCCCACCCTTCCCAGCTATAGACAGGTGATCGCCACAGTCCTCTAGAGTGAAATTCCACCACTCTCCATTCATTTCTATGGAATTTTTTAAAAGAGTATTTATCAATGGGTAAAAGTATTTCATAAATACTCCTTTCAAAACCCCATAGAAATGAAAGGAGAGTGGGGGAATTTCACTCAGCAGACTGTGGCAAACTCTAACATCACTCTTTGATAAATATACCCCTAAGACAGAAGTACAGTATTCATACAGCTAAGGGGTAGATTCATTAACAGGTGAATTTTCACCAGCGTCAGCTTCACACAACTCGCACCAGTCCACCAGGTGTAAATTCGCCTGGCTACGCCAATTCACTAATATGTGGAATTTTGTCCTGGGTACGGACTTTTGCTAGCGCTACTAGGGTAGTGCAAGCATTTCCTAGCAAAGATGTGCTAGCATTCGTTTGTGCCTAGCAAAAATTCTCTAGTGGGGGTAGATTCACTAACGGCGAATTTTCACAAACACCAGCTTCGCAAAGCTCGCACCAGTTCACCTGTGCAAATGCGCTACGACTATGCCAATTCACTAATATGCAGACTTTCGTCCTGGGCACCGAACACTGGGGATTTTTCGTTTGTGTCTAGCGGAAATTCTCTAGTGATCTTGTGCTTAGGTCAATTTGCATAGGGCGGGAAATTTAAAGTTGTTTGGAGGTCTTTATAAATGTTGGTAGAAATGCTTAAAGTTATCAGTTTTTATTAGACATGTCCAGGGAACCTTAACAATGACAAGAGAGTTAATATAATGCCCTAACATGAGCCCACTGTAAAATGAAGGATCCATATGTTATAAAATGTCTGGAAGATGCCAGTTACCCAAAGTTTTAAGTTTAAGTAAGGGCTTTTGCAGGCAATCCCACTTCAAAAAAGGAAAAGTCGCCAAAGTTTTTGGAACTTTAATGCATTTTCGGAGCACAGGCTACAATGTAAGTGACAGAAGATTGAGGAAGATGAGGTGGCGAAGTCAACTCTGGAGAAAGAGGTAATATTCAGTAAAATCCACACTTTATTGAATTTGCAGAGTAACGACCTTTCACCAGAGAGAAATGTGGCCTGGCGATAGAGTGCGAACGAACACTAGTGACAGTCTCTTTTGCTAGTGAATTGGTGCCTGCGCCTGTTAATGAATTGGTGATATACTTGCGGATGTCAACACTGGTGAATTTTCACTAATATTAGCCACTTTGTCCCTTAGTGAATCTACCCCTTAGTGAATGCTACTATGATAATTTTATTTTTAAGATGTCTCAAAGACAAGTTCATCTAACATCCATTTCCAGTAAATGTAGAATGCATTCTATTATTTCCATGAAATCCAACTGACAGACCTGTATTGCACAGATTTAAAAACAGACAAAATGGTGTTCCTATGTAATCAGAGGTATTATTCAAGTTGACATTTTTATGCTCTCAGCAGATTTATAAAACTCTTTTAATGAATTAATTGTACAATGTCAATAAAACTTTGCAACTGCAGAGCAGGACCACGTAATTGCATTATAGCGAACTGTCTGTATAAACCTTTCTTATCCTTCTTTCTTCTGTTCCATCAAAACATTGTACCTGAAACTGAAATGCTGCATCACCTCAAACATTATGGGCAAACCTGAAATGTGTTTAAATCATTTAGAGCTGAAATCATTATACTTAATTACATATTTTGTTTCATGTTTCTCTTGTTGCTAGAATTCCCTACTTTCTTTTTAAAGAGGGTAAATCTTTGATATACATTCTAATCAATCAGCAAATACTGTAATACAGTTAGCTATTGATTATATTCAAGAGCTCAGCAAGGAGATCTGATGCAAAATTGATTTTTTTGTCCTTTTTTTTTGCGGTATGACCTGCTGCCTAGGAACATACAGACTTAGTGCACCTATAGATAAACAGAGAGAATATCTCACTCCCTTTGTATAAATGGAAAAGTGTAAATAGAAGTATATTGTATTTAACTGGCAGAAATGCTATAATGACACATTTAGTATTTTGCTCTCAAATTGAAGTGAAGACAAGTAATTATGCTTGGATTACACAAAGGTGAGTAGATTTCCTGTACCCCTTGTCCTGTAAAGAGTAGTGATGGGCGAATTTATTCACCAGGGGCGAATTCGCGGCGAATTCCCGCGGTTCGTCACTGGCGATTAAATTCGCGAATCACCAGCGAAATGTAGTTTTGCGAAAATTCGCCATAAAAACGAGTCACGCGTCGTTTTTGACGCGACGCACCAAAAACGACGCGACGTGCGTCGAAAATGACGCGATGCGCGTCGGAAACGACGCGACGCACCAAAGTTGACGCGACGCGTGTCAAAAGCGTTCAGCGACTTGTTTAGCAAATTTTTGGCCAATTCGCGAATTTCTATTTTTCCGCGAAGCGAATCTCGGGAGATTCGCCCATCACTAGTAAAGAGACTTTATAGGGCTCATTTTGCTCAGCTGCATAGACAGAGAAAAGAGAGTGATGCTTCAGAAGATAATTTATTTCCGACACCCCAGAGGAAGAAAGTAAGAGTGCTAGAACTGTATTCTGACCCAGTGCCTGCTTCCTTGTCTAGGCCATTGGAGTATGCTCAGACAATTCTTCTGCCCTGCACATGCACCAATCACAGCAGGGATATGTACCACACCCTATCCACTCTACCACATTTAGTATCCAGCAGTGGACTGAAGGATTTTTTTCAAATTGTCTTTTTTTAACCATATACGACTTATTACTGCCCTAGGCACATACCCTTGTGGGATTCCAAAAAATAGTCCCTCCAGCAATAAAACTAAATCAATAAATTTTAAAAATTAGAAAATTTTATTAGGACGTATCAAACAATGCCTCACACATTTTGTAAAACCCACCAAAAAAACCCTGAACATAATAGTCTACAAACATGTTCAAATGGTTGAAGGCACCTCTGCCATTGACTTCTACATGACCTTTACAGGTTTTAGCTGAAGTATTTTCAGATTTGCGCTATATCCAGGTTTAGGGTATCTCAAAAAATGTAAGTTTAAAAAAAAAAATAAAACCTGAAAAATTGTAGTTTTCTTCTTAACCAAAAATTTTGAATTTTGACTGAAAAATTCCCTTAAAAAATTGAATTTCTCAGATAAAAATCAACTCGACCTTTAATAAATAACCTCCTAAGTGTAAGATTTGGTATACAGTAAAATTATGGTTAGTGGTCTGAGTATAGTTACAAGGCATATGAAGTGACATTAGATTATCTGAATACAACAGAAATTTGAAAACTTAAATTGTATTTTTAATTCCCTAGTTTTGAGCAAATTCAGAAATCGACAGTTATTTAAATCAACATTTTGATAAAGAAAATTCTAAGCTTTTTTCATATTTACTCATTGAGTTTGGGTCTGGAGAAAAGTTGCCCATAGTTATGGCTGATATCATATAGCTGACATGGAATGTATTTGCTGCACTTCATAAAGGCTAAGCGTGTCTAATCTGCCATTGGTGACCACCTCAAATTATCTTATGTGGAACAAGCTGTAGAAACAGAAAAGAATTCGGGTCTGTTGAAGAAGAGAATTTTTGATAGAAGTGTCATTGGAAAACATAGTCTTCAAGCTTCTTTACAAAGAGCATGACAAAATGTATACATTGAAAATACAGACCCACAATGTTCCATGCTTTTCCTCAAAGCCACATCTCTAAGATAATGTTCCTTATAGCTATATTTAAATAATTTTTCTTTAGCAAATTTGAGCATTTAACTTGAACATCTCCACTTCTTTTTCATATCTCCAGATTAGAATTCCCTTAATTGCTTGGCAATCACCTTCCTTCTTAGGAAAACTAGCTCCCCTCTGAAACTCCTTACTTCCCCCATTTTAATGACCCTTCCATTCCTTTTCTTCTCTTGATCCTCTAAGATTTCATAAATGGAACTATTTAAAGGGGTACAGTTGAAGTTCTTTTAGTTTGTATGTGCAGAAAGAGAAATATTTAAGAGTCCTGGTTTTGTCTATATGTGCAACACCTCTTGTTGAGAATGCTTCGATCAAAACAGCGAACTTGCCCTTTTGCAATCAATGTAGTGTGCATCTCTAATGGTTTCCAGAGAAACAAATGCACGCTGCATCTTCTTGCTCTCTAGCTGCCCCCCAGCCTGAGTCCTGCTATAGATCTTTTCCTACCTGTCACCATGGCTGGCAGGTATATCAGGAGCTGTAATGAAACAGTTGAAGGGCTGGAGGATTGTGCACAGTGTATACATCCATCACTTGGGCCTACAGCGTATGTTTACACTCCTCTCAATCTGCAACAGATGAAGTGTATATTTATATACATGCAGATTCTACTTTCTTACCTTTGCCCTAGAAGCACTAAATAAAAATATTGCTGTTTACCTGCTTTACTGAGCCCTGGTGACATCCTATAATTTCCAATATAAGGATGAGAATTTTAGCAGTGCTATTGAAATTTGTATTATATTATTTGTTTTGTTAGGTTGCCATACAACTATATGGCACCAGCTGAACTGTTTCTTATTTATTCTAATCCCTATGCCATTTAGTGGCTGCCAGTACCCTCTTGACTGCCATGTTCACATTATTGTTACATGTTAACCTATGAATTACCAGTTTAATGATAATTCCAATGCACAAGACTATATGACAGTTGGATGCAACAATGAGACTAGAGACTAAGGAGCTTCCAATGGCTGGATCCACATCTTATACATTTGAAGGTATGACTTCCTATTAACTCTAAAAAACAATTGTTTGCCTTAATTCGTCTTTGAAATGCCCCTGCAGGGACCCATAGCAACCAATCAGATGGTAGAATTTATTGGTCACCTGTTTAAAAGCAAACATCGTATTGGTTTCCATGAGTTACTTCTCCTGGGCAATATTTTATTACATATAATGCAATGAGAATTAAATAGGAATTAAACTCTAGGACAGGTATGTTATCCGTTATCCAGAAAGCTCCCAATTAAAGAATAGCTATCGCTCATAGACTACCATTTAAAAAAAATAATAACATTCTTAAAGAAATGATTTCCTTCTTCTCTGTATAATTAAACAGAACCTTGAATTTAATCCAAACTAACATATAATTAACCGTTATTGAAGGTAAATTGATCCTATTGGTTCTAAATAGTGATGGGCGAATTTAATCGGCAGGTGTGAGTATGCAGAAAATTCACGCGTTTTACTGCCAGTGAATACATTCGCGACACTGCAAATTTTTTGGACACCAGCGTCCAAGAACGGACACTGGCATCCGAAAAAGCCAACACATTTTTGGCGTTTCGCTAATTTTGCTGGAAATTTGCTAATTTTTGTGTGAAACGGGACAAATTGGCCAATCACTAGTTTTAATTAAGGTTTAAGTAATTTCTTAGTAGATTTAAAGTACGCAGATCCAAATTACAGAAAGATCCCATTATCGGGAAAACCCCAGGTTCCCGAGCATTAGATGGTCCCATACCTTTATACCGGGTTCCCTGTGTTTGGTACATTTTAAATGTTCCTCATTGCTTCTAATGAAATCAATTTCATATAGCCTCAAAAACACAGACTTAAAAACATCATGTCTGTGTATCAGTCAAAACACATAAAATGCTCATTTAGAATGTAGCAAAAATAAAATAATTGGCACACAGGACATAATGTAGGGGGGAAACCCCAACGTGTTTATTGAGTTTTAACATTTTGGGTCACGTTCTTAGGTCAGACATACACACTTGTGTGAGTGCAAAATTCACAGCAATTAACATAATTAATAAAAAAATACAAACAATTGTTATTGTCCCAATGAAAATTAAAATTTTCTACCCAAAAGAAAAAAAAAAGAAAAATAAGTCCATCAAACAAAGTGATTTTGATCCCAAAACAGGGAGTGGAGAAAAAAAATCAAGTCCAAATTCCAAAGTTCCTTAGTCCAAATATTAGTTGCATCCAGTTAAAAGAATGCACATGAACATACAGTATTTAACATGAACTAACCTTTCAAATTCTAAGATCGGCTTACTTGCACACTATTGGAAATGGTTCTCTTTAACAATTATTTCTGTTTTAATAATCAATATTTTATGCGATTACAAGGATGCTCAATGGGGGCCAAAATGGTGCCCATGTACGCAAATATATATACATGGATTACTTTGAAAACACATTCATTTTTTCAATTGTTGAATTCAGTCCATTCATCCAAACGTATATGCATTATGTGGAAGACACGTTTTTTATCTGAAAGTTGTATGAATTTTTATTGTATTTTAATAGGGTACATTCAACATGTCAACCCCAAAAATAAGTTTTTGCCTAATAAAAGAAAACATGATTCTAAGCAACTTTGCATTAAACATTCATTACACATTTTCTTTGGTTTTTAAGTTATTTGTACATGTATTGCTATTGAAAGCAGTGTTTGTCTTTCTATTCCCTGTACTGGTGGCTCTGGCTTTTGGAACAATGTCACATAAACCAACCGATTAACAGACCTGTCTTGCTGGAGGAGACTGGCTTTTTCAACATTGTTTAAAATGTAACAAACAGGAATTATGAAAATGCTGCTTTGAATAGCAATTACATTTATAAATAACTATTAAATCACCAACAATTTTTATTAGATTAATTATGGAAAGTTGCTTATAATTGTGTTTTTTTATTAGGCAAAAAGTCATTTTTTGGGTTGACATGTCCTTTAAGTTCACCTTGGAATGTAATGCTACTACTTTACACTTTTTGGATGTCAGTTTAATATAAACAGGTACAGTTTTTTAACAACATTATATTGCAAACCCATTGATAGAAATAATTTCCTTCAGGCCATAAGTTTTCATCCACCTGGGCTTTTTAAAGGGTTACCGAAAAGTCAGTTCACAAGGATTATGCATAATGCGTCTACTAACACATTAACAAAACTACTGGGTTTCAAGGTACAAATTGCAGTAACTGTAACAGTATTATTCCAGGAAACAGCGTGACACACCCCCTAAAGGGCTCCAAAATGACAGTGAAAGTATGGTTCACTTGTGACAGGTATACTAAGGGGCAAATTTACTATTATTCCCCCCCCCAAAAAAAAATCAATTTTCCTCGATATTCTATTAGCATTCCATTTTAGAATGCTAATTGAATAGTTTTAGGCTACCCTTTCATTTGATCTTCGATCATTGGATGATCGAATAACGATCGAATAACAATCATTCGAATGAATTATTCGATCATTCGAATGATTTGTACGATTCGAACGATCGAAGACTTTGATCGTACGAATCCTATTCGATCAGGAGGGTTCCCATAGGCTTCTATTACAATTCGGTAGGTTCAAAGTAGGCAGTCGAATAAATTTTTAATTTTAAATCCTTCGCTGATCGAATGATCGAACGATCGAATATTAGTTCAATCAAATCTATTCGATCATTCGATCGTTTGCTATTCGATGATCGAATAAGCCTAATTTGCATATTCGACCAATCGAATTAATCCTACGATCGGAATTCGATCGAACTTCGATCTATTCATGTGAATTTAGTAAATCAGCCCCTAAGGGTCAAATTTCGAATTGAAAAAAATCCGAAATTCGACCATGTGAATAGGCAGGGAAATAAAATCCTTCAAATTCAAATATCGAATTGGAAGGATTTTACCGCAATTCCATTGGTCGCACTATCAAAAAGGAAATATTCGATCGATCGATAAATCGTTTGAACGATTTTGTCGATCGATCGAATATTTTTTATTTGATCGGAAATAATGAAACCCAATTCGGTAGCTTTGATCTGGCGAACTAGGCAGTCGAAGAAAAATTTAAAGGGGAAGTACTGCGACTGTCGAATAGTCGAATACTTGAATAGATTTTTATTCAAATCATTCGATTCGATCGAATTTTCAAAATTCACTGGTCGAAGTGGTCTTCAAAAACAATTCAAATTCAAATCTTTTTGAAAATTCGATCGAACTTCGAATCCTTCACGTGAATTAAGTAAATCTGCCCCTAAGTCTACTGTATAAAATGTTGCTGTGGTCTGGCCTATGTTAGCCAGACAAGTAGATCTATAAAAACCCGTCTTAATGAACACAAAAGTACCATACCAAATTTTAAACGAGGTATAGAAAGAAAAGAGTATAAGGAGATAAAAAAAAGGAAACTATACTTTATAGACATTTGACATTAGACATTTTTGGAACAGGGCCACAACATTGCCCAAGTGCTCAAGTTACACAGCAGATACTGTAAGCTCTGTAGAACGTAATGGTGTCATCTGTTATCCGCAATTTAACCTGTGCTTTATAGCCTTTTTTAATTTTCTGCCATTACTTCACAACAGCTTGTTTATATGAACACTTTAAGTTTTTGGTGTCCCATTCCTTTAAGATAGCAAATATTCGAGAAAGTAACGTCTAATGAAGGTCAGGACATTAAAAAGCTGTTACTGCAGAGAGATTGCCACTAGTGATGGGCGAATCTCCCGCGATTCGCTTCGCCGAAAAATTCGCGAATTTCTTGAGAAATTCGCGAATTGGCGAAAAATTCGCGAAACGAGTCGCGGGACGATTTTGACGCGCGTCGCGTCAACTTTGACGCGTCGCGTCGTTTTCGTTGCGCGTCGCGTCGTTTTTGACGCGCGTCGCGTCGTTTTCGTCGCGTCGCGTCAAAAATGACGCGCGACTGACGCGCGACTCGTTTTCGGCGAATTTTCGGCAAGCGAAATTTCGCTGGTGATTCGCGAATTTATTCGCCAGCGGCGAATCGCGGGAATTTGCCGCGAATTCGCCCCTGGCGAATAAATTCGCCCATCACTAATTGCCACTGGATTTGGTTGTTGCAAACAAAATTCCCTGGGGGACTAGATGAAGAATTTAACCTTGCCTGTTATTTATAAAATGATTAATATGTTACTCTTTCCCTTTATGTTGCAGAAACGTTACTTGACAAGAGAAAGGTAAAGGAACATTGTGGCTGTTTAGAATCAGGGTAAACTAGAGTTCAGTGCATTTTGTTGTGATATATTTGTTTCAGTTGTTTGTTTCACAAGTTGAATTGGATGTAACTATCATTTGGACTGTGGGACTTCTTTTGGAGTTTGGACTTGATTTTTTTCTCCTCTCCCTGGTTTCGGGATTGAGATCACTTTGTCTGATGGACTTATTTTTCTTTTTTTCTTCTTTTGGGTAGAAAATTTTTATATTCATTGGGACAATAACAATTGCTTATTTTTTTATTCATTATGTTAATTGCTTTGACTTTACATTTTGCAATCCCACTCTAGTGAGTATGTCTGATGAAAGGGCTGCCCCCGAAATGTTACATTCTAATAAAAATGCAGGGGTTTCCCAGCTGCACCGTGTCCTATGCGCAAGTAATTTTTTTACCAATTAGTACATTGGAGTGTGCCGTTTCCTCCTACCATGCTCAGGGTCATTGCAATAGGAGAGGACAGGGTGTGCTGGTGAATCTTTTCTTTTTGGCAAGGAAATTGACAGAAAATGTAGCTATTCCCCCTCATACAGACATAGCATTATAAACACATGCAGTGTGCTAATATAGGGTGGAACCATAGTTGTTTCATTACAGGTGGTTCTGCTCCAGTGATAGCTCCCTGAATATGTCATAAAAGAATGATGTGGTTTTACACACAACCTGTCCACTCAAAGACAAAATGGGGTATGCTACCCAATTATCCAAAATTTATTAAAAGAAAAAAGGAAAAGAAAATGGATACCCCTGTATGTCTTTATGTCTTTATTCACCAATATATTGTTGTATTTAAAATAAGTCTAGAAGCCTGGATTCGCTTGATTGCCTCAATCATCTATTATTTTAATAAAATGCTAGTGCATAATGTTATCTTAAAGTGGACCCGTCACGCAGACACAAAAATCTGTATAATAAAAGTCCTTTTCAAATTAAACATTAAATCCAATTTAAAATTTTTATTAAAGCATTCATAGCTGTTGTAAGCTCATTTAAAAATCTCAGCTGTCAATCAAATATTGTCTGCCACTCCTCTATGCCTTAGGCAGATAATTACTTTCACTTTCCATTCAGCACTTCCTAGATGTCACTGCTCTCCACACATTCCCCCAGTTCTCTTAACCATTTAATTGTGTAGCCAGGACATGGGGATAGACATCGGGTCCCCCATTCTGGTGCACAAACAAGATTCTGAGATGATACAAGGCTTGTCTTAATAACAGTGTCCACAAAATGGCTCCTGCCTGTTTGCTATAATTATGAATTCTCAGACTGAAGGAAACAAGATTAAAATAATTTATATAGTGTAATTAATGTTCATTTTGCTTGACTAATGTGATAAAATAGGATTTTGATTATTTTTTTGGGGTGACGGGTCCACTTTAACCACCAACAATTTAGGTGCAAAATGATCACCCTCCGAGGTATCTAATCATTCACCTGATTGTGAAATTCCATAGTTAATAAAAAAATGAAAAAGTATTCAATTAAATACACGTGGTACAATTAATTACAATTCATGAATCTATTGAATTAATAACTATGGTTTAAAAGGGATATAATTCTATAAAATTGATCTCCCTTTACAATAATTTATATATAAATAGTGATATAAAGTGAAAATTAATAAATTACCCCAATACCCCCCAAAAAAACCCCACAACTCCCTGTAAAAAAACTTGCTGTGAAGTTTTACCGTGTATCTATCCTTATCAGCAATGTAGCAATTTGACTTTGTATCAACTTGTCCAGGCTTCAAAACATCCCATTTCAAAATAATTTGAAACAAGTTAGAAAAAAGGAAAGTGGTGGAGTCGTCCCATAAGTAACTAGCTGTATTTTTTCTAAGCTTTGGGATTACCACAAGGGAGAGAGAGGAGGACTCAGGTCTCGTTAATTACCTTCCCTAACTCAATTCAATTCTAACTTGCCTAAAAAACCACAAATCCCCCACCTCGTGTGAGAAGAGGAGTTAACAGAAGGCAAGTGTAGATTTAAAATGTATCCAGGATAAAAGATCTAATTAAAATAAGGAGAGTTAAGAGAGAAGCACGCCAATGCACGTTTCGCAGTAAAGCTTTATCAAGGCAGCTCCCTGAATATGTAGGAGAAAGTACACTTAAACGACACAAAATATTACAAGGGCAATGCTTGCATTACAAAGTAAACATATCTATTATATATCCATCTAGTGTATTTGTATATATATGAATAATTCTTACAATGGAATATTATCTTTGCTATTACCACTTTCTGTTAGCTCCCTTATTTTCCTTATATATTTCCTTTCCTGGCCAATTAATTGCTTCATTTGGTTTCCAGTACCACCTCCACACTAGTGATACTCAAATGTAAATCATTTTTTAAAAACTTAATTATTTGAGTATAATGGAGTCTATGGGAGGTGGTCTTTCTGTAATTCTGAGCTTTCTGGATAATGGGTTTTCAGATAACAGATCCTACACCTGTACAAAATGTCAATTTTCAATGATGTGATAAATATTTTGTATTGTCAGTGCTGGTCCAGAAGTCACTTTTTGAAATATGCAAATGCATTATTATTACTATTACTTTTATTATTATTAATTATATTAATATAATTTTTATCATTATTATTATTATTATACATTTTTCTTTTTTCCCTTATATCAAAACTGCTATTGTCCATTAAATGCTTATGTCAAAAACTTGATTTGCTGGCAGCTAAGAGAGGAACAGATGGTATAAAGAGATCTGTCACTGTAGAAGAATTGTAGGAGGTCATAACAGTGATACATCTGGGAAATACGCATTGGGCAGCAGAAGTTACGGAATAGTATTACAAGAAGTTTTATAAACAACTTGCTCAACATTTTTACAGTTTTTTATCATATGTGGACAGAAAAGGTTGCAGAAAAACAGTAGTGAACTTGTAGCTGTGATTCTAAAAGTAGAGCTAGGTATGGATACTTATGGGAAATATAGATCAGATAAAATATCTGTTAATGCATTTTCAGTCTTTTAGAGATGAGAAGTTCTGATCACTTTTGGATAAATAACAAAAAAATTTACTTCACAGTGTAATATTGTTCCTTAGGCAGCCATTAGAGGAAGTTAGACAGTGCCAATGGGGCAGACTAAAGCATTTTCAATCTTTTATCCCCCCAGCTGATTGAGTAACTAAATACTTTAGTGGGTTTGCAAGCTATAATAATTTCAGAAATTCAGTATAGATTTAGTATAGTATTTTTGCTTAGAACAGTAAGTAAGATATAGAATACCCTACAGAAATAGCCAGGGCTGTCATCAGGGGGGCACAGTTGTCCCAGGTCTGGAAGATTTAGAGATTAAAGATGGGCCCGGCTGTGCTGCATGTTCCTGATTAGCTGGGCTTTAATGAATCTGAAGTCGCCAAAGCTAAAAAGCTGAAGAACCGAAGCTGCAGAAGAGCATAAGCCCCCAAAGAGCTGAAGTCCTGAAAGTACTGTAGCTGATGCTGAAAGGACCCAAGTCATGGAATAACAAAGAACTTTTATATGGGTGCCTGGCCACTAACAGGGTTTTTTTTTTTACTTGTTGGAGGGATCCTGGCCACAAATGAGTTTTTAGCACCCATGTCTGTGTGGATTTTTTAATGTTGTGTGGGGGTGCGTGGGGTCTGGGGCAGGACCTATGGTGAGGATGCATGTAGCCTGTGTTGAGGGTGGGTGAGGTCTGTGGTGATGGTGAGTAGGCCTGTGGTGAGGGTGGGCAGGCCCAGGGGCCCAGAAAATGTTGTCATATGGGGTTCTGTGATTTCTGATAGTGGACCTGGTAGGGGATAAAGCTGCCCATACATCTGAAGATCCACTTATTTGGCCAGATATAGGCCAATATGATTCTGACTGTCGGCAGCTTTTATCTGTCTGTGTATCACCACCTTAAAGGCATCATTGAATGATTTATTATGGAAATTTCAAGGGGCATAGGATAGAGAGAAAGACTGATGGTGGGCAATCTATTATTTATTCATTCCAGCCTTCATGGTGTGGTGTATATTGGTGGGGGTAAAGTTATGAAAACATATTTTGAGAAGAGTATTAAGTAATAAGTTTTTATAATAACCTACAGGACAGAGGACAGGACTGCAGGTTGTAGTACATGATGCCTTACTTTGGTTTGGGGTCCATTCGTTCACTATATAAATAATATATAAACACCTCACAGACCTGCGTATGTGCCTGGCCTGAATAAAATTATTATTCTAAATTAATTATCACTCATGTTGGCAAAACCAGCCATGTCTGTCAAAGCTGTAAACGTGCTTCACAATTCCATAATGAAATCACAGAGTGTCTTGTCAAGGAACTAAGCTAATACTTTAAAACAGCATGAATGCAGGCATAATTCAGAGAAGCACATCACCTCCTTGTATTTGCCAAGACAGTAATGGAGCTGTACAGAATGGAGAATTGAGTCAAGTGACACATTTTACAAAATATTTCACAGCATTATTAAGAGCAAAATTATTGGTAACAGCTTTTCAGAAATGCAGTTTTGAGACTTATTTAGGATGTCCCCTCTCATGTTTGCAACTACATTTTCTATGTAATTTTGCTATGGGTTACTGCTCCTGTGCAAACATAATGCCTTTTATTTTTGGGGGTTAGTGTTTTGTTTGGACATCCATTCACTATTTGAAACAATGCCCATCTATCCCTTTTTCTACATCAGTGCTTTCCAATGTATATACCAACCTTAACCTGCTGCTTATGACAATCTAATTAGTTGTGGAAGGACTGGGCCTGGTATGAAGTTATGAGCATAATAATAATAATATATACAGAAAGGAAGGGAAAAATTGACTTTTCTGGAAGGATGACATAAGAATCAATGGGAAGCAAAAAACTGACAAATTGCTTTAGAAACTTTTAAGATAATGTATGCCTATGGCATATCCCTCTTGGCCTCCAGGGAACTTGAACCAAACCTTCTTATTATATTACCCAGAAGGCCTTCATTTTTCACCTTTAAAGTAAGTAGTGCCAGGATAAACATCATTAGGAGAATGAGAAAGTTTCCAGAGCTAAAAGCCCTGTCACCAATCAGAACATTACAATGTTATCAGCTGAAAAGATAAAATTAAAATCGCCACAACAAAAAACCAATTCTATATGAAATGAAGGAAAGCGTTTTTTATGTGAAAGCAGATAATTACCTGAATGGAACATTTATAAATCCGGTGAAGTGCTAATTTGCAATAATAAAGAAAAGGATTTTAATAAAAAGAAGTAATTAAATCCTAAACATAGCAAGTAAAGAAATTCTGAAAAAGCACTATGTCACTGTTTTGAACGTAAATCAATGGTCACAATATCTTTGAAATAAATCCAGATATTTTGGTTTAGGGGGAAAAAAGTAATGAAATATTTATCCTACAGAGTTAATCTTGTTTCTTTATATTTACAGTTCAATGTACACAAAAATCAAACCATTGCCAGGGTGCCACTTAAGGTAATTCCATGTTATGTAAAATAAATAAGGTCAGTGAATAAATAATAACTGAGCTGTCATTACTAGTTATTATTGGTAGCAGTAACCTGCCCGCCATTGAATGATGGTTGTATTTTATGTAATCAACAACCTGCCAAAACGGCATTGTTCCTTAGTGTTCCTTTATATAGTGCAGCAGCTACTTGTTACTTTGTGTCAATAACCACAGTGGCACCTATAATTGGGGTGTGTAGCTGATCCACAGGAAAGCCATGCCACAAATGTGACTGGGGTTCAATTATTAATGCCGCAGAAGCAAGTGCTAGGACACTAATTTCAAACCCCTTAGAGAAAGCACTTGTGGCCAGAGCATGCACATGCTTTACACTGCACATTTCAAAAAAACGTTTGTTGCCAGCTTAAAAAGAGCAGTGCCATAAGATGCAAGTCAGTTCTGTAATTACTACTACAGACCCTTTTTTGCACTCTGCTCCTTCAGGTGCTTCCAATCTTGCACACTTAGATGATGCTAAGTTGCTGTGTAGGGGTGGGAGAGGCAGCACCTATGTCCCAATTTGCTCCTCATAAATACAGTGCTGTTGAAGACAAGGACCTGTGTCTACAGGGGTGGTGTGAGATAGAATCCTGCAAGAAACCAATTTTTGAAGACCCAGACCCTTCCCGAACCTACAACCCGCAGCCTGCAAACCTGAATATTTACCCACTTTGATTTGCTACCTGATCTGGACCTACAACTGCCTTTTGCACAACCTAATCCAAAACCCGCCAACCACCATTAAACAGGAAGTGATGTTGCTGCAAAGAGGAAGTGACATAATCAAAAGTAGGAGGGGACAAAAACAAGTTTTGTAAAAATTTTAAAAGGAGTAATACATAGACAATATCACATAAGATAAGAAATTTAGATGAGACCTACAAACCGACCTGCAACCTGCAGACCCATGACCTACATCTATACCTTTACCTGAAAATCCTATCCTCATTCTGCAGGGTAACCGCTTTTTGTTTGGGTAACCCACAGGTACCCGACCCACTGCAATGTGAGATGCAAAGAAAACATTGCATTAGTGCATTCCTTCATCTTCTGTGAATAAGCCAATAACATTTGTTCAAATCAAAGCCCTCTTTGATTAGGAAAAAAGCAATGATTCATTGTACATCATGATGATGTATAACATGACAGTTTCATACTACAGTCTTTTCAGGACATGTTTGAAGCTCATCTTCTCTTGTTCCAGAGTTTCTCTTGATCACACAATATATTGACTTATATTTCTGGTGCAATTCATTTTCACTTACTTCTTTTCTTTTTTTTCTTCCCCATTATTTGTACCCAAGCCCAAAGTTGCATCATAATTCAGAATTGTCTGAGGATTTAATAAAAAAAAGCTAAGTTGGGTGATAATAGAGGGTGGCATATACAGATTAAAGAAGAGGCTTGAGTCATAGGAGTGGCAAGACATAGGGGCTGACTCATTGAGGTTCGAATTGTAAATTAGATTTTTCAAGTTTGTCAAAACTCACAAATTTGAATTGTGATCAATCTTAACTCAAATTTGAATTTGAGATTTATCATACTGTACCTTGGCCCTGGCAACAACTCAAATTTGACTATTCTTCACCTAAAACCTGCCAAGTTTATGTAGAAGTCATTGGCAGAGGACCATATAGTCCAAAATGCTGCTGCACACTGATGAAATGAATCAATTCTTTAGTTGTGCAATTTTATTGGCTCAAACAAAGTGGACAAGGCAAGGCTTCGGACCTCACAGGACCCTTTATCAAGCCTGTTGTGACTACTCTGTGCTAGTGAGGGCGGGGACAAGGGCAGGGAAAGTGCTGGGCGGAAACAGCAATTCCAATTAGTTCTTTTTTACAATATACCGCTGTGACTTGCATAAAATAATAAATTCATCTATTTCAGTGTCCTTTGCATTCACTTAAGTGTCCAAAAAATCAAATACTCTGTATTCGTTTTGTTAAAAATGACCGTGCATACAATAATAAAGTGTAACTTTTTAACAGCTTGTGTGTCAATAAAGTGATTAATATTGATTCCTTTCAAATATTACACCTTAAAACATTTTAAACATTTTAGTGTCAATCAAGTGATAAATATTAATTTAATTTGAAATATTGTATTTTAAAACATCTATGACCCAAATCAAGTGATAAATATTGATTAAAAAAATTGTAATGAAATTTAAAATCTTCATTGACTGATAGGAGTAAAGAAGCTAAAATGCTTGGATATTACCTTTTTTGCAAACTATATTTCATATTCACTCTCTGTTGTAGGCAGAAGGTAATGGTGGCGCTCAGAATAACCAAATTCCCTTACAATATTCAGTTTTCAATATCCTTAAAGAAAGACATCGCTTCTAAGCGATTCAACAGAGTCAATTTCCAGAAATTTGACTGATGGAGTGTTTAGCTTGCTGAAAATGTGCAGGTACCGGTAGTGTTGTCAATCCCTTATGTATGATTGATTTGTGCTTAGAGATTCTATCATTGATCTTTCGTGTTGTCTCTCCTACATACAGGGTGTTGGAGTAAATAAATTACAAATGTGGAGTCATATTAAATGTTCTACCTGAATGTGGTTGATAAAATGAGGTAAAGAAGGTATAGCCCCGCACTCACCTAACCAAACATTCGTAGAGTAGCCCGGTGCTCAGTATGGAGGATACGGCAGGAACTTAGAATAATTCAAAGATGCTGGCACTCAACGCTATTTCAATAGCAGTTTATTGTGAGGGAACTTGCAAAATTTCGGGGCGAATTTTTGCCAAAGGGGTACGCCCCGAAACGTTGAGTGCCAGCATCTTTGAATTATGATAAAATGAGGTCCAATGACCCATTTGAAGATGCTAATAGCCTACTTCTAATTTTTTTTCTGAGAAAAAACTTGGTTTGAGTTTAGTCGAATTCAATTCGAGTTTTAGACGTTCGGGGTACTAGTTGGAGATACTATTTGAATTTCGAGGTCATTAGAGTTCATTTGAGGAAAACAAAACTCTAACATTTGACCTTGACAAAACCTTCAGTGTCTGAATTTGGAAGGAAGTGAATACAGTAGAACCCACATTTTACCCCACCACTGTTACGTTTTCTCATAAAAAATGTCCCACTGGAAACTGTAATATTAGGTTTCTACTGTATCTAAATGAAAATAAATTGAATAGTGGATCACATTCACATACAGTATGTGATGTCTACAATTGTCAAGGGATTATGTAAAGAAAAGACTGCATGCGGCATAACAAAAGCTGACAATGGAATATTCTTTTTCACATAGAATATGTTACAGTTCAGATAGTATGATGTTGATACCTGTCACTCTGGAAGGCATGGAGGTGCTGAAGTAGAAAGGGTTGACTCTTTCTGTACCTCATGCCCATGGGCATTAACCCATGGAGACCAATTAAATTGCTGCATTCACTGTTCTTCCTGCATCTGGCTGAAAAAAGCTAATAGCTGATTGGTTGCAATGGGTAACTGCCCATGGGCAAATGCCCAATGTTGATTAATGAGGCCTATTTGTTCCAAATTACTGCATAAATCGTAATAAGGTGTAAAAATAAAAAGAGCTGACAAATGTATCTTTCTGGCACATTAACTTTGTTGTCCCTTGTTTCTATCCTCACTTTGTGCAAACATTTCATGTTTAAACCTAATCCTAGGCAGCAGTTGTTCTGTCGCTATCACTAGCATGCAATATCAGATAGAAAAAGTATTTATGCAAATACTGAACATATATAGCTAGTTGCATTTGTATTGGGTTTCTCTTGTAACTGTAACCACAGCAAAACGTATCGCTGCCAAGTTTCAAGTTCAAGATATATAATCAGAACTTAGTGAACTGCATTCAGTTTGAGGTACCAGATTGTTTCTAAAAATACTCATCCTATCATTAAATGTGGAAAAGCTAAATTTCTTTCAGTTAGAAGCACAACTTGGTCACCGTGGGTATTGGCACCACTGCTAATGAGAAGCTCCTGCACATCCGCTTTGGCACTGCACACAATATTGATCAGTTTTCAGATTCAATAAATTAGCTACAGACATGTAACAAATCTATGGTACTAAAAATCAGTTGTCAGAGTGAGACTCCCCATGATTCACACATATCAATTATTAGTTCAACTCGCAATACCTCCCGGTGTTCTCCTTCTCAGCTCTGACTTTCTCTGTAAAACTACAAGCATTTGCCTTTACTGCCCTGAGGCTATGGCTAAGACAGCCCATACTCTTTCACATTTTATTTATTAGACTTTCTGCTGATCATAGATATTCATTGCAAACATCAATGTTTCTGCCAGTATCACATCTTAAAGTTACTATTCGGGCTTTCCATGAAACAGATTCCCCACAAACCTCCCCTCATTCCCTACAGAAGAGGAAGCTTTTCTTGGAACACATAAATTTTATATATTTATTTACAGAATGTGTTTTAAAACAGCAATGTGTAAGATAGCTTAATGTGTTTAGTGTATATATTGTTATGGTTTTTTATTGCAATCTGAATTTTGTTTGATATGCAACATCTATAAGCTTGCAAGGTCATGTAGAAGTCAATGGGCGCTGCCCTAGCCAAAACTGAAACCATTTATTGAATTTGAGTTTTTCAAAAAATGTTGAGCTTGTTAGCTTATGGAAAATGATACCTAACTAAAAATTCAAAAACAAAATTTCCAAAATTTTCAAGGTTGGATTTTTTTTTTTATAACCAAGGTAACATTTGTGTTTTTTTTATTCCGTGGGTTTGTTCAAAGTACAACTTTTTTTTTTAAATTAAACAAATCTGAATTCTGATAAAGGGATACGCCTCCCTGTGCTGTTAATCGCTTGTCTCAGCTCTAAACTTCCATGATGTGCTGCATTCATTTCCTCTTTACCCTTTTGTCAATAAATCAAAATAGTAAAGGAAGGAGAACTCCAGTAAACTTTTATTACAGGTTGAGGTTACACAACATGTTTTGGATCGATACACCTTTATGTACAATGGGGAGACTTCCTCTTTCTTATGAGCCTTTTATTTTAAAGTCTATTATTTTATTAATTTTAGGTAAATACCTAGTAAATGTGTCAGAAGCAAACAGAATTGCTATACAATGAATTGTTATTAAAATGTTGTTAATACTGCTTTCTACTGAGGCAGTTAGAAGGGAAGGGTGCATTTAAAACACCTGAAATGGAAGTTCAAAGCTTAATTATACTTTTGAAAACTGTGCAAGCCTAAAAGTTTGAAAAATAGTCAAGAGAAAGAAAGTCTCTTAAGCAAATGATATGTTTCCACTCTACACACATTGGAGGCTCTAAATTCATTTTAGCATTCCTTTCTGTATAACTCAAACAGACTTGAAAATTCTAACTTCAGAAGAAAAGCTTTTATGAATATATAACAATTACCGATATTCCTGCTGCCGTTGTTTCTCCTAGGATATGCTGTACAAGGCTTCATAAGCATTCTAGCAATAGCCAAACTAAACAACTTGTTTGTGTGCATAAGCCTAGAATATCTCATTTCAGGATAGAAGAGTTAACATTTTTTTACTGTATGCTAAATTTTTATTAAACGAACAGGACTAGAGTATCTTGAATTATGAGTTAGGGTCTAAGGTCTTCTTAAAATCTGATCTCAAAAGCACCTAAAATCGCATACACATTCTTCTGGAGGATGAATTGAAGACCTATTTCAATGCTAATAATGGCCATTAAGGATGTAGGCGGTCCAGCTGTTTGTAATACAGCAGGTGTCTTCCAAGACTTGTTCTTTTTTCCAGTCCTTTTGTATTGGCTTAGATGACATCCTGATATACTCTGTTACCTATATCTGTCATTAAAATGTGTTCTACAGTGGCAGAGGTAGAACTAAACATTACACTAAAGGGCACATTTACGAATGGTTAAATTTTGAAGTGAAAAAACTTCGAAATTCGACCATCAAATTTTTTTTAAAGGGCTTTTTCAATAAAAAAAATTGACCTATTTTGATCCAATAGGTCCATTTTCGATTGCATAAAAATCGTTCAATCGCATTGTTCGAATTGTGCGATTCGAAGGATTTTGAGCAAAATCCTTTGAATTCTGAGGACTTAGAAAAAATTTCAGTACAGATTCTAGGAGGTCCCCATAGGTTAAAATGGCAATTCGGCAGCTTTAAGGTGAAGAAATGTCAAATTCAAAGGATTTTAAAGGGATAGTACTTAAAAAAAATTTCTATTCAAATCGAATATTGGCCTATTCGATAGTCGAAGTAGCCCAAAATTCAAATTTTTCTAATTCTTATTTTATTTGAATATTCACTTCAACCTATGGGGGCTGATTTATTAAGCCTCGAATTTAAAAGTAAAAAATACTTCGAAATTCAACCATCGAAGTGAAATACTTCAACTTCAAATATCGTAGTCAAAGTATTTTTCAACAAATTTGGCTATCCTGAAATGGAAGTAAAATCTTCGATCATATGATAAAATAGAATAGTAGCCTATTCGATGGTTGAATTATCCAAAAAAATTGACTTCGAAAATCTAACTTTTTGAAATCGAATATCCACTTCGACCCTTAGTAAATCAGCCCCCTGGTAAATGTGCCCCTAAGATAGAAACGTATTATTTTCATTGGTTAAAAAATTGAACCTTGACCAGAGATTTGGACTTCTATATTTGTTGCCGCAGAGGGCTAAACCATGCTCAAGCTCTTTTATGTTACAGCAGCAGAAGGCAGATATTTCTCACTATATCAGCAAGTGAAGCATATAGCAATTCAGTTGTCACTTCAAACATGGGGCTGCTCCAAAATGAAGGCAAAGGGACACATATTAAGAGATCCATGTGTAATCTTGGGTTGATTTCTTTTTAAATTACATATTTAGGGCAAAAATTTTATCTGTATTAAAGACTTTAAAAGTCCCCAGTTTGTCACAATTATGTGATGATATCCGTGTCGTGAGTCATATTATATGCACTGGCTACTTTGAAAATAAAAACCCAACACTGCTTCCTGGTAAATGTACTTTATGAAATTATCATCATGTCATTGCTGCTGCAGCCAAATAAGCTCATTACTGGCACGCAGCTTCAAGCAAAACAATTTCTTGCTAATGATCTATGTAATTTGTCAATATGTTTTAGATTTTTGTTAAATTTGATTTGCTAGCTAAAAAACAAACAAACAAAGTTAGTCTGGAACACAAAACAAATGAATGCTGAAAGAAATAGAAAAACTTATAAATGCTGAAGTTTATATTTAACCTAACAGAGTTGATGCCTAATGTACAAAAGAAATAGGCCTAGTATTTTACTAAAGTAATTGCTTGGGAAGCAAGGATTACAAACACAATGAGAAATGTCAAGTAAACAGGGAGGGTTGATGGCAGCGTGAAACCAGTGGGAAACATGTGAAATTCAGATTGTGACTCTTGTACGTTACTCTTGTTCAACACTAATTATCTTGTTTTTACTTATTTTTTAATGAACGCAAAATTCTAACTTTATGTATTTTGGTATATAATCAAATTTAAATAAGGTTTTAGCATTACCAGGGCTGCCATCAGGGGGTCACAGGGGGGACGGTTGTACCGGGCCCGCAGGGTTTTGTGTGTAAGGGGGGGCCCGGCCACACTTTCACTTACTTGATTAGCCGGGCCCCCTCCTTTCAGTGTGATGTCAGCTTAACAGCACACAGCTAGTGATGGGCGAATTTATTCGCCAGGGGCGAATTCGCGGCGAATTCCCGCGATTCGCCGCTGGCGAATAAATTCACGAAACGCCAGCAAAAATTCGCCGCCGAAAAATTCGCCCAAAAAACGAGTCGCGAGTCGTTTTTTGAAGCGACTCGTTTCGCGAATTTTTTCGCCAATTTCTCTGGAAATTCGCGAATTTTTCTGCGAAGTGAAACGCGGGAGATTCGCCCATCACTACACACAGCAGCTCCGTGCACAGAGCTTTTCTACTATTTAGATTATCTCTACCCTCATTGGTCCTTTAAGAATCAGTCACTGTAAATCTGCATTGGGATTGGATCCCCTAATGGGGCCTGATCACCAATGGCTTTTTTTAACTTGTAAGTGGGGGCCCTCTCACCAATTTTTTAAAAAAATGGGGCCTGATCACCAATGGCTTTTTTTAACTTGTAAGTGGGGGCCCTCTCACCAATTTTTTAAAAAAATATAAATTTTTTTAATTTGTAAGGTGGACCCTGTCACCAATGTTTTTTAAACATATATTTGTTGGGGCCCCAATTTGTTTTTCACTTGTAAGGGGGGCCCTGGTGTCAATGTTTTTTTTAAAATATCTTTTAGGGCCCCAATTTTTTCAACTTGTAAGAGGAGCCCTGACCATCAATAGCTTTTTATAACGTGTGTATGGGTGGTTACTTTTTTAGCACTGATGTCTGAGCAATGTCTGAGTGGGCGGGATCTGGGGTGGGGCTTTGATGCCAGGGTGGGTGGGGCTTTGATGCCAGGGTGGGTGGGGCCCCAAAAACTTTGTTGTACAGGGTGGGTGGGGCCCCAAAAACTTTGTTGTACAGGGCCCTGTGATTTATAATGTTGGCCCTGAGCATTACAGTAGACCATTCAAGGAGAAGGAGAAGAAACACTGAATCATTATTGCAAGAGATGTATGGTAAGCTTGCAATGACTGATTATTTGTAAACCAATATGGAAATATTTCACAAGGGTCCACTCACCAAGTATAAGAGGAGCTTCAGGTGCACTGCTCTGAATCTACTAAGGTAGTGGATCAAAACTGTATTTGCAGTTGAGCAGGCACTCAAGGATTGATGAGTGTTTGTAGGAGAAGGTTGAGAAGGTTGAGTGTTAACTTACTAATGTAAGTCCTATGCTTTCCAAATGTTGTACACTTTGCTTTTACTCAAACTACATGTGCATGTGGCATTCTTTTCTTGTTTGTTGCACTTCCCTTGTCTTTGGTCTGTGACCTTATAATTTCCAATGTCTGGCTAATTTCCACTTGCCTGTAACAGGGGGCAAATATCTCCTGTGGCGTAACCATGTTAATCCTTGATGTACCACCATCCTTTTGTGGGGGGAACCCTTGAGTGAAACACACCAGACAGAAAATTGCAGTTCAAACATGTTCTCTTTATTGTCATGGCCTTCAGTTAAGCAGCAGCAGCTTTACAGGGCTCAATCTCCCAGCTTTCCATATGACACTTCTTGTAAATGTACACTGCCAGGGGGAACACACACTCACAGGCACCCCTCTTGGTTCCTCGCTGGCTTACTCTCTGAACTTAGCCTTTCCTCTAATGCCCTGGCTGGTGGGATTCCCACTGGGATCACTATGCCCACTAACTCCAAGTTGCAGCCATAGCTGCCCATGCTAGTTACCTTTCTCTTTCGACACTTCCTAGAGCATAATATTACACCACTAGGCCTCACACTACCTAGGCTCAGTACCTCTTCCAGGAGATGACTCTACTGCTGCAGAGCCCACTGCTCATCTTTCTTCCTATGAAACATCTCTGATTTAAATTCCTGAAACCTTCCATTTTATAACTTTCTATTGTCCACCCATTGGGGACTTTCCCTTACAACTGTTAGCCTCTTGCTCCCCCTAGTGGCCAACCTAAATATATGTATTAACCATTATTTAAACATTTATATTAAAGGGATCCTGTCATGGGAAAAAAATCAGTTAATAGTGCTACTCCAGTAGACTTCTGCACTGAAATCCATTTCTCAAAAGAGCAGATTTTTTTAATTCGGTTTTGAAATCTGACATGGGGCTAGCCATTTTGTCAATTTCCCAGCTGCCCCGGTCATGTGACTTGTGCCAGCACTTTAGGAGGAAACTGATTTCTGGCAGGCTGTTGTTTTTCCTTCTCAATGTAACTGAATAGTACGCAGTGGGACATGGGTTTTTACCATTGAGTGCTGTTCTTAGATCTACCAGTCGGCTGTTATCTTGTGTTAGGGAGCTGCTATCGGGTTACCTTCCCATTGTTCTGTTAGGCAGCTGGGTGGGGGAAAAGGGAGGGGTGATATCACTCCAACTTGCAGTACAGCAGTAAAGAGTGATTGAAGTTTATCAGAGCACAAGTCACATGACTTGGGGCAGCTTGGAAATTGACAAAATGTCTAGCCCCATGGCAGATTTCGAAATGAAATATAAAAAAATCTGTTTGCTCTTTTGAGAAATGGATTTCAATGCAGAATTCTTCTGGAACAGCACTATTAACTGATGCATTTTGGAAAAAATATTTTTTTCCCATGACAGTTTCCCTTTAAACCATCAACATTTTACCCTATTACATCTTACCCTCCTGAAAACCAGACACATCCTCATACTTGCCAATAAACTATTACTCAACATCTTCACATGCAAGAAACTGAGCCCCCAAGACTAGAAGTCCCTGTAAGGCCACTTCAAGCGTCTTTGGTGTATCTTTGTTGGCAAGTTGGTAAGCTCCACCAAATGTATAGAAAACCTACAGCAATGTTCAGAGCTATTGGATACAATGCACTGAATATTTAGTAGCTTCTTTTGAAAGGTGCACTGAGGTTGTGTTATCAAGACTTCTGTTGTGATACATTTGTCTTTTTTTTACAGTAAATGCTGTCAGACTTACCCTTATCTTTTCATTGATGATTGCACTGCAGCAATAAATTGCAGTTGTGGTCATTTCACTAATAAACCTCCTGCACACTTCTATATCATTTAAGTGAAAGATCTTGATATAACTGATAATTAGGGCACATAATTTCATCAAGCCTGGTCAGACCTATTGAATAGACTGACAATGCTTTGATCTGACCAAATGGACCAAATGATTTAGGCTGCAAATCCCTTAAGTAAATAATGTGCATTAGTCTTACCACACTTAAAGTGAGACCTAAGGTAGTATACCCAGGGGTGTTTTAACCAGTAATTGTGTAACGTAAAACTTAATAAAGTCTTTTCTCGCCCTGTCCACTGCAATGATGTGTTCTTCCAATTTCAAATCTTTAATGCTACACATGTCTCACTCAAACATCATTGTCCTAGTCATTTAGATACTAGTATCCTATGCCATCATGCTCCCTCAAGGCTCCTATATCAGCCCTTCCCATGGTTTTCTTAAATTGCACAAACAATTTATTCAAAGCACAGGTTTGGGAGTTAAGAGAAATAACAGAAGATAACATAGTGTAGTGCCATTTTTATTTTTTGGTAAAACAAATATGTCAATATACTTACAAGCAGAGTGGGAATACTGCTTACATCTAGCACACAGGCTACAATCTATATTATCTTTGCAGATACCCACACTAGCAGTACTAAGCAACTGTACTGTTTATCTTGTGTAACCGAAGGGAGGAATTATTTTATTGTATGCCTCTGTGCATAATAGATATATTCAGATTTAGTGGAAATGTTGAAAATAAGCATTTCTGACTGTTGTGTATGAATAACAACTGCTTCTTCATCACAAATTGCAAAGTATTGTAGTGCACTACAAGCATATTGATGGAATATAAAACCTATTCATCATCTATCATTTGTGCCACTGACAACACTGACATGTAACAACTATTATTATTTTAAAACATTACAGATATAACTGCATAAAAGGTGGAATGATTACCATCCACATGGAGAACCTCTTAAAAAAAGTAAAACTAATTTATTGACTATTGCTGTAACAAAAGTCAGGGTGAAAACATGGTTTGCACCTTGGGGTGCAAAAACACCCTATGGAATAAATTATGTAGGATATGGATTGAGCAAGCAACTCTAGTGCACAAGGCCCTATTCTATTTTACTATGACCCTGTATCTTTTACAGTGTTTGCCAACTTGTACAGCTTAGTGGAGTATGTTGATGCCACATAATTAAATGAAAACATAAAAAAATTATATTAATGAAAATAATAATAATAATGATAATAATAATAATAAAATTAGTTCAAACATGTTTAATTCAATATTTGTTAGTAGTTGTTAGTAGTTTAGAGATGTGTGTGAATATATTATGCAGTCTCTCTACTCCAAGGAGCAGCATAGACCAGGGGGAGAAAGGTTACCATTGCTGTAGTTGCCCTGCAGCAGGCAGGTGGAAGTCTGAGCAAAAGGTACTTGCCTTGGGTGCAAGTACATCTTGGCACAGTTCACTTCTTGCTGAATTTATAAATAGCAATACATTAAGATGGATACTGTAGGAATACTCTGAAATCTAGTATAATTCTGACCACCCTCCCTGCTTCCTCCCTGCATAGTCTTCTTCTAGAAAAGTTGTCCCCAGCAGCAACACTGACCTAGTTATGCAGAGTAGCGCAGTGGAGCTCATGGCCACCATCTTGAGTAGCTTTGGTATCTTCAAATCATTTTTCTTTTTTTAGTTGCCACTAATATGGACTGGCTCCAGCTGAGCATATGCCAAAAGCTGAAGTGTCAATGGTCACTTCACAAAGAAATAGAGAGCTACCAAAGATGGCTCCCATGAGCTTTGCTGTGATACTCTGCATAGATAGGCCAGTGAATCTACCAGGGACACTTTTTCTAGTAGAAAACTATGGGGCAAATTCACTGAAGTGCAAAGAGGCTAACACTAGCGCTAATTCGCCAGCGTGACGTCATTTCGCACCTTCGCTAATTTACTAACACTGACCCAACTAACGCAACTTTGCCCCCTTATGCCAGTGAAGTTGCGCACTGACAAAGGGTCATAACTACGCTAATTCACTAAGATGTCCATTTTACTGAACGTTACCTCTTGTGCTAGACTTTACTTCTCCAGGGTCAGACCTGGCGCAGTTCAATACAATAGATAGGAGATTGAAAAAAATCTTGAAATGTTTTCTAAGTCCTTAAAAACGCTGGCATGTTTTACTTTTTTAAGGGTGATAGGATGAAAAAGATTGTAATTTTTCCCCCTACATTTCCTAACATGTGGCAACTCAACTATACAGGGGGAACATGTGTAGGGCAATAGAACACCTTTATTTGAGTTATTAAAGGTTTCCTGGGCTTGGGTAGTGTAGTGGCTGCAGCATATACATCTATTATACTTCAACTTCGCACTGTATGCAAATTAGTCACTGCTAGCGTAACTTCGTTTTGCTTGAAAAAGTAACTGTAGTGCAACTTCGCTAATGTTCGCCTCCCTGAGTGCAACTTCGCATTTTGGTGAATTTGCGTAGTGCTGGCAAAATTACGCCTGGCGAAGTGCAGCGAATGCTTGCAAAGCCCTCGCTAGCGCAGCTTCAAAGGTTAGTGAATTTGCCCCTATGTGAGGAAGATGGGGGAGGCAGTGGAGGTTGGTGGATGGGGGGCATTTTATGTTTTGTTCTCCTTTAATGCATAGGGATCTGCTTGCAATGTGATTCCTATAACATAATACAGCGTTGGACATTTTATAATATTTTATCAACTGCATGGTGACATTTTACACTGACATTTGTGTTTCCTTACTCTTTGATCAATACATAGGCTAAAGAGCACAATTTAGACATGTTTTACAGAAAACATTTGCATTTATTATAATATATTGAAGTTTAGAATCAATGCTAACATTCTAATTAATCAAAAGTCATCACAAATAATTTGATATTGTGTTTTAAATCCATTGGTTTCCTTTTTATTCTAAAATGGCTGCAGCTTTCACATGCTTTTATATACTCAGCAAAATATTACAATTTAAAATTATTACAAATTACAGTTTAAACTAACAGCCATAAGCCATAAGGACTCATTTACTAGCAAATGTTCAATTGCATTAGTGCTTCTGTGTAGTGCGATGGAGTGACCAAGAAAAGCAGGGAAAATGTGGCTTTAGCCTTTAATTTCTCCCCAGTGATCGAATTCAGCTCCAGGAAAGTTGTTACCTAACAGAGAATGGTTTCTCTGCTTGAAGATTGTAGTAGCCAGACACTCCATTCCCCAGATCCAGTTCAGATGTTGGAGCTCATTTTCCTCAGGAAAGTTGTCCTGTGCAAAGGGTATTTAAAGTTAATGAGAGTGTTAGAAGAGGTCTCTCAGCAGGTATGAGACCTGTCTGTGTCCCCATAGGAGCTAGGAACTAGGAGTACTGCCTGCTAGAGATGGGCGAATCTCCCCAGTTTCGCCGAAAAATTCGCAAAACGAGTCGCGGCACGCTAATGACGCGCATAGCGTAATTTTCGGCGCATCGCGCCGTTTTCGGCGCACGTCGCGTAGTTTTTGTTGCGTTTTTTCGGCGAATTTTCGCCAGGTGAAATTTCGCTGGCGTTTCGCGGATTTAATCGCCAGCGGCGAATCGCGGGAAGTCGCCACGAATTCGCCCCATGCAAATAAATTCGCCCATCACTACTGCCTGCAGAGGGAACCAGTGACCGTGTCCATGGTTGTGACTCTTACCTAGAGTCTGGCAAAGAAAGTGAGGGAAGCCAGGAGGCTGAGCCAACCTTGCTTAGTTTTTTCTAGGAGTACACAAGGGGCCCAGTGAACTAAGGGACCTCTTCAAATGTGTGAAGGTAGTGCTCAGCGGACAGAAGTTCTGTGTTTTGAACTGAAATGGCCACCCCTGGGTTAGAATGTACTGTTATGTTGGAAAACTAGGAAAAATAATATGTGTTTTCTCTGCAGAGCCATGGTGTCCCGTTCTTACGGCTCCTTTTTCTACACTTGCCTGCCTGCCATTTACTAATTTCCCCAGATTTTACATGTTTAGGCAAACAGCTTAAAAATTATGAGAACAAAAACAATCTTCCTTTAGGATATAAGTTAAAACCTTTACGTGTAAAAAGGCAGTAAAAAAAAGAAACGTCAGTAAATTATGGGAGAAACACAGGACCAAAGAACAAAGTGGTATTTTCTTATAAAGGAAAATGTTTGGCAATCTTTTGGCAAGGTTTTGCCTTGGGAAGGCTATCAATCCTATCTTTCACCACTGATGTGTACTAGGACAGGACTTTTTCTGTTATTCTAATACTCCATTCTGGGGTCCCTGCTCCCTGACTTCAATAAGAGGGTAGGCTCCCTAAGGACAAATCTTATTTTTACTGGGGATTTTTTCTTCAGGCTTTCCAGGAGCAGAATCCATCCCTGAAAAAAGGTGGAGGAAAAGCCATGACCTTCAATCCATTGTATTAAAGGGGAACTATTGCAAACATTTATATTTAATCTATGTTTCATCACACTAAAATCATAAAATAAAAAGTCTGACCAGTTTCTGATATAATCAATTTACTCTCTAGGTGTCTGCTCTTGGCATGTGTCTCTCCTCATTCTCTCTTCATGCAGGAGCTAGGAGTCTTGATTCTGATTGAGAGTTAGATCCAATGAATGGGTGGGCTTCTTTTGCCTAGAAGATGTATTGGAGCTTGAAAATCACTAGAAATCCTCTTTCTCTACATGCAGGATTTGTGCCTAACACTTTTTTAGATTTTGGTTGGCCGGAATGAGTTATTTGAGTGAGCTCTAATACATCTGATAAGAAAGGGACCCCCCTGAAAGATATATTGGAACTAACTGTCAATGAAAATCTGACACCTTACTCTTGAATGAAGAGAAGATGATGCTGAAAGAAGGACAGTGAAGATGAACTTAATTATTTCTGAAATGGTACATCTTTTTTAATTTTTTAGCATGTTTCAGTATAATGAAGCTTATATTATTTTTTTTTTATTTTTGTGCTAGTTCCCCAACTATGTATAGGAACTTGCCATAACACCCTTGGGCCAAAAAGGGGGTTTCCCTCATAAAGAGCATAGGTAAAGGTAACCAGGACATCTTGTAATTTACCCTTATGAACCCCTACATGTATTTTCTTACCTTTGAATAAGCAGATTCTGATCAAGTAAATGATAGGCTGCACAGCCACAATTAGGACACATTATTATTCTTATATCTATGTGATGTCTCATGTAGATGACAAGAACATTTTACTATCTTGTTTTTGGTCAGCTACAACCAAACTTTCTGCATACTAACCAACCTTGGGGCAATTGTCAATGGTCCTTTTACTGCTGCTTTTTATTTTCATTTAAAATGCCTGCATTAATATTAAGGGAATACCTGAGGCAGCAAGCAGTTTTTAAATATTTTGTAGCCATGAAATCTTCTAATTTAATATTTAGAACATGCTATTTTTGGCTTATTAAACACTTTTGTCAATCCTTAAAGCATTCTGATTCAATCTGACTGGAAGTTCTAAAGATATTTTATGATTTTAATAAAAAAAAGCAACCTTAGATTAATACCGGCCGTCAATATAACTGAATATTTAAAGCCTTCTTCAGCCTCCTGTGATTTGCATTAAACATATTTTGTATATAAAGGTGTGGATATTGCAGCAGCTTATTAGAATGCAGGTACAATAGCTCTTGTCAGCTGTGAGCCACACACCACTTTACAGTTGATGTGACAATTCTAAAGGTAAAGAATATAAATGCAGAATTTAATTTCCTTGCCTAGAGACGTATTTCATTTTTGCAGTCGAAGTGCCTCTGTTTTCTAATAATAATACACAAACTGGAGTATGGCACATAGGTAAAGTCTTTGCAATGATCTCTCAAAATAGCTAGTATAATATGAATATACCAACTTGAGCTGTACCTATGCTTCTTTGTGTGGGGGGGGGGATTTTACACACAGATACAGAATGGGAATGATAAGCCTTTCTGTGCTTTATGACACATAACAACATATTTGAAGCATGATGAGTGTTGATCCCCCTGTTGTGCGAGCCAGAATTGATATTGTACAGCCTCTATAATCATAAATAATGTACATTAATTCTAAGCGGTAAGCGGTACATAATGACAGTGACATTCTAGTGCCGTTTTGAAAAGCAATTGCAGATCTGCAGCTTACATTATGCAAGTTGGCCATACATGTGCCAATAAAGTCATAAAAAATCATAGTATTTTCGATAAAGGTATGCTGGCTGGATGATTCCAAATGAAACTGGGTTCTATTGATTTTGACTGCTTTGCGATTGAGCAGGTTTGAATTTTTCATCTGGCAATGCACTAAAGTGCAAAATGCACAGTGTCTCAGCAGATGAGGAGATTAATTGGTGCCACATTTCCCACAGCTAGTGATGGGCGAATCTCCCGCGATTCGCTTCGCCGAAAAATTCGCAAATTTCTTGAGAAATTCGCGAATTGGCGAAAAATTCGCGAAACGAGTCGCGGGACGATTTTGTCGCGCGTCGCGTCAACTTTGACGCGCGTCGCGTCAACTTTGACGCGTCGCGTCGTTTTCGGCGCGCGTCGCGTCGTTTTTGACGCGCGTCGCGTCGTTTTCGTCGCGTCGCGTCAAAAATGACGCGCGACTGACGCGCGACTCGTTTTCGGCGAATTTTCGGCAAGCGAAATTTCGCTGGTGATTCGCGAATTTATTCGCCAGCGGCGAATCGCGGGAATTCGCCGCGAATTCGCCCCTGGCGAATAAATTCGCCCATCACTACCCACAGCATTTGGATTGTTGGCTTTCAAAGCAAAGTCAGCCAAACTGTGTGGCCAGTTGTTCTGTCCATCCACTGGTTGCTGAATGATCTATCAATACCTTTTGTCAGTGTATGGCCACATTAGCGTTCAGGTATTGACAGGCAGAGAATGATTGGGGTATCACTGTTGGATTAGCTACTCAGCTCATGCCAATGGAAAAGAAAATGTTAATGAGGCATAGCAGCCTGAGATACAGATACTACTAACTGTCCTCTGCAAAGTGTGTGGGCTACACTTTAAGGTAAAGTCCAATGTGCTGGTGTTTCATAGACGTTGAACCTGACCTTAAACATCTATAAGAAACACAATCCTATTTATCGTAATGTTCAGATTAAGCACCACATTAAATAACCTCATGGTCTCTGATTTAGTCATTATTGGCATTAGAAAATATTTTTTGCTAGTTGGATCCATGAAAAAAAAACCCTTATTGAACTGTACAACTCAAAGCAGTTCTTCATTCAGTCCGGAACAAGCTTCCTATTGCTAGCTTCATCCTCCCATCCTCACATTCTCCCTTTATTGTGCACTCTACAACTGTGACCAAGACTACCCCGGTTGTAGCACTGGTTGTAAGATATGTTTAAAATTGGCGTGTACTTAAAATTTATCTTAGTTTTATAGCTTCTGCTTCCTACCACTGTCTTATTGAACTGTGCAACGCAAATCAGTTCTTAATACAGTTCAGTATAAGCTTCCTATTGCTAGCTCCTTCCTCCCATCCACACATTCACCCTTTTATTGTGCACTTTACAACTGTGACCAAGACTACCCCTGGTTGATTCATCTAAGTTTTATATCTTCTGCTTCCTACTAATATATTTATATTCATTGATTGTGGTTTATAGTCTTTTATTTACAAGCAGACCAAATTTTGCCATTGTTTCCCCTTCAACAGTCAACTGTAACAGATGTGAACTGTCTGCATGAAATTGCATTTACAATATTATGGTATTGAATGGTATTACAGAGTTTCAAAATGTAATATGTAATGCAACAATTGTAAAAACTGTTCAATGTAAAAATTAATTTTAATAATTTCCCAAATCCCTTTTCCCTGAAAGGGATTTGCACTGTAGCATGAGGGTTACAGTGAGTAATAGTTCTCAGTGCTGCTGCTCGAGGATTAATGTTTATTCTTCCACCATTCCTTTGCTTACTGAGTGCAGTGTTTACACTCCCCTTGCCCCAATCATTAATGTAACATGTTATGTCTCATATGTGTACTGAGCTTGTGGTAGTGTAGCTACATTTTGAGCTCATTACACTTCTATTTATATTACACCAGCATGTTCTACAGTCATTTACACAATTCATGCTTCAGGGTCAATTTTATAAGGACCAATGAACCTGCCTGAAAATATTTGGCGGCAGGAGTAGCCACAGGGCTTACATACAAATGTCTTGTAGGTGATGCCCAGGTCAGAATAAATCTCAGGATGCCAACATGCGGCTTCCATCCTGGAATACCAGTTTGGGATGAATACAGTACTTGTGTTGAAACCAACCTTTGTTGCCTGTTTCTGTGGAATATTTTGCTGTGTTAAATGTATACAGTAAATCAACAGAGATTCATTCATAATTCATTATTTTCATGCTGCCACAGATTGCTAAACACATAAACATGCATCATACAAACAATGCCTAGTTATACAGGAGGTATATCTTCCCTTGGATAAGATGGCTTGTTGTTGCTACTAGCTGCATTGAAGAAAGTGTGCGTGAAAGCAGCTGTTGTACAACAAATGCCAGATGCTCCTAAGGAGATAATGATTTCACAAGTATTTTTTTATGCTTAAGCATGAATATATAATGCCACCACAGTAAGCACACACGAGTAATAGGTAAAAGTATAAACTGCAGAATGTAATCACTTCTATTCACTGTCAAAGAGATTGATGAAACCAAGGTACAAAGGGGAGACTTAAATACTTAGCAAAGTTTTAAAGGGGTTGTTCACCTCCAAACACTTTTTTAGTTCACCAGAAATAAAGACTTTTTCCAAATACTTTTTATTTTCTATTTGTGATTATTTTTCTAATCTTGAAATAGGCAGCTTACGTTTTCACTTTGTAAAACAGCTCGGGGCAGGGTCGGACTGGGGGGCCTCGGGCCCACCGGGACTGATGACCAGGGACCCCGGGGTTGCATATGTGCACAGGGGGTGTACAACTCCGCTCATTGGTGTGCGGCGTGCATGAGCACAGTAGCCGCACATAGTTGGTGGGGCCACAAAACGTTTCTTTTTATGGGTCCAGGAGATCGTAGAGGGGGCTCTGGCCTTGCAGGGGCCCATGACGGTCAGGGCCCACTAGGTTTTTTCCCGGTGTCCCGCCAGGCCAGTCCGACCCTGGCTCTGGAAGGTGGTCGCTGACCCCGTAAACTGTTCTAAATTGATACATTTAGTTGAAACATTTCTTATCTTTCTCCCTGTTGAGCAGAATCCTGAGTTTCATTAAAGGCAGCTGTTAGAAAAGATACAATAGTTGCTAATACTACTGAGAAATATATCAACTAATGTGGTAACATGAACAATTCAGAATGCTCCTGAAATACTGAGCTGCCAGACTGAAAACTAGAGACACAAGCATTAAAATTTAAACTTAAATTGTGGGAAAATGTTAAGAAATAAAAGATGGAAAGCATTCGATAAAAGTCTTTATTTCTGGTGAAAATAACTGAACTGAAAAAAGTGTTTGGAATGTGAACAACCCCTTTTAGACAAGTTGTACAAAATACCCTGCTGATATCTATCCCCAGGGTCACCAATACTGCAGCACGGACCTGAAGGATCAATGCACTTTCCATGGACATGCATTGTGACAGTCAGTATTACTTTGTAACTTTATTTATGTAGCACCTATATATTCTGCGGCACCTTATGGAGATTATACATGACACCATGCCCCAGGGGAGCTTCCAATCTAAGGTCTGTAATCCATGCATCCATAATCAATTTTATTAGGAGCCAGTCAATTTATTATATTTTTGGGGTGTGGGAAGAAGAAAAATAATCCATAAAATAAAGGGAGAACATACTTGCAGATAGTGTCCTGGCTGGAATCAAACCCATGACTGCAAGGCAGCAGTGATAACCATTGCACCATCATGATATCCTGGCAGTTCATATTAAAACATTAAAGGAAAAGAGCAAGCTTAAGTATTGAAGGTGCTTACACATTGTTTACCACAACAAACATGCAATACTGCCCCAACGCTTTCCTTGAACTCAGTTTAACCCAACATAAGCAAGAGTAAAGTTCAGACATTGTACTAATAATATGCCCACACTGTGCATAGTGTACATAGGACACTTCTCGAAAAGATTGTGTGTGGTTTTAGGCTATAATTCTTCCATGAGAAACATGGAGGGAAATTTCAGGGGTGGGACCAAACAGTGACGTTTTTGGCAACCCAATTAAAAATGAATTGCAGTGCCAGTAATGGGAATGGCTAAAGAATTGCCCTCACATTTAGGTCTTCAGTTGTTGCATTAGCTAAAAGGGGTTTCTAGGTTAATGGATCTAAAGTAAAACTTGCATAGGCCTCACTTTGGAGCAGTGTTGCTGTTAACTTAGATTTTTTTAAATATAGTAGCAGTTTTCTGATACTAACATCAAGCTTTTGGCTCAAGAAATATGTCAGAGTTAGTACAGTTTATCCATAGATTAATGGTTAATTGATTATACAAAGCAGCGTCACTGGAAAAACTCCTAAGGAAAGTGAATGAGAGCATCTCTGATAGGACCTGATACATTGCTAGTGGGGGGGGGGGGGGGAAAGCTCTGCTCAGCATGGTGATAGCAGAATTCAAATCTGAATTCCCCACCTGCATATTCATAATCCTACAGCCACTTGTGGAACAGATCTAGTTAAGGTTGGTAAAACTTCTTAAAGTTAACTAAAAAGTGTTCTCAGGAGAAACAGTCAGGCAAGAAGATTACTTTATTATTTTTTTCTTGAGTTCCCCTTTAAGTATATTATAAACTGTGCATAATGGAACTTTGCTCGAAGATAATCAGATTGCATTTTATTTATTAGCCATTGTATTTACTCTGTAATAATGGAAGATCAGAACTAGATTCTTAGCCCCCCCTAAAAATGCACATGATACATTAGGAACAATAGATGAAATATATCACATGCTATGTTTTCATTTACTCCGTGTTTGAAAGGATAAAGGAGACAAAAAGCTACTGTATGTCCTGTTTCCAGCCAACAAGAGAATAAACCCTCAGCAATCAGCTTGGCATCACAATTATAGATATGTTGCTTCCAATGCCCAATGAACCCTACAATGCTTGAAGGTAAAACACAGAGCCGGTGTTTCTCATCCATCAAATCATTTTGTGTAGCTGCAAGTCTGTTTTTTTTTTTGCCAGGCAGATACCAGTTAAAGGGAATATTTTGTAAGAATGGCAGCTTCAAGTTCAGTTTCAGATCTGAAAAGAAAGACATGCTTCACCGCCGAGCTCTTCTTTATAGTGTCTGTCTAATTCAAAAGTTTTAATGATGGGTGGAAATGTAAGGCAAACATACCAGGTAGCTGTGGAATCCCTGGAAATAAATGAGATTTTACACTTGGAAGTGAATAGAAATGCACGGTGATTGCACTTGAAAAGCCCCCAGTGATGGTTTTTAGACTAAGTAACATAATATACAGACAGGTAGAAATCAGGTCATTTAGCTGTAACAATGTCCAGTGTTGTCAGACCACCCATGAAAAGACCTAGTTTGCTATATTCTGTGTTGGTTAATTATTAATGCCACCCACATATACAGTAAGCATTCCGTGCCTGTTTTATTAAGGAGTGGCTTCTTTTATTCGTAAAGTTTGCAAGCTCATCATTTTTCTCTACTTTTTATGGCAGGCTGTTTGCCTACCCAGACCTGGAGTTTGTTCATCAGAACCATTTCTTTATTTGTGCTTGGTGGAGAATGTTGCAAGCTTTTGAGAAATCCTATTCTATTGACTTCAAGGAACGCTGCTAAATTCCACAACAGCACTAGAGCAACTGACAAGCGATAAGCAGCGATAGGTTCCCATAGGGGCAGATTCACTAAGATCCGAAAATTCGCCAGCGTAGGCTTCACTAGCGTTCGCTGCACTTCGCCAGGCGAATTTTTGCAAGCGCTACGCAAATCCACTAAAGTGCGAATTTACGCTCAGGTCGGCGAACAGTAGCGTAGTTGCGCTAGTTTTACTTCGCTAGGCAGAGCGCTGCATACGCTAGAGAAGCCTAATTTTCATACAGCAGGAACTTTAACTTATAATAGAAGTATATGTTACAGCCACTACATTCCACTACACAAGCCCAGGAAACCTTTAATAAATTAAATAAAGTTGTCCTATTGCCCTACATGTGCCCCCTGTATAGTTGAGTTGCCATATGTTAGGAAATGTAGGGGGGAAGAAGGGTAACCCCCCCCCAAAAAAATTCTCAATCTTTTTCAGACTATCACTCTCCTATGCTAAAATACGCCGGCATTTTTTTGGGACTAAGAAAAAATTTTACATTTTTTTTTCCAACCTCCTATCTATTGTATTGAACATCTAGCGTTAGTGCTAAGGTTAAGGAAAATGTTCATCTTGTGAATTTGCGAAGTTACGATCCTTCGTCAGTGTGCAACTTCGCCTGGCGTAAGGGTGCGAAGTTGCGCAAGTCTATCTACTTCGCTAGCGAAAATTCGCCAGAGTCCGTGTTAGTGAATTTGCGAAGTTACAAAATGACGTCATGCTGGCGAATTAGCGCTAGTGTTAGACGCTTCGGGCTTTAGTGAATCTGCCCCATAGAGTCTCATTTGTGTTACGACAAACATAAAAAATCATTTTGTAGGGTGATATTTCCCCTTCAACAAATCTTGTATCTTACCATGCATTTTATTACAGACTTGAAACCAACGTATTTGTATGTACGTATTATGTAGTCCAGTGATTTTCAACCTTGTGCCTCCAGCTGTTAAGAAACTACAAGTCCCACAATGCATTTGCCTGACTGTGGCTGTCAGACTCCTTCATTGCATTGTGGGACTTGTAGTTCCTTAACAGCTGGAGGCACAAGGTTGAAAATCACTGATGTAGTCACACCCTCATTGTACCCCCTCATTATAAATGTTTTGAGTGAGCAGTGCTTTCTCTTTTGCTTCTTGTTTGTACCGGAGCAGAGGACAATTCCTTGTAGCTCCCATCATTCCCAGCTTTGGTCAGGTGATCACAATAAAAAAGGGCATCTGTCTGAAAGTTAACGGTTGAAAAAGCAAGTTGAAGGCAAATTTAGCATAAATAAAAATATGAAATACAAGAATCCTCAATAAATAAGATGAAAATGTGTGTAAGACTGGCCAGACCAGGAGGCTGGCATAGCTGGGCAGCTTAATATAGTAATATCACAATATATGGACATACAATAAATAAAATGGAGACACCAAGATATTAAAGGAAAACTATGCCTCAAAATCAACACTTAAGCAACAAATATTTTATATCATATTAAGTAGCATATTAAACAATATTACCAAACTGGTATATATGTTTAAGTAAATATTACCCTTTTACATCTCTTGCCTTGAGCATCCATTTTATGATATTATCTGTGATGCCTCAGAGATCACCTGACCAGAAATATTTCAACTCTAACTGTAACAGGAAGAAGTGTGAAAGCAAAAGCCACAACTCTGTCTGTTAATTGGCTCATGTGCATCACAGACAAATAGTTTTGAAACAACACATCAAATAGTATAGAGAATTCTCACCAGAATAGAAGTGTGGCCCAGGTGCTCCAGCCCCAGGCCCTCAGCTCAGGAGCCTATGATTAAGTGTCCTTTAGACACGAAATGCGTCAGGCGAGAGATGATCATATAATAAAGTTTACATTTTTTAACAATTAATTTTTTTGGTCTGATCTGAGTGTGGTGATCCAGTGTGCCTTGCACCAACTGTTTTGAATTGGCTCATGTGACCTTACTTTATAGTATGTTTGGTATGTTTGTGTGCACCGTGAATCATACAATCCCAGAGGGCTGTCTTTATTTTTTAAAATGTCAGTTTTCTATGTATGATTACCCAATGGCACATACTACTAAACAAGTATATGCAAGATATTTTTAGAGCGACCTACATTGTTTAGGGGCTATAGTTTTCCTTTAAGGGTCATTTATAATATGGAAGCAGAGTGCAAAGTGCACAAAAAGGGCACAGTTTGGTATGTTTTTGCAATGTGCCAAGATGTGTTGCAGCAGGTCTCTGTGCTGCATTTCTGAGATCTTCAACCACCATCATTAATACAGTGTGTTTGCATTTAGCAGATGGGGGAAGCACCCATGTTCAGATGCACAAGTTAAAGGAGAATTCAGCCCTTCAGCCAAAAAACCCTTACCCCCCACATAGGGCCCCTCTCTCCTCCTCCAAGCCTACATGCCCACCAGGAGAAATGCCCCTAAAATTTTACTTACTCCTCGGTGCAGATTCAGGAATCGCATTTCACCACAGCCATCTTCCAGATCTTTGTGTCTTCTTCCTTCGCTTTGGCAATTCCCATCTAATTTGGTGCATGAGCAGTTGTAAACCGGTAAATTGCTCCAGCTGTGAATGTGCCAACATGCCGGTCTCCATCTCAGCTTACCGAAGACCCAGAAGATGACTGCGGCAAACTGCTATCCCTGAATCTGCACCGAAGGTTTAGTAAAAAGTTAGGGACATTTCCCCCGGCTGGGCAGCTAGGCTAGGGGGAGGAGGGAGGGGGGGGTCAGTGTGAGGTGGGGAGTAGGGGTTCTTTTGGAAAAGGGTTGAATTCTCCTTTAAGGAGTAGCAGTGAAGATGCCATAATTGGTCCCCTTTATTATTTTTCCTGAGAAATTCACAAAACTGCGAAAAATTTGTGAAACGCCACCGGCGTCTTGTTTTGACATGGGCGTCTGTTTTTGGAAATGAATTTTACCAAGAGAATTTTTCCTGGCGTTACGCTAATTTATTAGCCGGCGGCGAAATTCGCCCATCACTAATTTTCACTTGGCTCTTTGGGTTTCCCAAGAATTAGCTGTGGTTTCCATATTTGCCAGTATTGGAAATCTTTTCCACTGCAGTTATCTCCTATATTTGCAATACTGTATATACTCAGTTCATCGAGGTTGGGGCAGGAGTCATTTTTTATTTGGCTGAAATTAAAGATGTTTCTGCCTGAGTCTCCCAGTCCCATGATGTCTGGAATAATTTATTCATATTTATAAATAATTATTTCCATAAAGATTTTAGATTAATATAATTAAATATGTATCTTTTATAATGCTTGTAGCAGCACAGCAACACCAGCATTGGTCAGATGCATATCTAAGTGTGTTTTATCTTATCAGTTGCATTATTCCATCATATACTTAGTTTGTAATTCATCTCCTGTATGTTATGGAGAAGGCAAAAATAATGCATAGCTTATCCGATTTATCCCATTCCACAGCAAGTAAAGAGAGTTCTCTTTCCAATAAAGCAGAAAGGAATAGGTCTTGGTGGGGATTTATCAGGTTATAGTACAGTCATGGGACATGTTATGCAGAAAGCACTGTACCTGGCAGTGTCATAACTACAGTGTGTAGGGCTCCCCCTGTAAAAAAAAATTCTGGAAGCGCCAGAGCTCTGCACTTCCCAAGCTGCCCAACTACACTGTCCACTCCCTATCCCAAGCCCTATCCCACTGCAGCCTGCAACCCCCTTCCCCAGCCAAAGGTAAGAGAGCAGCTTTGGAGGGGGTTCCACTGAACTGTAGAGGAAGCAGACCCCACGGACCGGCTCCCCAGTAAGGTCACACCACTGGGGACTCAGTTTTTCTGGATAAGAAATCTCTCCATAATTTGGATCACCATTCTTTCAGGCTACTAAAAAATCATTTAAACATTAAATAAATCCAATAGCTTTGTTCTGCCTCCAATAGGGATTCATTATATCTTACTGTTTTATTATTATTATTATTACAGAGAAATTTTTTTTTAATAATTTGAATTGTTAGATTAAGATGGAGTCTATGAGCAATGGCCTTAGCAGCTTTTTGGAGAATGGGTTTCTGGATAACAGATCCCATGCCTGCATGTGTGTTGAAAATTGTTCTTAACTTAATAAAAAGTTTCTATTATGAATCAGTGGATAGAGTATAAAGTATCTATCTGACTATTTTGCTGGGAGTGTAACTTATAAGACATGACTTTTAATGCAATTATTTTTAGTCACCATATCACGGAAATGACAAAGTACTATACAATACTTTCATTCTTTCAGGCTCTTTCTATATTGCTGTCTTGTATTCTTCACACTCAGCTTTCAGTTTAGTTTTCCCTGTCTGTGATTTATTTGGAATACAGCTTAGCAGACACACAATGTATTCCTGGGCTCATGTGCTCTGTCTAAACACCATGCAAGTCACCTGTTTCTATCTTTAACATATACAGTAAGTGGCAGTAAAAGTAAAAATGACATGACATCAAATTCCACAAAATCATAAAATGTGGATCTCTCATGCCAGTCACAATTTGTACAAACATTGCAGATCTGCTTTACACTATTCATATCTGCTCTTTCAATCCGCTTGCTAAGATTAGTTAACACTGGTTATTTTTGGAGAAAACATGACAAATGCCACTTTTCTGTAAATAATGTAAGCAAACTGTTTGCTACAACAGCGCTGCATCCACAGGTAAGCACATTCCATATAATAAGTTACTTAGATAAATGCAACAATTCACGGTGAAATGTAACTGAATTCATTTCCCCCAGTTGTTGCCAGCAAACCCGTTATAAGTATATACAATCACTTGGGGGTGCCTTACCTTTGGCACCCCCAAGTAAACAACCATTCCATCTTAATTCCCAAGATAGAATCAGGTGCAAGTGAAAAGTGGCATTTAACTGAATTTATTTCCCCCAATTGTTGGCAGCAAACCCGTTCAGATGCTGACTGTTACAAAGTCTCTAAAACGTAACCTTTAATAATTGCAGCGATAAAACACGTTGGCCATGCCAAAACAGACTCACTGCTTGTGAATTCAAAGCATTGCAGGATATTAATCTAAAAATGAACATATACATTAAAACCTCCAAGAAGTGAATCGATGGTTAGTAGTCACATAAATGAAGAAACTTTGTTGTGTGACAATGTACTGTATTGGTATTGGTCAGTATTTCTAACTGCCCAGAAACCTCCCTTCTAAAGTTCTCAATGTGCCGTCCTGCCTATCTACGTGGGAAGCAATGGGAGGTTATGATATATTTGTTCATTTTAAGGATAATATCCTGCAATGCTTTGAATTCTCAAGCAGTGAGTCTGTTTTGGCATGGGCAACGTGCTTTATCGCTAGTGATGGCGCGAACCGCGGCAAAAAAGTTCGCGGACATGTTCGCGAACTTGCAACAAAAATGCGAACGGTTCGCGACCGTCGCGAACCCCATAGACTTCAATGGGAAGGCGAACTTTAACAGCAAAAAAAGATATTTCTGGCCAGAAAAATGATTTTAAAGTTGTTTAAAGGGTGCAACGACCTGGACAGTGGCATGCCAGAGGGGGATCAAGGGCAAAAATGTATCTGAAAAATCCATTGTTGACACAGCGCTGCGTTTTGTGCTGTAAAGGGAAAAAAGTCACTCAGGTGGTTGTGGACACTGTAATATTATTGATATTTAGACAGAATGTGAACAAGCTCACACAGCTAGATGGCAGTTGTTTGAAGAACACACTGGGCAAAAAATGCCTACAGGGCAAATAATGGCTACAAGGTCAACGTATACACTACTACAGCGGTGGATACGGATTACGTAAAATATATTATGGCTGCTTGAAAAAAGTCACTCAGGTGCTTTTTCTGGAGAGGGTAATATTATGGATATTTAGACAGAATGTGAACAAGCTCACACAGCTAGATGGCAGTTGTTTGAAGTACAGTAGATTACTAGCCAGCAAACTTACTATCCACTGTCCCTGAAATCACTAACAGCTCTCTCCCTACACTATCTCTTCCAAGCACACACAGGCAGAATGAAAAAAAGCTGCAGGGCTTAGGTTTTTATAGGGAAGGGGAGTGGTCCAGGGGGTGTGGGGTGGTCCAGGAGGGAGAGCTTACTGATTGGCTGCCATGTATCTGCTGGTCTGGGGTGAGAGGGCAAAAAAATGCGGCAAAAAAAAAGCGCCAAATTGACGCGAACCCATAATGCGAACGTCGCGCGACGTTCGCGAACTTTTGGCAAGCGCGAACAGCGGATGTTCGCGCGAACTGTTCGCGCCATCCCTATTTATCGCTACAATTATTAAAGGTTGTGTTTTAGATTCTGAATGGGGTTGCTAGCAACAATTGTGGGAAATGAATTCAGTTAAATGCCACTTTTCACTTGCACCTGATTCTATCTTGGAAATATGGAATGGTTGTTTACTTGGGGGTACCAAAGGTTAGGCACCCCCAAGTGATTGTATGTACTTACTTGAAACCTGAGCCAGTGTTCATATCAGCAGAAAACTTCACTGGTCTGGGGTTCTTCCAGCAAGCACCACAGAGCAATCAGCTTCCTGCTTCATCTTTCTTCGCGCGGCTGTGCATGCGCATTAGAGCGAAAACTCGGACGAAGGACAAAGAAATCAGCTATTTTGTTCTACTGCAAATGCATCTGCCTTGGGAAATTTGAAGAAAGAAGAAGCAGGAAGCCGAACACCCTGTGGCGCTCTCTGGAAGAATCCTCGGACCAAGGCAGTTTTCTGCTGATAGGAGCGCCAGCCAAGGGTTTCAGGTAAGTATATAGAATTACTTGGGGTGCCTAGCTTTTGGCACCCCCAAGTAAACGCAGCCTTTCCTTCTCCTTTAAAAAGTTTGAGGATATTTGCAAATCAGGACAAGAGAAAAAGTGATACTTTTCTGTGAAGGGTAATTTATGTCAAACAGATTTAGTAAACATTTGTGGCTAAGCTCTGCACCTTATGGTGGATAAGTACATGGCCCTGTTGTTGCATGTGTTTGCTGCCACTTCCTAACTCATAACTTTGAAAAACAACAAGAGGGACACAATTATGTGGTGAGCGTAGTGCAGCAACATTTCTGACCATGCCCCTAACTACCTCACCCATTTTACTAAATCACACCACAGACATGCCAGAAAAATTAGCACACAAACATATTAACCCCAGACATGCAAGTAGATTCACTATATAAAATGTATAGCAGGCATATTAACCACAGATGAGCCAATATAATTACACCAAAGGTTTTTTTATTTCCTAGTTCTCCCACAATGCATTTTCTTTTTCTCTCTCTCTCTCTCTGCCTGACTTAAATGCTTATTAAAAAATCCAACATGGCCATGTGTTCCACAGTGAAACACACGGCCATCTTGGATTTTTTTCTGTGGAGCAAAGAGCTGTGAGCTAGCTGAAGACAACTGAGACAATGTGAGATGTTAAAATCTGGGAAATGGTGTGGGGCCTGTCCTGGAAAAAGTGGGAATGTTGGGAGTTATGATACCTTGCTCATTTTAAAGACCTGCCTACTCTCCTGTACCCTATTAATACAGTGCTGCCAAATGCAGGCAGTGCTATGTTTTCATTGGACTGCCCACAGTTCTCTGTGCTCAAAAACTGAGACCTGTGACAAATCATTTATCAGTTTGTAAATGCAAAAAAAAGTTCACCTTTATATGAACTTTTAGTATGATATACATATTAATCTGAAACAAATTACAATTGGTCTCGAATTTACTTTTTTGCAGTTTTTGAGCTATTTTGCTTTTAGTTCAGCAGTTCTCCAATTTGGAATGCCAACTGCTTTCTGATTGCTAAGGTTCAATTTACTCTAGTATGTAGCAGTTTAAATAAGAGACTGGAAGATGTATAAGCCTGAACAGCATGATAAGCAATACAAAATAACAATAAAACTAAAATTGTCATCCCAGAGAGTAACTCTTGCCTACTGGGGTCAGCGACCCCTATTTGAAACAATCTGTCATTAGCAATAGAAAATCAAAGGCTAACATAAGTAGATCTAGTGGGTGCAGGAGACTTAGGTGACTTTCCCATTTTTTATTCAGCACAAGGTACAGAGCTCAACAAGGCCCTGGAAGCTGCTACTTAGTGAATAAGGGGCTTGATTTTGGTCCAGCACTTTGGTTCCTGTGTAGCCCTCCAATCTGTTGATTTTCCATGTGGTACAATTACTTATGCTGTGCCTCAAATGGATGTGTTAGTAATCCTCCCTGTATGGATGATTTATGACCTTCTGCTTTCTAGTCTGAAAGATTAATGTGTTATTTCTAGCTAAACCCATGCAGTCTTGGGCACTGTTAGCAGTCGATGTAATTGCAACTTCATACTCATAAAACTGCAGACATATGAAATGCACATACTGCATGGCTGATGCACTTAATGCTGATAACTGATCATACTAGAAAATATTAAGTTTCAAATATAAATATGAGAGGGCACTATAAGGGCATTACAGTATGGTATGTGCATGTCACAATGTAGTATAATTCAAATGCTAAGAGTGCTCTCAATAGAAGAGGTAGTTCATATTGAAATTAACTTTTTGTAGGGTGCAGACAATAGTTTTCTGAACTGCACCTTTTATTTTGTGCTGTAATTCTAATTTAAATAGCTGTCTGGTTTCTAGGGCTTTATTAACCCAAAGTCCTGGTATCATTTAGTAAATCAGAATAGAAGATGAATAGAGGGTTAGAAAAATAAGCAATAAAAAATAAATAAATAAAAGTGACCCCAACAATTACAGGTACAGGCTGGGGAGGGAATAGAAAAGAAAACAATAATAAAAACATAACCAGCCCATCCATAATTTTAATTAATAGTGAAATTCCCCATTAAAGTGAAATTATTAATAAAAAAGTGAAATTCCCCATTAAGTTGCAACCCAAAAAACGACTTTTTGGCTAATAAAAGAAAACACAATTATAACCAACTTTTCCAAAATTAATGCATTCAAAATTGGTAGTGCTTTAAAAGTTATTTGTAAATGTATTTGCTATTGAAAGCAGCATTTGCACAATTCCTGGTTACACCCAAATATAAGATTTTGCAATTACAACAGCATCAGGATAGAGGCCAGTGTGCTCATGATGCTTCATGATAACCCATTCCTGTGCCAAGGTTATGCGGTTTTTCAAACTCAGGTACAAAACTGGGACAATATTGAAATTTATTCAGTTTTGTTCCATCATTTCCAGTGTTTTAATCTCTTTCCATTTGTCTGTCTAACCAGCATCATGCTTTCATGGTGATGGACTACCTCAGTGGAGGAAGCCTTGAACATCACCTGGATTACTACGGGAGCCTGGAGCCAGACACAGTGCTGTAAGTGATATGGTGGAACTTAAAAATAATAATAAAAATAATGCTGTAAAGCAATAGCTCCTGTTTTTGGCAACATAAAATAAGAGATAAACACAAATGAACTCCTTTAGGCTTTGTTAACTTTTTATTTTTTTCAAAAAGTTTCCAATCAGCGGAGATGGTGTGTGGCCTGGAGTTCCTGCACAACAGCGGCATTGTTCATCGGTCAGTATAATTCTGCTTCTCCACATCTCATCTACTTAATGTTTCTATTGGGTTATCTATGTTTTCATTGCTTCCAACCATAAATGTGAATCTTTTTATAACTATTTGACTTTTCATATCTACTTATTTCTTTTTCTATATTACAGAGATCTCAAACCTGCCAACATCCTGCTGGACCAAGACGGCCATGTTAAAATAAGTGACTTTGGCCTGGCAGTTCCAAATGTGTTTGGTGACAAGACCATTAGTGGCCGGGCAGGGACACTGGGGTACATGGCTCCAGAGGTGAGCAGTGCAGTTCCACTACATTTATAATAGGAAGAGTTCATTCCTATCTCTTGTGAAGTTTATTTACTTTGTTTTCAAGGTCCTGCAAAGGCAGAGATACAATGCTGCAGTGGATTGGTGGGCACTTGGAATTATCATCTGTCAAATGGCTTCTGGGGACTCCCCTTTTTATGAAGGCAAAAACAGGGAGAAAATAAACTCTATCATCAATGATGAGCCCAGGATTCCTCACTGGCTGAACAAAAAATCTGAAGGATCTTCTGAGAAAGGTGAGTGTGAGCAGTGGGATGAAGTAACAGGTTGTGTACACACTTTAGAATACAGGGAGCTCAAAGACTCCAAAAATCAAGCATTGCAATGTGGATATCTTACTGGCAAGAAATACAAATGTTAAATGTGGATATTTTGTTTTCCTTTAGCTCCTGGAGAAAGATCCATATCAGCGTCTTGGTGCTTGTGGAAATATAAAACACCACATATTTTTCTCTTCTATCGACTGGGTGGAGCTGGAAAAGAAAAACTTACCACCCCCTTTCCAGCTAAGTGCACCAAGTACATGATTGCTGAATGTTATTTAAATAAAAAAACAGCCCTGGATTAATATCATTACATGGCCACATGTTGGCATATTCCATAGCATCCTGGCTAAAAGATGTTTTTCTCTTTTTTCCTGCAGCCTCCAATGGAGCAGTTTAAGCCAACTGAGGAAAATCCTCTGTCCTTCCTGTTGTAGGACCTTATACCATGTGTATAGTTATTAAACCATTTATTAACATTTTCCTTCCTACATGTACAGGTAAGTAAAGTTATTAACTAATAGTTATAGTAAGTTAATTGATTTGAAGTGAATGGTGTGTGAGATATGAAAGGCCAAGGGTGTAACAAGAGGGCAAGGGGGGTCTAATATTCAATCTGCTTTGCCTTCATACACGTCTGTTGAACTCATACCCTGATATTAGGGGTGGTTCACCTTTAAGTTAACTTTTAGTATGTTGTTGTAATGACCAATTCTAAACAACTTTTCAGTTGGTCTTTATTATTTATTTTTTACAGTTTCTTTTAATTATTTGCCTTTTTCTTCTGACTCTTCCTGGCTTTCAAATGGGGGTCACTGACCCCATCTAAAAACAAATACTCTGCAAGGCTACAAATGTATTGTTATTGCTACTTTTTATTTCTCATCTTTATATTCAGGTCCTCTTATATTCATATTCCAGTCTCTAATTCAAATCAGTGCATGGTTGCTAGGATAATTTGGACCCTAGCAAACAGATAGCTGGAACTGCAAACTGGAGAGCTGCTGAATAAAAAGCTAAATAACTCAAAAACCACAAATAATAAAAAATGAAAAACAATTGCAAATCGTCTCAGAACATCCCTCTCTACATCATATTAAAAGAACAACTCTTTTAATGCTTATAGTCAATATTCATCCATGCAGGAAGGTTTTTTTCCCCATTCAATGGGTTCTTTTTGCACTCAAACACAGTGTGTTACAGTGCTGGGCCACACCAGGCAGGCGTCCTAGGCAACACCAGGTGCTGCGACAGCTAGCGTCACCTTGAGCATGCGCGTCGGTGTCACATCCCGCGAGATTACTCTGGTGCGCATTTGCATAGGTGCAACAAGAAGATGGGGAGTGAGAGGACCGGACATGGGGAAGCTACAGAGCAGGTATGTGCCTGGCTCCCCCGAAGCTTTGCGCCCTAGGCAAGTGCCTACTCTGCCTATCCCTTGGCCCAGCCTTGGTGTGTTGTGAGGTATAAAAATGTATGACAGGAGTGGTATATATTAAAGGAAAACCCATTTATTAGGCCTGGAAGTGTCAAGGTGGTTACTAGGGATGGCGCGAACTGTTCGCTGGCGAACTTGTTCGCGCGAACATCGGCTGTTCGCGCTCGCTGGATGTTCGCGAATGTCGCGCGACGTTCGCCATTTTGGGTTCACGTTAGTTGGCGCTTTTTTTTTGCCCTCTCACCCCAGACCAGCAGATACATGGCAGCCAGTCAGGAAGCTCTCCCTCCTGGACCACCCCCACACCCCCTGGACCACTCCCCTTCCCTATAAAAACCGAAGCCCTGCAGCCTTTTTTCATTCTGCCTGTGCTGTGTGTGCTTGGAAGAGCTAGTGTAGGGAGAGAGCTGTTAGTTATTTGAGGGACAGTGGATAGTAAGTTTGCTGGCTAGTAATCTATTGTTCTTCAAACAACTGCCATCTAGCTGTGTGAGCTTGTTCACATTCTGTCTAAATATCCATAATATTACCGTCTCCAGAAAAAGCACCTGAGTGACTTTTTTCAAGCAGCCATAATATATTTTACGTAATCCGTATCCACCGATGTAGTAGTGTATACGTTGACCTTGTAGCCATTATTTGCCCTGTAGGCATTTTTTGCCCAGTGTGTTCTTCAAACAACTGCCATCTAGCTGTGTGAGCTTGTTCACATTCTGTCTAAATATCAATAATATTACAGTCTCCACAACCACCTGAGTGACGTTTTTCAAGCAGCAATAATATATTTTACGTAATCCGTATCCACCGCTGTAGTAGTGTATACGTTGACCTTGTAGGCATTGTTTGCCCAGTCTTTAACCAAGTGCCACGTAGCTGTGTGAGCTTTTTCACATTCCGTGTCCAGAAACATCACCTGAGTGACGTAGTGTGATTTCTGCCCTTTACAGCACAATACGCAGCGCTGTGTCAACAATGTATTTTTTAGAAACATTTTTGCCCTTGATCCCCCTCTGGCATGCCACTGTCCAGGTCGTTGCACCCTTTAAACAACTTTAAAATCATTTTTCTGGCCAGAAATGTCTTTTTTAGCTTTTAAAGTTCGCCTTCCCATTGAAGTCTATGGGGTTCGCGACGTTCGCTAACCGTTCGCATTTTTGACGCAAGTTCGCGAATATGTTCGCGAACTTTTTTTCCGACGTTCGCGCCATCCCTAGTGGTTACACCCAAATATAAGATTTTGCATTATAAAAGCACAGTTCATCCTAGACAACTTCACAACTGAGTTTTCATAAAAATCGTCTATGATTATAAATGTAGTTGTTAAAATAACTCTAAGTTTATGAGTTTGTTTTGTATCATGTGAAAGGGAAATGTTGCTTTTTAGCCCTACCCTAGGCTTATTTTTCAGGAGAAGATTAACTGTACAGTCTGCCTTGCCTCTGTTGGAGAAAGTATCGACCTTAGTAGATGGACTGCAGGGCCCTGTGTGATATGTTGTGAAGAAGACTGCCAGCAACGATAACTTGATGTAACAACCACACACCATGGGTGCTAGGATACTCTACTACCCTGGATTCCATTGGCTGATGACTAGGAGCTTATAGGTATGAAACTGCAACAGCAGACGGAAGAACTTTATTCAGTTCTCTAAGTTCTCTGAATGATAAAAGTCAACAGACTTTAATAGCTGTATTTCTTTAGCAGCTTTAAAACAACCTGAGATGACCTGCAAGCGTGTTGTGATTATTATCTGTTAGCCAATAAAAGTACAGTACAAGGATAGGATCCGTTATCCGGAAAAGCCGTTATCCAGAAAATTCCGAATTACGGAAAGGCTGTCTCCCATAGACTCCATTATAAAGAAATAATCCAAATTTTTAAAAAGGATTTCCTTTTTCTCAGTAATAATAAAACAGTGCCTTAGACTTGATCCAAACTAAGATACTGTATAATTAATCCTTATTGGAAGCAGAACCGGTCTATTGGGTTTAATTAATGTTTAAATGATTTTCTAGTAGACTAGAGTAAGTATGAAGATCCAAATTACCGAAAGATCCATTACCCAGAAAACCCCAGGTCATGGCATTCTGGGTAAAGGGTCCCATACCTGTATTACCTTTACACCATTTTTGTTATGTTTTGTCAAAAGGTTTTCCCAGCAGTTCACATTTTTCTTAACTTATAGTATAATGTAGAGAGCGATCTTCAGAGACAATTCGAAATTGGTTTTAATTTTTTTATTTGTAGTTGTTTAGCTTTTTATTTATTAACAGCTCTCCTGTTGGCAATTTCAGCAATCTCTTTGCTAGGGTGAGAATTACCATAACCACCATGCTCTGTTTTGAATACGAGCCTGGAATATGAATGGAGATGGCCTAAATAGAAAGAGTAATAAAAAGTAGCAGCAACATTTACTAATTTACTAAGGGCTGAATTTTAGAAGTAAAAAAACTTTGACCCTCGAAGAATTTTTAAAGGACTTTTTTGATCGAAAATAGACTTATTTCGAATCAAACGATTCTCCACAAAATCCTTTGATTTCTTGGAACTTGGAAAATTTTTCAGGACAGGTTCTGTGAGGTCCCCCATAGGCTAAAATAGGCAATTCGGCAGGTTTAAAGATTTTTAAAGGGCAAGTACTTCAAAATTTTTATTTTTTAATTCTTTCAATTCAAATCCAATTTTGGGCTATTCGATAGTTGAAGTAGCCCACAATTACTTTGAATTAATTCGAATTTTAGAAATTCATATTTTATTCGAATTTTCACTTCATCGTTTAGTAAATGTGCCCCTAAATGTTTAGGCTTACATAGCATTTGTTTATTAGATGGGGTCAGTTACCCCCATTTGAATGCTCAGAAAAAGACAAATAATTAAGAGACTAAAGAACTAAAGTAAATAATGAAGACCAATTGAAAAGTTGCTTAGAATGGGCCATTCTATAACATACTAGAAGTTTACTAAAATCTGTTCAAGGCACATTTTACACAGCTTTTGATCATGTGGTACTAACTATATATAATAGTATGGTGGCCCATGGGGCAGGGCTTCTGCCTGGCAGTGCTGAATTCAATCTGACTTGGGAATCTGAAGTTGTTGCATGTTCTCCCTGCTTCTGTGTGGGTTTCTTCAAGGTACATTGCTTGTCTCCTACATTCCAAAAACACACAGGCAGCTTAATTGGCTTTTGATAGAACTAACCATAGTCTGAATAGGATAGGGACCTTAGATTGTAAGCTCCACTGAGGCAGGAACTGATGCGAATGATGTATAATGACTGTAAAGCACTAGGGAAATGTGTTGGTGCTATATAAATACCAGGAATATAATATTTCCAATTGTTTGTATAAATCATCAGGAGAAAACATGTGTTTCTGTCAGGCAGATATCATTTGTATATATGTTTTCATTCAAAATTCAAAAATGTAACAGAGCCAACCCCTCTAAATAATGTTGCCATTTTGCCATCAAACTTGGGTTGGTGGGCTCTTCACAGATTTGAGAAGGGATGCACTGAGTACACTAGGTGGGCTCAACAGGCAGCTATTGCAAAAGATACACATAGGGACAAATTTACTATTATTCCCCAAAATTAGCTCGACCAAATTTGTAATTCGATAAGCATTCAACCAACAAAATGGTATTCGAGCAGGACTTAGTCTCAGAAGCCTATGGGGAGATTCCTTCGATCATCGAATTATCGAATATCCGATCATTTGATCTATTCGATATTCGATGATCGAAGAGGCCAAATTTGCATATCCAATTTCACGAAAAATTTGTACAATTGGTATTCGATCGAATTCGATCGAACTTCGATCATTTCACATGAATTTCGTAAATCGACCCTTCAACATATTACGGGGGGGGAATGTAATTAAATTCGCAAAGAGCAAAATAATATGCATCAATAAGATTAAAAATCCACATCTCGCAATGTAATATTGTTCCTTAAACTGCATTGCATTGTGAATTTTAATTGAGCATTGCGAATTTTAATTGCGCATTCTTAAGAAGTGCTTGAAGGTGTCGTAATCTTTAGGAGCAAACATAACAACTTTTTCAGTAAGAAGTTTTATTACATTGACGCAAGCTGTAAAATTCGCAAACTCTTTTCCACTGTCGGAAGTGGTCGCTAAACAGGGGTTCAGGTTCGCAAAAACTATATTAAATTCGCACAAAGCAAAAATTGTTCGCACAGAAGCATAACTTTTCGCATTGCCAATAGTTTTAACGTTACCGACTTTTATTTCATTCCCTCATACATGTCTGGTACATTCAGTGCTTGGTTTAGAAGATTAGTATGCAGTTGAAAAAACAATACGCTTAAATGTCTGAATAAATCTAGGACTCATTAGAAGCTTATTTGGCAGGTGAAAAATGTTTCACTTAAATGTTGCAAGTTTGGAATGCTCAGTGCTTGGCTGACAAGCTCAGTAGGTATTAATGGGTTCACTAAGGCTATACTGCATGACCAGGCATATCAACTTACACTTCATCATGGCAAACAACACAGACATTATTCAAGACTTGTTTTGTCATGTGGTTGTATACACCATGTGGTAGATCACCAGTGACATCAGTTCTGGTCCCGACTAGGGTTGCCACCTGGCTAGTATTTTACCGGCATGACCGGTAAAAATGATACTTGACCCCAATTTTATTAATAGGGAAAAAATATAAATATATAGGAAGGCCGGTAGTTTAACCGCATAGGTACCTGGCCAGGTACTGGCTCTGGGTAGAGGGTTGTGTTGGGTGGCTGGTTAGGGATTAGTGGGTACGGGTTGGGCATGGGTTCTTCCAATAGGACCTGTGCAGGACTCTACCATGTGTCAAATGCAGGGTAAAGTGCTTGTAGGTACTTGTATCTAACACAAGTAACGCAAAGCAACTGGACTTGCTGAGAAATTTTAATGAAGACATTTCGCTGCTCATCCGAGCAGCTTCTTCAGTTTAACTTCAGTTCTCGGCATATAGACGCTTCCAACCAGCCAATCGTAACAGCGCATTGTATTTCTTCAAAGACACATCTGAAATTCACAGAGGTGTTGATTCTGTGTACTGTAGTTACTAGGATAAGATTACCAATGTGTCATGCAAGTCCTAGACACAGGTGTTACCAGGGGCGCGCCGACAATGAGTCGAGTTGAGGCACTTGCAGAGTACGCACTTGCGCCGTAGACCCCCCCTACCCCTGTCCGACGCTGGAAAAGTGGCGCCGTCGTGGGGAAGGGGGGGAGGCAAATTCAAGGCTGTTTCAGGCGACGAAGGGCCTGGGATCGCCCCTGGGTGTTATTTGTGAGAGTTACATGAATGGATGTGTGAAGTATTCTAAACCTCCAGGGTACAGATGTTTGAACAGCATTGTATGAAGCAGACAGGTAGTGTCCCATCATATTAACTACACAGAATCAACACCTCTGCGAATTTCAGATGTCACCTCTCTGAAGAGTTACAATGTGCTGTTGTGGTTGGATTGTTGGAAGAGTTTATATGCTGAGAACTTCCCTACACCAGTCAGTTGAACTGAAGAAGCTGCTCGGATGAGCAGTGCAGTCCAGTTGCTTTGAGTTACTTGTGTTATATATACCATGACCTGGATGAATGAGAATCTTCATAGTCATATTGTAGGTACTTGGTTTTGAATGATACATGTGGAAACATTTTTCAGTTTTAGGCAAATACAAAAAGATACACCGAGCCATACCAAATCAAAAACAATCAGCCCTTAGACAATCAGTTCCTTAGGAGGGGAATTTTTTATTTAAAGGCAAAGTAAAACAATTTATGAAATAGAGGGCCCCTACACAGGGCACCCTCCCCAACCATTTAATCAAAGTCCTAAAATGCTCCCCTTGTTATGTATTGCCTATCATTGTAAGGTCACTGGATGTTATTTGTAATTTGCAATTGGTTTTAATTTATTATCTGTCATTTTTTTATTTTTTTATTTAGCCTTTTATTGATCAACTCTCCAATTTGCAATTTCTGCAATCTGGTTGCTAGGATCCAAATTACCATATCAACCATGAATTGATTTACATAAGAGACTGGAATATGAATAGGAGAGGGCTGAATTTAAAGGTGCATAATAAAAAGTAACAATAACAACACATTTGTAGCCTAACAGAGCATTTGTTTTTGATAGGGTTGTGACCTCTGTTTGAAAGCTAGAAAGAGTCAGAAGAGGATAGCAAATTGAAGACCAATTAAAATGTTGCCTAGAATTGGCCATTCTATAGAATGACTAATTCAATCAATTGGTATTTCTTTTTTAATTTGCCTTCTTCTGACTCAACTATCAAACGGGGTCACTGACCCCATTTAAAAGAAATGCTTTATAAGGCTACCAATGTATTGCTATTGTTACTTTTTATTACTTATCTTTAATTGAGACCCTCTCCTATTCATATTCCAGCCTCTTATTCAAACCAGTGCAAGATTGCCAGTGAAATTCAGGCCCTAGCAATCAGATCAGCCAATTAAATCGGGGCAAACCCCTGCAGCTTTATTTATCCAGATGTAATGTTTCGGGGGCAAACCCCTTCTGTTCACCCCGCTTTAATTGGCTTTCTGGCTGCTGATGTTTACATTGTTCCATTTTAGTATATTCCCATGCAGTGGAACATATATAAGAATACATACTAAAATGCCTGTGTCTACGAGCCCTTACGTATGTGCCAAAGCAAATGTGCTAAACAAATCCCTTAACAAGAAAGGGTAACCTAATGCAAATATTAATATTTAATGGGTAGAGGGGCAGCCATATAGTTTTGAAGTTCATGAGAAATAAAAAGTTGAAGAAAGACCTTTTTCACCTGGATTGAATTTTATAACTGTTATTCTACCTCTCTCTCTCTCTCTCTCTCTCTCTCTCTCTCTCTCTCTTTGCTGGTTTTTTCAACTTCTGCTTGCACCAGCTTATCATTTGAATTCTATGTAATGACAAGAGAGTCCGGAGATGACAAAGTAATGAAATCACTTCCAAATGAGAAAGCAGGCAAGAAGCACATTATCCATGTGCTAATGCGCCTCAGCCTTGTCAAACACATTGAACTAGTAAAATGTACCAGACAAAAGTTCATTTTAAAAATCAAGTTGTTTTGAAGAAGCAAATTATTTTAAAGCTGAGTTCAATTATGACTTGTTAGATTTCTGCTTATTATCCCTGATGTTCTAATATAACATTCCAGTCTACAGTATGGTCATTTCGCCATGATGTGACCTTTGAGAACTGCAGTCTCCTTCTGTGAGGCTTACTTTATAAATAAATCTTTTTTTTTATAAGAAATATCCTGTTTTTCTCGCCTCTGGACTTGGCATTGTACAATACTAGACATCAGATATTTATTTTATGACTAGTAGGCTGCCATTTGTAACACATTTAACATATTTCTAAAAGAAAAAGCCAACCTCTGGAAGAACAACAAGTAAAGCCTTTGAGTTGTGAAGTCCCCCCACCAGTTAAATGTCTGAGTCACAAATCCTTTCTGAAGCATAGACAAAGTCTGCTCCTGGTATCTATAATTATTCAATGAAACAGAGAGCATATTGATCTCTAATGTCCAATGTTTACTTTTCCAAATGCATTTAGTGTTTAATGGATTGAAACTACAATACTTCACGGCATGGCACTGCTAGCTATGACTCCGTAATAGCGACCAGCTGATGTAACTCAGACATTTAAGTGTGAGTTATAAAAATAAACTAACTAATCTATGTGCATGTCAATCCCTTTTTGTCATAACACAGCCATACTTAGAGACAGTGCAATAATAAACAGCAAAGTAACCAAGAAGCCTTGGGGTATTATCTAACAACATGGCCAACTAGTATTTTGTAGAGTCTTCTGCAGGTCTACTTATAGGGGCAGAATATCAATGGTCAAATTGAAAATTGAAAACGTGAATTTTCCAGTTTTTTTTTATGGTCAAAACTGTCAAATTTGACTAGGAAGTTATTCAAATTTGATTCACTTTTTTTTAAAAAAAAGTGTTAATTCGATTTTCGATATTTATCATACTCTGGCCCTTTATGAACTCAAATTCAATTATTTGGCACCTAAAACCTGCTGAATTGCTGTTTAAGTCAATGGGAAATGCCCAGGAATCAATTTGGAGTTGTTTGCAGCCTTCGTGACATTTCAGAGAAAAAAATTCGAATCAAATGTGATTCTTATTAGATTTGAGTTTTTGGGTTGATTCTATTCACCCGTTCGATTTTATTGATAAAAATTTCTATTGGTCGAATTTCGAGTTCATGGGAGTTTTGAAAAAGCTCACACAAATTTGAAATTTGAAAACCCTTGATAAATGTGCCTCATACTGTTGAACAATTATTTGGACAGGGATTGGCCAGACATATAAAACCGATGTACAAAATGTTAATAAAGGGGTGATAGGCAAGCAGCACTCTTTTGCAGTATCAGTGCTCCTTGATGCATATAATACTTGTAATGTTCCAGTTTAATCTCAATCCTGACCTACTGTATTCTTACCAGCTACTGTACCTGCCTGACCTCTGCTTGTGATTACACTTGTCTTCATGTATCCCTCTAGTTCTCAGTAATATCTGGTTGTCTTTTATTATTATAACTATTATTATTATAATTATTTTTAGAGCACCAAGATATTGTGCAGCACTGTACAAATAATGTGCTTATACAAAGAAATCCCATGAATTACATACATATAACATACAAAGTTAAATACATAACAACCAGTACTGGTACAAAAGGTGAGGAAGGCCCTGTGCAAAAGAGCTTATAATCTAAAGGAGAAGGAAATGAGACACATGTTATAGGTGCAGCAGGGCCCTGTAATTAACACCTGCCTTGAAGAGGTTTTATTATAAAGACTTTTTTTAATGTGTTATGTGTACAAATGGAAGTGATTAACCAGCATTGATCTCAATATGCTGATGGTCAAAAACCAATTTTGTGATTCAAGGAGTTTACTTTAATGGGAAATCAGTAAAATCCATAGGGAGTGTCAATGTGTGTATCTATTTTTTCAGGACCCTGAACAGTTGATTTTAAATAGGAAAGCATACTATGTATGGACTAAGTGGGGGTGCAATGAGGCTGTGACCACAAAATACAAATAGACAAATACAAGAGATCCTCTGCACTCAACCCATTATCAATATATTAAGGACATTGAAACATTTTCAGGGGAATGTAATACAAGTCGGCAACAGAAAAACTATTCGCAATGCGAAAAGTTATGCCTCTGCGTGAACAAATTTTGCTTTGTGCGAATTTAAAATAGCTTTTGTGTATCTGGAAACTGTTTAGCAACCACTTCCGACGGTGGAAGAAAGTTTGCTAATTTGATATCTTGCGCTAATGCGAAGTCAATGTAATAAAACTTACTGAAAAAGTCATGTTTGCTCCAAAAGGTTACGACACCTTCAAGCACTTCTTAAGAGTGCGCAATTAAAATTCGCAATGCAATTACAGTTTAAGAAACAATATTACATTGCATTTTTATTCTTTTTGGTCCAAATAGTTTTTCTCTTTGCGACCTTAATTACATCCCCCCCTTTGTGCCTTAAGCTGCTAAAAAAAAAATATATTTATATATATATACCTCCATGAAGAAGCCGCACTCACAGGTCTTACAATCGCAAAAGCTTCTATTCGAATTCACTAAGGGCTCCTACACACGGGCGTTTTTGACCTGCGCTCCCCTGTGTTGCGTTTGGCTGCGTTCAGCCGCAGGGGAGCGCAGGTCTAGACGCACCTCATTTTGTTCAAAGAGGTTGTACCCACGAGACGCGTGTAAGCGCCGAACGCAGATTCAGACGCAACATGCTGCATTTTTCCTTCGTTCGGCGCTTACATGCGTTCGTGTGAGTACAGCCCCATTGAAAATAATTGAGTGCGTCTATACCTGCGCTCCCCTGCGTTTGAACGCAGCAAAACGCAACGCAGGGGAGTGCAGGTAAAAACGCCCGTGTGTAGGAGCCCTTACTAACATTTTGGCTGTTCACCCAGCCTTTCTCGCAGCTGGGTGAGCAGCTAAAAAATTAGTAAGTGCATCTGTTTTTTTTGCAATTCTGTGATCTTGCGCAATTTATTGAAAAAACGCCATAAACCAATTTCGGGATTCGAGTTTACTGAAAATTTGTGCATCTGTTTTTAGCACCCTAAACAGTTGCCTTTAAATAGAAAAACACACTGAGGCTCATTAATAAACTCTGGGCAGACTTGTGCAGTAACTCATGGCAACCAATTTAATATCTGCTTTCAATGTTCAACCTTCTACTGGCTGAAGAAAGCTAATCACTGATTGGTTACTATGGGTTACTACAAATTTTCTCATGCTTTATAAATGAGTCCCAGCATGTTCTCTGGTTAGCTAACACTTTTTTGAGGCTTATTCAGTGGGGCAACAATCATTTTTTTTTAAAAGAACAAATGGTGTTCACAGTTCTGCTCATTTGCGGTTTTCCATACATTTTCAACTATTTGAGCAATTATTATTATGATATTTTTGTGAGCCAAAAGAAATGTATTTTTGGCAGACTTCTTTAATTACACTTCTCATTGACTTTTATGATTCCTTGTCAAGTTTTAGTTGGCGTGACTGGAAGTCACACACGATCACAGAACTGCAAAAATATGTTTTTCAGAATATAGAAACATATTGGGTCAAATTGAAAAGCCTGCCATTTTCCCAATCAGTTTCACTTCTATCACATGTATTAACATTTTTGTGACTGTCAAGTAACGTTAATAATAAATGGAAATTTCCCCCTTTTTCTAATTAGTCAAAACACGTCAGACAAATTCTACAATGAATACTAATAATCAACTTGTTACAAATGAATTAAACCTTCCTCTAGTTGATGTGGTCTCACCCACTCAACACCCCTGTTTTAAAAACTGCTACGTATACTTCACATATATGTTTTTCACTTTAAGTTCTCATTTTGTAATGTGAAATATGTCAAAACATGCTAAATTAAGGCAGGCTGCATCGTCACAGGTATCTTATTCATTTAGTTCATAGTAATTAGTATTATAGATGTTCATTTATATTACTGAACTTGCTGACAGTCTTACAAGGAAATGTTACTATTTGACTCGACCTTGATTAATGACTACATTCTTCATTATAATCTCTTGCCATTATTAATAAAGGTAATTGAAAACTAAAGCATAAATTATTGCATATATAAGGTTTTCATCCACTCCTAATGAACATTTGAATAACTGCTACATATAATGCCTTTCACATACTGTTGCTGAAAGGACCAAGCAATGCAGTTTATTTTATATTCATCTGGCATGAGACGATATCCCAAAATTAGCATCAAGGGCATTACTGATATAGAAGGGATTTCCAGTCATTTATCCATTACCTTATGAAATGTTAAAAAGTCATTAACATTCATCTGTTTTTATATTCAAAGAAAATAAATAGTTTTCAAATTATTATTATTTTTTTTTTTAAATAGCAATATTGTAAAAATTATACAGGTGTGGGATTTGTTATCTGGAAACCAATTGTCCAGAAAGCTCCGAATCATGGAAGGGTTGTCTTCTATAGAAAAAAAATGTATTTCCCTTTTCTTTGTAATAATAAAACAGTACCTGGATCCAAGCCAAGTTATAATTAATTCTTATTGGAAGCAAAACCAGCCTATTGGGTTTATTTAATGTTCTAGTAGACTTAAGGTATGAATATCCATATTATAGAAAACTCCAGGTCCAGAGTATTCTGGATAACATGTCCCATACCTGTACATAGGAATTTTCCATAGTCCAGTTATAGAATAATTTCACAAAAAATAATAGTGTTGGGCCCTGTTGGATAGAATGATTTTGGTCACCTCTGAATTTCTAAGAGGTTTACTCAAGAAAACACCAGTGAAACAAAACAGAAGAATATTGATACATCACATACGTCTTAAAATGTGGGGGCAATGCTTTGTTGATACAGAGACTTGTCATTCCGATGAATTTCCTCCAATAGGATTCAGATTCTGTGTGACTGGTGGAGCTCTCCTGCACTTATTCAATCCTTGTTACAGTTAACCCACAGGCTTCCAGAAACATTCTGAAGTGGGGTGCATTCTTGATTGGATTAGCTCTATGTTGAAGGTTCACAGTAACGGGATCTACAGATGCAGTCACTTGGATTTGTGAGTTAAATGCGTTGTGACTCAGGGCTAATTGAAGAAACTGTGTTATCTAAAGTTATCTTAACTCATTTATTGCATTTAACCTTTTCATTAGCATACCAAAGCACCATTGTTTTCAATGGTGAACTCTTTAATTGGATGGGATGCTGTGACACAATATTCTGTGTAAAGTGGGATAAATGAGATAGATGAGTTAAGTCACGACGCATTTAACACACAAATCCAAGTGACTGCATCTGTAAATTTAAAATGGGGATTGAATGATTGAATGGTGAGTGAGTTCCATATTGTAAACATATTTCCTGCACCTGTCACACTTGGGTGCTATGAGATGATTCTGAAGGCATCAATTTCCGATTATAAAAGAGAATATATATATTTCAAAAGTGTTTTCTTTTTAGAATGGAATAAGCTATATGCTGCACTTCTAACATTTGAAGAACTGGAATTTTAGCTGAATAATTGTGCACTGTGTACTAATTAGTGATGTCTACACTGTGGTTCTCCAATTGAAGGAAAGAGACATTGTAGTCCAACAACAGTAAGTGGGCTGAGCAAAAAAAAGCCCTGAATAGAATAAAACTAGGAGCAAAGATCTTTTCCCATCCCCGCTGATATAAAATAGTTGGCAATTTCAGAATTTAATTTATATCCAAATGGTATACCAGATGGAGTCATGCCTGGAGTATGCAGGGATCTCAGTTCCCTTACTTGCCAGAGACATATTTTTATCAGTTGCACATTTAATTGCAGTGCCAGTGAATAGATCTGAAAGATTATAAAAAGGATTTTATAGAAAATGTACTGTGTTCCACAGAACTCCCAACCTGGCATATTCATCATTATTATTATTATTATTATTATCATTATTATCATGTATACTCATCTAAAGGTATTGTACCATAGAAGCCTATGAAATAATGTGGGTCCCTAGAAACAACTCCAGTAATTGGTATCCAATAATTTTGAAACATACTACTGTATATGTAATGTAAGATTTACAAATACTAAAGGGGGAAAATGATGGTTATAAAAAGCAAAGCTGTACTATACATAAAGTGCTATGGTATGTGTGTCTACAACAAAAACAGCAGAGGCTATATGTGTGGGAACCAAGAAGAGTTGAATCGCCTCCAAAACCCTTTGTTCATTAGGCTATCACTAGATGATAGATCTTTTGGTGCCAAACAGATGATCTGAATGTATCTAGTTTTTAGTTCAACCTAATTAACAAATTTTTTCATTCATGAATGGTCAGAATAAGGCACTGGATGTTACAGAGCACAGTGATCAGTGCTCATTAGTTTCTTTCTGAAATAAAAAATGTGCTCTTGGAGGGACACAATGACTGTTGCATCTCCTTGCTTGGGCTCTCCTTAGGAAAGTTCTCTGTCTTCCTGGAACATGGAAAAGAGAAATATTTTAGAAGGAATTAGATGATACAAAGAGCCTGATCAGAGAGATAATTAATGAGAATAATAGGAAAAAATCTTTGGAGTTGGATTCACATCTAGCTGAGAGGCATTGCTAGGCCAACACAATCTTCCGCCCAGGGCAAGTACCACCCTCATCCTGCCCTGGCAACCCTTGCAGCCCCTCTTTTTTTCACCTTCATATCCCCCACCACTTCTCTCCTCCAAACTCACTGTTGTTAAATGAGACAGAAGGAGTTTAACAAGGCAGGTGAGGAACGAGTACAGGGTCCTAGTGCCCCCCTCTCTTGTGTTCAAAGCACATGCCTACCACTAGTTCCAGTCCTGTTCCTTTTTAAACTTCCGATTATAGAGAAAGGCAAGACATAAAAACAATTCATGGACTTTAAAACTATTGCAGATAGTCTCAGATTATCAAAATATATATCCGATTAAAAGCCAGTTCTAATGTGGGCATTCACTTTAAAGACACAATTATTAAACTGTTAAACTTTAGTTTCAAACATCTCTTAGCCATGCAGTACCCTAATTGTGTCCTTCAAATAGTTAAGTAGCCGTCATTTCAAATATTTTATTTTACTGTTTTAAACACTTGGTATTAATCTTAACGAATTAATGGGGATGTATGTTAAATATTTAAACAGAAAAGTGCTATCAAGCCAAGCAGAACTTTTTTTTATCCAGTGGCCTGGATTAGTTACAGTATGATATCTAAATTTATACATTTCATTTTATGCTTAACCAACTCTACAGAAAACAAACCTTGTAAATATACATCGAGCAGTATTAAAGCATGTCTGAAGTCATTCTTATATAACGTTTTCCTGTCCCTCTTTTATGCTCTGAAACCATCATTTTTCATCTTTGCTCAACCTCTGTTATTAGCAGCAAATAACTGTTTGATGTGTTTACGTACCAAGTCAAACAGATCAACTAAATGTCAGTGTAACTGTACAGAAATGCAGCGCCTTTATAATTTAATTAAAATGGCCAGACTTGGTCTTTTTTCTTGTATGCAACAGACTATAAGATTTAGAATGGTGTACAGCATTTAATTAGATGTCAGTGACTTCTACGGCATTCACCACAGCGAATTTCTGAAAATGGAAAATAATTCAAAAGCAAGTCTAAGGTCACATTGTCATTTTCAATTTAGTTTTCCATTCAGACATGGCAAACTGTTTGCCTCATTGGTAGAAATGCATGGAGATGCAAACCAACAAACAAACACAAATGGGCTTTGTTCTAAACCAACAAGTCAACAAAAAGTTAAAAAAAATCCTGCAACTTCTGATTTTACTCCTTGTTACATTACTGTCTGTAAAAAGCCATAAACCCACTCCAAAATAGAATAAAGAAAATAGCAATTCCCATCTACTGATTTCTGAGTATCTGTATACTCCGGTGTTGACCATTGCCTGGACACTGGACCTTTACAGAACTGTTCAACCCTTCTATCCCTTGCTGTGGACTCTTGCTTGCTTTTACCTAACAGTGCCTTATCATCTGCCTTCCTACCTGCTTTATTAACTTCCTGTGCTGAAATAAAGTTTATTTCAGTTTGGAAAACTCTGTGTCTGAGCTCTGTTTCTTTCTTGGTTCCCACTCTTAACTGACCCTTGATGGCACATACACAGCAAAACTATTAAGCAATGGCAAAAGTTCAAGTAAATCCAACAGTAAATTCATTTTTGTTAGTTTTATGACATAAGGCTATTCCTGTGGCTAGTAGAAAGATATTTTAACTTAATGTACATCCCACAGAACATTGTTTTTGGGTTTGCCCCCCAAACTTGGCAAAAAAAAGTTGTTAGCTCAATAACTGCTGATTCTTGTCTGTCTCGTGATAACCTTGCAAAATTCTCTGGTAAGTTGCTGCAGCCTGATCCTTGTGCATAGGATCCTTTCGGAGACTTGTGGTATTTATACAATTGGCCTGCAGAGGTCACTGTGCACATGAGTTATGCTGTGTATACACAGTACTGTCTATACAGTTTTATAGGATAAAGTTGATGTTACTTTTGTGTAATGGCTGCATGAACCTACTAATAAAGCCCTGTTATACTCTGCTCATCCTCAGCTATCAAAACACAGACAATTGTCTCTTCTCTTCTACCTCTGCAGCAGCCAGAAGCTTTTCTTCCAAACCCTGGTGAGCCTACCATACCTTTTACTGATTGGATCTGTATGTTTGAAAATTACATAATTGCAGCTGACCAAGGGGAGATTTCTGCTGCTAGAAAGCGTGCTTTACTCAGCCTTCTCAAAAGAACACAGGAGGCGCTTGCCTGCAGCAACCTCAGGCTTCACAAAATAGCTTCTAATAGCAAAGTAGTGATGGAAGCCTTCTCTCCTCAAGACCATTCAAATGATCTAAGAGACCTAGACTTAGGGGCTGACTCTTTACCAGTGCAAAGGAGCCTTGGACTTCTGTGGGACCTAAAGTCTGATACCTTTGCCTTCCAAGTGAACAGAGAGGAAAAACCCTTCACTTGCAGAGGTGTACTGTCTACAATCAATATCCTGTATGATCCCTTAGGATTCACTGCTCCTGTCACTATGCAAGGTAAAACACTTTTAAGAGACTTAACCCTTGAGACGTCTGACTAGGATACACCACTTGCCCTTGACAAAAGGAATTTGTGGGCAGAGTGGAAGAGTTCCAGCCTTCATGTGTCACACCCATATGCCTCAATTCCTTCTACAGAGGTGCAAAGTCAAAAACTTTGTGTGTTCTCTGATGCGTCTGTCAAAGCCATAGCTGCTGTAGTATACCTCAAAACTGTGGACATCTACGGACAATGCCACATTACGTTTGTATGGGTAAGGCAAAACTGGAACCAATTCCTGAACACACCATACCCAGACTAGAACTCTGTGCTGCCATTCTATCTGTAGAGCTAACTGAACTAATCACAACTGAGATAAACGTAGAGCTCAAACAGACTGTATTCTACACTGACAGCAAGGTAGTGTTGGGTCCCATCTACAATGAAACCATAAGATTTTATGTTTAGGTCAGCAACAGAGTGCTCAGGATCAGGAGATCCACATGCCCAGAACAGTGGCACTATGTACCCACTGACTACAATCCTGCAGACCACGCAACCCGAGCTGTTGTCGCAAGTCAACTTAAAGACATATCTTGGCTCACAGGACCTGCATTCTTGTGTAACACAGATCAAGCCGATCCTGATAGTGAGACATTTGAGCTAGAAGATGCTAATTCAGATGGTGAAATCTGCCCACAAGTATCTACATGTCATACAATTACTACAGACAACCAACTTAAATCCAGAAGATTTAACAGATCCTCAACTTGTAAGTCATTGATCTGAGCTATCACCTGTCTAACCCACATAGCTCTCTCTTTCAAACATACTTCATCAATAAATGTAAATACTTGCAAAGGATGGCATCACTGTAAGAATGCATACACAGTGGCAGAACTACAGCAATCCAAAAATGTCATCAGCCACATTGTGCAATATGAAGTCTATACCAAGGAGATCAGTTGCATTACAAGAAACAAACCTGTTCCCAGAGACAGCACTTTAAGGAAGCTTGACCCATTCCTTGACCAAGCTGGCCTATTGAGAGTAGGAGGCCATCTCAAAAGTGCAAAATTAGGGTTTGAAGATACACATCCTCTAATCCTTCCCGGCCACCACCACATTGCAAGTTTGCTTGTGCGCCACTACCACAATCAAGTCAAACATCTGGGTCGTCTGTTTACAGAAGGAGCTTTACGAGCAGCTGGATTGTGGATATACAGCTGTCCATATAGAGGTCATTGAGACAATGTACACTTCAAGTTTGCCCTCAGACGCTAGGACTCCATTTTACAGTCCATGCCATGGAAGAAGCACACCAGTTTCATCTCTCCTTATGATAGCATAGCTGGTAAGCAGAACAGACTTAAAGTTGCACCAAAACACAGCTGCCAGCAACCCCAGAGGCATTGCTACAGAGACATTTTATGCCAGCTAGTGTTTGATGCTGCAGTCATATGTTCATTTTATATGTTTATATATAGTTCATTGCACAGCAGACTTATTATATTTTCTGTAATTTATTACAGTTACTGAAGAAAGAGAACCTATAAGGCATACTGAGAGAATCAGAAAACTACCTGCAGAGACCAAGGACTATGTGATGAATGTATATTATTGCTTTAAGATGCGTACTGTTTCATTGTTGTTGTTTATTACATTTGCCCAAATGCTTTCCTACTATAGGGGAAATATGTGGTGTTTATACACATGGCCTACAGAGATCACTGTGCACATGAGTTATGCTGTGTATACACAGTACTGTCTATACTGTTTAAATAGGATAGAGTTTATGTTACTGTTGTGTAATGGCTGCATGATCCTGCTAATAAGTCCTGTTATACTCTGGTCATCCTCAGGTATCAAAACACAACAAGACTCTCCCTGCTTGCATGATGTTGTGTGTTTGTAAGGGGTAGATAGTGTATAGTATGTTTATTATATATGTAAACATTGTTTTTGGGTTTGTCCCCCAAACTGGGCAAAAAAAAGTTGTTAGCTCAATAACTGCTGATTCTTGTCTCTCTTATGATAACCTTGCCAAATTCTCTGGTAAGATGCTGCAGTCTGATCCTTGTACATAGGATGTACATGTTGTGTGTGTGTAAGGGGTAGATAGTTTATAGTATGTTTGTATTATATATAAATATTGTTATTTTAGTTCCAGTCACTAAAGGGTGCTGATGGGAAGGGGATCTCCTAAAGCAGGTTCTCCTTTGTGGCACTTAGAGGGGATTTCCCTTGGGATAGTGCCACATTCTCTTTGGCTAAAGGAAAAGACGAGTAAAAGGCACCGGAGAGCCTGAGGTTTGCTGACTCAGTGAGTAGGGTTACCACCTGTACCACAGTTCAGTTTTCTCAGGGTTTTTTGGGTCACTACTGCCTGTTCAGGTTTCATCCTTATGAAACCCCAGCAATAATATGACCAATAACCATCTCTGATGTCAAAACCCCACCCACATGAGGTACAAACACAACCCTAAATGTCATGACCTTACCCCATATGACATTTCTCTGCCCCTTATGCCCTTATCCCATCCCTTGTTCATTTTTTGCAGAAGTCAAAGGAGGCAAGCCTATCAATGAGGTACTTGAAGTAAGTCAACAGTTAGGTTGGCTTTTGGTAGGTTAAGCCCATGGAGCTCACTGTAGTTGGTAGGCCAGGTAGATGTGCATCTGAGGCTCCAAAGAGGAAGAGGCCAGTGCCCCGATGGTACCTTGCCAGGTGTAAAAAAAATTACTAGAAAGGCCTTTGGCCCCTGAGTGCAAGTTTAACCCCTGTCTTTACCATACAGAGCTCTTGGGCTGGAATAGGACAGTAGAAGGGAACCCTCATTTTATTTGTTGATATTTGCTGTACTGGTGAGTGTAAACAAAGTGTTCCTATATTCATGTACAAGACTGTGCGGACCTTCAGTTTATTTTCCTCTGTGTGTAACTACTAAATGCCCTTTGTGTTGTGATGGTGATGTGTACCCTAAAGGGTTAATTCGAAGTATTGGGCACAGACTTATGTGTATGTCATACTGTGTTAGAAAAGGCTCTGCTTCAGTTTGTGTGTGAGGCTAAATATGCTTTTGTATGTGTGTGTTAGAGTGTGATTATAAAAAAGTAAGAATGAATTAAGAAGTAAGGTGCCCCTTTATTAAACCTTGATTTTTAATGGTCCAGTAATAAAAATATAAGAACTCTGAAAAAATCTGAATCTGAAAATACTCCATCTCAAACCTGTTGAGGTCATATAGAAGCCAATGTTTACAAGCTTAAACCTGAATTTGTGTGCTCAGGAAAATGTTTAAATCTTGAATAAAACAAATAGTTTGAATTTGCCTAGGATGCCTCTCATTTATAGACATTGAGCAAATTTGCTCCTGGGCAGTAACCCATGGCAACCAATCAGATTATTACGTTCAGGGGAACTCTGGCTTCCAAACCAAAATTTGATAAATAAGCCCACATAGAACAGAAACCCCTGATATACCCATCACAGATACCTGTTTGTTCAAAAAGTACAACTAAATGCCATTTTCTACACTGAAATCCAGCTGCTGAGCAGTTCTCTTTCTGCATCATTTGAAGCATATAGTACCTCCCAACTGTCCCGTTTTTAGTCCTTCTAATGGTAAGCGTGGGTGAAGGGTGGCAGCACAGAAGCTGAGACAGGAAGGTTAAAATTTCCCCTGCTCGGTACCTAAACAGCTCCCTCTAGTTATGATTCTGTAAGCTGTGATTGACTAAACTGGAAACATGAGTGCAATTTTTATCATATATACTATTGTAGAAGTGAAAACACCCTAACTGAGGTATAATTCCATCTTCCCATTGACTCCAATACATTTCGGCCAGTTTTGCTCATGACTTGCACATCAACATTATATTAAAATAATTTTTAATAATACTATTTATATTAATATACATAATTTTAATATAATGTTCATATATCGGGTACCATTTGCATATATATATATATATATATATATATCCACATACATACTTTTTCAAAGCTCTCTTAATCAGCTGTTGAAATGACTGCATATTATTTAGGTATATTGCGTGCTTGCAAGCTATTTTGCTCCCGCCCCCTGAGATCCTGTATATCTGAAGGGTGGAGATATGTTTATTTTTACCAGGGATTCTGCAGTACATAGTTACTGGGATATTTAACTTCACTATTTCACCGCCATTATGACAAATCACATAGCAACAGCAGGCTCATTTTATCCCAATTAATCATAAAACCATTGACTCTAAAAGAAACTGCATAAGCAGCGTGACCATAAAAAAAAAAATCTATGCAGCTGGGATTAAGCTTTGTTCTTCCATCACAGATAGACCATGCCAAATGCTAAATAAAACATAACAGTTCTTTGGAGAAGAATGTTCATCTGTATAAACATTGAAATAACTGCAATGTGTTCCCTTCTTTTTATTCAGTTTCAAACACATGAAAGTGCAAAGAATTTGGTAAACATTCATCTGTAAGTTTAACTACGTGGGTGAAAGATAAATACAGACATGTTTGAATGCTCATGTAGTTCACAAGCAGGTTTCACACAACTTTTAGATTGGGGCATTGTGTGTCCCTAAAGATTTCAAATGGAATTATTTTTAATGGACTAACATGACTAGTTTTTTTTTTTTTTTTGAACTCTCAGTTCAGCAGCAAAATACAGATGGAAATTGCTCCAATTTGATCAGACAGTTTTGCAGACTTCAAAGGATGCCTTTATTATTCATAATAATAATAATCGCAATGTTAATATTGGGGAAAAGAACCTAGAAAACTGATTGAAAAAAGAATGGATTCAGAAGCAGCAAAAGCAAATGCATAAATATGTTTTTCCCTTGCATTTGAGAATTTAGGCATGTTCTGTTTTGCATCAAGAAGGGGCTAAAAAGTTACATCTTGTACCAAAATTAATAGAATCTGTACATTCAGTCTTTTAAAAAGCTATTTCGCCAGACTTTTGTGATGGTGTGTCTTCCCATAGCAGTCAAGCAGTTCTGCTTTCATTGTCTCACCTGCAGTTCACTTTAAACAGTTAATTAGTGTTTAATTACTTTGATTACTGCCCATTATTGATAAATGAGCTTCATTGTCTCTTCTGCAGACTTACCACAAGCTTATCTATTACAGATATGTGGGGGGATGTAATAAAATTTGGTCATGGGAAAAATATTTGCAATGTGAAAAACGTATACTGTTGCGAATTCCATATCCAGATTGCAGTTTATAGTTTGGGCCAGTGCACAGTGTATGAAATAACATTTTCTTATTGAAAAAGTTATATTTGTGTCAAAAGATTACGCCACCATAAGACACTTAAATTTGCAATGCAAAGAATACTACATTGCAAAATACAAATTTCTATTCTTATTTGACTAAATGTTTTTTTTTTTGTTTGCAACTTTTTTTATATTTCCCCTTTGGTATCTATTTGATATCTATTGCTAGCGGCATAACTACTGGTCCTGTCTTTGGTCAACACTCACAATTTCAAGTTTAAAACCACCAACTCGAATTCCAAATTCAAATAAGAAATGCAAATTTGCATCTGAAATGTATCATCCCTTTACCCTGGAAGCAAATTGAATTCAATAAGTTGCCACCTAAAACCTACCGAGTTCATGTAGAAGTCAATAGCTGCTGACCTATTTGAAGTGGCATAACTACAGGGCCTGCAGAATATCACATCACAGCTGAAAGGATTTTTTTTACTCGCTTGTATGTCTATGAGGAAATACTTGTCTAGAAATGGGGGTGGTGGTGGTGGGTTTACATCCTGGCCACCCAGGCCCAGCCAAGGCTAGTTCCATTACTGCCAATAACTATTATCCAAGAAGAGTCATAAATGATTCCATTTATCATAATGTTCTATGAAAATGAACACCTTCTTATTTATTTTATTTTTTCCTTGTACTGTTACAGGAGAAGGAACAATAAATTTCTTATACACCCCACCCCAGTGGCTCTTATCACTTCCTGCCCTGGGCAAGTGCGCCTCTGAGTCTTAACACAAACCATCAATTTGTGCCACATGAGTATTGTACTGTAGTAAGCACAGTGCTGCAGAAAAGTTTCACTTTAATAGAATTATACACATTAATGGAGGGCACTCCTAAAATTGAAAAAATTTTTAATGCTATATTCTCAATATCAAGCAAAAAGGGAGGTGCAACAAACCAGGGGTATACCTACAACGGGACCCCAATCATCAACATATACCATATGGATGTGCACACAGTGATTAAATACTCAAACTCTGTAAGGGGTGATTGTAAAAACGTATGCTTTACTTGGTATATTCACAATTACAATACAAATATATAACATGTTAAATACAAAAATGTTGGGTAGATCACAGCATAGGTTATAGTATACATACCCCTAAAGGGAAGGCAAGGCAAAAAATGTCAACCTACAAGTAGTGAATACACAAGCCCCAAGTGAGAATACCCCAACGTTTCGGCGCTAAGGCCCCTTGACAAAGGCCTTAGCGCCGAAACGTTGGGGTATTCCCAATATAGTATATGTCTTTAATAGAATTATAACACAAACAGAGATCCATGGGGTGATAGGATAGCTTGTATACTGCCGGTATGGGACTTGCACTTACCATGATCTAAAGAGCTCAATCACAAGGGAACTAGGGCTTAAAGCAAACAGAAAATATTCACGCAGTCAATGTATACAGTAAGTGGTAGCAAATTCCTGCCATTCGCTGCTGGCGAATAAATTTGTGAAAACCACTGCGAAAAAATGGATGCTGGTGTACAAAAATAGATGCCGGCGTTCAAAATGAGACAATGTCGTTGTTTCAAACATTTTGCAGGAAATTCACGAATTTTTCAGCAAAGTAAAATGGGACAAATTCGCCCATCACTAGTAAGGGGCACATTTACTAGGGTCGAAGTGAAAATTTTAATAAAAAAAATTTGAATTTCAAAGTAATTTTTGGCTACCCAAAATTCGCTTTGAACTGAAAAAATTAAAATTTTCTAATTTCAAAGTACTGTCTCTTTTAAAAAATTATAATTTGACACTTCGCCACCTTTAAGTTGCCAAATTGCTATTTTTTTTTTTTGCTATTTCATCCTGGAACCTTAAGGGCCCTTACACACGGGCGTTTTGGACCTGCGCTCCCCTGCGTTGCGTTTGGCTTCGTTCAGCCGCAGGGGAGCGCAGGTTTAGACGCACCTCATTCTTTTCAATGAGGTTGTACCCACGAGACGCGTGTAAGCGCCGAACGCAGGTTCAGACGCAACATGCTGCATTTTTCCTGCGTTCGGCGCCTACATGCGTTCGTGTGAGTACAGCCCCATTGAAAATAATTGAGTGCGTCTATACCTGCGCTCCCCTGCGGCTGAACACAGCGAAACGCAACGCAGGGAAGCGCAGGTAAAAATGCCCGGGTGTAAGGGCCTTTATAGAGATTTTCTGGATATTCGAAGGTTTTTTTAAAAAAATCGTATGAATCTTTCAAATCGAACGATGCATTGGAACACTTCGAATGTTTTCAATTCGATTGAAAACGGACCTATTCGATCCATTTTCAATCGAAAATAGTCTTTTAAAAAAAAATTCCATGGTCGAATTTCGAATTTTTTTAAATTCGAAATTCGACCCTTAGTAAATCTGCCCCAAAGTGATCATTTTATTAAAAAAAGACAGAAGAATGGTGCATGTCCACCATGAAAATTTAAAGAAGGCTTTTAAATGGGTGGTTCATTTTTAAATATGTAATAGAATGGTCAGTGCTAAGCAACTTTTTACTTTGTATTCATTTATTTTTTTAATAGTTTTTTCTAATTATTTGCCTTCCTCTTCTGATATTTTCCAGTTCTCAAATGGGGGCCACTGACCAATCTAAAAAACAAACGCTCTGTAAGGCTACACATTTATTGTTATTTTTATCACTCTTCTGTCTATTCAATGCATGGTTGCTATTGTAGTTTGGACCCTAGCAACCCTATTTCTGAAATTGCAAACTAAAGAGCTGCTGAATAAAAAGCTAAGTAACTCAAAAAGACAACACAAATCATAATAGATTAAAAACTATTCCAAATTGCCTCAGACAATCACACTCTACATCATTTACAAAGGGGAACAACCCCTTTATTACACTGGCTTCAGACATATTCAGACCATTCAGAATGTGCCTTATTTCACTATAAATTTCAATCCTTTCGCAAGGAGATGCATCTAAAATATGTAGCAGAATTATTCTGTATTCATGTCCTGCAAAATGTACATTATGTCATTTTTACTTGCCTAAAGCGGGCACTTCCAATGGTTTAGTTTGGGTTGTCGGCTAAAAGTTTTCTAGCCTAAATTAGGAACGTTGTGTATTTATTCTGTCTTGCGCATACAGTTCTGCTTGCAATGCTTGGAAGTAAGAAAATATAGCATTCACTTACTCTTGATAGAGAGTAGCTTTACTTAGGAAGAAATACACATTCAATTCTTGTTCTTAGTTCTAGAGGGGTTTCAGAGAAAATGTAATATGAAAGATATATCTTCCAGGTTAAAAACAAATTCCTTCTCAGCCTTGCTTGAGATGATCCATACACAGTAAACAAAGGTATGAAATGTTCCATGATAAACAGCTATATTTATATTGGGATGCAGCACATGTATAACAGCCTCTATTTTTCTCATGCCCCTAGTTAACACCCTGTCTTGCCCTCTTCCAGTGATTGACAGTTTTTCCTGAGAACCTACTGCACATGCAGCGCAATGTCAGCTTTGCAAGGATATAATTCCTGTGCGTTTTAGGAAAAATCCCAAATGCTTCATCATATAGAAACAGCATATTTTGTCTGCACTTTTCATTTATAATGGATCCATGGCGCTGGTGTTACTTGGATCATTCATATGTAACAGAAGGAATGTTGGAATAATATCATATTACTAAATAAAACAAAAGGAAAAATGTAATAAAACTGAGAGCTGGCAGAAGAACACAGATGACAAAACAATAAAAGATTGATCTTTGACTTGTTTCTCTTATTATTATCTGCAATTAAATCATTTGAAAGTAATGGTGGTTATTTAGAGATGCACCAGTTTAAAGAACCAATGCTATAAAACAATATACAGAATGTAATTATTAATATTTTTGGCTTTAAAACATTTAAGGGTAAGGAACATGTGGCCAGCTCAATGTGAAATGCATACAGGTGCCATATCAGGCACGAAAACAGTAAAAAGATTGAAAGCACAAATAGTGATTATTTTAGTCCTTCCCTGGTTAAACCAATAGAAACCCAAATTGGAAGCTTTTAGCCTGCTTTTACCTCCTCTCCCTAACTGCTCGCTCTTAAGTAGGAGTGGCTGGGAAGGGGGGATTTATCCACAGCTACAGAAGAAGCAGACCCTTTGGTCCTTGGGGTCCTCTGCAACTATGGGGTCTGATTTCTCTACTCTTATACCACTGCTTGGTACCCAGGTTTATACCTTAATATCACACTTTATTAATTGCCCACGGGTGACTTACATTTAGCTAAATAGTGTAAGAGAATAAAATTCTGTGTATGCAAATTCCCCTGAGAGCCCCCTGACTCGAATGGATTTTGTTCTCAAGCTAGCCTTGGTAACTAGTTCAAATAACGAAAAGATCTGTGTTTCAACCACCTCTCAGAACCCTTGCGGCAGGGTGCAGTGCAGCCCAGAAGCCACTATACAATAGAAAAGAAATCACTGCAGCACCTCTTTGTTGCAAAAGTGAAATGTGGTGTCAGAAAAACAGGCAACATTTCAAGCTTAATTCACCCTTTCTCAAACCTCAGGCTTGAGAAAGGGTGAGATTAAGCCAGAAACATAGCCATGGTAAGTAGTACCCTGGCCTTGAAGCAGAACCACCTTTTTGGCTCTAAGAGCAGTTTTGTTCTGTGCTGTGGAGCGATATCTCTATGCTTTTCCATCTGTATCAAAAGGTATAATTGCTAGGGGTGTCAAAATATTAAGAATGCCTCAGTGATTATAATTGCTTACATGATACCCTGGGGTAGTACTCCTTTTAGCAGAAACTGCAGCACCTTGGGGTATTTCTGTAGAAATTAATTCACTGCAACTATTTTGTTGTCTTTTCTCCCATCCTAGGCAGGCACAAAGGAAGCGTGAAGAGGCCATTTGATGTGTCTGATTATGACTTTCCCTCTACTGCGCTTATGCCTGCCTAGACCAGAATAAAGAGAGAACGGAAGTAGCCAAAGAAATTTTGTTGATTAGCTTCTACAGTACAAACCCCAGGACAGTTTAGTTTATAGTGAACACAAGAACAAGCCAGGTTTAGAGGGAAGTACAATTTTGGCTGTGGTTATGGTTATACCATTAGTTCTCCTTTAAGCATGCAACCAATGGAATTACTGAATATTTTACATGATATAATTATTTGAATATGATAGCAACACCAAAAAATAATTAATGTCTTGGGATGACATTAAAGGTAATTGCAATCCAAAAAATACAATCAATAACACAAAAAAAGTAACTTAAAGGTAAACTACCCCACAACCAAACAAAAAAAGAGATACATAGTGCCATATAAGAGTATTATACAATAATGTGATATTTGATACAAACAGGTCCATTTGAACAGAAACCACTTCCTTGACATTCTGTAGGCCCTCCACAAAATCTAGCAATCCTTACACCAGATATGATTGGCTCATAGAGTGTGTGCTTATGTATACACTATACAGACAATCAATTATGGACAGCACACAATTGAAAAAAATAAAAACCTTTATATTACATCTAGGGATGCACCAAATCCAGGATTCGGTTCGGGATTCGTCCAGGATTCGTCCTGTTTCAGAAGGATTCAGATTCGGCCAAATCCTTCTGCCTGGCTGAACCGAATCAGAATTTGCATATGCAGATTAGGGCCAGGGAGGGAAATCACATGACTTTTTGGCACAAAACAAGGAAGTAAAAAATGTTTTCCCCTTCCTACCCATAATTTACACATGCAAATTAGGATTCAGTTCGGTATTCGGCCGAATCATTTGGGGGTTCGGCCAAATCCAAAATAGTGGATTTGGTGCATCCCTAAGTACATCAGCATTAATGTTTCAAGACATATTTTGCTTAGCATATATTGCGTATAAGTGAGTACCTATTTCTGTTTTTTAAGAAAAGATTAATATTAACTATTAAGTCTGGGCAGCCATCTACAAAAAAAGATACAGCAGAACTGTAAAGAAGAAAACTAGAGCAGGTACAGTAAGGGAAGATACATATATCATTCAACATTTCACAATTTAGCAAAGTATCACCTTAAAGGGGATACATTCCTAATTCTGAAATCACGAATACAGCTCAATACATAAATATGTCAAGCTGACATTTTAGGGCAAACCAGGTAAATTGAGGAGGAGAGAAAGGAGAATCAGCTATTAATATACCAAAGGTTTGAGGGCATGTATGACATGGAATTATTTCCTGTAACATGTAGATAAACTATGGTAATGTGTCATAATTTGTTTCAGTTCAAAAATAAGCTGTATGTCTTTATTAGCTTATTAGCATTGACTGAGCAGACTATTCGTTTTTGGGTCAGAAAGGATCAAATTGGTAGCTGGCCTTTAGGGTGTTTTGATTGCATTTCTCTGGAACTAGAGGGTTTAATCTCAGATGATAACCAACAACTTTAGTACTGTTTAACAGACAACACACTATTATGTGTGTACAGCATAGAAAAGTGGTGAATTAAAAATAACCATACCAGTGCTGCAGTGACTTGACACAACATTGCCTTGAAGTTGTATAGATATGTGATGTGTAACAGTGTAAGACCTTTAATAGACATGGACATACTGTACTGAACTGGGACAAGCCAAAATGAGAAGCTACAAAGATAATCCTGATTTGTTACCAATGTGTTATCAGTATTTTATTACAATAGGTCAATAAGTCTCCAATGTTCCATGTATAACATCAAAAAGTGTAACTTTATAGTTACTTTGTTGGACTGAACACCTTAGTTCTTCAAAAACAATACCTGTGTTCAAAAAGCTCAATAAATAAGGCATCTATTGCAAATACATTTTGTAAAATAAGTTAACAGTTTATATTATTTCTTGTAAAGGTACTAAACATTGCAGACCAATGGCATGGATTTCAAAATTTGTTTTTCTATAGTTTATATTTGTCTGAGAATAATATACTTTTTGACAGCACCAGTCCTATTTCACATATTATTTCACCGTAACATTGAGTAGATAGACGTTACATTTGGACACTTTCTGTCTTGACACAATTAATTAATTAATTAATTAATTAATTAATTAATTAAAGCTTTTGGTGCTTGATGTAACCGTCTCTTCAACAAAATGTCCCCTTTCCAATCTTATTTTTCTAAATCAGAACTTATTTTTTTCATTATCCCCCAGGAGGTACACAATAGGCAAACATTTTGCAAAACCAATAAGGCATCTATTGGAAATACATTTTGTTTTCATTAAAAAAAATAAGTTAACAGTTTATATTATTTCTTGTAAAGGTACTAAACATTGCAGACCAATGGCATGGGTTTCAAAATTTGCTTTTCTATAGGTTATATTTGTCTGAGAATAATATACTTTTTGACAGCACCAGTCCTATTTCACATATTATTTCACCGTAACATTGAGTAGATAGACATGTTACATTTGGACACTTTCTGCCTTGACATAATTAATTCATTCATTCATTCATTCATTCATTCATTCATTCATTAAAGCTTTTGGTGCTTGATGTAACTGTCCCTTTAACAAAATGTCCCCTTTCCAATCTTATTTTTCTAAATCAGAACTTATTTTTTTCATTATCCCCCAGGAGGTACACAATAGGCAAACATTTTGCAAAACCAGAAGATTCAGATGGCAACCTCCCCTGTCACAAGATATCTTGAAAACACAAAAAGACAGAGACGTGAGGAGGGAAACAACTAAGATCTAACAAAGTCAAATTGCAAGTAATTGCACAATCTTGGAAAAATGCCGAAAGAATACTTCTGAGAATATATCATATTGTTGTTATGCAGATGAAGTACAGAAGAAAGTGACTAATAATCACAAATTCTGGTCTCATGACCTATGATACCGCATGACTTCTTTTGTTATTATTGTCTGCAGTATCTGGGCAATGAATATCATAATAATGAATGATCTATGTAAAATTTTCTTTATTAATTACAAGTTCTTTAAATAACAGAGTACAGAAGAAAAAATAACAGAGTACAGAAGAAAAAGGTAGGATGCATCTATAAGGAACAAGGAAGAAGAGGAGCCCAGCTCTAGTTTGTACATCAGTATAGCTATATATATAAGTGGGACATTTTATGCCAGTCATCCATTCAACAACTTTGTCACTTCCCAATTAATTAAGGACACAGAGGCCTAAAATTACTGGTGTGTGGCAATTCATTTGGAAGAAGGATTATTAGGAAAAAAGTTATTCTTCTGTTTGCATATCCCCAAAATATAGGGTCCTGGGGTGAAAGCTACACATGCTTTAGACAAAGGTTTCTCATCAATAAACATAAATTCCTGTTGAGATTTGATTACATTCCCAAAGTTAAAGGGCAATAATATATCCAGGTAATTCCTAGCAGCCCAAGAATAGAGAACAGTGGAAAAAATTGCCCAAGTCAAAAGACAGGTGTTCATGAAGTAGAAGGTTCTGAGAGAATCTGGTTGACTGGGGCAGTTCGTGTGTTCTTGGGTGTGACCTTACTTAACCGACAACTATGTAATACAGTATGAGAGCAACACTAACCAGGAGCATGCACAGAACCGGTTTGTCTTCAGCTGTGCATGTTTCTGCTTAGCAATCACTGCTAAAGAACCAAGGAAAGGAAGAAGACACAACATGAAGGCCACTAACCCTGTTCGCCTTTGGTACCACTTGGAGGGACACACAAAAAAACTTTAAAACCCACAGGCATCTTGGCTACAACTGTAGGTTGGCCAGGATAGCTCTGAGTACATCACAGTACCAAGTTTGTGTTAAGGGTTACATTCTAACATTATTCTATTTTCTATTCTAGGTTAAGGACTTTGTTTATTCCATGCTCAAAGTTGCATCAACTTGGAACCTCCAGCTGGAGGTATTTCATTTCTTGTACTCATGTGCTCATATTTGTCTAAGAACTCGAAGGCATTTATAAACAAAATGTAATTAGCAAGGCTTTACTAATTGCATATTGATTGCATGCAAAATGCTTTGATCTTCACTGAGTCCTGCTGCGTTTCCTTTAGATTCGTTTAAAGGGAATTTGCCCTGTTTCTACTGTTAGTTTCAGGATATTAAGGTCGCGAGCACATTAACAGATTGGATCATGCTTGTGCAAACGATAATATATAATTATAGAATCATCAGTGATATATATATATTCTGAGTCAAAGTAATTTGTATGCAAATAAGCAAATCTGTCTCTATTATCGCTTTACATGGTATATACTTGTACAATCAGAACTGATGATCAACGCAAAGCAATCATTATCTCAACCTAATCAGCAGAAGATGTAAAAATCAAGCTGTTCTATGGAAGAGGAATGAAAAAAATGCAGATACATACACAAGAATTTCAATCCATGAAAGCTACATATTGGGAGAATTCTCTCTTGAGGCATTTGGCAGCTTTTCCGAAAATGCAGAAACACTGGGGTACATCTAGGGGTTTATTTACTATTCTGAAATAATCTCATAATTAAAATAAAAAAAGCTCTACCAAACTATTATTTAACCTAATTAAAATAACTTGAATAAATCGGATCAGGAAAACGCCCTAAATTTATTGGATTATTGGGCTAAACACAGTGCAAACCATGATGTTCCTAACCATAGGATAGGAACATTTACCATTGACTTATACATAACCTTGACAGGTCTGAGGTGGTGGATTTTCAGATTCAGGCTTTTTGCAGCATCAGGGTACAATAAATATAGAAAAATTTGACTTTCAAAAAAACATTTTCCATGAGTTTTTGCCCCAAAAATCCAGACTAGATAAAGTTGAGTAAGTAAATAACCCCCCTTATGTCTGAAAGCATTGCGCAACCCTAATTTATAATGGATTTGTATTTATTTCAAATGAATGTACTGTGGATTTCCTAAACCTATGTCATGTAAAAGAGAAGACTTTTGGGCCATTTCTATAGAATTGAAGGAAAGGGTCTTCAAGCATTTCATGATTCTTCACAATAACTATTGTGCCAGTGGCTTTAAAGTGAACCTTATTTCTGAGCAAAATCTTCACAAGAGATCACTGACTAACAGGGCCGGATTTTCATAGTGGGCGTCCCTAGGCCCACTGTCCTTTGTCTCCCCTGTCCACTCCCTTTTATTTGCTCAAATTTTCATCATCAGGACGAAACAATGGATATTGGCACATGGGAAATTTTAATTTCTGAACCAATGTGGGTGTGGTTGGGCAGCATCCCGCCCCTAAAATCCTGCCGCCCTAAACCCGGGCCTAGGTGACCTCTCCACAAATCCGGGCCTGCTGACTAAATGTCACTGGCTCATTACACAGCCTTTACACAATGTATCTCCTTGGTGGTTCATGCAACTGCTTATAATAAGTTGTCCTGTACCACACATTTGTTTTGCATTCTATCATACAAATACTATTACAGGCTAATCTAAGGGTCCCTCTTAGTGTACCCGTAAACCCCAAAAAATATTCAAAACCATATTTTATCACATTAGTCAAGCAAAATGAACATTAATTACACTATATGAATTATTTGATTCTCGTTTTCTTCAGTCTGGGAATTCATAATTATAACAAGCAGGCAGGAGCCATTTTGTGGACACTGTTATTAAGTCAAGCCTTGTATCATCTCAGAATCTTGTTTGTGCCCCATAATGGGGGACCTGATGTCTATCCCCATGTCCTGGCTACACAATTAAATGGTTAAGAGAACAGGGGGAATGTGTGGAGAGCAGTGGCATCTAGGAAGTGCTGAGGCATAGAGGAGTGGCAGACAATATTTGATTGACAGCTGAGATTTTTAAATGAGCTTAAAACAGCTATGAATGCTTTGATAAAAATTTGAAATAGGATTTCATGTTTAATTTGAAAAGGACTTTTATTATACAGATTTTTGTGTCTGGGTGTTTCCCTTGCTTCTTGTGACTAAGGCCTTCTGTTTCAGGCTTCCTGGTATCATTCCTTTTCCACCATAGAATTGTTGTTTTAAACTGAAAAGTTCTTGCCCAATTTTCAACTCTTGTAAAAATAAAAAAGAGGCCTATTCCTTAATTGTTCATGAAATCTTTCTTTGCACTTATTTTCAGTATTTATCTTGCTATTTAATGTTTACTAACTTTTTTGTGCATGCAACTTTAAGAGTTTTAGAGATTGAGTTTTTTAGTTTTTAATTCCTCTTTACTTCTTATAACTCTTTCTGAAGCAGGTAATGCAAGGAAACAATATTGTGCTCACACAGCAGAAACTCTGAGTTAGATAGTGTTCACCATCCAAGTTGATTTCCAAAGTACTCTAATTGGTCTTCAGTGTCACAAAGTCCTCCAGCTTTAGATGAAGTGGAGAAAGTGCATCTTTGTTCTCCAAAGCTCTCACTTCAAATTGGTACAGTATCTAATTTTTGCACTTTGCACCCTTCCTCATACTTATTAAATTAGCTCTGATATCTCAATGAAAGGGTGTAAAAGAAGAAAGACAAGTAAAAAGTGCTTTAAATCTTGAAAGTAGTATGAACAGAGCAAGGAACACCATGTGGTTTCAATAAAATGCTGGCAGCTCTGTGATTTATATATGACTATATGTCTCATTTACAAGATATTTGCAAAGTGTAAGGTGCAATATTAACAATCAATCTGTCACTTTTTGACAGACAATGTTCAACAAACAGTAATTTATTTTTTCTGTGTCCCTTTTATTTTTATTACTCGCCATGGAGGACACTTTTACCTGTGGTATATCTGATTGCTGGGGATGGTTGTAATTATTATAGACAAAGACTATAGTATAGTGGGAATTCATTCAGATGGTAGCCTTAGCAATAACTTCTCAAAGTATCAAGGCAATGGCATCCAGGTAACTTTAATAGAAATCAGTTTAATTCACAAAGGAGTTTACAAGAGAGCAGTAGCATTTAACAATGTGTAACAAAAGTAACAGAAACTTACAGTTCTTGTTCATTAGGCAGCCCAGCCTGGTTCAATGGCTGCCTTCGCAACACAGGTCTTGCTCATTATATCAAAGTTTTAGCTCCACTCAGGCAATTCACTCAGTCTCCCACAAACATAGCACAATAGTATCTCCAATCTCTTTCTCAAAGCAGCATTTAAATAATTAAGCTGGGGTTCAATAAAGCAGTGACCACAGTTTAACACTATAATCATCTGCAAGTATGCATATTTAGATTTGTAGCTTTATTCTAATTTAGGTTACCCTAGAGGCTGATTAAGTAACCCACGATTTTTTTCTGATCATGCTTTTTGAAGCCAAAAATCCAAAAAAAACTGGAAAAAGTTCTACTTTTTCAAGATTTGTATCCATCAAAATTGCAACTGTAGCGCTATAGTAAACTGCTGTGACAGGAGTCAGTTTTAGCTACTTTTAAATGGTATTATACCACAAATGAAACCCTCCTTTCTCGGGGATGAGCCCTCGCAGAGGGGTGGAGGAAGGATATAGTAGAACTGTAACTAGGTGCAAGTGCACAATAAGGTGGGCGCCAGTGATTCTTTATGCTTAACCAAAATAGTATTCATTGAACAGTAGAGCAATAGCAATCACCACATTGGAGTAAAGAGCATACTTATACACAGGACTGGACTGAGAATCAAAATAGGCCCTGGCATTTCAGGTACACAGAGGCCCAATCAGCCCACATAGAGGCCCAAACAGTCCCCACCAGCCCACTAAATACTGACTTTCTATGGGACCTTATAGCAGCCCATCTGGCATTTGCCCTAACCCACATATTGCCAGTCCGGGCCTGCTTATACAGTTGTAGAGCATCAGTACAGATCACACAGCATAAAGGAGCATATACTCACAGCACCACACATGGGCTGGATCCCTTCAGGCAAGGGTTCAGCTTTGAATGAGGAAAGGTAAGAACCAGGTTTCAGCCTTTTCCCTAAGTGGAACCTGAGGGGAACCCCTATCCCTAGGTCTGTGCACTACCTCAGGGTTATTTGTACCCGGGATCTTAAGCCCTCTATACCTCCTAGTATAGCTGTACTTTACTAGGGCCTTTGCGCCTAGGGATCCATTCCCTTCAAGCCTGCAAGGTTGGGCTAAAACAATGAACACTGACCACATGTTTCCCAAGACCTTTATACTTTTACACAGTGCCATCTAGTTTACACTGTGATAACTTTAGGGGATTACATAAGCACTAGGTCCCCATTAGGACCCATTTGGTGTCCATATTATCAGGAATGTGCCTGTTAGAAATATGTGAGGGTGTCTAATTTTCACATCCCTACACAACAATTCCGAGTACAAAAATACTTTTTTTTGTGACTTTTCTGTGACTTTTCTCATTCATTCTTTTTTTATTTTTTTAAATAAATTTCATGACATTTGTAGTTTTAGAGAAAGTGAGGTTAGTTGTGGTTTCAAAAATCTCTAAAACCACTAAAATATGTCTTTTGATCAATAGGCCTCCATGGATAGCGAATGTGGTGCAGCTGTATTAATGGAGGGGAGATGGCGTGGGAAGAGTTGGTTGGCTGTAGTGGTAACGTTGGCGACATAGCAAAACAGTGCAGCCAGTACTAACATTACGTGTTTTCACAGTTTATTTGTGAAACTTTTCATTGTACTGACCTCATTCATTTAATTTGTGTGCAGAAGGAAATGTAACAGTCACAGCAGGATTGCTTTGCATTCTATAAACTCCATCAAACTTAATTGCTAACTGCGATGAGTGAGCTTCTCTAACTATAGTCTTGAGTACCCTGTTGTATATTCAAGTAGCTCCCTTCGATACTTTAATTGGTTTAGCCAAAGATGAAATTATTACAGCATTCTTCCTAAAGACACAGCTAAGAGGGTCAAGTGGGTATTTAACACAAGCAATGCACATTTACAATCAAAAGACATTTCTGCAGAGACCATAGGACTCATTATTTAAGCTCAGAGAGGATAATGGACTCTGCAGCCCCATGACTTTTTTCTACTGCACATTGAGCATTCCATGAACTAGTCCCTTATGCTGAAGTGTCTCACACTATGTTTGTTTATGCTTTCCAAATAAGACCAACTGATTTAGTAAATATAAAAAGTGTTAGATAAACAACTATCAACAACTATCATGAAACTTTCTGGGTGATGCAATACAATGTATTATACATTATGATCAAATAATAGATCAATATTATTAATATATATACAGTATGTATATATGTGTGTATATATATTATTTTGGGGATATATAGAGGCCTGTTTATCAAAGGTCTAATTTTAGTAGTATTAGAGTTTTCTGAACCCACAAATAATCTAATTTCTATGAATATCAGTCATTTAGCAAAAAATCAGAACAGAAATTGCAGGAATAGGAAAAATTGCAGAAATGTCTCAAAAACCGAAGGTTTTTGACTTGTTGCACAATAACAATTACTTTTTTGTATTGTTGCATGAAAGTCAGTGCCAAAAACACTTGAAAACCCCAAAAATCCCAAAACAAAGAAAGATCTTCCAGTTTTAAATGGGACATTTGTCATTGACTTAGATTTAACAGGTTTTAGCTGGAGTTGTGACAGTCTTGTAGCATACTAAATCCAGGAAGAGTTGTGCTTTTTTTATTCCGTGACTTTTTCATGACTACTAAAAAGTTGTGCTTTACTAATTTCTCCCCATACTGTGTGTAGGAGTAGTATATATATATATATATATATATATATATATATATATATATATGAGTAGATCTAATTTATACTATAGTATATATGTAGTGTAGATAGATGATAGATTGTAGATACATAGATAGATGATAGATAGATTGTAGCTAGATCACAAAATGTATTTTACGTTAGTAGATACTTAAGTGTATGCTGTATAAACTAGGTATTCTAGACAGTATGCTTTTCAAAACCAAGCTGGACAATTTTAGCTTTAAAAAGAATAATAAGCAGTAATTACTGATGATGCCACTTGCAAATGTGGTCTCCAAGGATCACTTCTGAGACACTTGAGATGCATTAGCGTCATGAAATGCACATTATTATTCTGTAGCTGCTATCATTTGTAGATAAATAATCATTTCTATTTTTGGAGCATGTGTAGGTTTCACTTTTACATCTAACACTGAGTACGGGGGCTACAAAGAAATTGCTTTTGAATACTAATAGGATATAAGAAGAATTAAACACTACATGTAAAAAAAAAGTGATTTCATTAGGAAATAATATGGAGTTTAGTAATATTGAAATAACCAATTGGAAGCTTTCCTTTGCTTTGGATCTACATGATATTATCCATTATAAGGAGGATATAATAGATTACAGAAGATTGCTGATTTAGTGATTAAGCAGACTTCCCATGAAGAGCAATCCTATTACATTAAGAAGCTTGTGTACATAGGTTACATTAGAGAGATTCACTACCTGAAATCCAGTTTAAACATTTTTTTTTTTCCTTCTTCTCATTTTGGCTACTTCATTCTCTGCTTTCAGAAATATAACAAATGCTTTGCTGTTTCTTATAATTTACTTTTACTTACTAACATTTGATACTTCATATTAAGCGTACAAAGAAATATATCAGACCAAACATTTTCTGCCCCAGTCATACCATCAGTAATGAAAACAAATGCACTGAGCAGTGACCACAATGGGGGGGGGGGG
>CM044431.1:42582604-42716520 GCA_024363595.1 Xenopus borealis | reverse complement strand
GTATAGTGATTCAGATGAACTGATCTGGGGGGTTAGGATATGTATAGTGATTCAGATGAACTGATCTGGAGGGCTAGGATATGTATAGTGATTCAGATGAACTGATCTGGGGGGTTAGGATATGTATAGTGATTCAGATGAATTGATCTGTCATTTTGGAAAACACCAAGTGCTTTAGGTACTTGGACATGGAAGCTCAAACTTAAAGTGAAATTTTCAGTCGAGACAAGTGCAGTTATTTGTACAGTCTGCATTACGTTTCATCATATGTCATGATGACATGAAATTAAATATGACAAAGGCAAAACATCCAAAGGTTAAGGAGATGAAGAATTTCAGAAACCCAAGTAATTAGCTTATCATAATCAAACTATTAAAAGAAGAAAGAACACCTGTTCTAATGTATAGACTGAATATAGTGTGTAGGGATGTGAAATATCTAACATTTTTATCGTTGGCAGGTAGGTACATAGTGATGACCTGTTCTCTGCATGTTGAAGATATTCCCCCATTGGTTAAAGAATATTTATGAATGGCCTTTATGCTGTTGAAAAGAGGGGAAGGTTTGCCATGTGCCAGGCTCTTGGTACTGAGGCTCAAGAGGTTGAAATAGGCCTCACTTTTGTATTAAGCTGGGATACCAGGACCACATGAACAAAGAGTAGAGGTTGGTAGCCAGACCCTATTACAGTAGGAAGGGAAAAGACAATTAGGTTGAGCGAGTTTGTTTTTTAAGCAAAATGCACTAGTGAATAGTTAAAATTTGATTCTAGTTTTAAAAAAATATGAATTAGATTTTCTAAATTTATCATGTACTGGCCCATTTCTACTTTGACTATTCACCACCTTAGACCTGCCGAATTGCTGTTTGAGCCTATGGGGGACATCCTGGGATCAATTTGGAGTTGTTTGCAGCTTTCCTGAAAATAGAGTTTTTTTTTCGTACAAAAAAAATCAAATCAAATTTGAGTCAAATTCTAAGTTTTTGGGTCATTTCCATTTACCCAAGTTTTAAAAATTAAAATTTTTAAGAGTTTTAAGAAATTAAGATTGGTCGAATTTATGGGGCAGATTAAAACTCCTATGAACTCTAAATTCAACCCTTGATAAATCTGCTCCTTAATGTCAATTGCAGGCAAGCACACTGCTTTTCACTTACAAATAGTTGAGCTGGGCCCCAGTGCATCTGTCCTGCCTTTTCTTGGGAATCTTAGAGCTGCTGTCACACTTAACATGTTGATAATTCCATGATTCCCAAGGGGGTAGACTGGCACCCAGACACTAATACTGTATTTGACACTTGCTGGAAGTGATGCAACCCCCACTCTAAAAATGCTAGCTACAACTTGCACTGGATTCATGAAAGTGTACATGTACAATAGTGGTCTTTTGTGAGACATTGCATGCAATTGTGATGGATACAAGCCTGCAAGCTTCCTTAGTGGCATGGTCATTCTGGGAATATACGCTAAAATTGTGCCAATTTGTGTCTAAAAAAGTTCACTTTGCACTCTGAATCTCATAAGTAAATGCACTTTCCAGTGTCATGTTAGGGAAGGAGACAGTATTCACTTTCACAATATTGAACTCTTCAGTATTGGTGGCAGGGCCAGAACTAGGGGTAAGTAGAGTAGGCACGTGCCTAGGGCCAGTCCCGGATTTGTGGTAAGGCCACCTAGGCCTGGGCCCAGGGTGGCAGGATTTTAGGGGGCGGCATGCTGCCCAGCCACACCCCCATTGGTTCAGAAACACTGGGGATATGCAGAAAATACGATCATTTTTTAAATTTCCAATGCGCCAATCCCCATTGCTCCAGTCCTGATTTATTTGTAAATAAAGGGCAGAGTATGGGGTTGATGAATGGCAGTGGGCCTAGGGGCGCCTCTGTGTAAATCCGGCCCTGCCTAGGGCGCAAAGCTGTGGGGGCACCAGGCACGCAACTTCTCTGTTGCCTACCCAATGTCCAGACCCCTCTCTCCCAGCAGCTTCTCGTTGAGTGGTGCTTTGGCACATGCCTGGTTCGATGCGCACGTCACTTTGCTCATGCGCGCAAGCTGTAATTTTGGGCATCCAGCCACTGCCAGGACCAGACAGGTTGCCTAGGGTTCTTGTCCAGCCTGGCCCAGCTCTGGTGGAATCACATTATAGCTTATTGTCCAGTTGCATTGTTTTAGTTTTGAAATCTGACATTGGGCTAGACATTTTGTCAATTTTCCAGCTGCCCCTGGTCATGTGACTTGTGCCAGCACTTTTGGAGGGAACTGCTTTCTGGCAGGCTGTTGTTTTTTCTTCACAATGTAACTGAATGGAAAGCAGTGGGACATGGATTTTTACTATTGAGTGCTGTTCTTAAGGCTAGGGATAGACAGGGAGATTCGGGGAGATTCAGTCGCCTGGTGTTTAATAGCAGGCGACAATCTCCCCGAACGTCCTTCTCCCTGTCCGTCGCTAGTTGAAATGTAAAAGAGCCGGCTCTGTGCACACGCGGTGCGGCGATTTCCGGAATCGCCCGAAGTTACTTTGTGAGGAAACTTCGGGCGATTCCGGAAATCGCCGCACCGCGTGTGCATAGAGCTGGCGCTTTTACATTTCAACTAGCGACGGACAGGGAGAAGGACGTTTGGGGAGATTGTCGCCTGCTATTAAACGCCAGGCGACTGAATCTCCCCGAATCTCCCTGTCTGTCCCTAGCCTAAATCTACCAGGCAACTGTTATCTTGTGTTAGGGAGCTGTTATCTGGTTACCTTCCCATTGTTTTGTTGTTAGGCTGCTGGGGGGAAAAAGGGAGGGGTGATATCACTCCAACTTGCAATACAACATTAAAAAGTGATTGAAGTTTATCAGAGCACAAGTCACATGACTTGGGGCAGCTGGGAAATTGACAATAGTCTAGCCCCATATCAGATTTCAAAATGAAATATAAAAAAAATCTGTTTGCTCTTTTGAGAAATGGAATTCAATGCAGAATTTTGCTGGAGCAGTTCTATTAACTGATGCATTTTGAAAAAAAAAAACATTTTTTCCCATGACAGTATCCATTTAAGGTTAATTTTTTAGTAAGGCCTTTCCTCTCTAGTTCCTCAAATTAACACTGAGACATGTCAATAATAATCTGCTCTTAACCATGAAAAATAACTGATCATTTTCATCTCTTTAATTAATTGACTGTTTAGCTGGAGATTTTTGCTTATTTAGATGACAAACCACATAGCTTCAGTCTAACTAATAGTTGTGCCCCTAATTAACTAATGGAAGTGAACCTGCAGGGTAAAGACGGAGATTTTTCTGCTAGCAGCCAGGCTATTTTTTCTAGTTTAACTGAATCAATTATAGTGTTATAGACTCTCATAATTTGTCACTCCTTGTGACATATGATTAGACATCTCTTGATGTTACAACAAATGTTATGTGCTCGGAAATGGCTGCAGCGGTTGCCATGAAAGCTAGATCAATCAAATGGAATAAGAACACTTTGGCTATCCATTTGACTTGGACATATATTAGATTGGATAATCTCAAAAATAAACACCTTAATGATTATTTTAATAGTCGACAAATGATGCCACTGAGATATACTGGAAAATATTAAATATTGGCTACAAACAGCACTAAATAAATAGTACATTGTTTTAAAATACTAGCATATACTGTACATAGCTTTGCATAGGAAATACTTTATAAATGGCTCTTGTGATTGAAAGGGAATGTTGCATGTTTGCTTTCTCTAATATTCAACAAAGTTGCTGCAGCTTATTCTCAGTCTCCTCTGTAATACAGTGTGGTAAAAACACAGCGGGTCACCATATTGCTTCCTTTTGGTACTTGTTAATTGAGGAAAGGCAAGTAGCCCTGAAAAAGCAGAACTCGTCTATACTGTTTATTGCAATAAATCTGTGCAAATCAAAACAGTATAAAGGGGTTATATATAGTATTTATAGCATATATTTATAGTAAATCTTAGTACAGATATGGAATACATTATCCAGAAACCAAAAATGTTTTCAGAATAACAGATCTTTCTCTTCATACCTTAAATGAGAACTAAACCCCTAGGTGCAAAAATACCTCCCCCCGTCCCCTGCGTCCCAGAAGAAGAGAACTCGGGAGAAGATGGCTACACCTAGGTGTTTAGCTCTCCTTTAAGTCTATTAGAAAATCATGTAAACATTAAATAAAACCATAAAACAATTTTACTTCCAATAAGGATTTATTATATCTTAGTTTAGATCAAGAAAAATTTACTGTTTTATTATAACAGAGAAAAAGGAAATACATTTTTAAGAATTGGATTATTTGATTATTATGGAGTCTGTGGGAGACAGCCTTTCCATAATTCGGAGCATATGGTTTGTGTAAAATATAGTTTATTGGGGTATGCAGTATATGGGGTATATTAGTATATACCCCAGTATAAATAAATATTTATATATATATATATATATATACTGGGGTATATACTAATATAACCCATATACTGTATACCCCTATAAACTATATATATCACCCAGCGCCCAGGCATTGTTTTAATTGGTTGTTGAGTGCAACAGCTAGGAACTATATATATATATATATATATATATATATATTAATATTAATGTACCCCCTACTGTAATTTATAAAGATATTATGTTACCGAGGAGTTATGTGACCATATAAAAGCACGAGGCGCAGGTGACTATTAATATCTTTATAAATTTTCAGTGGGGGGTACATTATTCATTATAATCTACAATTTCTGGGTTCATTTTTTACTTTCTGAAGAGCTCTTTGTAGTGGCACTGTAACTGTATATACCTGGAACATGCATCAGTTAGTGGGTGCCCCATCTCTATAGAGAGTTAGTGAGTGCCCTTTCTCTGTACAGAGTTAGTGGGTGCCCCAACCCAGTAGAGAATTAGTCAGTGCCCCTTCCCTGTATAGAGTTAGGGGGTGCCCCATTCCTATAGAGAGTTAGTGGGTGCCCCATTACTGTATAGAGTTAGTGGGTGCCCCATTATTATATAGAGTTAGTTGGAGCATTTGGGGAGCGCAGGAGTTAAAGTTGCGACAGTTGTGCGTCAGGTTAGCAATGATTTAGCCCTGGGGCTCACCTTGAAAGCCACAGTCAGGGTCTTGTTGCAGCGCCATTGTGAGGGAGGACAGAGCAGAGGAAGTTGGGGCTGTCAGTTGGCACCAGCTCGGCTGGGTGATCTGCGATGATTTCCACCATAGTCCGGTTATCTGGCGCCCGCAGCCTGGGCACCGCCGCCCCCTCCTGATGCTGCTGAGACTGACACTGCTGGGACTGCACCAGGCTCACGTCGCTCATTTTGTCGCCGGGCTGGAGGCTGTTGGAGGGCGGGCTGAAATTCCGGCTGGTGTTGGGATCTACGGGAACAGGGGAGGCGGCAGAAGGGCTCCTGTGTGTTCGGGACTGGGGTGGTAGTTGCAGGGAGGAGCGAGGGGGAGCGAAAATGGAGAAGAGATCTGCTATGAAGGAAAGAGAAGCCAATGGGAGGGGGTGGGGCACGTTGTGGGAGATAAATGCAGAGCCCGAAAGCTATAGTGGTGGGAAGGTCAGGTAGAGCGATGGCAGCAGCTGCGAGTGCTGTCCCTTTAAGTTTATAAACGGCGCGTTCTGGCATCAGAACGCGCCGTTTATAAGGATATCATTTACAGTCTGGTCCCATTGGGAAATGACCAGGTCTTCGGCCTCGTGTTTTTATACAGGTCATGGAACTCCGAGGTAACTTCTAATATCCTCATATTTTGGGGGTACTTTATTTATTATAATACACAAGTTTCAGTGAGTCATGTGACAGAAATGACATCAGAACTCACCGTTTATAACTGATGACATCAGAACTCACCGTTTATAAGGATATCATTTACAAGATATTTACGGCTTTTGTGTATTATATATATATATATAGGAATAGAAGATCAACACTCACTGAAGTACATGAAGAAATATGGTGATTTATTTCACACAATTTACATATCTGATCCGACATTTGTATCCTTGAGAAAGGATGTGGGACTGAAACGTCAGATTATATATGCAAATTGTGTGAAACAAATCACCATATTTCTTCATTACATCACAGTGAGTGCTGATCTTCTATTCCTATACTAATACAAGTTGTGATCATGCACCTCTGGCTTCACTCTGGATTGAGTGCGGGGACTGTGAAACTATATATATATATATTTTCTAACGAGACCGCACACCAGGTATAAAAAGTTAAAACATAACGTTTATTTCATGAATGTAAAAAGACAAAGGAGTATACTCATCATGATGGAGATCAAAGCAACCTTTCGGGTGCCTGCTGCTCCCTTTCTCAAGCTGGTCCCCATGTAGTGTAGAGACTACATCTCCCAGAAGCCAATTCAGCCTTTTAGCATGCCATGTGGTTGAGATGACGTCACCTCTATGCGCACCAACGGCGGCATAAATACGCCGGCATACGAACGCAGGCGACGTAGTCAGCGCAACGGCACATCGCAAAAGCGATGTGCCGTTGCACCGACGTAATTCCCTCCCACATGGCATTCCAACAGCTTCCACCATTTTAGAAATGGGCTAAGTTTGAAAAATCTGTATATCTATAAGTACAATGAAAAATGCTGCTGCACACCAGGATTTATCATAAAAAAGAATTTATTAGATCTAATCTAGAGAGAGAGAGAAATAATCAGCTTTTTTTAGTGAAATGCTCCTTGGGTAAACATGTGGGATGGTGTAACCATGTATGCAAAATCATCATGTTATTTAAACATTTTTCCCTTTTTTATACGTCATACATGTTCTTTACTTGCAGTTGTTAGGGTGTGTGTAAATCATTATAAACTGGTCACATAGGAATATGATAATTGCTTTGTAGAGAAACAGGTTTCAGACAACTGCAAAAAGATATAAACAGAGCATTTTTAGGATATTATTATTGTATGAAATAAAACAGTCTTTAAAGAAAAACCCATAACAATTGAACCCTCCCCTTCTGCAGCGATAGAGCTGAGAACTTCATTGCTTAGCTTACAGATAAAACAAGACATGATCTCTGTAGCATTAAAATGAGCGATAAAATATACCATCACAAGTACTAAGAAATGGCATGGCATTTGAAAAACAAAATATGCAATAACCATTTACATCAGAAAAGCTTAGCCACACTAATAATCTCTCAGAGGCAATATTCCTCTGTTTAATGGAACTTATCCACATTTAGATCTCCAGACATGCAAAAAAGAAAACCCCCAACGACAAACATTATCAAGTATATTTCTTTGTTTTTTTTTGCTTTTTGTTTTTTGAACGACCCATGAAAAGGTCATGGAGTAAATGTATGTTAATAAATATTGATTCAAATCATTTGGGCACGGAATGTAAAAACAATTTTTGAATATAATGAATGTGTTTGTAACACAAAGAGGGGAAATGCTTGAGAAGGCAACAAGAGGCTTTTATGTTGTTGTCTGTACCAGATTAAAAGCAGTGAGAAAATAAATGCTATAATTGGCGGATGTTTTATTCATTTGATGCTCATTGACACCATTTCGTTTGTTCATTGCTGAGTTTATTTGCGTATTTTTGTCATGAAACGTCTTCCCTCTACAGCTGCACTGATGCCAATGTGCAAGGTTAGGACCCACTGTTATAGTTCTACAATTATTCCTAGACAGGGGTATCAACTGAAACCATTCTTTGCTAATTACAGTGCCAATTCTCCTACCTGATATGATCAAAACACGTGCCATTCAATTTACCAAAATCTTCATTTTAGAACATTATTACAATGCTTAGAATGTTCATCATCATTACTTACATTTAGGGGCAGATTTACTATTGGTCGAATTCAAGGGTGAATGTCGAATTTGAAGTTTTTTAGCGCAATTTGATCGATTGAACAAAAAAATTTGATTGAACAATTAAATCATTCAAATCGAATGATTTTTACCATTCCATCGAATTTTTTTTTAGTCGATCTAAAAAACTTTTTAAAAAACCCTATGGGAGCTTCCCATAGGGTTTAATAGCAATTCAGTAGTTTTGATCTGGTGAACTAGGCAGTCGAATTAAAATTTAAAGGGCAAGTAATTCAACTTTTATTGGAATCATTCGATTCGATCGAATTTTCAAAATTTGATGATCGAAGTGGCCACAAAAAATATTTGAAAATTCGATCAAATTTCGAATCTTCCCCTTAGATATACATTTTTATTCAACAGCCCTCCAGTTTTCAGTATGAGAAATTGTTTGCTAGGGCCCAGATTATTTTAGCAGCCACGCAATAATTTGAATAAGAGACTGAAATATGAAAAGGAGAAGTTCTGAATAGGAAGATGAGTAATAAAAAGTAGCCATAACGTTTCATTTGCAGACTTACAGAGCATTTGTTTTTTACATGGGATCAGTGACCCCTATTTGAAAGCTGGAAAGACTCAGAAGAAGAAAGCAAATAACTGAAAAATTAGTAAAAAACAATTATGAAGACCAATTGAAAAGTTGCCATTCTATAACATACTAAGGGGGGAATAAAATTAAAGTCACAAAGAGAAAAACAATTTGCACCAATAAAAAAATCCACAGCTTACTATTTAATATTGTTCCTTAAAACTGTTATTGGATTGTGAATTTAAATTGTGCACATTATACAAGTTGATCCAGGGACTAGTCCGATTGCCTTTTTGGAGTCAGGAAGGAATTTTTTCCCCCTCTGAGGCAAATTGGAGAGGCTTCGGATGGGTTTTTTTTGCCTTTTTTTGCCTTTTTTGCCGCAAACTCTAAAATGCGCAAACGGTTCTATTAAATTCACAGAAAGCAAAATTTGTTCGCACAAAGGCATAACTTTTCGCATTGCAAATAGTTTTTCCATTACCGACTTTTACTGCATTCCCCCGTAAAGGTTAACATAAAGGTAAACCACCCCTTTAAACTCATTATCCAGAAAGTTCCGAATTACGGAAAGGCCGTCTCCCATAGACTCCATTATAAACAAATAATCAAAATTTTTAAGAATGATTTCGTTTTATACATTAGCTTGTACTTGATCCCAACTAAGATATAATTAAACCTTATCGGAAGCAAAACCAGCCTATTGAGTTTATTTAATGTTTATATGATTTTCTAGTAGTCTTAAAGGACATGTAAAGTATATTTTTGGTGCCAGTCTGTGTGCATAGAGCACCTTACCCTGACCTGAACCGCATCATTTTCACACCCCTGTTCTGATCCTACATTCTGCTCCATCACTTTGTTCCTAACTGCATTAAACTTATCACCTGGTGGCCATTTTCCCTGCCTGGCATTATTGCTTTTTGCTTCCTGTTGTAAATGCGCATGTGCACATAGTCCCTTCTGCCTGGCAGTAGCTTTTCCAAACTAAAACTGGATGATGCTAGCTTCAGTTACACTGTTGTGTGTATCCTTGTGCCTGGCCAAACCGAATCCGAATTTGCATATACAAATTAGGGGCATGAAGGGAAATTACATAATGTTTTTTCCACTTTTTACCTTTCCGTCACTAATTTGCATATAGTATTCGGTTCAGTAATCGGCTAAATCGTTCATGACTGATTCAGGGATTCGGCCAAATCCCAAACAGTGGATTCAGTGCATCCCTAGCAAAAACGCACTTTTTTTTGGTGAAATAAAACACAAGGTAAAAGAGTCAATTAATGCAGAGTAATTCCCAATATGCACTGTGCCAAAGCACACCATGAAAATGCACCTAAACAATTGGGTACAGATATAATTTTGACGAGAAACAGCAATTTTGATGCAATACTTAATTCTTACTTTTTAAAGCATTGAACACAATTGTGACAGTCGTAACTGTCTGTGGCAGATGCAACAATGCTGGAATAATAGGAAAACCCATTGTATTGTAGGTAAAAAAAACAAAAAAAACAAACTTCAAATTTGTATTTTGGTAAGTTGATGAGCCTTTATTTGTTATCTAGCACACATCTACTATAGTTTATACTGTTTATAGTATAATATATATACATATATTGTACATGTATTGGACCTGTTATCCACAATGCTGGGAACCTGGGGTTTTCTGGATAATGGATCTTTCTATAATTTGGATTTGCATTGTAAGGCTACTATAAAATCATGTAAACATTAAATAAACCCAAGAGGCTGGTTTCGCTTCCAATAAGGATTAATTATATCTCAGTTTGGATCAAGTACAGGGTAGTGCTTTATTATTATTACAGAGAAAAAGAAAATACTAGAATTTACTTAAATTAGAATTATTTGATTAAAATGGAGTCCATATGGCAATTTGGTGCTTTCTGGAGAACCCTACTTATACCTTATAATTCTAAATATTTTTTATAATAGAGATGATATGAATGTTAAATTGGAGGCCAACTAACAATATGCCAAAATTTAATCAAGGAATTTTAATTCAAGCAATCGAATTGGTTACATTTACATCAGCTGTTCGTAAAGAGATTTTGATTGACAAGTCTTTCAAAAATGATGCAAAGACCAAAGGTCAAACACAGGCAAAAAAGACTTTTAAAGATCATTACTGTATCCAAAATCACATTAAACCTCACCCTTATTCTTCTCTTTAATTCTTCTCTTCTCATTCTGACATTAACGAAAGATGAATGCATATTGAATAAAATCTGCAGTTTGCATATTTAGATATTTTTCTCCAGGGAACAATTTTGCAGATACTTCACCGTAGAGTACTAATATGTAGATCACCAGGCTGCGTTTTATGTAAGTAGAGCATTTACCCGTGATCTTCTGCCAGATAATAGAACTAAAGCTATTCTGAAATAATACTGGTACAGGATCTATTATTCAGAAAGCCCTTATGCAGAAAGCTCAGAATTATGGGATTCTATTTATCCAAATATTACAATTTTTTTAAAATGATTTCCTTTTCCTCTGTAATAAAACTGTACCTTGTGTTGATCCCAACTAAGATATAATTAATCCTTATTGGAAGCAAACCCAGCCTATTGGGTTTATTTAATGTATAAATGATTTTCTAGTAGACTAAGGGGTGTATTTTCTATGCTTTGTAAAAATGGCAGGATAATACACAACACATCATAAAAAGATGAAGGTTGAGAGTGTTGCTCCATTAAATAATGGTACCAGTATGGTTGCAACAGATATAGAAAAGGCAAATGTGCTAAATCAGTTCTTTTCTTCAGTATTTACAATAGAGGAGTCTGAATCCTCAGGATCAATTCATAGCTGCACCGATGACTCAGACTAATCTAGTTAGTGGCTGACTCAGGATATGATTCAAAAAGCTTTAATAAATTAATGTAAACAAGGCTCCAGGGCCTGATGGCATACACCCCGGGTTCTAAGAGAGCTTAGTTCAGTTTTAGACCAGACTCTATTTCTGATTTTCTCAGATTTGCTTACATCTGATATGGTGCCAATGGATTGGAGAAAAGCTGATGTCATTCCCGCGATTCGCCGCTGGCGAATAAATTCGCGAAACTGCCAATAAAATTCGCAAAAAAAAATTAACCGTGCAAAAACGAGTCGCGCGTCGTTTTTGACGCGACGCGCCGAAAACGACGCGACGCGTCTCGCGAATCGCCTAAAAATTCGCGAATTTCTCTGGAAATTCGCGAATTTTTCGGCGAAGCGAAACGCGGCCGTTTCGCCCATCACTAGAGATAGCTCATAGTACTAGTCCGATTGCCATTTTGGAGTCAGGAAGGAGTTTTTTCCCCCCTAAGGCAAATTGGAGAGGCTTCAGATGGGTTTTTTTACACCCCAGGTTCTAAGAGAGCTTAGTTCAGTTTTAGACCAGACTCTATTTCTGATTTTCTCAGATTTGCTTACATCTGATATGGTGCCAATGGATTGGAGAAAAGCTGATGTCATTCCAATATTTAAAAAGGGATTACAATCTCAGCCTGGCAATTATAGTATATAAATATATATATGTAATGTATATATATATATGTATGTAAGTTTGACATCTGTGGTAGGCAAATTATTTGAAGGTTTGTTAAGGGATCACATTAAAATTTTTGTCCTAGTGAATGGCATTAAAAGCAGCAATCAGCATGGCTTTATGAAGGATAGGTCATGTCAGACATATTTGATTGCTTTTTATGATGAGGTAAGTAAGATGCTGAACTGTGGGGGACAGAAGATGTGATATATTTGGATTTTGCCAAAGAGTTTGATACTGTGCACATGGATAGGGAACTGGCTACAGGATCGGGTACAGAGGGTGGCTGTTAATGGTACATTCTCTACTTGGAGTAAGGTTCTTAGTGGGGTCCCACAGGGCTCAGTATTGGGTACATTTTTATTTAACTTGTTCATTAATGACTTAGGGGAGGGTATTGTAAGTAATGTAACAGTGTTTGCAGATGACACAAAACTATCCAGCCCAATTAATTCCATCCAGGATGTGGCATCCTTGCAACAGGATCTTGACAAGCTGGCAATCTGGGCAGATAAGTGGCAAATGAGATTCAATATTGATAAATGTAAAGTCATGCACCTGGGATGTAAAAATATCCAAGCCACTTATACCCTTAATGGGACTGCACTAGGCAAATCCATAATGGAAAAGGACCTTGGAGTCCTTGTAGATGATAAACTTGGCTGTAGCAAGCAATGCCAGTCAGCAGCATCAAGGGCAAATAAGGTCTTGAGCTGTATTTAAAGGGGCATAGAGTCAGGGGAGGAGGGAGTCATTCTTCCACTTTATAGAGCACTTGTAAGGCCCCATCTAGAATATGCCGTACAGTTTTGGTCTCCCTCACGCAAACAGGACATTATTGTATTAGAGAGGGTAAAAAGAAAGATAACTAAGCTGGTAAAAGGTATGGAAAATCTTAGCTATGATGAAAGACTGGCTAAATTGGGGATGTTCACGCTGGATGAGAGACCCTTAAGAGGAGATATGATAACTATGTATAAATATATAAGGGGATCATATAATAATCCTCTAATGCCAGTAGGTCTTTCCAGCTGACACAAATTCACCCATTCCGATTAGAAGAAAAGAGGTTTCACCTAAATATTTAGAAGGATTTTTTTTACAGTGAGAGCTGTGACTATGTGGAATTCTCTCCCTGAATCAGTTGTACAGGCTGATACATTATAGCTTTAAGAAGGGGTTGGATGGCTTTTTAGCCAGTGAGGGAATACAGGGTTATGGGAGATAGCTAGTGATGGGCGAATTTATTCGCCAGGGGCGAATTCGCGGCGAATTCCCGCGATTCGCCGCTGGCGAATAAATTTGCGAAACTGCCAATAAAATTCGCAAAAAAAATTCACCGCGCAAAAACGAGTCGCGCGTCGTTTTTGACGCGACGCGCGCCAAAAATGACGCGACGCGACTCGTTTCACGAATCGGCGAAAAATTTGCGAATTTCTCTGGAAATTCGCGAATTTTTCGGCGAAGCGAAACGCGCCCGTTTCGCCCATCACTAGAGATAGCTCATAGTACTAGTCCGATTGCCATTTTGGAGTCAGGAAGGAGTTTTTTCCCCCCTAAGGCAAATTGGAGAGGCTTCAGATGGGTTTTTTTTGCCTTCCTCTGGATCAACTAGCAGTTAGGCAGGTAAAAAAAAAAAGGTTAAAAGGTGGAACTTGATGGACATGTGTCTTTTTTTTAAAGTGACTTCTGCCAGAAGCAATGCAAAATAATGGAATCAAAGCTGGAGTTCACATGGCATAAAATTACACACACCATGAAATATTTTACACAGCTTTTTACACAGTTTTTTCAGCTAATTTCATTTTACATAGCATAATAAATATGCCCATTAAGGTATAGAGAACAAAGTACAGAAAGATTATCCATTATCCGGAAACCCCAGGTCATGAGCATTCTGGATAACAGGTCACATATTGGACCTTTTATCCAGAATTATTTGGACCCAGGGTTCTCTGGATATTGGATCTTTCCATAATTAAGATCTTCATACCTTAAGTCTACTAGGAAAACATATAACCATTAAATAAATCCAATAGACTGGGTTTGCATCCAAAAAGGATTAATTATATCTTAGTTGGGATCAAGTACAATGAATTGTTTTATTATTAAAAGGAAATCATTTAAAAATTTGGATTATGAGGATAATATGGAGTCTATGGGGTAGATTCATCAAAGAGTGAAGTTCTGCCACTAGAAGGAAATTCTGCAGCTCTCCATTCATTTCTATGGGATTTTTGAAGGCGTATTTATCAAAGGGTAAAATTTCACTTTCACCCATTGATAAATATGCCTTTCAAAATTCCATAGAAATGAATTGATAGCTGTGGAATTTCCCTCTAGTGGCGTAACTTCACTCTTAACTTCACTCTTTGATGAATTTACCCCTATGGGTTTCGGGATCATGGGGTTCCACATCACAAATCCCATACCTGTACCAAATTGCATGTTCTTTATGTAATTGACATGCAAAAAAAAAAGTAAAAAATAAACAGCAGTATAGGGATACATAAAAGTCTATTATTTTCAATGGTGTCCTAAGGAGAGAGAGAAACATGGGCGCTGTTTGCTCTCATTCTCTACAGTATTTCACTCACTTATTCAAATGTGCTTTTTCAATTTTAATCCGAAATAACATGATAAGTAAATTCATGAAAGGCCACAGTAGCAATATCACTATTTTGTATTGAGGTGAATAAAATATGGATGTAGAGTTATACATTGCATCCAAAGAGGATGGCCAAAGAGACTGAGAGGAGATTTATTGGAGCACAACCAGTGGCAGAAGCAACAGCGCTCCCTTGTGGAAAAGGGAACTAATTAAAATAGTCTGTAAACTGCAACTGCCATCAAACATGACATTATCTGAAGGAAGTGTGAAAATCCTATATTTCTAGTTTGGTTTATTGAAGGTTTTTAGAAGGAAACAACCAGTTCTGGATGCATACAACAATTTCCCATGTGTAAGTTTCAGTCTTGTTACAACCATTTTGCTTCCTTATGTAATGATATTTCTTTATTAGATAAAAACTGTGCTAATAAGTGTCCACAAATTTATAAGTTGTCTTGTGTTCTACTGATTGTATCAAGTGATTGAGTCAATCAGCAAAGTGCTGGTTTCTTCACTAACTAGTACTGTATTTTGCACACATATTGATTATGCACAAGCCCATAAAAGAAAGTTGGGTAACATCTGGGGAAATAAGTTGAAAATTAATTTAACTTAATTACACATTAAGTAAAATGATCCAGGCATAATATCTGATTCTCATAAATGTCAGTTTGACATTTTATTTTTTTGTTTATTTTCTAAATGAAACAAATCAAGTGCTGGATTAAAAAAAAAGAATTGTTATTGCAAATAAAAGTGGAGCAGTCACATGACAAACTGACTTATTTTGTATATTGTTTTTAAGCATCTGTGATAAATGTGAAACAGATGCCAGTTTTGATTCACTTCAAATAACAGAAACCTCATTTCCATTTCATTCTCCTTACTGCAGAAGACACGTACATGCTATATGCTACTTATTTCTTATAGAGTACAAGGCCTGTTTTTCAAAATTTTCAAAATTCAGATTTTTTTCTAATTGGAATGCACTAAAAATTTAGCAAAACTCAACTGTTTGATTATTTTTTTAAATCAAAAATATGAAAATGATCAAATAAAACTGTGGGAAAAAACTTTTAATGCATTGAATTTGTATTTTAATTGTCATTTTTCATTGGTCTACACATTCTTTGACCAATTTAAAAAAAATTGGAGATCTCAAATGGAAAAAAATTGCTATCATTTTGCATAGGGCAACTCCCACTGACTACTACATGGGCTTGCAAGATTTGAAATTCAAAGTTTTACAGTTGAGTTTTTCAAAAAATTTTAGCTTAATAAATATTGAACATTCAAGTTTTTCAAACCATAATTCCAATTTGTAAGTTTCAGCTCAAATATTTCAAATCATGTATCTGCTATTAAGGGTGTCTTTTAATGCTTATCTGCTATATTTTCTTAGCTAACAATGATTGTCATATATACTAATTCCAATGCTTCACATATTATTATAATTATTAATAATAATAACATGTATTTCTATAGTGCCAACATATTGCGTAGCGCTCTATCACACCCAACCTTTATTTTTTTATTGGCATTTATGAGAATGAACCACCAGAATTACATTGTACAATGTAAACATAAAAGGACTTTTATTTATGGAAATAAACCCCCAGAAAAACATTATACAGGTACGGGACCTGTTCTCCAGAATGGGGTTTTCCGGATAACAGATCTTTCCGTAATTTGTATCTTCATACTTTAAGGGGCAGATTTACTATTGGTCGAATTTCGAATTAAAAAGAAATTTCAAAATTTGACCAGGTGAAGTAAAATCCTTTGAATTCGACTATCGAATTTGAAGGATTTTACCGCAATTCGATTGATTGATCAATCAAATTTTTTATATTCGATCAAAAGTAATGGTAATTTGGTAGCTTGATTCTGGCGAAGTAGGTGGTCGAATAAAATTTTAAAGGGGAAGTTATTCGACTATCGAATATTCGAATAAAATTTTATTGGAATATTCGAAATATTCGAATTCGAATATCCGACGGTCGAATTTGGCTAATTTGCATATTCGAAGATTCAAATTCAAATTGAATGCAAATTTGATCGAACTTCGAATTCTTCACGTGAATTTAGTAAATTTGCCCCTAAATCTACTAGAAAATCATGTAAACATTAAATAAACCCAATAGGCTGGTTTTGCTTCAAATAAGGATTCATTATATCAACAAATTTGTTATTACAAATAAAAAGGAAATCATTTAAAAAAATTTGCATTATTTAATTATAATGGAGCCTGTGGGAGATGGCCATTTCGTAATTCGGAGCTTTCTGGATAATGGGTCTCCGGATAACTGATCCCCTACTTATACCCAATCGTATCTGAATTTCTTGATGGGTTGTGGTGGAAGCCAAGTGAGTAACTTGCTCACCCTTTATGAAACTGTAACAAACTGTAATTATTACATTGCTCAGATTTGATATACTTTGTCCAAATCCCTGGACCTTGTGGGGGTTTTTTTATCTTGTTAAATAATGAGTACCCAAATAAACATAAACCATGTATTACATGGCAGACCTGGGGCCTTGAGGTCAGAAGATTCTTCAACTGAAATACTCTTTCTTCATTAACACCTTCACTTCAGTTGACACAACTTGGAAATACTGGAAGCTGCAGGTAAACATTACTAATATTCTTATTTAATTTACAATGAGCACTGTGAATGCTTTGAACTCTCTACCAAAAGCAGTTCTACTTGGTACAATACTTTCTAGAAAGGGTTAGATCCTGCTAGGTTGGTGGGAGATGGAAGGTTTTGTTGATAAGATAGAATCAAGGCAACATTAACTGAAAATATTGACTTGGTCTTCTTTTAAAATGCAACTCCTGGTTAACTATGTGTAATAATGTTAATAGAAGCTGCTGGGGAACATTGGGGATTGCTGTTTGAATGCTTTGGAGAAGTGTGGGTTTAAAAATTCAGTGTTATTTAAAACAGCCTGCCATTTATTAAAACATCTCCCTTTTTATTCAAATAATATCGTTTGAGGCCGTCCTCATTATTGCAATTGCTTTTCATACTTGATTTATTATTGTACGTGAGCGTATTGTATATGACAAGCCTTTCATCAACCTTGAAATGTAACTTTTTTTTTGGCAGACCACTTAAACTACTGAGAGGACAAAGCAATTCTAAATGTTTCTTACAATGTGGGGAGGAGAACAGAGCAGTCATACTGAATCCGTCATGAATTATTCAGATCAAAAATACACATGTGGCTATTGACTTCTGCAATGCCGTATCCATAATTCATAAGACATCTGCTTCTGTTGTATATATTTGCATTTCTGGGGTGCAAACATTTAAGAGGTTTAAAGTGTTCCTTTACTAAGGGGAAATTTTCATCCTGCATGCACGTTCAGCTGCTATATTTGTACTGGATCTCTATGACTAATCTGTTGGCAGAGTTTAATCCCTGAGCAGTGTCAGTTAGGAATGCTGCCGACGCAAAGAATCATGTACATGGTACGCCTGTATAAGACATTTTTTTTATTTTTTGATTATTGAGAAATTAAAATAAATATAGATAAAATATAGAGTGACAATTAAATGGAAAGGGCTGGTGTCCTAGTTTATTTAGAGGCAACATCCAAGTAAATTTTAAATAAAGGAGATTCAATATTATGACAGTATGGCACAGTCCCTGAAGGCGTGTGGGCACTTCATGCTGCTGTACAATGCAATCATCTAGGGTCCCACACACAATTATAGCATTTAACTTAGCCTTTTCTTCAGATTTTTTTTTTGGGGGGGGGGGGGGTAGCACCTTAGGCCATCCACTGGAACACACATTGGATTCATGTCTGGATAAAAGCCTAAGCTTGATGCTGATATTGTTTGAAGGTCCCTGGTATAAGCATGTTAACTCCATTAAATAACAAAGGAGTTTATTCAAGACAAAATGGATTTGGACTGAAGGTTACTGCCTAACCTTTAAAAGTACATCTTCTTTCAGATGGACAGACAGAGAAAGCGCTTAATGATCTGCTACAAATCTGCAGGAAAATTTTCAGTAATGGTTGAGATGGCTCTGCTCTATTTATTCCTTTGGGCAGGGGAAAAGCATTTACAGAGACTGACATTCTCTAAGACTACTCTTACATTCAGTTACTGATTGCATTTCAAACAGCGTCAGTTTGAATTAAAATGTATGTGTTTGGCAGTCTAAATAAGTGTGGCGTATCCTGAGAATTGTTCAGTAACCTTTTAAATTTGCCCAAGTTCTTCTTAGTGATCTAACCTTATGATGTATTTAAGACAGCAGAAGTACATTTTAAATGACAACAATTAGCATTCCACAACTGTAAAAAAAAAAGTCATATAAGAGGATACAATATATGTTTCATTCAAAGGACACTGACATTCATTCAATCAACAGTGTTACTTTAAGTAAAGTGTTATAGTGACATCAATCTCTTGTTTATAGTAATTTAGAACAGCTAGATGTTTTTTGTAACCTAAGAGTATTTTCTTGAATAATGGTTAATGATATTATATTACTCATCTTCACTTCTAAGTCTGTAACTTATAAAATATTCCCCTGGTGACCTGAGGTAGATAGATACAGTACCAATACCAGTATCATACTGCAGCTCTTTTATGAATAAGAATTAGAAATACAGAAAAGACTTGATGATGTCTCCCGAAAACTCGAATCGTACCAGTTTTTCAGATTTAGCAACCAAATCGCTTGATTTTTTCAAGCGCTTAAAGGGGTTGTTCACCTTTGATTTAACTTTTGGTATAATGTAGAGAGTGATATTCTGAGACCATTTGCAATTGGTTTTCATTTTTATTGTTTGTGGTTTTATAGTTATTAAGCTTTTTATTCAGCAGCTCTCTAGTTTGCAGTGTCAGCAATTTGGTTTCTAGGGTACAAATTACCCTAGCAACCCTGCATTGATTTAAGAGACTGGAATATGAATAGGAGAGGGACTGAATAGAAAGATAAGTAATAAAAAGTGGCAATAACAATACATTTGTAGCCTTACAGAGCATTTGTTTTTAGATGGGGTCAGTGACCCCCAGTTGAAAGCTGCAAAGAAACAGAAGAAAACTGCAAATCATTACAAAACTAAAAAATTTTTTGAAAAATAAATAATGAAGACCAATTGAAAAGTTTCTTAGAATTGAAACAATATACTAAAAGTTAACTTGAAGGTGAACCGCCCCTTTAAATTGGTACAAAAGCTTCTTGTGCAGTTATGATTTGTAACCACCAGTTTGTATGTATCCCAGGAACTCAGAACCAGACTGCAGTAGGACATGGATCATGGACACTTCACAAGCCATCAAAGGTCCACTTCATATGTCCCTACTCAGGGTCGGACTGGCCCTCATGGGCCCCCCGCCAAGCCAGACCCCCAATCGTAAGATATTAAAAAGAAAAAAAACAGATGTCACAATGTGCGTCAGCGCCTTCTTCTCATGTGCACCGGCATGGGTGCAGCAGCAAGGGAGCCCTCAGCGCAGGCACCGCAGAAAGGGAGTGTGCGGCATGGGCCCTGCAGAAAAGGGGGCCCTGGACAGGAGTCCCAGTGGGCCCTGGGCCCCCCAGTTCGGCCCTGACCCTATTCCATTTTTAGACTCCATTTCAATAAAATAATTAAAATTTAAGAAAATAATAAACTTTTCTGTGTTATACTAAAACAGTACCTTGTACTTGATCCATAACTAAGATATCATCATTCCTCACTGAAGGCAAACAATCCTATTGGGTTTAAAGGTATTGAGATCCAAATTACGGACATACCCATTATGCAGAAAACATCAGGTTACAAGCATTATGGACAACAGATCCCATACCTGTATATAAACTGAACTTATCTGTTAGCAATACTATTTATATCAGTTTTCTAGCTTATTGTTCAGAATCCGCATTGTATTGTATATGTACTTTTCTCAACAGCTCTTGTTTAAACTCAAGTGTATCTTCCTTAAGGTTTTGATTAGTGATGGGCGAATTTATTCGCCAGGGGCGAATTCGCGGCGAATTCCCGCGATTCGCCGCTGTCGAATAAATTCGCGAAACTGGCAAAAAAATTCGCAAAAAAAAATTCGCCGCACAAAAACGAGTGGCGACTCGTTTCGCGAATCGGCGAATTTTTCGGCGAATCGAAATGCGCCCGTTTCGCCCATCACTAGTTTTGATATGAGAACCAAACACTACTGGAGCTATTTATGAAACATTTCTGATCATTCAAAATTGTAGAGGAAACCCCCCCTGAATATTTAGAGATTTATTATACCCCAAAGCTACTAAAATTCCAAATCAGAAAATACTCCATTTAAAACCTGTCGAGGTCATATAGAAATCAATTACAGATGGTCCCTTTAACAACTGTAACATGGTTTTTACCTTCAGGATTCTCAATAGTTTTGGGCTGTTTGTACTAATTTGAGTTTTCCAAGCATCAATTCGAAAAAAGTCCCACAATTCAAGTTAATGTACAGTTGTTTGTAAACTAATTATTGGTAAATTAAGAGGATTTGGGTCTGGGAGTTTGGTAGAATTTGAAAGGGAAGTTTTAGTAAATACCCCCCCCTATGGGAATAATGCAATATTTATCCTAATGCATGTAAAACTCATGGAGACTAGTAATGGGCAAATAAATTCTCCAGGCATAGATTTGCAGTGAATTTCCACGTTTCAATACCCGTGAATGTTTTTGCAAAACTGCATTGAAAATCTGCAATCAAAAAATCCGCTGCAACAAAAAATTTGTCTCCAGTCAAAATTATGATGTGCATGAAAATTGTTGAGTGTCAAAACTATTCGGATACCCATTGAATTTAATATATTTGGACAAAATAGTCACGCTTATAAAAATTGTCGCTCGCATCAAAAATTGGCCCGCATCAAAATTAATTTGACGATCATTTACTTCAATGCAATTCGCCCATCACTAATGGAGAAATGAATCATCCCCTGGAAGATTTAAAAAAAAAATGCTAGTAATAATGAGAATGCTAATATATTCTTTAGCGTCCTAGGGGAGTCCTGTAACCGTCAGAGTGATAGTGCCACTAGTCCACATCACCCATAAAATAACTGGTAATAGTTGAGAACTTATTTAACACATTTGGAAATTCACTAAAGTCACATTTCCTAGGTGGAATTGGAAGTGATCTTACATTTACAGAACATGACATTGTACCTATTTCTGTCCAGTGGGTTTTACATAGTGAGCCAATGTATTTGTTTGCATTTACAGTTTCAACCATTGACCTTGCATATAGATGATGGTACAGTGAAAGCATTTTGATTCTTGGGGCATCGTGAATACAAGGCAAACCACCTATCAATATGTGCCCAAGGTTTTAAAATAGATTAAATCATTTTGCTGGAGCTTAAACTCTTAGGGGGAAATTCACTAAAGCGCGAAGCGTCTAACGCTAGCGCTAATTTGCCAGCGTGACGTCATTTTGCAACTTCACAAATTCACTAACACCGACTCTGGCTAATTTTCGCTAGCAAAGTAGGTAGACTTCACCTGGTCAGACAACTTTATTTTATTTATTAAAGGTTTCTTGGGCTTGGGCCTGTAATGTAGTGGCTGTAACATATACTTCTATTATACTTTGAATTTCGCGCCATATGCAAATTAGGCACCGCTAGCATAAATGAGCTTTGCCTGTCGAAGTAACACTAGCACAACTACGCTACCATACGCCGACCAGAGTGTAACTTCGCTTTAGTGAATTTGCGCAGCGCTGGCGAAAATTTGCTAGCCAACACTAGCGAATTTTCGCATCTTTGTGAATTTCCCCCCTAGAAAACAAATTATCCTCATACTTTAACACTAATCAGCATAATGTTAGTAAAAGCATTTTACATGATTAACAGGGGCGATCTGTCCCATGTCGCTGAATTTTTGCATTCTGTTCCAGGAGTTCTATAGGTAGGATTGCTACCTTTTCTCACTGGTAATACCAGCCTTTGGGTTGGGGCATGCATAGGGGGTGATAATGTCACAGTGTAGGGAAATGGGCAGGCTCTGCAGGGAAATTGGTGCATGGGGCAGGGAAATGGCCACCGTAGAGGAAGACCTTTTCTCTTTCAGTAGCGGAGACGATCAGGGTAGGGAGAAATTTACAGGGTCTTACCAATTTAGCCGGTATATTTAAAGGGATCCTGTCATGGGAAAATTTTTTTTTTCAAAATGTATCAGTTAATAGTGCTGTTCCAGAAGAATTCTGCATTGAAATCCATTTCTCAAAAGAGCAAACAGATTTTTTTATATTTCATTTTGAAATCTGACATGGGGCTAGACATATTGTCAATTTCCCAGCTGCCCCAAGTCATGTGCTCTGATAAACTTCAATCACTCTTTACTGTTGTACTGCAAGTTGGAGTGATATCACACCCTCCCTTTCCCCCACCCAACAGCCTAACAAAAGAACAAAGGGAAGGTAAACAGATATCAGCTCCCTAACACAAGATAATAGCTGCCAGGTAGATCTAAGAACAGCACTCAATAGTAAAATCCCATGTCCCACTGCGTACTATTCAATTACATTGAGAAGGCAAAACAACAGCCTGCCAGAAAGCAGTTCCCTCCTGAAGTGCTGGCACAAGTCACATGACCGGGGTAGCTGGGAAATTGACAAAATGGCTAGCCCCATGTCAGATTTCAAAACTGAATATAAAAAAATCTGTTTGCTCTTTTGAGAAATGGATTTCAGTGCAGAAGTCTACTTGAGAAGCACTATTAACTGATGCGTTTTAAAAAAAAACATGTTTTCCCATGACAGTTTCCCTGTAAAATATCATCCCTTGGACATAGCTGGTAATTTCCCAGTTAGGCCAGTGAAATACCAGCAGGTTGAAAACCCTAGTTGTAGACCGCAGCTAACCATGTGCAAAGTTACAAAAAGTAGGTTGCTCTTTCTCCAATTTCTGTACTTTAAAAATGAGAATGTATGTGTGTTAACATTGCTTAAAGCATTTTTCAGTTTTGTTTTTACTCTATTCCGGAGAATATAGAATTAAATCCAGAAGTTGAAACAATCTAGCCAAGAAGAAAAATGTCTTCAGGCTCACAGTTAGTCAATTTCCTTTACCAAATAATGATTAATGATCTTCAAAACACAAATGGACAGGCCATTTAGATGACCCAACTCTCTGTTGGCATCATACTAAAAAGATTAATGACAAACAATTTCCAAAGGCCATAGACACTGGAACATTTTAGAAAAGTAAATACAGTCAGAATGGACTAGCTTGGAACAAAATATGTAAAATGTTATTTGGAGAATAAGGGTAACAATGGCAACAGAGAGTCAGGACTCCAGAAGTAGACACTTAGTTAATTGTATGTATAGGCTTATATGTAAATAAGCTGCTGATTAATTCATCCTCCAGAGGTAATACAGGTATGTGACATATTATCCAGAATGCTCATGATCTGGAGTTTTCTGGATAAGAGGTCTTTCTTTAATTTGGGTCTCTATATTTTAAAGGGGTTGTTCACTTTTGTGTTAACGTTTAATATAATGTAGATAGTGATATACTAAGACAATTTGTAATTGGTTTAAATTATTTGTGGGGGTTTTTTAGCTCTCCAATTTGCATTTTTCAGCAATCTGGTAACTTGGGTCCAAATTACCCTAGCAACAATGCACTGATTTGAACTAGAGACTGGAATATGCATAGGAGAGGGACTGAATAGAAATATAAGTCATAAAAGTACAGATGCAGTCACTTGGATTTGTAAGTTAAATGCGTCGTGACTTAACTCATCTAACCCATTTATCCCACTTAGCACAGAATATTGTGTCACAGCATCCCATCCAATTAAAGAGTTCACCATTGAAAACAATGGTGCTTTGGTATGCTAATGAAAAGGTTAAATGCATTAAATGAGTTAAGATAACTTTAGATAACACAGTTTCTTCAATTAGCCCTGAGTCACAACGCATTTATCTTACAAATCCAAGTGACTGCATCTGTAGCAATAACAATACATTTGTAGCCCTACAGAACATTTGGTTTTTAGATGAGGGTCAGTGACCCCCACTTGAAAGAGTTGAAAAAGTCCTAAGAAGAAGGCAAATATATTTCAAAAGCTATAAAAAATAAATAATGAAAACCAAATGAATAGTTGCTTAGGATTAGTCATTCTTTAACACACTAAAGATTTATTTGTTTAATCGAATATGTGAATTTTGGCATATTCGATCATCGAATAGGGAATGGTCGAACGATCGAATACATTCGAATAGAGTTGAATGAACGAATATTCGATCATTCGATCAGCGAAGGATTTTAATTTTAAAGTTTATTCGATTGCCTACTTCGGCAGATTGGACCTACCGAATTGCAATAGAAGCCTATGGGAGCACTCCTGATCGAATAGGATTCGTACGATCGAAGTCTTTCTGGATACTGGGTTTCCAGACAATGGATCCCATACCTGTACAGCTAAATTAAAACACATAGGGGGGAATGTAATTAAAGTCGCTAAGAGCAAAACATTGCGCACCAATAAGAGTAAAAATCCACATCTCGCAAATCGTTATTGCGCAGTGCAAATTGTACTTGCACACTCTTAAGAAGTGCTTGAAGGTGTCGTAATATTTTGGAGCAAACATGGCGACTTTTTCAGTAAGAAGTTTTATTATATTGACAGCACATTAGCGCAAACTAGAAAATTCACAAACAGCTATCCGCTGGCGGAAGTGGTCGCTAAACAGTTTCCGGGTTCTCAAAAGGTATATTGCATTCGCACAAAGTAGAATTTGTTCTTGCAAATGCTTAACTTTTCGCATTGCAAATAGTTTTTTGCGTTACCGACTTACATTAAATTCCCCTAATACAATCAGGCCCGGATTTGAGGAGATGCCACCTAGGCCCGGGCCTAGGCTGGAAGGATTTTAGGGGGCGGCATGCTGCCCAACCACACCCAAATTGGTTCAGAAATTAAAATTTCCTGTGTGCCTATTCCCATTGCTCTGTCCTGATGAAAATTTTAACAAACAAATGGGAGGAGACAGGGGCGACGAACTACAGCGGGCCTAGGGGAGCCCGCTAGGTAAATCCGGCCCTGCATACAAATCATTTTAAAACGTGGGCCTAATCCTGGTTACATAAGAAAATATGACCGAAGTTGACCTAATTAATGAACATTTAAAAAAAATGATAAACAGTGCAATTCAATTTTTTACATTGCAAAGTTATGTGCATTGTACATTAGTGATGGGCGAAACGGCCGCGTTTTGCTTCGCCGAAAAATTCGCGAATTTCCAGTGAAATTCGCAAATTTTTCGCCGATTCGCGAAACGAGTCGCGCGTCGTTTTTAACGCGCGTCGCGTCGTTTTTGACATGCGTCGCGTCGTTTTTGACGACGCGACGCGTCGCGTTTTGACGTTTCCGACGCGTCGCATCATTTTCGGCGACTCGTTTTTGCGCGGCAAATTTTTTTTGCGAATTTTTTTGCCAGTTTCGCGAATTTATTCGCCAACGGCGAATCGCGGGAATTCGCCGCGAATTCGCCCCTGGCGAATAAATTCGCCCATCACTATTGTACATCAATGCTTCCTGTCCTAGGACTGATTCAAAGCAAGGTTGGGTTTAATATTTACAGTTCAACAGTCTGTCTTCTTCAGTGTCATGGAGGTAGTGGAAACATCCTGCCAGTAATTGTGTGTGATTAAAGGCAGGCTTTGCTAAAAGTCAAGGTACTTAAAGCCTCAGAAAACCATATATGCCACAAACATTGAGCATCCGCTTTCAGAACTGTAGAAAGGAGACTGACGATACAGAAAGGTCAGGGACCTTAATAATTATATGAGTCGCAATAGCCAGTGCACACGTAAAATGTCATAAGTATTTCAGCTGAGAGTCGAATATAAAATCACCTCGGCTATTGCTATGACTGCATTTTTTTTTATTTATTAGATGAATCAGTTATCCAGAAACCCATTAACCAGAAAACTCAGAATTATGGAAGGATGTCTCCCATAGACTACATTTTATCGAAATAATCCAATTTTTTTTAAAAATTATTTATTTTCACTGTAATAATAAAACAGTAAAAAATATTTTTCTGCAATGACAAAACAGTACTTGCACTTGTAAACTTGTACTTGATCCCAATTAAGATATAATGTCTCCTTATAGGAAGCAGAACCAGATTATTAAGTTACTATTAAGTTATTTAATGTTTACGAGATTTTCTAGGAGACTTAGGGGCACATTTACAAAGGGTTGAAGTGAATTTTAAAATAAAAATCGAATTTTTAAAATTTGAATTTCAAAGTTATTTTTTGGGCTACATAGACTATCGATTCGATTTGAATTGAAAAAAATAATAATTTTTAAGTACTTTAAAAAAATTCAAATTTAAATCTGCTGAATTGCCATTATAGTCTATGGGGGACCTCCTGGAAGCTTTACTGAAAATTTTTCTAAGTCCTGGAAAATCCAAATTTTTTTTTTGGAAAGTTGTTTGAATCGTTCGGTTTGAACAATGCAATCAAACAATTCGTATTCAATCGAAAACGGACCTATTAGATCAAAATAGGTCAATTTTCGATCAAAAATGGCCCCCCAAAAAAATTCGATTTGAATTTCAATTTTTTTTTATTCAAAAACCTTAATCTGCCCCTTAAGGTATTAAATGCTCATTACAGAAAGATTCATTATCCAGAAAACCCCAGGTCCTGAGCATCCTGTGTAACAGGTACCATAACTTAACCAAGTGATCTGGGCTGATATAGAAAGTACTGTATTGTTTAAGGCTCCTGATTTATATATTTAGGAATTGTACTCCCAAATCAATTACACTGGACTCAGTATGTAATGGCTAAATTCTTGTCCTGATTTTCTCCATGTGATGCGAGGGACATCAAAGAGTTGAAATCTGTTCATTTGTTCTATATTCTTTTTCCTTTTACCCGCAACTGTGGCTGTTCACTAACAAAATTTCCCTGACACTCTGCCTATCTTTATTTATGGTTGAAGATATTACTTCCATCACTCTAGTTCATGCTGTATCCTTAGACTCTTGTGTCCTAAAAGCTGAGAGCAAAAATTGTAATTATGTCTTTGAACAGCAGAAGTTGCTATTTGTTACAGTTTTAGTTCTCTTAGGGGCAGATTTACTACTGTCCAAATAAAAAAATACAGTATTCCTAGTGACCTAACTAATTGGCTCACTTATAGAATTTGGAACAGACTTGTTTTTACAGCATTGTTTTAGCTCATACAAACAATACAATTCGACTGCTCAAAGACTGAACTTTCTGAAATAAAAACAGTGGGGGAAAAGCGAGAAACTATAATAAATGTAATAAAATGCCTATTTGTAAGCAACCTTTCAATTGATCTTTTTAATTGTTTGAATTCATCTTCTGACTCTTTCCAGTTTTCAAATGGAGGTCACTGACCCTATCTAAAAAATAAATACTCTGCAAGGCTACACATTTATTGTTATTGATACTTTTTATTGCTCGTCTTTCTATTCAGACCCTCCCCTATTCATATTCCAGTCTCTTTTTCAAATCAATCCATGGTTGCTGGGTAATTTGAATTCTAGCAAACCAATTGCCTAAATTGCAAACTGGAGAGCTGCTAAATAAAAATCAAAAGTACACAAAAACTACAAATAAAAAATGAAAACCAATAGCAAATTCTCATGTAAATCATAATAAAGTCATAATAAAAGTTAACTCAAATATGAACAACCCATTTAATAATGCCCCTCTAATTTTTAACCTTACTCCATTCTAATTTGATCTTTGATAAATGACCAATTTCATCTATTAATAATGCTCTTTTAACTTTCAAACTTACACTAGGTTACTTAAAACACAATTATTACTGTAAACGGGATAGGTCATTCACGAAGAATTTTTAATAACATTTCTGATTTAGAAGTAACCTAAATAGATGCCAGCATAGGAAATAGACAAATTGACCTGTTTATAAGTAATTGACTTTGAAATCTACATTAATGAATGTTCCTAAAACAAAACAAAAAATTTGTTTTGCTTTGATTAGAGGTTGAGAAAGCCTTAAAAGTACATTTTCTAGATGGGTGACCATAAAAATGTATTATTCAATCATCCAGAAACTCTACTGATCTCTTACTGCGAATCTTTAAAGAACTAAAACAGAAAAATAGAGAACTTATTGTGAATGTTTTTGTTGCCTGTGAATACATTGTATGTGGGTTCACATGTCTACATATAGCAATGTCTTTAGTTTATATAGTAGTTCTTGCATGTTCTTGTCTTACAGTAGTTTGCACTGATACAGTATAATTCATTTTAAATAATAAATACATGTTGTTTAAATGGAACTTACAGGGCCAGATTTAAAAAATGTGCGCCCTTAAGCTACTCAGCTGGCCGCCCCTGAACCCCCCACCCAACCCACTCCTCCCACACCTGACTCTCTCCGCTCGCAGCTTTGCTGGCACTGGGAAGTCCCCAGTTCAGATGTGGGTAGCAGATTCACAGGGGCAGATTTAATAAAGGGCGAATTGACTAACGCTGGTGACAATTAGCCAGCATTACCACTTTGTCGATTCACGAACAGGGCGCAGGCGTCAATTCGATAGCGAAAGAGATTGACGCGCTAGAGGTGATTATACAGAATGTTACCTCTTTCGCCAGACTTGCCTTCACCAGCTCAGACCAGGCGAAGTGCAATGGAGTGCATAGATCTTCCTCAATCTTCAGTTACTTACATCATATTCTGTGAGTTAAAAAAACGCTGGCGTCGTTTTTCTTTTATCACGGTGATAAAAGTCCTACAAAAATATTTTTGTGTAACCCGTTTCCCCCATACATTTTCTAACATATAGAACATTATTTTACAGTGGGTTTATGTGTAGGACATTATAACAACTGTATTGACTTTATTAAGATTCCCTGGACATGTCTAGTTATCAGTGTAGATGTAATGTATTAGATGTACCATGTATTATAAAGACTTCCATTCAACTTTTAATTTCCCACTGTATGTAAATTAGCCTGAATGCAAGACCGAATTTGCACTAGGCCGAATTTATCGAAAATTCACCAGCATCCATTGGCCAGGGCAAAACTTTGCATTTTAAAAATTAGCGTTGTCCCAGTGAATTTTCACCCTTGCTGAAGTGTTGCGATGTGTGCAAAGCAGTCGCTGGAGAATTTTAGCCAGTTAGTATATCTGCCCCAAAGACATTTAGTTGTTGTGACCTACTTCTCTCAGCATTCTAACCAATCTACCAACTGGTTGACTTTGGATGTCATGCTCTATGTAATAACTAACAGAGCATAGTGGTATAATAAAACATTTACATCTACTTATTCATTCAGCCCTTTACTTAGAAGCATTCCAACTTCAGAAATAAATACCCTAATACCCCACACTACATGTAATACATTTTATCTGCATATCATTTGTTTCCAGACTTAGTAGGAAAGTAGTATACTTGTACTAGAGCCCCTATAGTTGTGCGTCTGTCCCTCCCCGATGCCTGCCTTGGTTCCATATTTGTTTATATTCTCTTTGCACATACTGTAACTCAGTGGATCTCTTTGTATCCTGTCTAGGCATCTTGGCAGTTGGACTGGTGATAGGCGAAATGCATTAAAGTCAATTTGCATTTTTATTGCATCACAAAATGCATTGAAACATAGCTTTCTCATGGCTAAATTTTGAAGTAATTTTGTGACAACAGTTTGCAAAATGCAGTATTTTATCATGAACAGTAGTGTTTCTGTGGCTCCCGCCCAGATGCTGCCCCCCCCTTTCCCGCTTCGTGCTTAAAAATCAGCATCGGAGCGGTCAAAGGGGGGTGGTATTGCTAGCTCATTGAGCGCAATTGCGTTCTATGCAATTGTGTTAAAACCCGGGAATTCGGCTCTTAAAGTTACAAGAGACGGCTTTTTGTACATGTTGTACATGACAGAAATGTTTTCCATGCTCTTACCAAATGAAAAAAAACAGTGTCTGCCGCCTGCACCCTTCCCCACCTTTTATTAAATATGTGCCCATGTAAAATATTAATACATTAGAAGTGAAGTGCTAATTACTTTAGTTTTAATCAGTTTCAGATAGTCTATCTCTCTGTAGATTTCAGAATTTGAAGGTTAATGTCTTTGTTTGTGAAACACCCTGTGGACTTTTTTTTTCATAGATTAAAATGTGGAGCCTAAATATGAGCCTGAATTGGATTTGTGAAACCGACTGACATCATGGGAATTTAATTAAAAAAAACCTTCACATACTGTATGATGCAGTTTAGAAACATTTTATTTTCAATATGTAGTGAATAATGTACACCCTATTGTAAAATATAAGGATATTAATAAGGATATTAATTAAGTTCCCAAGGAGTTCCATGACTGTAAAAAAGCACAAGGTCTTTCAGCCTTATACAGGTCATGGAACTCCGAGGTGACTTCCAATATCCTCATATTTTGAAACAGGGGGTACTTTATTTATTATAATACACAAGTTTTAGTGAGTCATGTGAAAGAGATGACATCACTAAGCTCCGATTATAACTGAGGACATCATTATGCACCATTTATAAGGATAATTGACAGGTTATTCATGGCTCTTGTGTATAACCATACAGGCCCGGATATGTGGAGAGGCCACCTAGGCTCGGGCCTAGGGTGGCAGGATTTTAGGGGGCAGCATGCTGCCCAACTACACCCACATTGGTTCAGAAATGGAAATTCCCTATGTGCCAATTCCCATTGCTCTGTCCTGATGATGAAAATTGTAGCAAATAAAAGGGAAGAGACAGGGGTGACAAACGATAGTGGGCCTAGGAGCGCCCGCTAGGTAAATCCGGCCCTGTAACCATATATATCTATATCCTTATAAGTCAGTTATAGCTGCTCAGATGCACTTTCATAATTTACATTTTGTGGATTTATTTATTAAGTGTTAAGTTGATATAGTAGTATATTCCTTGGTTGTAAGACTGGAGTATCTTAGTATTTCAAATGGTCGTAGGTTAAAAGAAGCGAAAGTGATGGATGGTCGAGAACCCATTATAAAGTTTAAAAATTACAAACAGGTGTAGGGGACCAAGGTGTACACTTAATAAATCTCAAAGCCACAAATTTATAGAGATTTGTGGGAAAAGGTGATTCTATTGTTAGTAAATAGGCCCCATTGTGTTGGGATGTTCCTCAGATGGTACTTACATTGGGTAGGGACTCAAGGGATTCAGCTTGTAATTCTTTGGAACACCTTTGAGTCACCCTGAGACACTGAGCAACAAGACTTAGTTTGTGAGTAAATCCCCCAAAAAACTAAGTAACTAAGTAACTAACATATTCTATGTGCTTTTTGCAGCCAGCTCGTTGTCGCCTGAGGCAAGGTTCTCACCTTGTCTCATGGCAGGAGCTGCCCTGGGTTAAAATGCTGGGGTTTTTTTTTTATTTTATATTTCCTACAGTTTGCTGTTGTTGGCATTGGTTCAGTCCAGAGAATGCTTCCAGCTCACCTTCTATTAATGCCGCAGCACAGTATTGGCATGGGACCTGTTATCCAAAATGCTCAGAACCTGGGGGTTTCCAGATAAATAGCCTTTATGTAATTTGGATCTCTATATCTAAAGTCTACTAAAAAATCTAGACATTAAAAACAACCAATACAATTGTTCTGCCTCAAATAAGGATTAATTATATTTTAGCTGGGATCAAACACAAGGTAATTGTCATGATACAGGCCTGTAATAGTTAATAAAACAGGCCAATATATCATGAAAAAGCATGTCTTCCCTAAATCAAACTCATAGCAGGCCTCTCTTTACTAACAGGGAGAGCTTAAAGTTCACAGCAAGGCCCCCTCACAGGTGAAGTGAGGGTCACACATAACACATCCTAAAACATATTTATCCTCACAGAACCCATACATGTTATAGCAACAGAATGAAAAACTGGTGATGGGTTCAAGGTAATTGATCATCCTTCAGATGAGTCCAAACATGACTAGGTTTGGTACTCCGTATATCAAATATGAATATCTGGGCAGGGGCAGGTCACACAGTATTGCTGTTATTGAATCCATAGAATTAATGAATTAATTACCAATGAATCTAATATCATATCTCTCCCATGTTCTAATAAGGAGTTATGATCAATATATTCTAAGTCCAGTTCCTACTCAGAGGAGGTAAAAAAAACTCAATCTGTGTCCTGTTAGGCCATGTCCCTTGCATTCCTGAGGGAGAGGGGAGTTTGCAGTTACCTGATGCCCTGAAATCTCTGATAGTCAGCTCTTCTGACTAAAAATTGGATTTACTTAGGAGGATCAATTGTAATTGGAAGTTATCCCATGTGTTTCCCCTTGTCTCCAGGATCAGGAATTCTATAACTTTGAAGCTAAGTATATGTTTTCCATGTTTTCCCTATTATTTGATAAACTGTTTGCAATTGTATTCTTGACTGTATGTCTCTTTTTGTAACATCTTTTCATTAATTTCACTGTTATACCTTTTATAATATTAAAGAGAATTTAATAAGTTTGTCTTTGGTGTTCTAAATGAACCTTGCCTGACAAAGAGTAACGGTGAGCTTTTACCCTCTGCATGCTGAATGAAAATACTAGTCTGTATGCTAGTTAACCATTTGAGTGTTGGTAGGAAGTATGTGTTTCAATTAACCCTTTCACTCCTTTCACTGCTAGAGTATCTGGTTTCTCTCAAAACCAGTGTGAAGTTGAGGATGTTGGCGCAAGTTGTGTGCATTTTGTGGGTGTTGGTTTGTGTTTGGGGTGTTGTTATGCTAGTCTAACCTGTGTGCAAGGTGGGTGAGAGTGACCACTGAAAGCTACACCTAAAGTCACGTATGGCTGGAAGTACCATATCCGGGACAGTACTCTTTTATTATTACAGAGAAAGAGGAAATAATTTTGTGAATTATTTGATTAAAATGAAGCCTATGGGCTTCCTGTAATTCAAATCTTTCTGGATAATGGGATTCAGGATAACGGATCCCACACCTGTACAACATCATTAGGGCATAATAACAAGACTCTAACATTTCTACTTATTATTACGCTATACCAGTACTGGCACCTTAATGGACAAAGCAAAATGTAAGCATCCAGGAGTGTAACTATAGAGGAAGCAGGCCCTACGGCTGCAGGGGGGCCCAGGAGGTATTGGGGCCCCATTAGGTCCTAATTCATATGCAATTTAAATAAATATAGGTTAAACTAGTCAACCTGTAGGCCTGAAAAATAATCTGCTGTATTGCCCAGTAATATCTAGCTACACCACTGTAGGCATCTAAGCATCCACTAAGATAAAATAAGCTGCAGGTGACATAAATATGCCAACGTCCTTTGAATTAATAGTGTTTAACTGAAGTAAACTTTATGCTCCTTGTCCAGCTGTGAGTTTGTTGGAATCTGAAAAGCGATCTTTTTAGAATCTGAGGATTTAGAACAAGAAATAATCTCTTTCATACATTTATACTATGGAAAGATATAGCGCTGATAACCAAGCAACAGGACTTTCCTCCACATAAGCTGCTGCTATGAGTTCTTTAACCAAATCACTAACTTTCTGACTATCTTGCTGTGTTATCGGGGCATCACATCATTCTTTACTCCTTTGTGCACATTTCTTCACTTGGCTTATAATGTGTTGCAAGTTCATCTTTAAAGCAAGTCAGCCAACATAAAAAGTGCGTTCATAAAGCTTCTGCAACAAAAGATTTTCATATCGGAACTTTCCTTATTTAGAAATGTAGTTTGAAAGGAGTACATTATGCACACGTTGAAGCAATATAATTGCCAACTACTAGTCTATCTGCAAGAATGCTTTGCAACCATTTATTCGGGCCAAGAAGGGGGCAATTTGCTCTATACAGCTTGATGTTACAGTAACCATATGTTAAGGTGGGAGGTAAAAAAAGAGAAGAAATTGTAGGTACATTGTAGTAAAATCATGTATCCTTTGCATCTGGCATATCTAACAGAAAAGAAATCACTATTATGTATAATGATAAGTGAAAGTGTCCTATTTTAATTAAAAACATTTGCAAAACTACCTAAAAAATTGTAAGCCAGTGAGTGTTTTTTCTTGCATTTTTCTCAGGTCAAATGCTTTGGAGCCAATGTCCATTATTTTTCCCTCACATTTTTTCTTGTGCAAGAGAAATTTTGCATCAAAATGCAAAAAGTGAAATTGTAGCATTATATTCAAACAACCTACTGTCCCTATCAGTAAACACTGACAAATCCAAGAGGGAATAATATAACCGTTATGGATTTAATAGCTGGTGCAAAAAACAAATTTTCACCAAAGCAACAAAAACCCTGAATTTCAAAAAAGCTAATTTTAGAGCCTAAAAGGCTGCCCTTCAGAGCATAGATTGTGGTATTATGTTTTCTGCTAACAACATATAACAATGTTCCTCATTTAAAATTATATTAAATTGTTACTGTTCTCAGTTTATTCCCTTACGAAGTGAGCACCAAGAACCACCCTATGTGGCTTAATATAGAAGTAAAGTAGTTAATAGGAATATGAATATAAACACTATAACAAATGTTGTAAAACAGCAATCTGGAAGGTAAAGATTGGAAATGAGGAATGCATTGTGGCAGAGGCTAAGTCTAACCCCAAAAAGTTTTAAGTACTGTAAATGAATAGTAAAAAGATGTGCCTGAGAGTATGGTTCCTTTAAATAATGGTACCAGAATGTTTGTTACAGATGTGTTAAATCAGTTATTTCTTCAGTGTATGCAATAGAGGACTCAGCGTTCCAAGTCAGTGGCCGACTCAGACTATGTTTCATTCAGCTTTATTAAAATATAATGTGAACAAGGGCCAGAGCTAGCTGGAATTCATGCCTCATACATACATATTTCTGATTTTATCATACTCACTTTCATTTTGTATGGTATCTACAGTATGGATAAGAAGAAAGCTGATGGATGTAATTCCTATATTTAAAAAGGGATTATGATCTCAGCCTGGCAATTATAGGCCAGTAAGTTTGACATCTGTGGTGGGCAAATTATTTGAAGGCTTGTTAAGGGAAATTAAAAATTGTGTCCTATTGAATGGCATTATGAGCAGCAATCAGCATGGCTTTATGAAGGATAGATCATGTTACTGCTTTTTATGATGAGGTAAGTAAGATGCTGGACAGTGGGGGAGCAGTAGATGTGATCTACTTGGATTTTGCCAAAGCGTTTGATACAGTGCCCCACAAAAAACTGCTTTCTAAACTAAGGGTTGCTGGGTAGGAAACTGGCTATAAGATCTGGTACTGGTACATTTAGGGGCTCATTTACTAAGAGTCGAAGTGAAAATTTTTATTAAAAAAATTCTAATTTCGAAGTCATTTTGGGCTACTTCGACTAGCAAATAGCCCAAAATTCGTTTGAATTGAAAAAATTCTGGCCCTTTAAAATCTTTCGACACATCACCACCTTAAAGCTGGCGAATTGCCATTTTAGCCTATGGGGGACCTCCTTGAGCCATTTTGGCTGAAATCGTTTGAATCGAATGATGCATTGGAACGATTCGAACAATTTCAATTAGATCGAAAATAACCCCCAAAAAATTTGATGGTTGAATTTCAAAGTTTTTTCACTTCGAAAATCTACCCCTGACTGCAATGGGCCCACTTTTATTTAACTTGTTCATTAATGACTTATGGGTAGGTATTGTAAGTAATGTATCAGTGTTTGCAGATGGCACAAAATTATTCAACCCAAATCCATCCAGGATGCGGCATCCTTGCAGTAGAATCTTGACAAACTTGCAATCTGGGTTGTTAAGCGACAGATGAGATTCAATGTTGATAAATGTAAAGTCATGCACCTGGGATGTAAAAATATCCAAGCTACTTGTACCCTTAATGGGACTGCACTAGCAAATTTATAATGAAAAAGGTATATTAAACGTGACTGTAGCAAGCAAGCTCATAAAACAAGTCTGGTCTGATTGCCATCTTGGGGTCAAGAAAGATTATAATTATATAAGAAAGATAGCTAACAGTTAGGCTGGTTATATATGGACATAAAAGGTTGAACTTTCTACCAAATTTATTACGTTACTATGATAGTGATGAGCAAAACAAACCACTTTTTTCTCTGCAAAAAAATTAGCAAAATAGTAAAAATTTTGAAATTTCACCAAATACATAAGACGTGGCATTGCTGATACTGTTACTTTATAAATTCTATAAATAATTATGCAGGTATGGGATCCATTATCCAAAAACACATCATCCAAAAAGCTCCAAATTATCTCCCATAGACTCCATTTTAGACGAATAATCCAGGTTTTTAAATTGAGAAAGCCAGTTGGATGACAAGGGAATAGTCTTCAAGGAAAAAGAATTATACCACAAGTCCAACTGATTTGACTTATTACTTTAGATATACCATTACCTGGATGGTATGAATGAGAACCTTCACAGACTTATAAAATCATATTAAAATTATTTCCTTTTTTCTCTGTAATAATAAAGCAGTACCTTGTACTTGATCCAAACTAAGATATAATTAATCCTTACTGGATGCAAACCCAGCATGTTGGGTTTATTTAATGTGTAAATTATTTTCTAGTATACATAAGGTATGAAGAAATTATGGACAGACCTGTTATCCAAAAACTCCAAATCCTGGGCATTCTGGATAACAGGTCCCATACCTGTAGTTCCATAAGAGTTTGAAGGACTGCAAATACGCATTAGCTTCTTAAACTATGAATGAACTTTGTGGTCCTAGTATATGTCAGCCCTGTTTTGTCCAGTCAACAATGTTAGAGACCTCAATCAATTTAAGAAGAAACTTTATTTTAAAACTATTTAGAGAACTACATCTTTTATCATCTTTGTTACATAATAAAATATTTATGGCAAACATGAATGTGTAAGTTTTCATCTAGACACAAAAGTACCATGCTTCCATCTTTGCAGATTCATTTTTTATATACAATGCATATAAATTCATAATAGTTTATTCCTTATTAATATCCAAATAGCTATTAAGAAAGAAACAGTGGAAAGTTCAACTTGGAAGTCATAAGGCAAAAGTCGTTCTGTCTCTCGGAAGAAGATGTACAGAGGTTCGGAAAAATATGAAACAATAAATACCATAATATAATTAAATCCAATTACTACTGAAATGAATAAATTCATCAATAATTATGTATTCATGACAAATGGAATACTTCTGTCGGTATAATAAAATGCAAACTGCTCATTTGCAAGAAATGAGTGCAAGTCGTGAGAACTAGTTTAATTGGTTTCATCTGCTTAAAAGCTATATTCAGATCTATTAAGGAATTATTTCTCTTATACAGTATATGGTAAATTGTGAGGGCATAGCTACAGTAGCTAAAAGATCCAGAATATTCCTTCTAGTAAACCACCATATGAATTTTACACATTCATAATGTGGGTCAACAGTGATAACCTGGGATCCGGTTGCTTGCGAACCTTTAGCCTGAATCAACAAAAAGAACATAAAAATGCATCTCTTTAGTCATTCACTTAAAAACAAAGGGTTCTGCAGGTACTGTACATGCCAAAGCTAGCCTAATATGTTTTATGCACTTAATCATAGGCTAGACAATTGCTTTTCCAGCATGCTTAAAATATACAAAAGCATTTAAAACAAAGTATAAATGATAGAAAGATAGAAAGTGCAAAGTAAAGAAACAAATACAATATCAGTAATAATAGGATGCATCCAACTCTTGAGTTTATATGTATGGGCCGTATGTGTAATATTTCCTCTTATCCAAACACACCAACACACACCATCATACACCAAATCCCCCAACCCCTGCATACTACTGCTGTTCTTTCTATGAAGATATGGAATCCATTATCCGCAAACCTGTTATCCAGAAAGCCTGGATAAGGCTGGTGATTTGTTATCCATAAAAACCCAAGTCCTGAGCATTCTGTATAACAGGTGCCATACATACTATACCAGAAAATAATGTAATCCAGGCCCGGACTGGCAATCTGTAGGTTAGGGCAAATGCCAGATGGGCTGCTATAAGTTGCCATAGTAAGTCACAATTTAGTGGGCTGGTGGAGGCTGTTTGGGCCTCTAAGTGGGATGATTGGGCCTCTGTGTACCTGAAATGCCAGGGCCTATTTTGATTCTCAGTCCAGCACTGATGTAATCTAAATATTCACAGAAATTGCTAGCATCACTGGTATACTTCTTTGCTTGTATGTCAGAGATGTGTTCCCTAATGCAATCCTTTGATATGCTTGTGGTTTATGCCACATATAAGATGCCACCATTTCTATGCATAATAAGAACAATAGAATAGAATTCAAGTTAATATAATTGTCATAGAACGCTAATGAACATTTGAATATGATGCAACTGTGTGGTTTCAAGTTTCTATCACTCTAAACTTGGGGCTGAACTATTTCCTAAATGTGCTCTGCTCCTGGCAAGGCTAAAACTATTCTGCAGCATTCTTACCAAACCAGGCTTTATTTGTAAAATCAGTCCATTCTTTTTGATACAGGTATGGGGTATGGGACCTGGGGTTTCAGGGCCTGCGGTTTTCCTGATCATGAATCTGTCTGCAATTTGGATCTCCATACCTTGAGTCTATTAAATATAATTTAAACATCAAATAAACCCAATAGGATTATTTTGGCTCTAATAAGGATTAATTTATTTTAGTTGGGATTAAGTAAAGGTATGGGACCTGTTATCCAGAATGCCCGTAATTTGGAGCTTTATATGGATAAGGGTTTATTATTACAGTGAAAAAGTTAATAATTTTTTAAAATTTGAATTATTTGGATAAGATGGAGTCTAGAGGAGACAACATTCCTAATTCAGAAATTTCAGGATAATGGACACCATACCTGTAATAGGTTTTGTCTTCTTAAATTAGAATAATGGAGAAAATGCATGGACCACATTAGTGTTTGGATCCACCTGAGTGCAATGACTGGCTCTGTATCCATAAACAATTTACTTTGTGATTTAAACAAACCTTTATTTATCTTAATTACTCTGGAGTTTTAACTTTTAGTTTGCTATAGAGAGTGATATTCTGAGACAATTTGCAAATGGTTTTAATGTTTTATTATTTGTTGTTTTTGAGTTCTTTAGTTTATTATTCACAAGCTCTTCAGTTAGGGTTTACTAAGGTCCAATTTACCCTAGCAATCGTGCATTGATTTAAGAGACTGGAATATGAATAGGAGAGCCCATGAATAGTAAGCTGAGCAATAAAAAGTAGCAATAACAATATATTTGTAGCCTTACGGAGCATTTGTTTTTTTAGGTGGGGGGGGTCAGTGACCCCCATTGAAAGCTGTACATAGTCAGAAGAAGATGGCAAATAACTCATAAACTGTAAAAAAAAAAAAATTGACCAGAATACCAATTAAAAAGTTGCTTAGAATTGCCATTTCATGACTTACTAAAAGTTAACTAAGGTGAACCACCTATTCAATCATATGTGAAGAATGTGATGAAGTGAATTGTAGAAATGTTTGCAGAACAATCATTTCTACTATAAAAGAACATTATTCAGTGAGAGTAATATCATTCCCAGCACACAGGAAAGGAAGTGTAGAAATGTCTTTACACAAAGAGCAATATACATTGAAAAGTAGTGGGACTGGTACTTCAAGCACATTAGACAGTATAGGGCAGTGGTTTATAGCACCACACATACATAAATAAAGTGAAGGGATTGTGGAGGGATTTTGGCACCCAAAGGCACATTGACATATACAATTGGAGGCACTGGTCCCCCCATAGAAGTTTAATAGCAGTAAGAGACAGTAGAGGTTATTTTTCATTCCCAGAGGCACAAGTGCTAGAACGCTAAGGTGAACAAAACAGGCCATCTGGCAATCTGTGGGTTCTGGCAAATGCCCGATGGGCTGCTATAATTTTTCATAGAAAGTGACTATTAAGTGGGCTGGTGGGGGTTTTTTTGGGCCTCTTTGTAGCAGTAATGGCAGGGTCTATTTTGAATCCCAGTCCAGTCCTGCGGAAGAGCATGTTCCTTAACAAGCACTTGTAACCGGTCAATTCTGCTCCTTGCACCAAGCATCAGAAATCCTGCACTTGTTGCAAAGAGTAGAGTCGGGAGATACATCAGAGCCATGTCCTTACAACATGCCTTAGGTAAGGTAGTCCATAAGTACAGGATCCTGCTTGGAGGGGGGTGCCGACATGCCTATCTTAGATAGAGAACTGCCTAACAAAGCAAGTGCTTTATGTATGGGGCAAATACTGTGGCCTGAGAAATTACAAAAATATATTTATATATACAGTATGTCAAGTGTGAAAAAATATATTTATATTTATTGTGTTTATAAACCTTTTCTAGTTCAGCTGATTAGCTCATGTCACAAAGGGAGGGATATGAATTGTGAATCTTAGCTGCCACTGAAAATGTTAAAAATATCTACTTATTTCTAATTTTCATTAGACTTTGTTTAGACTGTTGGGTAGAAATTCCAAAGGAATGTGAAGGATGTGAAGAATGTGGACTGTTTTTTTTTTGTTTGGCAAAATCTGTTACTATTTCTGCTTGGGTAAAAATTGGCTACGAAGACAGACCTGCTACATTGTACAGATGTGTCTTTGCTTCTAAATAGCAAGGCTTTAATACCAAGCATACTGTACATCCATAAAGGGATTTAGTAACTGAGGAAACATGCCTACTATTGCTAGATATTGCACATGACGTATTCCACCCTCATAATGTGCTTTGCAAATGGATGTAAAAATATTAGATGGCTGATGGAGAGGGTCTGGTTGATATGGATATTAGTGCTATAAGGGTTGTGTACGGTTGATTAGGTTAGGACAGACAATTTAAAAGTACATATACTATCTATAGAATATATGCTAGTTTAGGATATTAGTGTTGCTGAATTATACTTCCTCTGTATAATTATTATTATTATTAGTATTATTATTATTATTAATAATAATAATAATAATAATAATAACTGGATTCACATAGAAGTCTTTCAGAGAACCAGGCACAATAAAAATGATACACTTGCTCAACAATCAATAATTTACCCATCAGGGGCAGTCATTGGACAGTGGATTATTTCACTCAAAAGTGTCACCTGCAGTTTTTAGATACCTCAAGTGGAACCTGGACAAGCTACAGTAGCCCCCAAATCGGAACACTTGGTCCCTAATATGGGGTTTCGGGATTCTAGTTTTTACTAAATCTCCTCAGTAGAGCTCAGGCTGCTCAGTAGCTACCATACACCTATCTAAAACACCTGGGGGCATAATTACTAACCTATGAATTTTCACTCTGGGAAACCTTCGCCATACTTTGCGCAACTCCTTCAGACTTTGCTCGCATTTATCGAAGTGCAAAATGTCGCCTCAGTGGCAAAAAACTTCTCTAGTGCTAAGTTTTTTCCCCAGTTAATTGTGTTACTTGCCGAGTAACAGAGGGCCTTCTCTGATGAATCGCTCAATAGCGCGAAATGCATCAGGAGGGAGAGGCTAACACAAGGTGGGTAGCCCGGGGGGAGACACTGCACTGTGGTGTATATTTTTATGAATGTGATTATGTATAATTTAATTATGTCTAAAATGCACAAATAAATGTTTTTAGCATGAAGCTAAGTATGTCTTTAATTAATATGTTGCTTTTGAGATTGACCTGTGCACAGCTTCTGCTGCAAAGATATATCAGGTTTTTAAGCTAATATACTCAGACAAAAAAGATAATAGTATGTTAAGGCCTTCAGGCACTTTGTACGTTTATCTATGGATTTTATGTTTTCATTTTACTTACTACAGAAATGGAGATGTTTCCCTCTTATTTTTATAGTATCTGTTGATGATGTTACATTTCCATGCATGATTAACAGCGCTAGCTTCCAGTCTTTTTGATCATTGTATCTCCTTCCTATTTAAAGATAAAACAAGATCATTATGGCAATGCTCAGCTGTGTATGGATTATTGCACTATATGTGACCCTTCTATGGCTATAACTCAAATTATTTCTAATAGAACTCCAGAGGATCTCTGCCAGCTAATTACCAAAGGTACATAATAGATTAAAGCTTTTGATTTTAGATATAGCAATGTTCTCAGTCTCCTTTTGAAAACGATAAAAGCAAAGGGGATGGGTCAAGCAAACAGTAATAATTCATAAAAATAGAAATCAGATAAAGTACCTGGGTTGGACAATTTTGCCACACAGAGAGAGAGTGAGAGGAAGAAGTTAATAGCATTTCTAAATACAGTTTTTCCAACTTCTTCCATATTTTTCCCATATTTAAAGGGGACCCATCCCCAAAAAGAATTATTCCAAATTCAAATTTATCACATTAGTCAAGCAAAATGAACTTTAATTACACTATATAAATTATTTGAAACTTATTTCCTTCGGTTTGGAAATTCATAACTAAAGCAAGCAGGCAGGAACTATTTTGTGGACACTGCTATTAACGCAAGCCTTGCATCATCTCAAAATCTTGTTTGTGCACCAGAATGGGGGGCTTGATGTCCATCCCCATGCACTGGTTACAGAATTAAATGGTAAATAGACCTGAGACACCGGAAAATAGCTGATGGGCAAAAAAACGCAAGTTGGGGTGGAAAACTCAGATTTCCGACCTCACCTCCAAAAATCATTGTGGTCTACCAAGATGGAGGAACTGTGCAGGCCTGAATCACAGAAAGAGCAACGCTCTAAGGCCTCTAAGTTACTCTTGATCCGCCGCCCAGTACTCCAGGGGGCCCGGACGAAGCAGCAAGCAGCGAACAGGGACAAACGCACTCGGAACCGCTCCAGTCCACAGAGCAACGCACTTTGAAGGAAGCAAAACACCCGGACGATTTTTCGCTAGCCGATGTAGTATCAATGCTGCAATCCACCATACAGAGTTGCCACGCTGCGACAATGGCTAAAGTGGAGGAACTAAAGGTTGACTTTGCTATTTTAAGGCAAGACCTCCAAAAGTGTACATCAGAGGATAAACGACCTAGAGGACACTTGCAATCCTATACCTGATCGCTTGGATCAACTTTACAACAGGCTCGAGATGGCAGAGGCCAAATCAGACGACCTAGAAAATTGTTTGTGTAACAACAATATTAGGTTGGTTGGACCGGACACAACAAAGTTCCTGGAAGCCAGGTTGAAAGAAACATTTGGAGCAGAAGACTTCTCCCCTGTTTTTATTATAGAGCGTGCACATCATATACCTGACAAGCCTCTCCCGCCTGGGGCCCCACCCAGGCCCATAATAGCCCGACTCCTAAACTCTTGCAGTGGCACGCAGAAAGGGAGAGCTAAAATTCAGAAATGCCAATATCTCTCTTTGTCCAGACTTCTCCAACGAACTGTGCAAGCAGCGCCAACAATTTACAATGGTGATACGTCACTGTAAAGAAGCAAGCCTACAGTACGCCATGCTATATCCGGCAAAACTCTGAGTATCAGCAGAAGGGAAAAAATTACTTCTTCAGCTCCCCGATGGAAGCTACGCAATGGCTGGATCACCACTCCTAAGCTAAGTCACAAGCCAAGTTAAGATAGAAGAAGGTGAGAGGGCATGCCTAATCTCATCTACCATTCTGCAAACCACGAATATCTCTTCAGAGCATGTGAGATGCTCTGCACACTAACATCAAGTATAAGGTCTTGTCATATATTTACCTAGGTCAGCAAAAATAGGGGAACTTAACTGTAGTGGGTCCACAGAGTGTTTATAAGGTTGTCATGTTTCTATTTAAACCCTGTTACTGTATATATTTTGTAATGCCTGAACTTGATTATCAACACCAATGCTAGTTATTTGTTACAGAGATCACATAGATTGGCATAACCCTCAATGTTTTACAATGTTAAGGGTACAAAATTTCTCCAATAACTGGGGAAGTAGGGTGGGAGAAATTGGCATTATCTTGCTAATCATACTCTGTTCTCTAACTTTCACCTCTCTTCTTCTTTTCTCCTCTTTCTATCTTGCCTCTAAAGGGGAGCAAGGACACATTATTGTGGATGTTTTTTGTTTTTACCTTTGTGGCCCTTTTGGAGGGAGACCAACTAGCAATGTAAGCAGTTGCATGGAACCTTAGCTCCGTGGTACACCCACCAAATCCGGCAGACATCCTGACAATACCAGCAGACAAACTGAGAACGGACAGACCTGAGACACCGGAAAATAGCTGATGGGCAAAAAAACGCAAGTTGGGGTGGAAAACTCAGATTTCCGACCTCACCTCCAAAAATCATTGTGGTCTATAGGGATGGCGCGAACCGCGGCAAAAAAGTTCGCAAACACGTTCGCGAACTTGCGCAAAATCGCGAACGGTTCGCGAACGGTTCGAGAACCCCATAGACTTCAATGGGAAGGCGAACTTTTAAAGCTAAAAAAGACATTTCTGGCCAGAAAAATGATTTTAAAGTTGTTTAAAGGGTGCAACGACCTGGACAGTGGCATGCAAGAGGGGGATCAAGGGCAAAGAAAAATCCATTATTTTCTTATGTCAAAAGTGTTACAAAGTATCTTATCTGCACCTGTTAGCTGTTCTGGACTCTCTGCCAAAAGCCAATTAAGTTCAAATCTTTGCTTCTTTTTCTGGCTGTTCAGTGCAGAGAAAAGAGGGACTTTCCAGTACAAATGAGGGACAGAGGGTTGAGCTCTCAAAAGAGGGACTGTCCCTCCAAAAAAGGGACAGTTGGGAGGTATGCACATTTTTTTTTTTTTGGTCCAGGGGGTGTGTGGGGGTGGTCCAGGGAGATCTTCCTGATTGGCTGCCATGTATCTGCTGGTCTGGGGTGAGAGGGCAAAAAAAAAGCGGCAAAAAAAAATGCGGCAAATTGACGCGAACCCAAAATGCGAACGTCGCGCAACGTTCGCGAACTTTTGGCGAGCGCGAACAGCGGATGTTCGCACGAACAAGTTCGCCGGCGAACAGTTCGCGCCATCCCTAGTGGTCTACCAAGATGGAGGAACTGTGCAGGCCTGAATCACAGAAAGAGCAACGCTCTAAGGCCTCTAAGTTACTCTTGATCCGCCGCCCAGTACTCCAGGGGGCCCGGACTTCGCAAATTCCCTAACACCGACTCTGGCGAATTTTCGCATGCGAAGTATACAGATCCTTCATTAGTGTGCAACTTCGCCTGGCATAAGGGTGCGAAGTTGCGCACTGACGAATGAACGTAACTTCGCAAATTCACTAAGATGAACATTTCACTCAACGTTAGTACTTACGCTAGACGTTCAATACAATAGATAGGAGGTTGAAAAAAAAATGTAAAATTTTTTCTAAGTCCCAAAAAAACACCAGCGTATTTTAGCATAGGAGGGTGATAGTCTGAAAAAGATTGATCATTTTTTGGGGGGGTTACCCTTCTTCCCCCCTACATTTCCTAACATATGGCAACACAACTATACAGGGGGCACATGTTTAGGGCAATAGGACAACTTTATTTAATTTATTAAAGGTTTCCTGGGCTTGTGTAGTGGAATGTAGTGGCTGTAACATATACTTCTATTATAAATTAAAGTTCCCGCCGTATGCAAATTAGGCTTCACTAGCGTGCCTAGTGAAGTAACACTAGCGCAACTACACTACCATTCGACGACTTGAGCGTAAATTCGCACTTTAGTGAATTTGCGTAGCACTGGTGTAAATTCGCTTGGCGAAGTGCGGCGAATGCTAGTGAAGCCTATGCTGGCGAATTTTCGGATCTTAGTGAATCTGCCCCAAAATGTCTTCAGGAGACACACATATGTAAATCCACAAATCCAAATCCCCTCAAAATAATTTGGATAGCCCATGCCTACCATACGGTCTACTCCAATTACTCTAGAGGAACCTCAGTACTAATAAATAGGTAATTGCCTTTCCAACTGTTAAGCACCATAACGATTCAGAAGGTAGCCTCATAGCCTCCTTCCCCCCAGATCCACTACTTATAATTAGAGATTTTAATGCCCTAATGGATGATTCCATCCAACTACTAGCTTGAATCCCAGAGTTGGCACAAGGGACCTAAAGGCTTGGGCCCAAATGACTGGGCTGGTGGATGTGTGGAGGTTACATCATCCGGATGAACAAATGTTTTTATGCTACTCTAGGGGTGCCTTGTTGAGGATCGATCTTGCCTTTGCATTGCCAGACATGTCCACTAAAATTACTAAAATAGAATTCCTCCCCAGAGGAATTTCAAATCATGTCCCACTTCAAATTACTTGGCAGTTACATTCAACTCCCACTAAGATAACCTGGAGGCTGAATCCATATTGGATTTACCATACAGATATCAAGGAAAACATAGAACATGTTAACTATAATCCTACAGATCAACATTAACACGACTGACCTAACCCAAGTGTGAGATGCCATGAAAGCATACATTAGAGGGGAATAGATCTCCAAAATAGTTACTAGATACCACTATACAAGAACAAGAGATAATCAAAGCTTTTGGGGCCTTACCACACAGAAAATCCCCTGGCCCAGATGGTATACCGAACCTCTGGTACCATACATACTACAAGCAGTTAGCCCTTCTCCTTACAGATATTTTTAACCAAATTTCCCATACTGAAATTCTCCCTCCTTCTTTCCGAGATGCCACAGTAGTCTTGCTATTTTGCTATTGAAACTGGGGGAAAACCCTCAATTACATTCCTTGTAGAGGACTATTTTTTAATTTTTAATTCAGATGCTGAAATTCTGGCCAAAGTGCTGGCACAACGACTACATTTTGTGATCACCTCAGTAGTAGCCACTTACCAAGTAGGATTCATTCCCCCATAAAGCAGCAGAATTAAACATCTGGAGGTTATATACGAACCTCACGATCCCACACATGAACCAGGGCACCAGAGCCATTGCCTTCTTGGATAACGAGAAGCATTTGATTCAGTTGAATGGGAATATCTGTGGCAAACTTTGAAAATATTTAGGTGTCGCAAGAACTTCCTAACCTGGATCCAAGCCCTACATAGTCAATCCAACACTAGTATCCTCTTAAATTTAGAACTATCACCCCCCTTTATACTAGCTAGAGGAACCCGCAAAGGATGTCCTCTGTCGCCCAGCCTTTTTGTGATAGCTGAGATGTCATCTGAGATTTGGGGTTTCGAGATACTTAGGGAAAAAATCTTGTTATGTGCAGATGACATACTTCTATACCTTAATGATCCAGGCCCATCACTACACAAAGCACTAGAGTTAATCAACCACCACACTGAATTTTCAGGTTTAAAAATAAACTGGGCAAAGTCATCTATAAGTCATCTATAATGGCACTAGAACCCTAACCTTAACCGGACCCCTATCTTCCCTTGGTTCGTGTAGAAACAATCAAGTACTTAGGAATCCACATCCACCCACAAATAGATAAATTTACAGAACTCAATTTAGATCCTCTAATGCTGCAATGCCTCACAACAATCGATAAATCCCCCAATCCCCAATTTGGCTAGCAACTGTGATAGCCTTTGCAAGGATTAAATCTTGCTCTAGGAACAGTCTCTCTCTAATGCGTGGTGAGTTTGTTTTTTTCCACTATTTGGGTCTCTTAGCATTTCATCTGTTAGATTCCCAAACTCACAGGTAACAATTAGTGATGGGCGAATCTCCCGCGATTCGCCTCGCCGAAAGATTCGCGAATTTCTCTAGAATCAGCAAAAAATTCTCGAAACGAGTCGCGGGACGCTTTTGACGCGCGTCGCGTAGTTTACGGCGCGTCGCTTTCGGCGCGTCGCGTCGTTTTCGACGCTCGTCGGGAATTCGCCGCGAATTCAGCTCTGGCGAAAAAATTCGCCCATCACTAGTAACAATCAGCTCTTTCAAAGCTGTTACAAAATGTTCTGTGGATTCACCATTACGCTGTCCACGTTGGCGGAATTTATATCTTTATATCTTTCAGCAACCACATTGGCATTAAAAAGTTCTTTATAGTAGTAAGAGCAGTTTCATACTTTTCATCAGGTAATGGTAATGTATAGAATATATGCTGTCCCAGGCAGTGAATAAGTAAAGCACGCTTTCTAGCAGCAGAAACCTCCCCTTGGTCAGCCGCAATAATGTAATTATCAAACATACGGATCCAAGCAGTAAAAGGTATGGTAGGCTCACCAGGGTTTGGTAGAAAAGGTGCAGGCTGCTGCAGAGGTAGAAAAGACATCCTTGTCGCCATTTGTTGTCTTTGGTAGCCGAGGATGAGGAGAGTATAACAATGCTTTATTAGCAGGTTCATGCAGTCGTTACATAACTGCAGTAACTCAGTTACTTTCACTTTCAACCTGTACAGAAAATCCTGTGTACGCAAAGTGATAACTGCAGGCCATTTATATAAACACCACACTTAATTTTGATCTTCATACTTTAAAGGAAAACTATACCCCCCGAACAATGTAGGTCTCTATAAACAGATATTGCATAAACAAACTCATATGTAAAACCCTGCTTCATGTAAATAAACCATTTTCATAGTAATACACTTTTTTAGTAGCATGTGCCATTGGGTCATTATAAATAGAAAATAGCCTCCTGGGATCCTAGGATCCAACGGTGCACACAAACATACCAAACAAACTATAAAGTTAGGTCGCACAAGCCAATTAACAGACAGAGTTCTGTCTTTTGCTTCAACACTTCTTCCTTTTACAGTTAGAGTTGAAATATTTCTGGTCAGGTGATCTCTGAGGCAGCACACAGACCATCATGAAATGGTGGGTCAAGGCAAGAGATGTAAAAGGGCAATATTTACTTAAATATATATACCAGGTAGGTAAGATTCTTTAATATGTCACTTGATTTGATATAAACTATCTGTTGCTCAAAAATTCATTTTTGGGGTATAGTTTTCCTTTAAGTCTACTAGAAATTAATGTACACATTAAATAAATCTAATCAGAGGTTTTGCTTTCTATAACGATTAATTATATCTTAGTTTGGTTCAAGTTAAAAGTACTGTTTTATTATTACAAATAAAAAGGGAATACTTTGGATTATTTGGATAACATTGCGTCTATGGGAGATGGCCTTTCCATAATTCTGAACCTTCTGAATAATGGGTTTCTGGATAACAAATCCCATACTTGTATTGCAAACAAAATGAATTCCTTATGCAGTATTTGTGAAATAAATAGTACAACAATACTTTCTTGACTAAAGCAAGTATTCAAGCATTGCCTTAATATGTGTGCCATATATTCAATGATTTTTTTCATCTGACCTTTGAGTTAGCAAAAAAATGGAAATATTAATATATATGGGAAATCTTTGGGTTAGGGAATTACTTCAAATAGGCTAAAATAATTTCTGTTACTCTAGATGCCTTTTAAGGTCAGACTGTGCCTATAAGATTAGTAGTTACTCTAATCAGTTGCATGAAATTAAAGTACCGCTTTTAGACATATTTCTTTTACCTCCCCTAGATGAATCAAGCAACTTGTAGAAAAAAAAACAAGTTTTATGCCAAAGAAATAAATTCCCCTTCTCAAAAGAAAATTAAGTGCGCAATATAATCCATTCACTTGAAAGAAAATATAATGTACAATTAAGAATATAATACTCCCTGGGATCTTTTCAAAATTACAATTTTATCACTGTTATAATTTTAGTTATTATAGAAACTGAATTTCTCATAGCGTGAATTTATTCATGTTCTGCCTAAACTTAAATTGAAATGAGGCTGAGCGTTTATTGGTGTTTAATTGAAATGAGCATGCCAGAATACTCTCTCTCTTTCTATGTAATAAAACTTAAGTATATATCATATAGAGTAACCATAATTCCAATCAGTCATTTTCTTTGCAACTTCTGTACATATTTATGTATCATATGTGACTTCTTTCAAATATCCATATTATTTTGGGCAAATACTTTAAGGGGTGCCAAGTTTTGTACTTCAAGGATCTTACTGTAGTTCCTAGAGAAAACCTGAAAAGTATAACTGAGCTGAATGTTAAACAAGGAGGGCACCACTCGAACTTCGAAATTCTACCATCAATTTTTTTTTTAAAGGTATTTTCAATCGAAAATGGACCAAATAGGTCTGTTTTCGATCTAATTGAAATGGTTCAAATCATTCTAATGCATGATTTGAATGATTTTCAATAAGATCCTTCAAATTCTTGGCACTAAGAAGAAATTTCAGAACAGGCTCTAGGAGGTCCCCCCATAGGCTAAAAAAGGCAATTAGGAAGCTTTAAGGTGGCAAAGTATCGAATTCAAAGGATTTTAAAAAGAGAGTACTTTGAAATTCAAATGTTCAAGAGGCGCTGAGTGTGTATACTACTGCCAGATGCTGTAACTCCTATGTTTATTGCCTGAAGAAGCGGTTCTGAGCCCGTGAAACGCATAGTACTGATTGGAGTTCGTTAATAAATTTTGACTGCTTAATTACAGTCTGCTTGGAGGAGGTAAGTCCACCACTGCCTCCTCTGATTACCAAGTTTTGGCTTTTAAACTCGTTTATATCCTTTTATCCTTTTGGCGCCTCTGTTCTTTCTATACAATAATAAGTCCACCCTGGGTGGAGGGTTGATACCCTTTTTCTATCTACAGAGAGCGACTTCTTAATCCTGAGTGGGGTCAGGACAATCTCCCCACCTGCCTTTACAGTGGTTGCCTATTGGTAACCCTGGTTTGTGAGTATATGCTATTTACTCTTATTTCATTATCCCTTACCAATACATATTACGCTATTGGGGCTCTTGGTGTTCCTTTTGTTTAAATGGTTAACTGTTTTAATACTTCATAGGTATAGACATTTATTGTCGTTAACATAGTAACATGCTGGCTGATACATTAGATAGCTTTAAGAAGGGGATTGGATGGCTTTTTAGCAAGGGATGGAATACAGGGTTATGTATAGTAATGGGCGAATTTATTTGCCTGGCTCGAATTCGGGCTGAATTACCGTGAATAAATTCACAAAACGCCAGCGAAAATTCGCCGGCATAAAAAAAACGGACGCCGGTGCCCGAAATGAGACGCAGGGGGCGATTTAAAAATTTTTTGGCAAAGCAAAATGCCACAGATTCGCCAATCTCTAGTTATGAAAGATAGCCTGTAGTACAAGTTGATCCAGAGGGGTAGATTCATCAAAGAGTGAAGTTCCACCACTAGAGGGAAATTCCCCAGCTCTCAATTCATTTCTATGGGATTTTGCAAGGCGTATTCATCAATGGGTGAGGTGAAAGTTCACCCTTTGATGAATACGCCTTTAAAAATCCCATAGAAATGAATTGAGAGCTGTGGAATTTCCCTCTAGTGGCAGAACTTCACTCTTAACTTCACTCTTTGATGAATCTACCCCAGAGACTGGTCCGATTGCCATTTTGGAGTCTGGAAGGAAATTTTTCCCCCTTTGAGGCAAATTGTAGAGGCTTCAGATTGGGTTTTTTTGCCTTCCTCTTTATCAACTAGCAGTTAGGCAGGTTTTATATACATATATATTTTTTTATATATATATATCTACTTAAAAGGTTGAACTTGATGGACGTGTCTCTTTTTTCAACCTAACTTACTATGTTATAGCCTTCCTGTAATTCAGAGCTTTCTGGATAATGAGTTTCAAGATAACAGATTTCATACTTGTATCTTGGAAATATTTCTTAAAATAGTATTGGTAATCTTTTATGACCTAATTTAAACATTTACAGGAATAATTAGGATCTTGGTGTTTCAGTAAGCACATTTTAAAACTTTTTGACCTTCTTATAAAACCTTCATTTAAATATTTAGGATAAATAATTATTTTATTTTAATGTTTAAACTGACTAAAAGGGTTACATTTTAATCTTATAAAATGTGTTCATTTGAGCTATTTGTTGAGTGCTATAAAAAGGATTTTCTTCCAAATTAATTCTGGCTCCCTGGCAAACCTCAACAGTTTTGTGGGGGAGACCAAAGCCTCGATTCTCTTTGACTCAACATGGAGACAACAAAATATATGCAAAATGATCAATAAAACAGTATCTGTATAAGAGATTTCGATAATCTAAGTCTCCGCTTCATTTCCATATTTGCTAGAACTCCATGAGTTTTGCAAGATATGGATGTGGTTGAACCCTTATGGTTAAGCCAAACTGATTCCAAACTACTGTGGAACGATGTAATAAAAGTTGAAACATTTAAACCTAAGATCCAAAGAAGCTAATAAAATAATAAACTCTACAGTTAGTATAGCTATGGGCATATATGGTTTGTGTGAAAGAGTGGAGGGGTTGTGTGTGTGTGTATGCTGGGTTTTAATTTGGAGAGGTTGAACTTGATGGACTTTGTCTTTTTTCAACCCAATGTAACTATGTAACTATACTATGTAACTATGGGCTACCTGCGACCAGCTGATTGGGTGATGGAAACTATGGAAGTTTTGTTACATTTCCCCTTAATGCCATTTAATGTTAAAACAATTTAAAAGGTTTATAGTTCTCAGATGCTCTAACATACATATATTGTCAAATCTGAATATACTTAACAATGGTTTATATGTGGTCTGGTAGTTGTCAGAAAGTTCTTTGGAGGATTTGGTATTTTTGTACAGGACTTGGTATTTCATTTGTCGGTTCTGTCTGTATGACCATTGTCAGCGATCCCTTATGGAATGGGGTACAAAAAAAATATTTTTTATTATTCTGTACCTACTAAGAATTATTAGTAGGGGGTAATAGTATCAAACATACCCCATCATATGCAAATCCACATATAAATAGTTTTCAGGACCTTTGCATCTTTATGGATGGGCTATATTCAATTACTGATAAAGAATTTAAAGAAAAACTATACCCCCGAACAATGTAGGCCTCTATAAAAAGATATTGCAAAAAACAACTCATATGTAAAACCTTGCTTCATGTAAATAAACCATTTTCATAATAATATATTTTTTTAGTAGCATGTGCCATTGGCTCATCCTAAATAGAAAATAGCCATTTAAAAAAATAAGGACAGCCTCCTGGGATCGTATGATTCAACAGTGCACACAAACATACCAAACAAACTATAATGTTAGGTCACATGAGCCAATTAACAGACACAGTTCTGTCCTTTGCTTCCACACTTCTTCCTGTTATAGTTAGAGTTGAAATATTTCTGGTCAGGTGATCTCTGAGGCAGCACACAGACCATCACCAAATGGTGGATCAAGGCAAGAGATGTAAAAGGGCAATTTTCCTTTAATATATATTCTAGTTTGGTAAGATTCTTTAAAGTGGACCCGTCACCCCAAAAAAATATTCAAAATCATATTTTTTCACATTAGTCAAGCAAAATGAACATTCATTACACTATATAAATTATTTTATTCTTTTTTCTTTCAGTCTGGGAATTCAAAATTATAGCAAGCAGGCAGGAGCCATTTTGTGGACACTGTTATTAAGGAAAAGCCTTGTATCATCTCAGAATCTTGTTTGTGCACCAGAATGGGGGACCCGATGTCCATCCCCATGTCCTGGCTACACAATTAAATGGTTAAGAGAACTGGGGGAATGTGTGGGGAGCAGTGACATCTAGGAAGTGCTGAATGGAAAGTGAAAGTAATTATCTGCCCCGCCTCTATGCCTAAGGCATAGAGGAGTGGCAGACAATATTTGATTGACAGCTGATATCTTTAAATGACCTTACAGCAGCTATGAATGCTTTAATAAAAATGTGAAATTGGTTTTCACGTTTAATTTGAAAAGGACTTTTATTATACAGAGTTTTGTGTCTGGGTGACAGGCCCACTTTAATATGCCACTTAATATGATATAAACTACCTGTTGCTCAAGTATTCATTTTGTGGGTATAGTTTTCCTTTAAACATGAAAATTGCCACTCACAGTCACTTTGCACATAGAACATGGGTGCTAACTAGGGTCACCACCTTTTTCCTTTGGGGAAAAAGGGCAGGAGGCAGCCAATGATGTCAGGGGGCAGACCGGATGACAATAGGTGTGGGGTGGTTGATGTAGGAGATGGGACAGGTGAGGTGGGGACAGGACTGATGTTGTGTCAATCAGTGATTGTTGATCGCCATGTAATTGATTTCAATGTCCTGTCCAGATTTTCTAATTCGGAAATCCAGACAGGTACTTTTCCCCCAGGAAGCCTTTCCAAAAACCGGGCTGTCCAGGTGAAATCAGGACAGGTGGTAGCCCTAGTGATAACTGGAATTTTATTCCTTGCTTAATGAAGGAACAAGAAGAGGATGCAAGACTCTCCACAGCCCTACTCTTAACCCCTGACCAGGACAGTACTGGGGGCAAAAGCTGAACAATATTGCTCTGATACACAAAAGGACTTTTGTTACTGTCCATAAACAAAGTAAACTCTTCTATGCACATTTTTTGAGAAAAAAAGTCCAGTTCAGGGGTTAAGGCTGTGGGGAGTCTTGCACTGCATCCTCTTCTTGCTCCTTCCTTAAACAAGGAATAAAATGCCAGTAGGCACCTAAGTCTCATGTGCAAAGTGTTTTTCAGTGGTAATGGCATTCCCCAGAAGGCGCTGCTCCTTTGTCAATGAGCTGTCAACACATGTATATAGAAAGAATGAAGAAGCCTGCTATAAAAAAGCAAACATTTCCTAGGAGATGTGGTAGCATGACAAAAATTAAATGTAACATTATGAATATATAATGCAATAGAAATCAAGAATTGTGTAAGCAGTCCAACTCATGCCAGTCACTTATTAGGCTTTTTGCTTGACACACTTTTACCTTCTCTATTCATTTCATTTTTAAGAAATGTGGAGTTTAAGGGAGTCAACCTATCAATCAATGACAACCATATTTTTTTGTCTCTGTGTTCATAGACATTTTATCCAAGCAATTCAGGGTTTAGATTTGCTGGGTTGCCTCTGCTTATTTTATGATCTTTACTGGAGAGCAGATTAGAAAGGCTGGCAGTTTGACTCTTTACTAAAGTGAAAATTTTGAAACTCTGCCACAGCTGAATGCACACATTATCTCCCAAGGAGCTGGTCAGAAAGTTTTTTTGTTGCAACTTATCTATGTTTTTACTTATTTTTCCTGCCTTAGGCCCTCCAGCACCTCCACCCCCTCTCAAATGGGAACTATTAAAAAAACATTATTAACAATTCTTTACTGTTTATGAAATAATCAAGTTCCCTTTCTCCCTCTCAGCATCTATTTAGAGAGATAGTCTTCCTTCATGCAGGGGGTGAGAGTCTGATTTTGACTGGAAGTTGGAGCTATTATGTGTTTTTTGGATGGGGGCACCATTTGCCAGCAGAAAACAGTATTTGCACCAATGGAAGGACATGCCTTACACAGGGCTCCACTTTCTATCAGAAGCAGAAAGACTAAAGTCTTACAAGGTAATAAATGGCATGCCAGATTGCATCCAAAAATTACACTTTGCACACATCACTAAATACAGTAATAAATTTACTTTTTATATGAATAATCTGGTGTTTACATAGTTATTTTATGACTGTTGTAAGAATATCTCCTAGTTACATAACTAAAGTACAGCATATTTTTCCCAAATAGTTTATTATACAAAAAAAAAATCTACATGAATCCTCTTGGTTACATTCCATCACACTATACATAAAGCAGAAAGGTAAACATCAATTTCCTGCTATTCCAGCATGAACACTATACAAAAAGCAGACTTACATATGAATTCCTCCAAGATCCTAAATGAGAGAGTAGGATTAGTGTGTTATATTCTGCCAGATTAATATGCATCCAAGTAATCCAAATCAGGGTCTGAATAACTATTCAAGGATTTGGGCCCTGAGGTTTTTGCCAAATGAAATTTTAAACAAACTACCCATACCGTAATATCAGCATCTACAATTATCTTTATATGCTTAACGCTGTATGTGACATCATCAACAATAAACCATGGTAACATGCAGAATCTTGGATGTAAAATGTGGGATTTACAGTACATATGCACAAAATTATTAGCAGAAATTCATGGTTTGCAAAGCAAAAGAAGGGCAAGTTATGGTTCCTCAAGAGCAGGGGTCCCCAATCTTTTTACCGGCGAGCCACACTCGAATGTAAAAACTACTGGGGAGCCACACAAGAATACATTCCTTGGGCATGCCAAATAAGAATTGTGATTGGCTAATTGATAGTCCCATGTGGACTGCTAGACTTCAGGAGGTTCTGTTGGAGTAATCATGTGTCATTTTGCCTCCAAAACTTAAATTTAAACCAGGAAACAAAAAAGTGAACTTACTAGGAGTCCACTGACAGAAACATCGATGGGAATGGAGAGAAACATGTTGCTCAGGAGCCACTGATTGGGAATCATTGCTCAACAGGATACATAATATGTTCCCTTCAATCAGGGAAGACCTCCAGAAGTATTTTAAGACTTCCCAGTCATACCCATCAGTGATTTAATCAAGAAGTATCAAACAGAGGAGTGATTCAATTGGCCAAAGGGTGGGAGATCAACTTGGTATTGGGAAGTTGAGGAGGATGCCTAGAAGAAGGAGCCTAGATTTTAAACCCAAGAGCAGTGTGTCTCAATTATAGAAAAGGTGCAAAAACAAAAAAGTTGAATTCTCATGCAGAAATAATTTTGAATGCTATTTTTTACGCTTTTACGCTTTTTTTTATCATTGCAAGCTTTTCTCATTAAGTAACAGGTAAACTATAGCAAATCAGGGAAAACAATATATTCAGGAGCTGGATTTCCCTGGTCCAATGTGTCACAAAATGGTATGGAAAATGAGTTGACCCTACTCTGTACCTCCCACTGATATAATCACCAATGCAATTACAGTATAACTAAAACTGTTGTTGGCCCGGCAGTCGTGGCCCACCTCACATTCCAAAGGCTGGAGTTTATACAAGCTATTGTCATGCGCTTATTTGTAGTTTTAACAAATAATCAGTGTGGTACAATTAGGGATTTTGTATTGACATCTTTTTAGAACTCATCAGAAGCTTAAAGAATACAAGTAAGTACAGATAAAATATTCATAATGTCACTGTACAGTATTTCTCCTATTTATTCAAATCAACACCTATTGTATTCTAATAAACTAAAAACTGCAACATGATACATGCATTGTGCAGTATGTAAATAATGTGTAATCCTTATGTCATTTTGTGAAGGAGAAACTTAATCCCTTATTTTTTTTTCAAAACTGCATTTTATTTTAACTCCTTTACTGGACTGGGACACCGACTGTTGTTAAACCTTGTTAGACATCTGTTTCAGATTTCTGTTCTGTGTGGTTTTTCCACTGATGGAAACAAAATTAGAATGAGCGTTTTTCCATCTGGATGATATTCAGGAGACTGGGAGTGGTGTCAAATCCTGCTAAATAAAATCACTGAATCGAGAAGATATGACTTCATTTTTTTTATGGAATGTGGGTTTATAAAATGTTAAATAACGCTTTCTGTGCTTGAAATGTTCATACTTTTCTTGCAAGCTGTATAATACGGTAACTACCGAACTGTAACAAAATAACAAAACTAAAAAACTAGGGATAGTCATCAAAAAAGCAAAATGCTTAGGACATCCTTTAACAAATTTGTTATAGAGATTTTAACCAAGACTTTTTAATATGCACCACAGGGAATACTGTACATTTAGAGATCACTATATCTGAATCTTTTAAATGATGTTTGTATTATTCAAATAGAATGTTAGAAGGTTAATGTGTTTTTATTTTCTATTTATTTATTTTCTCCCACATCTTCAATGAAGGTGATACAAACTCAGCTTGCAGTTCAGTCTTCCCTAAGATACAAAATGTTCTTGATCTTTTAATGCCTTCCCAGATACTCTGTTATCTGAATACACCACCCTGTTCCAACTGCATCTAACATGTAGAACTGTTTTCTATCAAACCTGTCTACTTCAGAATCGTGCTCCAGCCTACACAGGGTGCCTAACCTGCTGGAAATCACGCAAACCTGGGATATCTCTCCAGTATTAGTGGGTGAAACAGGGAAAAATAGGAATTAATTGCCCCGTACCTCCAAATATGGGTATAAGGTTGCTATGGAATAGAAATCCCACCAGCAAATTAAATACTATAACAACATGAAGAAAAGAGAATATGGCATGCATCTAATACAGTAGAAAAACATCTGCAATGGAGATATAGTGTGTTGGGGGGGGGGGTCTGTCTGACTGAGCAGCAAACAGTATAAACTAACTGATTAACTAACATAGGGGCATATTAACTAACATGAGAAATACATATCACTGGTGAGGTTTTCCATAGCAACCAATCAGAAATCAGATTTGAACAGTCACCTACAAGAAAACAAAAGTTAAGATATAAGTGGTTGCTAATGGTCAACATCACTGGTAATATTTATCTCCAGTTTTACTAAAAATGCTCCACTATTAAAGTGACATCAAACTCCAGGTGGAATAATTTGCAATTTGACATCATTACCTCTATTATTCTCTTAAGGGCAGGTTACTCATGGGTAACTCATTCTCACAGTTGCGGTTTACTCACTGGTAACTCCTCCACTATTCTCTCAGTTGCAGATTACTCACTAGTAACTCCTCAATTATTCTCAGTACACACACTGGTAAATCCTCCATTATACTTTCAGTGGCAGTTTACTCTCTGTAAACTGCTCTATTATTCTCTGAATGGCAGTTTACTCACTTGTAGCACCTCCATTATTCTCTCAATGTCAGTTTACTCACTGCTAACCCCTCCATTATTCTCTCACTGGCAGTTTAATTGCTATCTAGGTTAGCTTTTCAAGTGACAGTAGTGGTGTCTGTCACCTCCTGGGCATCTTGCAGCTTGGCAGAAAGTAGGTTGTTATTTACAGTTTCTGTTGTAACTCCAGGCCTGCCATGTCAGATGTATGCTCATAAACTTGTTGGATTCATTCAAAACATTATCATATCATTAACTAGAGTGAAATGGTATTCTCAAACACTACACTAGTAACGTCTCGTTTAATACAGAATCCATTTGGATAGCCCCTATACAGCTAGTAGAGATTAGCATATTATCCCTGCATTATAACTTTATCTGGATGCCATGCAACAGATAGACCATGCTCTTACTCTTCAACGGTGTCAAAATAGGTGTGCCTGCATCCAATTTGACACGCCTCGTTAATTGGAACAGAGTTTAGATCAGGGGTCCCCAACCACCAGCCCATGGTCTAGAACCGGGCCACACCCAGTCGTGTGAACTGGGCCACGGACTGGCGGTTGGGGGCCCCTGATCTAAACCCTGTTCCAATAAAATGAGAGATAAACATTTACACCTATTCAGCATATAAATGGTCCTCAATAAACCACTCCAACAAAGTGTCTTACATTACATTACACTGCCAAGCCAAATAATTATGTGCTTGTTATTGTATTAATATAAATTATCTTCAGTTCACACGTTCACAAGCTCAATCAAGCTGTTGTATAAATGTTCTGACATACCCAATTATACATTGTAATGAAGACTTTAATCAAATACTTTATTGTACTAAAATTACCAGTCCAACTTTTTTTTGGGTGGTTAATTACTAATACATTGGAAACTCCAGGCCCACACACTTAGAATGCTAATACATGCATTTACATCTACGTCTTTATAAATCATTTCAGAGGTAAAAACATCTTTAATGAAAGTAACACTGGGGACAACTCATTATTTTGAAAACAATCACAAGGGTATAAAGGCTCTAACCTACATTACCATAGAAAAGCATTGTATTCTGCATTGGAATGGGACAGAGTGATCCCTAACGGTATGGTCGCTTGGCAATTTTATGTGTATAACCTTGTAACTAAGACCTGTTTTGGTATGCAGAATAGATTACTAATAAAAGCAAGGGACCAGGGAATGTGAATTGATCAATTCCTTCATCTCTATGTTTGTAGTGTAACTAGCCAGACACACTTTTATTTTACTTAGCCTACTCTGTGTTTAGGTATGGGACCAGTTATCCAGAATGTTGGGGACCTGGGGTTTTCCAGATAAGGGATAGGGACCTTTACATTCATTTGAAAAAGTTTGGGAACCTGTCTTAATTCTTTGAAGTTTTGTTCTGGATAACCTGTATTACCCCATTTAAAGTAAAATAAGGTGCTAAAAGTACTAGAGATCAATACGGAAGTGCAATGCTTAGCAAGTAGAAATAGAATGTAGGCAAAAAACGTATTTTTGTTCTCACCATTTCCCGAACCTCAAACAGTGTTGGAAGTCGCCACTGCTTCCTTACTCTTCACAAATTATGATAAATTACTCTGGAGAATTGATGCCATCAAACAAGTGTTCTTTTTATTATTTGCACAACATGTTTCGGACTATATAGGTCCTTCCTCAAGTGATAGGACCTATGTACGTTTTTTGCCTACATTCTATTTCTACTTGCTAAGCATTGCACTTCCGTACTGATCTCTAGTACTTTTAGCACCTTATTTTATTTAAAATGCTTTGCACTTTTGACTTGCAGTAGGTTAATTAGCTCCTGATAGAACCTTAGTGTGTTAATGTAATAGGAAGAGTGGTGGCCCATTAATCAAAGGTTGGATTTTAGTGGTTTTTGAAACCACGACTAAACTCGCAAACTCTAAAACTGCAAATTTCGTGTTATTGAGAGCTCAGAATAAAACAATTACAGTGCACTAAAAAAATGTGAATACCTCTAAAACATTGATTTAAAATGGTCCAATAGGATCAGCGTGGCTCCCATTGACTTCTGCAGGACCTGAAAACTTTTTACCTGGCAAAGTTTTGTATTATTGGATTTTTTGTTTTTTACACTTAAATCTCTGATTATTTTTAAATAGGAAAACCACACATTTTAGAGATTCATGGAAAAAACTGCATTTAATTGTTAGTAAATGTGCCCCTTAGACTGTAAGTTCCACTGGGGCTGGGACTGATGTGAATAATGCATATAATGCAGAATAAGTCAGTGCTATGTAAAAGATAATAAAATAATAAATATAACCCAAAACACAAGCCATTTGGAACGTTTGATGTCAAATATTTTTTTTTAAGATTACACATACAAAAGAAACTTCTGTTAATATAATGCTTTTTCCAGTGAATATGAACGTGTAGCCGTAGAGCAGAGAGGATTTAGTTGGACATTGTAACACAGTGCATTATGCACAGCTGGCTTGCTGAAAGCAATGTATTTAAAAGCATACTGCTCTTAGGTTTCAGGCAATATCTGTGCTTAGAAGCAAAAGATTCTCTCCCTCCAGTCAGAATGCACAGATTGCATTTAGATGACCGTTTGTTGAGGCTGTTTAATTAATAATTCTATTTTATCCAGTTGGGTATATATTTAAAGGAACAGGAAAAGTAATTACATAATGAAAATATTGTGTAGCGTTGCTCTGCACAGGTAAAACAGATGTGTTGGCTTCAGAAACACTATTATAGTTCATATAAACAAGCTGCTGAGTAGCAATGGCGGAAATTGAAAAAAGGCTATATGGCACAGGATAAATAATGGATAACAGATAAAATTATGTTCTACAGAGCTTATCTGCTATCTGGTGTGTAACGTGAGCTTTTTCTCTTTGAATAGCTGCACAGCAGCTTATTTATATAAACAATAGTAGTGCTTCTGAAGCAAACACTGCAGTTTTACTAGTGCAGGGCAACACTGCATTATATTTTTATTACTTTAAAACAATTTCATTTTTTGATGTTACTGGTCCTTTAACTTCACTAAGGCACATAGGAAAAAAATATGCAATTACATAACAATTCCAAACATAAATGGAATATTGTGTAATACCATTTATGATCCATCCATGCATTTTATTGAGTCCGGTCAAGGTGTTTATGACATGCCCACTGGTATTGCACAGTAAAGCAGTTCATTTAATATTCTGCTCAATCTTCCAGTTTAAAACATTGTGTCATTTTGATGAATTTGGATGAAAATTGAGAATGGGAGAGGATGTGAAAATGTTATATGAAAATGATCATGTCTGAGAGTCAGTGTTTAGCCAAGACAAATAGTCATGGGACTTAAGATATTATGTAAAACTGTTAGACTTCCCTCTAAGGGCTCTTACACACGGGCATTTTGAGCTGCACTCCCCTGCGTTCTGGTTTCATGCGTTCAGCCGCAGGGGAGCACAGGAGTAGATGCCTGAATTATTGTCAATGGGGCTGTACCCACAAAGATGCATGTAAGCGCCAAATGCAGGCTGGGATGCAGCATGTTGGATTTTACATGCATTCGGTGCTTACATGCGTCTGTGTGAGTACAGCCACATTGACAGTAATGGTGTCGGTCTACTCCTGCGCTCCCCTGCAGCTGAAAGCATGAAACCAGAATGCAGGGGAGCGTGTGTAAGGGACCTAATGAATACTTTGTGGGGTTAATTTACTAAATCTCAAATTTATCTATGATAAACCAAGCTTGAATAACCTTCAATCCTCGATTGTATCTTACTTATCAATAGAATAGCTTGAAAAAGTCAGGTCGGAAAAAACTTGATAAAATCGAGTGAAAACCAGAATCGTTTAATTTTCGGATTTGAAGCACAAATAGCTTGATTTTTTTTCAGGTTAATCTCTGATTTTTTTGGGATTATCAGACAAAACCCAGTGGTGACCACAATATCTTCAAATTGTAAAAGGGACATCTGCCATTGGCTTCTACATGACCTTGGCAAGTTTGAGACCCCCGGATTTTCAGATTCTGACTTTTTGGGTTATAATAAATCTCGAAAAATTTGAGGTTTTTTTTTTTTCCATGCAAAAATTTTAGTTTTCGCCCCAAAGATTGTGGTTTAGTAAATAACCCCCTATATGTCCTTATGGGGGTGAGCAAGTAAATTGGTTAGAATATTGCTTGCAAATGGTTGTAAACTGCACCTGTATGGGCAGGGGAGCTACATGGGCATGGTTGTATGCTTACCAACTCTTTAGTTGTTCTCCATCCAAGTAATTACAACCACCTATATGAACAACACACAATGGGAGTACTGTACTTACTGCCTGATCAAGGTAAGTTTTCCCTTGCGCCAGCATGTCTCTCACCTCATACCTTACACCTCCTTTGCAAAACAAGGCTTAACTGGCAAATCAAAGCACAGTGTATAGATAAGGCTGAGTAGGATATTGTGTATAGAGGTTTTTTGGCATACCCATCTCATTGTCAATGCTGGACCTAGGTGACCTAGGGGAGCCTTTCTGTTATACTAGGGGTGTCCAACCTGTGTACCAAGTAGATATGAATCCGGCCCAGCTTGATAGGCTTGGTTCCAGAATAAATATTTTGTTGCAATGAAGTAGGCAGGAGACTCGGCCCATTGCCCAATTAGTGGTAATAATAATATAATAATAGGTCTATTTAATATCCAGATGTCCCATATTCCAGTGTATAGCTAGATCTGGTTATCCAACTGGTATTGTAGTTCTTTACTGTGCATTTTCTTTACTTTTACAAATCAAGAGTGTTTGTGTATTTCATGTGTGGCTCCAGACAATTTTTTTTCCAATGTGGCCCAGGGAAGCCAAAAGGTTGGACACCCCTGTGTTATCCATTTTAAGTGGGCACAAGGGATGGGAAACTTTTGACGTTGCTGGGAATTTTAGTACAGGTATGGGACCTGTTATCCAGAATGCTCGGGACATGAGGTTTTCTGGATAATGGATCCTTCTGTAATTCGACCTTCATACTGTAAGTCTACTAGAAATGCATGTAAACCTTAAATAAACCCAATAGGCTGGTTCTGCTTCCAATAAGGATTAATTATTTCTTACTTTGGATCAAGTACAAGGTACAAAGTAAAAGGCAATTATTTTTAAAAATTTGGATTAGTTGTATAAAATGGAGTCTATGGGAGATGGTCTTTGCGTAATTTGGAGCTTTCTGGATAATGGATTTCTGGATAACAGATCCCATACCTGTACAGGTAAGGGACTTACCAGATTCCTTGGGTCTAGTGATGTGCAGCCCAAAGCATTCAGTTAGACAGTTTCATGCTGACTTCCACATAATTTTGTGGGGTGCAGGTGGGTTGCACCCATCCCACCCGTGACATAACTATGTCCTGCATCTGCCTCCAGTGATGACTTTTTATAGTTTTGCTCCTGTGCACCCCCACCCCTCAGACATCAGAGAGGGGCAGGTTGGGAGTGGATGTATAAATACCAGCAATCGTTGGGTTAGGATCAGGTACGGGTGCAGAACTGACAGGTAAGGGTTGGCTGCAGGTGGAGCTTTGTCGACCCACACATCACTACTTGGGAACTTGTTTTTTCCAGATAAGGGGTCCATATGGTGATCCATATTCCAAGAATTTGGATCACCATATTAAGTTTACTAAAAAATAATTTCAACATTAATTAAACCCAATAGAAGTGTTTGCCTCCAATAAGGATTCATCATATTTTAGTTTGGATTAAGTACAATGTACAATGTTTTATCATTACAGGGACTAAGGAAAGATTTTTAAAAAATGTGAATTATTTCATTAAAATTGAGTCTATGGGGCAAATTCACTAAACGGCGAAAAAGCGCTAGCATTGCCTTCGCTAACTTTCGCCAGGCGATTTTTCGCGAGCGCTACGCTAATTCACTAAAGTGTGAAGTTACGATCAGGTCAGCAAACAGTAGTTGCGCTAGTGTTACTTCACCAGGCAAAGCGCATTTACGCTAGCGATGCCTAATTTGCATACAGCGCAAATTTCAAAGTATAATAGAAGTATATGTTACAGCCACTACACAAGCCCAGGAAACCTTTAATAAATAAAATAACGTTTTCCTATTGCCCTAAACATGTGCCCACTGTATAGTTGAGTTGCCATATGTTAGGAAATGTAGAGGGGGGAAGGAGGGTAACCCCCAAAAAAATGTAGCTATTTTTCAGACTTTTTTCAGACAGGCACGAAATCCAATAGCGCGAAACACGTCAGTAGGAAGTGGCTAACACAGGTAGGCAGACTGAGGGGTGACACTGCACTGTGATTTTTAGAATATAACAAAATGTGTTTGTAATTTTTATATTCTGATTATGCACAAATAAATGTTTTTCAATATGAAGCTGTGGGCATTCATAATTCACTTATAGGTCTGACCTGGCGAAGTAACGTCTAGCGTAAGTGGTAACGTTCAGTAAAATGGTCATCTTAGTGAATTAGCGTAATTACGATCCTTCATCAGTGCGCAACTTCACCTGGCATTAGGGTGCGAAGTTGCGCTAGTCTATCTACTTCACTAGCGAAAATTCACCAGAATCAGTGTTAGTGAATTTGCGAAGTTCTGAAATGACATCACGCTGGCGAATTTGCGCCAGCGTAAGTCACTTCGCCCTTTAGTGGATTTAACCCTATGGGAGATGCAAAAAGGGGAAAGTTGTGCTCACCACTCACCACTCAGGAGTAGTGATGGGCGAAACGCCAGCAAAAATTTGCCAGCGAAAATTCGCCAAAAAAAACAAGTTGCATGTCGTTTTTGACGCGACGGAAACGACACGCGACCCGTTTCGCAAATTTTTTCGCCAATTCGCGAATTTCGCTGGAAATTCGCAAATTTTTCAGCGAAGCGAAACGGGTGAGATTCGCCCATCACTACTCAAGAGCAGATTTTTCAAGGCTCGAATTTCGAAGTGTCAAAAACGTCAAATGGAAATTAATTTGGACTATTCCCTAGTCGAAATACACAAAAATACCTTGAAATTTTAATTTTTTTAATTCGAATTTTCACTTCGACCTTTGATAAATCTGCCCCCTAGTGTTAAAATATTAGGCAGGAGTGCAATGAGGCTGTGACTACATGATTCATGCAGACAACTACATCAAAGTCATTCCTGAAAACCATGAAAGAAATTAAGTTACAGGTAAAACTTAGCCCCTGTGTAAAATGTATAATGAAGCAATAGAATTCTGAATGAATCAGATAAAATTGAGTGTAGGACTGGCCATACCAGGGATGATGTTGAAGTAGTTGGCCAGCTTAAATATAATGCAATATATGGACAAACAATCCCTGTTTTGTTTAAAGGACATGTCAACCCCCACAACAAAAATCTAATCATTAAAATGCCTCACTACATTCTTTACATACCTTCTATTCCGGTCCTTGAAAAGCAAACAGCTCAGCTGTTTCTTTCGTTTGTTCTTCCTCCTGCTATCCTGCTCGTTCAACCCCTCTCCCCCCTCCCTTCAGAATTGTCCTTGGCGCTTGGCGATCTGAATATGCGCACTTACAAGCAGAACATCCTGAACATGCGCAGTAAAGAGGAATCGGCGTTCCGATAGAACTTGCATCCGCACCATCACTGAACCCTCTAAACACTCCTCTCAAGTAGATTCACCAATCAACAGATGGCATTGGGAATTGCTGTAGTTAATTTATACTAACTCTCTGCACCCTTGCTCCTTACACACATTCCTTCTTATAACTGCAGCAAGCGAACAGAGCAGGAGAGTTTAACCATTTCACCACCTTCCCCAACCAGGATTTTTTTTTCTAAGTAAGCTCAGCAAGTGAAAACAAGTTCAAATAAGTTTAAATAAAGTATTTTTAGTGAATAAACTGTATGGAGAGGTCAAGCGGGAGGCACTATCAGCTCATGCCCATTTACAGCTGGAAGAATGTAATGCAGAAAAAATGGCTGCCTGGTGAACTATGCATATTGCCAGGAGCGAGGTAGCAGTGCGGGGTGCAGGAGGCGATTTCAGGAGCGCAATTGATGCAGTTTGGGTTGGGTTAAGTCGTTCTACCAAGACATACTAAAACATAAAAAAAGGTTGACATGTCCTTTAAAGGTAATAGGCATACTGTCATGGGAAAACATGTTCAAAACACATCAATTAATAGTGCTGCTCCAGTAGACTTCTGCGCTGAAATCCATTTCTCAAAACAGCAAACAGATTTTTTTTTATATTCTGTTTTGAAATCTGACATGGGGCTAGACATTTTGTCAATTTCCCAGCTGTCCCGGTCATGTGACTTGTTGCCAGCACTTTTAGATGGAACTGCTTTCTGGCAGGCTGTTATTTTTCCTTCTCAATGTAACTGAATGGAACGCAGCGGGACATGGGTTTTTACTAGAGTGCTGTTCTTAGATCTACCAGGCAGCTGTTATCTTGTGTTAGGGAGCTGTTATCTGGTTACCTTCCCATTGTTCTGTTGTTAGACTGCTAGGGGGGTGGTGATATGACTCCAATTTGCAGTACAGCAGTAAAGAGTTATTGAATTTATCAGAGCACAAGTCACGTGACTTGAGGCAGCTGGGAAATTGGCAAAATGTCTAGCCCTATGTCAGATTTCAAAATGAAATATAAAAAAATCTGTTTGCTCTTTTGAGAAATAGATTTCTATGCAGAATTCTGCTGGAGCAGCACTATTAACTGATGCATTTTGAAAAAAAAACATTTTTTTCCCATGACAGTATCCCTTTAATGAATTAATGATAAGTTCAGTGCAGAGGATATTTGGGAGATGGCATCTCTGTTATTTATGGATAACAGTTTTCCATGTAAGGGATCCTATACCTGTACAACAATATTTCCAGATACCCTGGCTGATTATCTTTGATATGCATGGACAAAATTCCACATACTGCATTCACTTAGACGTCTGAGGTATTTTGTTTCTGTATATATTTCATTACCACCTACACTAACATTCATGGAGAAAAACACTGCCCACAGCTTTTCTTTCCATGCCATACTATCTTGAAATGCATCTACAGTGAACACTGTGTGTAAAAAGTGACCTCCAAACTAATTTAGAAACACTGGTTGTTTTTTTTTTTATTCTTTCATCTCTGTATTTGATGCCACTTATGTTCAGAACATTTTATCCTTCCCCAGGATATTATATGAAATAGAGTTTTCAGATTTAAATCAAACAGATCTTTGAAAAGGATATGCAGTACGATTAGCCACTTTCTGACGATAAAGAATAGAGATGAAAATCCTCTAAATCATCCCTGAGTGACTTGTGGATATTTTCAATGATAGAATTTATTCCATCTTAATTACAGCTTTGACTTTTTTTGTAAGGTGTGAATTTTACTGTACAGATCTCAGGATTAAATCAGTGTTAGACCTAAAAGAAACAATTTCATTTAAGGCTAGGTCTACATGAGGAGATTTGGGGAGACTAGTTGCCCCAGCGATAAATCTCCTTTACTTTTGGGAGACTAATCTTCCCAAACTGCTTCCCCCTGTCTTGCTCCAGCTAAAATGAAAATCGCCTGTGGCAATTCACAAGCGGCTCTCCATTTTCTTCACGAGGAAACTTCATGTGATTTCAGAAAACGAAGTGCTGCGTGTGAATTGCCACAGGCGATTTTCATTTTAGCTGGAGCAAGACAGGGGGAAGCAGTTTGGGGGATTAGTCGCCCAAAAGAAGAGGCGATTTGTCTCCTCATGTAGACCTTCATTTAAGCAGAAATCTTGTCAGAACTTTACCCTAGAGCAGAATTGGAAACAGTCGCCCCAAAAAGATTGTTTCAGAGATCCAAATGTGTAAAAACATTACCTCTGTAGATCATGTAAGAGTTAATTTATCAGGATTATCAAATTATTGCAATCAGTGGTTTATTTCTGAATCCTGATACTCTTATAGGGATCAGTTTCATCTCATAGGTCATCGTTCCTGCATTTCACCTATTCACTAGTAAGATTTTCAGACTGCTCCTGTTGGTTTTAGAGGTTATATTCAGCTTCCTGGGCAGCTGCACCTCTTCTTTGTATATTTCTTTGTATATGCACCTTTTCTTTGTACAGAAAATTACACATTTATCAATGGATAGCTAGACAATAGTTTAGGTTATGCAAAACTTACCAGCTCACCATTCTAATTTGGAGTGGCTGCATAGCCCTCAGCATTCATGGATGCCTCAACAACACCAAAGAAATGAACAGCAGCATGAACTCCAGTTAAAGTCTTTGGTCTTTATTGGCTCCACACAGGCAGAAGTACCTAGACCTTACGACTTTCAGGCTCTTAGCCATTCCTCCCTATGATTAAAGGACAAGGAAAGTGAAACTAAAGAAGTAGGTAGAAATGTTGTACATTATGTTTTGTGCTTCTGTACCAGCCCAAGGCAACCACAACCCTTTAGCAGTAAAGATCTGTGTCTCCAAAGATGCCCCAGTAGCTCCCCATCTTCTTTTCTCATTGCACATGCTCTGTGCTGCTGTCATTTACTGAACTTAGAGACGGATTCAAAATATACAGACCACATAGAATAGAAATGTCACAATATAAGGCTGATTAGTCTTTAATACAGATAATTACTACATGGCAGCACATAAATCAATGCAATTAGCATCAGAATGTAATAATATTCCCTGGTGACACCATGTGACAAGTTTGAAGTTATGAATCATTGCTGCTGTTGACAAACTGAAAGTTTAGGCGGGTGCAATATGTTCAGTATATAATACATGGCATTTTAAGCCCTATTTTTAGACTTCCCTTGTCCTTTAAGGCCGTAAAAGTCCAAAAGGTGTAAAGCATTGGTCATTGGTTTGAGCTGCTATCCATTTCTTTGGAGTTTTTGTCAAGATGCTGGAAAGTATGATAACCATTTCCATTATGTATCTGTTGCTACTGCTGATATTGCCTGTTTGGTTGAAAAACTTCCTCCATATCTTTGGGGACTAATTGATTAAGTGTAACATTGATGGCTGAAGTAGTTACATAGTTACATAGTTAAATTGGGTTGAAAAAAGACCGAGTCCATCAAGTTCAACCCCTCCAAATTAAAAACCCAGCATACATACACACACACACACACACACACACACACAAACATCTCCACTCTTTCAAACACAAACCATATACCTGTATGCCCATAGCTATACTAACTGTAGATTTTAGTATCAAAATAGCCTTTGATATTATGTCTGTCCAAAAAAACATCCAAACCCCTCTTAAAAGCATCAACAGAATGAGCCATCACAACATCACCCGGCAGTGCATTCCACAACCTCACCGTCCTGACTGTGAAGAACCACCTACGCTGCTTCAAATGAAAGTCCCTTTCTTCTAGTCTGAAGGGGTGGCCTCTGGTGCGGTGATCCTCTTTATGGGTAAAAAGGTCCCCTGATATTGGTCTATAATGTCCTCGAATATATTTGTAAAGCGTAATCATGTCCCCTCGCAAGCGCCTTTTTTCCAGAGAAAACAACCCCAACCTGGATAAGTAGATACCCTTATGGGTGAAAAGATCCCATGTAACACAAGGTCTGCATTAAAAGCAACTTGCCTGGGTCCGGATGATGGAATCAATGAGTCACTGTGCTTCACAGTTATACTTTTTAAAATTACTTTTCATTAATCATGTTATATTGTTTAGGGCTTTAATACAGTACCTTCACAAACAAGCAGTTTCAGGTGGTTAACTTGTGAGAACTTTCAATTAGTTTTGAGTAATTGGGCCTCATAAACTACCATTTGTGCTAAATTGCCACAGTACATTTACAAGCAGCCTGGCGCTAATATGCTTTGATCAAACTACTGCAAGTTAGAACATGGCAAAAAATATAAAATTTGTTGTTATAAAACTGTGCTTGTGCACTTTAGTGCCTGCTGTATTAAATCAGCCCTAGAATTTCTGCCATGACAGAGACCAGGGATACTGTTTCACTAGTACATCAATATTCGTGCAAGTGCATATAGAATATCTCCAAAATCTGGGGGGGGGGGGTTTATTACCAATTTATGATCATAAAATTGTCATGCTACATTATTGGCCCCTTTTTTTGGTCCTAACTATTTACGGGTGGTCATATTTTACAGGCTGGTGCCTCCCTGCATGGTTGCATTTATTGGCAATAGTGCCTCCTGACCTGGGTCATAAAGTCACAGACTTAGTCCTCCCTGGTATTAGCTTTTGTAGGGGAGAGATTGTCAAAAACAATGCATCATTCTCAAAGGCTTAATACCCCCCCCCACCCAATAGATCAATGCCCATTTTTAAAGGCATATGCTTTTAATGGCATGGACATGGGGTGCTGAAACCACTTGGAAGAATAATTTAGCTTAAATGCAGATAAGTGGGATGTGTGAGAACTCCAAGATAAAATATAGTAGCCTTGGATTGACGCTTTTGGTGTATAAATTAACATATGCAGGTCATTCATATCCTATGTTATGATGAGCAAATGTTTTCCCAGCCATGGATTTGCGGTGAAATTCAGCATTTCCCATCTGCGAAATTTGTGATGCTGCCAGCAAAAATGTGCCTAGGAAAAATTTGAAGCTATAATAGAAAGTCACATAGACAAAAAATTCGCCATAACAAATTGGCGTGTGAAAAAAACATTGACGGTCAATGACTTCAATTTGTTTCAGGAAATGTTTTCGTCATTTCGCAAACTTTTCAACACAGTGAAAAGTGAAGCTCATCGCTAATCCTATGCAAACTGCAAGTAGTCAAAATTACATTTTCTTGAAGCTATAATAGAAAGTCACAGAGACAAAAAAGTTGTCATAACAAATTGCCGTGTGACAAAAAAAACATTGACGGTCATTGACTTCAATTTGTTTCCGGAAAAGTTTTCGTAATTTCGCAAACTTTTCAACGAAGTGAAAAGTGAAGCTCATCACTAATCCTATGCAAACTGAAAATAGTCAAAATGACATTTTCTTGAGTTTACTATTTCCCCAACTAAATATCATATATTTCAAGCCACACATACTGTATACTGTACAAAGGTTTTGAAGTGTAATGTTCAAACCCTATTGTTCTTTCTTTTTCAAATCTAATAATAAAGTTTCATTAAGATTTCTAACCTCATTGCTACAAATTCTAACCTCTAAACTTAATTATTAGATGTGTGCTGTAGTGCTTGAATCCATTATCTGCATTCTCTGACCAATGTTCTGCTGCATTTAGCACAATGCTGTTAAGTATAAAGACCCTTTCTTTTTTTCTATGCGGGTAAACAGCTCTAGACAAGGGTTTGTTCTGATACTGATGAATTGTTTATCATACTTGTATTACTTTGTATTTTTCTGAAATACCCAAGGACATTCAGACTCTTGAACAAGTGAATGTTACTAGTGATTGGCGAATTTATTCGCGAAACGCCTGGTGAAAATCGTCGTTTTTGACAGGACACAACGAAGTTGACGCGACGCTCGTCGAAAATGTGCCGCGATTTATTTCGTCGAAACAGGGTAGATTCGCCCATCACTAAGTGTTAACCTTTCCAACAAAACTAAGATATTACATGTATAATTTAATAAGGAAATAAACGTCTTCCCATCTATTAATTATATATTATACATTTATATTATGTGTGGTTAAAACTACTGAAAAATGGAGTCATCACACTATGTGGGAATAGTTCAAAAGTCAGAAGGGAGCTTGTACTGAACACTGGTTTGTTAAAGAGAATGTTTTCATCCAAAATGCATATACTGAGAATCTATACGGATAAATGTAAAACCTATGGATTTAAGAATTTGTTGTTTCATATAATGTTATAGTTTAGTGTGGCACGAATTCAGGAACCGGTTTACCCCGAGTAACCTTTTACTGTATGCTTAGAATTCCCCTTTATATCATCGAATACTGTAAGTACATTTCTATCCAGGACCATGTGTGTTGAGAAATAATGCTCATGGGGAGTGACCTGGAACTGGGGAATTACAGGTTCATGACTGGGTTAGGAAGTTGTGAACTGGATGACTTTAAGACAGGCATTATAGGTGCTGATTTTTGGCTAAAGCCTGTCTGATTGTGTGGAGATTTAAGGGATTAAAGGAGGAAGGAAGGAAGGAACAGAGGTGTTCACTTGTACCTTAAACAGCTCCTACCTAGCCAGAGCAAGGGGGTAGCAAATTAGGGTGTTGGTATTGAAAGAGTCAGCGAAGGGCCTCCCATGGGGGGCAGTGATAGGGGTATGAAGTATAGGGTGGTACAGAGGCTGGTGGAGGGGGGCATGGGTTGTAGAGGAAAGACACACTTAGGAGGGACAACATGTGGGCTCTCACCATTTGTTATAATTATTTTCAGCCTTTAGAGGGCTACAGGAAAGTTATGTGTTAAATGTTTGATGACGTTTTTGGCACCTTACTGATTTTAATTTTCATATATTGGTTGTTATTTATATTCATTTGTTAATAAACAAACTGTGTGTATGTTATTTTAATAAATGGTAAGCTTGATGTTGTTGGGAGAGGTCTGTAAAATTGACGCTGAAAGATGAATTGGTCAGGCAGTTAATCACCAATAAAAAGGAGGACATACCTTTTTGCCCGTTTGTTATTGAGTTATGCTCATAGGTGTGCAAGCTCATGCACACTCAGCACATCTGTAGATAATAAAAACTTCTTGTGAAATACATATAAATGTCTTTTTTTAATTAATAAGTCCCATTTTATAAAATGGGTCATAATTATTAATATCAAAATATTTGAACTGTATATTTTAATTTTCTATTTTTATTTACATCGTCCATAAATATTGGCCTTCACCATTCAGAATGATTGATTAGATATTATTAAATCAAACTTTTGTTCAAGGTTCTTTATACTATATGCAATGATTTCTTGCTAAAATAAATCTCCATTTGCTGTGTGATATTTAAACAACAAAACATTTAATCCTTGCCAATTTTATACTGTTAGTGACATAAATATTCAGTTAACACCTGCTACTATAGCTCAAGTCATTTGAATGTTATTTTACTTTCTCTACCCATCTCATGGCACCTTACTGTGAAATCAATACATTATTTTTGTAACAGGGCCTCATTTATTTAAAGAGCTAGTGATATTTTGTTGGCAGACATGTTTATGTTGAATCTCTGTATTTTTATATGATAATTTAAGTCAGAAATTATATGAACGTTATTCCTTAGGGCTGTCCTATTCAACAGTATTATTCATAAAAAGTATTATTCATAAAAATAAAATATTATTCATATATCCTAGGTAAATCCTAGGTAAATATGATAGCAAACAAAAACCCACATAAACACAGATGTAAAGATATACAGTATATATATATATATATATATATATATATATATATATATATATATATATATATATATATTTATATATTTATATTTATTTATTTATTTTTTTGTATTTGTCAAAATGTCCAAGGACTTAGGAAGATAAGACACATATTTCCAAGTGGAAATCCAATATTAGAAATATATTGTATAATTGCAGTGTCTTTCTCCAGAGAGTTGATGGGAAACTGTAACATTTTAGAAAATAGCACTTGCCCACCAAGTTGGAACCCTGCAGTAATTATATATTACCACTATATTTAGGGATATCTGACTGCTAGGCAACTAGATTGCAACCAATATTATCCACTAAAAGTTAGGGTTTGTATAGGAATGAAACTAAATTTGGCAAAGCCAGATATCACTCAGGAAAGGTCCCTAGATATGTTTCAAAAAGTAATGTAAGGACAATAATGTAATGGGAAAAATATGTAATGCTCAGACTGATACCATTCAGGTGATAGCTACAGGCAAGGTCATGTTACGCTGGGTGACCTAGGGGTCCGTTTACTAAAGTGCGGTAAATTTGACCATAAGTTTCCGCATGTTATCGCTGAAAATATTTTTCTGCCAGAATATTCGCAGCAACTAAGTTTACTAAACAGCAATGTGCTCAGAAGTCATTGCGATCACTTGCAGTAACTACGTCAGCGAACCAGCTTACGTTAGCGGTAATTTTAGCGAGTTGCGAATTTTCTGTTGACAATTTACGTTTTCATATATTTATTCTAGAAAATAGTCTTGTTTTATGTGTTAATAATGGCATTATGTCAATTTTTACTGTGACATTTATGGCCAGAAATGCATCTTCAAAACTCAAACTTTATTGACTGATGATTATACCATCCAACAACATTACCAGAGTGACACCAATCAAACATGTCTGTATCATATAAACCCATACTTCATCCATCCAGTCATAAACACTTCTGCCAATAGAATCATATGAACAAGAAATCATACCAGCCATCTCTTTGTATCATTTAAATGCACAGTTTAATGAGAATTAAACTCCCATTGAGAATTTTCTGTCCAAAAAATAAGTTAACGCCACTTCGGTAAAATGTTGCGAATATTCTGGCATTAATTTTGTCTTACTCACATTTTGCTGTTTAGTAAACCAGGTGTTAATGTGTACGTAGCGTTATTTTCAGCGGATGCGATAACTGGCGGACACATATTCTTGCGCAATAAAATTCACAAATTTATATTTACCGCAGGTTAATAAACTCACGAAAACATATTCTGCGTTAAATTTGTCTATATTCCTTGTACAGTAAGTAGTGCCAGGAGTGGTTAGTCCATTTATACAGCACATCTGTGTAATATAACCTAGAATGTGTATGATTCTGAAAGCTGTTGTATTGCAGAACCGGCCGGAATTATCAAATAAAAGACCTGCAATACATTACCACCTACTCAACCTGAATTAGATTAGATTTAAAGAGACTTTATGGGGTTAATAAAAACCCTGGCTATGGGGCATTGTGTTCAATGCTGGAAATAAAAAGAGATGTTTGAACTGAACAGGACCTATAAACTTGCTGGTAAATAAGACATCTCAAATTTTTCAATTCTAAACAGAAAAAAATGGTCAATTTCAAAAGTGCTGTTTTCAAACAATGGCAAAACACTTATTTTTAAACATTTTGAAAAGAGCATCTAAGAGACAGGAGATATTTAAACCCAAACTCAAGACATCTCCTCAACTATCTCTTTCAAAGTGTGGATTTTTCTTCAATAAGAGGTATGAAAATGGTGCAATACTGTATTACTCTAAAATGTATTACATTTGTGTTGCATTTTGTAGAAGCTTGCTTACTATTAAGGCTTGCTTAACTAAATGGAATAATCTGGCTCATACACCATTGTCTATGGTGTGTTATCTATAGTGATGGGCGAATCTCATGCGTTTCGCTTCGCCGAAAAATTTGCGAATTTCCAGAGAAATTCGCGAATTGGCGAAAAAATTTGCGAAACGAGTTGCGCGTCGCGTCGCTTTCGTCGCCCGTCGCGTCGTATTAGACGCGGCTCGTTTTTTTTTGCGAATTTATTTTTCGCGAATTTATTCGCCAGCGGCGAATCGCGGGAAATCGCCGCGAATTCGCCCCTGGCGAATAAATTCGCACATCACTAGTTATCTATAGTATGTGCATTAGATGCATCAGTAAAGTGTGCTCCATTCCATCAAAATATACTTAGATTAGCTATTTCTTTCCTGCAAGACATGATGTGACTGCAAACTTCTTAAAGAGTACGTCTTAGAATCATACATTTTTAAACAGTACTGTCAATTTGTTCAAATTAATTTCTATTGGGCATTTCTAAAAATAATATTTAAATATATTTATTGAATAAATTGAGCAAATAAACATTCAAAGTGTTCTAGATAATCTTTTCTGGAAGCTTTAGGGCAATGGTACACATGACATTTTATTTGGACAACGCATATCAACGATTAAAGCATCTGAGGTTATTATTTTGTTGAACCAGAATTGTGTAAACATTAGTGTTGAAAACCAAGGGATGTCAAAGTAGTAAAAATTCAGCTGGGATTTTAGCTGCATTTTAACAACTTTGACCAGGCTATTGACAGATATTAAAACATTGATGACTTCTTGCTTTAATCTGCCACTGAACTTCTTCTTCATCTCATATGAAACAATGGGATTTTACTACATCTGAGCAAGCAAACAGATTTCACTCATATTTTGTTAAAATGACCCCACATTATATTATATTATATTATGGATTAGTTACCTACATTTACAGATAGAAAAGGTTGTCTTACTAAGACTTGTGTTCTATCATTTCCACTTTTCTCTTCTTGCATTTGTCACCAATTCACACTTGTGCAGAAGGTCCTTTTATTACATAGTGGATCCACATTATCCAGTCCAATCCCACTAGGAGGGACCTTAGATATCTTGCACATGTGCAGTTTATGTAAGACAAAAAGAGGCAAGTTGACTGACATCACTTACTGAAAATGACAGCTAAGTCATTTGAAATGCAGTTAATACCGCAGGAAAGGTAGTATTTACTTTCAAATAAATTTATATGAGACAAGAATGGATTAACTTCTCATGGATTTGGTTTTCTTCTGTAGGTGCCAGTTTTTGTTCTCCTATAAAGTTAGGGAAAGCTAGAAAATTTCAAAATATTCCCAATTTTTTTTAACATCTTCAACTTTGACTAGCGATAATGTACGTAGTGTACATATCATATTCTAGGTAAAATATCTAAGTGCATGTGGGCAATGTGTATTTTGGAGATATTTTTATGAATTATCAAACTCTATGAGCTTGGAACTTGTAGGACGGTACTAAAATAAAATATCTGAAATAAACATCATGAAATACCCAAACACCTGCAGGCTTTACATGGTTTAAAAACAGCACAACTTTTAGCACTATTTAATAAGTGTAACAAATGAAACATATAAAAGTTCATGAATATACCATCATGTCCTGAGTAAAATTTACATGGTTCATAATATTTCCATTGTCTTGTAGCAATCACATAGAAGAATCACCCTTATTGAGCCATGAGTTTTAAGAAATAGTTTTGCTTTTACCTTGTCTGGTTAAAGTTGAATGTGAAACTGTATCAAGAAAGCAATTTGGTGTATAGTTGCGGAATAAATGACTTCTCGAATAAACATGCAAAAATTGCAAGATTGATTCCAATCAAGCTCTTTGGAATGCTTGTTGTGCGCCGCTATCTGATGAATCGTACAATAAAATGAGAGTAGAAATTTGATGTGTGGAACTATTTGTAAAGTTATCAAGCCAAAACAAATTGAATACAGCAGCCATTTAGCAAACATATGCAATTTAGGAGCAGCAAGTAAACTAAAAAATGTACTATATTTTAGCCGTTCAACAGTGAAACAGATATTGCAAAATTTGTAAACTTAAAACAAGAAATTGTTTATTTATTAATATTGATAAATGCATGGTACTATGAATGGAATTGATTTAAGTATATCTTCTATAATGGTATGGTTTCCTTATATAGTGAGTATCCTGCCACCAGTATAATGATAAGTCAGCAGCAACAGTTATAACAATTATATATTTTACACACTTCTTTACGCTGGATTCTTATATATATTCTTCTTAAAATGGAATAAGAAGTAAAGTATATGATTTTTAGTGAATAAATTGAATGTGTACTAAGGAATTGTAGAGTGGTTATAAAAATTATAAAGAAAAAAAATATTTTCCTGTGTTTTCCTGTGTTGTTGTTTCAGTCTTTTGGTGTAATTTGAGACCAAGTAGCATCTCTGAGTTTTGTAACTTTGGCTTCTTGTTATAATTTTTACCCACGACATGCTCTTTTGGTATCAGGGCTCAGGCATCAGTTGGTGCTTCCGTAGAAGCTGGAGAAACAATTTTGTTCACAGTGGCAATGAACCCTTTTAGCACATATATTGAAGGGGATAAAGTGTCATAATTTGAGGGGTTTTAATTCGATAAAAGTTTGATGGTCGAATTTGAGGGTTAATTAACCCTCGAATTCGACCCCTTAGTAAACCTCCCCCTAAGTAAGGAACTAGCCAAGTCAAAACCAGGACTGAGCACCTGAGGTCAGATTAACAACAGTTTAACAAGCCAGGCCTACCTCAAAATGAATATGTTAGCTTAAATGTAAATTCCTACTTTCTTTTGAAAGACTGTGTGTCATAACAGCAAATATTATGGAAGAGAAAAATAGAATATTGTAGAAAAATAGATCTTAGAAAAGTGGATAACATAGAAAAGTACCAGACATGGCTCCTGCTCTCTTTAAGACGTATTTGACTGTTGGATAAATTGAATTGCGTTAAAACCCCTCAAATTCTAAATTCTAATTTGAGGGGTTTTTATTCGATAAAAGTTTGATGGTCGAATTTGAGGGTTAATTAACCCTCGAATTCGACCCTTAGTAAACCTCACCCTAAGTAAGGAACTAGCCAAGTCAAAACCAGGACTGAGCACCTGAGGTCAGATTAACAACAGTTTAACAAGCCAGGCCTACTTCAAAATGAATATGTTAGCTTAAATCTAAATTCCTACTTTCTTTTGAAAGACTGTGTGTCATAACAGCAAATATTATGGAAGAGAAAAATAGAATATTGTAGAAAAATAGATCTTAGAAAAGTGGATAACATAGAAAAGTACCAGATATGGCTCCTGCTCTATTTAAGACGTTTATGTTTCAATATTGATTTATGGCCTACAAATGCCAGACCTCCCATATTAATCTTGTCCTTGTTATGTAGTTAATATATGAGTGTTGCCAATGGTTAGAAGTAAAAATTAAATAAAATGTTTTTTCCAATACTTATGCTTATGCACTGTGTTTGTGACTAATCAGTTTATAATTGCATTTACCCTCTACCTATGGTAGACTTTTCATGGATACTCAGTAGAAAATATCAGACAAGGAGGAATATATTTATATGCATGCAGCATTAACATCTTTACATTGTAAAATTTTGGAGTAAAAAGAGATAAAACTGGCATTCACAGATGACCCTTGGTCAGATGGTCGAAGTAGCCTATTCAATGGTCGAATTATTCAAAAATTATCCAAAAAAATGACTTTTTGAATTAGAATATTCACTTCGACCCACTTTGACCCTTGGGGCCAATTTACTAAATTCACGTGAAGGATTCGAAGTTCGATCGAAGTTCGAACGTAGGATTTCTTCTTTTGGTCGAATATGTGAATTTTGGCATATTCGATCATCGAATAGGGAATGGTCAAACGATCGAATACATTCGAATAGAGTCGAATGGACGAATATTCAATCATTCGATCATTTGATCAGTGAAGGATTTTATTTTTTCAGTTTCTTCGATTGCCTACTTCGGCAGATTAGACCTACCGAATTGAAATAGAAGCCTCTGGGAGCACTCCCATAGGCTTCTGAGACTAAGTCCTGATTGAATAGGATTCCTTCAATCGAAGTGTTCGAATCGTACGAATCATTCGAACGATCGAATGATTTCTTCGTTTGGTCGAATGATTTATTCGACTGATCGAATAGGTTTGTATTCGATCATCGAATAATCGAATATCGAATAAAAGGTAGCCTAGAACTATTCGATTAACATTCGAAAATCTAATGCTAATTGAATATCGAATAGAAACAAATTATTTTTGGGGAATAAAAGTTAATTTGCCCCTTAGTAAATCAGCCCCTTAATGTAAGAATAATGGCATAAAGAGTAAACTTTTTGGGATTTTGATGCATTTCAATAATATATGTTTAAGGACTAAAAGAGAGCTTTAGAAATATGCAGGCGTTGCACTGTAGTGCAACTGCACTTTGCTCTGCAAGGGTAAGAAATAAAGCATGTCTTTCTTCTTTTGTGCAGATTACTTGGACTGCATGAGCATTTATTAAACATATAGAAATAATTCACAAGATAAAATATTTAAGCATGTGGGTAAATGTTTTTAATCAATTAGATAAAATCTAATCTTGAAGCGGAACATGGTCTGAGTAACAGAACTTAATAACAGAAGAAATTACAGCTGCATGGACACTGGAGCATCAAAGGGTGTAAGGTCCAGCTCCAGCTTGAGGATAATTATACATTATTGCCTCTAACCCTGTATTAGTATTTGTCAATTCTAACAATTGTAATATTGAATTATTTATAAAAGTGTATTTAAATATGTTGCTACAGTATAAGCCTTAAAGTGGGTCCAGCTAATCCATGGAATTGTACAAGGAATTTTCAGTAGAATAGTACTTACTTTTTATCATTAATATTAATGGTGCCTTTTTGTGAATTTGATTGCTCTTTATGAAATGTTGTCAGTTTGTGCATGTATATTGCTAATTTTGGGTGTGGCAGGAAAATTAATTGGCAACTTGTTTAATGGGGTTGTTTTGCCTTATTCTGGACCAACTTGTGGAGGTTTGAATGTGATGGACTTAAATAAGTGTTTATTCAATCTAACATACTTTGACTTTGTAACCACAGGTCATTTCCTCTCAGTAATTGAGCTTCAAAAATTAAAATTTTTCATATTCCCATTACTGTATCATAAATAGCATATCAATGTTATACATCATAAACTTAAAGAGTCGCATAATCATGTTTTCAGTGCTAGACTTGATGATACATAGTCAAAAGCTCATGTGCTAATAAATAAAATAAACATTGTAAATAACTGTATCTAGCATTAGGCCACATGTATTTCTTTACTTTTCTTTCGTTACTAAGCAGATGCTCTGTACTGCTTTAACTGGTAACTTTTATCTAGTGCATGTGTCTTTGATTTGCACAGAACATATTTCATATTGTGAAATGAAGCCCAGTGGGAAATGATGCTAAATGAATTGCTTTCTGAGTAATGAGTAGCACCACATACAAATAAAGATAAGAAAATTGTCATAATTAAAATACTTATGATAAATTTGCTTCTAAACAATAACTACATTATTATATAACTGTTAAGATTATGATGGTGTTTAAAATGTTCTTTTTCCAGGAGTTTATCTATCCCTATGGCATGTTTCTTTGGGGATACTATATGCTGATTAGCATGACCCAATAGGCAGATCTCTGGAGATCACAATTGTTGCTGTGAGAGTTGATTTATTTCAGTTAAGTCCAAAGCAGATAATATAGTAGCTGGAAATACCTTAACATTCTACCAGTTGTTATTAGACAAAGTCAAGTGCCTTGGGGTTATTTTTGATTATGATCTTTCCTTTACTCCTCGTATCAAATCAATGACTAAAGAACTTTCACAATTGCCTTCAGGAATCGACAAATCAATATTATTTACCACAATGGTGAGTGTACATCGTTGCTACTGCACGTTTGGTGTATACAATTTTTTTTTGCAATAGGTCACTATATTATGGGGCAGATTTATCAAAGTGTGACATATGCATACCACAGTAAAATTCCACAACATTCCTATGGGATTATTCGAGGTTTATTCATCAAATGGTGATCTCTAACTTTCACCCATTGATAAATGAAAAAAAGGAGTAATTTTATTGTGGTTTGCTCTAATTTCACTATTTGATAAATCTTCCTCCTTTTGCTGATTTGACTACACTTTTTTGGACTATTAGGACAGTCCTTGAGGTAGCTACCCATTATTACCGACAATATTTTGGCATCACTTTTTTGTGTATAGTCAAAGTTATGTTGAATTATTCATAGTTCTACCCATTAGCCTTCAAAGACTGCTATTTGCTACCTACTGCATGTGAACGTCCACTCCCACAATGGTAGAACAGAAAATGACTCAGTGCCCTGTGTTTATGAACCCAATTAGCAAAGTAAGTGATTAAGAAGTATAGAGGAAGCCACTGGGATTTCACATTTTTGTTGCACCGTATCAAGACACCATTTATTTGTGCTAAGTCCTGCCTAGATGGTGCAAAAAGGTGCTTCTGTTGGGCTAAGGTAAATGCACTCTAGCACAATCTAGAGGCAGGATTTAACACTAAGAAATGATTAAGAAATTCCAGTGGCTTTGTCTGTAACTGGACCATCAGGTGTATTTAGCAGGGACCTGACAACTGAGTCCTACTCATCTGAAAAAATTATGTTCCTTACTTAAATACCAAGTTTCACATATGGCAAACCCCAGTGGAAGTATCTGGATTCCTGTCTAGACTTGCTATTCTGCACATAGCAACCACCTTTGGAATGGGCCTTGCCCTCAGCTTCTGGCAGGATTTACCGTATGAGAATCCAGCAAAGAAGCCATTAAGGAAAAAGCTGGATGTAGTCATAAGTTATAACCAGATAACAACCAACAACGTTAGAATAGTAAGACAAACTCTAAGGGGCAGATTTACTTAGGGGCAGATTTACTATTGGTCGAATTTTGAATTAAAAAAAATTCGAAATTCGACCATGGGAATAGTGGGTGAAGTAAAATCCTTCGAATATCGAATTCGAAGGATTTTACCCCAATTCGATTGATCGAGTAATCGTTCGAATCGATCGATTAAAACTATTTTTTCGATTGATCAAATTTTTTTTTTTATTCTATCAAAAATAATGATGCCCAATTCGGCAGCTTGGATCTGGCGAACTAGGTGGTTGAATAAAATTTTAAAGGGGAAGTACTTCGACCATCGAATAGTTGAATATTCAAATAAAATTTTATTCAAATATTCGAATTATTCATATTTGCTTAATTTGCATATTCGAAGATTCAAATTCGATTTTTTAATAAATTCGATCGAACTTTCAAAATTTCAATATAACAATTCAGCAGATTAAACCTACTAAATTGCTATATAACCCTATGGGAAGCTCCCATAGAATTTTCCCAAGTTTTTTTGATCGGATATAAAAAATTCGATCGAATGGTAAAAATCGCCCGAATTTTTCGTATTTGACTGTTGGATAAATTGAATTGCGTTAAAACCCCTCAAATTCGAAATTCTAATTTGAGGGGTTTTAATTCGATAAAAGTTTGATGGTCGAATTTGAGGGTTAATTAACCCTCGAATTCGACCCTTAGTAAACCTCCCCCTAAGTAAGGAACTAGCCAAGTCAAAACCAGGACAACAACAAAAGAGAGAGGACCAGGGAATAGGGAAGCAGCAACCATGGACTAGTAGTAGCAGGAATCAGAGCACTTAGTAACAAGCAAGCCTGATATATAACAAATAGTGAGTGAATGGCAACCAGGGAGAGTGGTGGCTACCACTGAGCACCTGAGGTCAGATTAACAACAGTTTAACAAGCCAGGCCTACTTCAAAATATGTTATCTTAAATCTAAATTCCTACTTTCTTTTGAAACTAGTTTTGATGATAAAACTATTTTTGTTTTGATTTAGAAGGATTCAATTGCCAATCAACCATAAACATTTATTTAGAAATGTGTTTGTTAAAAATTCTATATTTTCTAATGATATTGAAAATGTTTTGGCAAAACAAACTGTGATTGATTTGCTTATCTCTATTAATGAGCAATGAGTATAAGACTGGGGGTTTCAGTAATGGTCTCTAAGCTACAAGCCAACCCCAGCCCCATGTTTAAAGCTCCTATTCAGACATGTAAATGACCTCCACTGTTTATTAGTGATGGGCGAATATTCACTAGGGGCGCATTCGCCGCCGGCAAATAAATTCGCAAAACATTAGCGAAAATTCGCTGGCGTAAAAAAAAAAGACAAAAAACAACGCGACAAGTCAAAAAATGATGCGACTTGCGTCGAAGTCGACGCGATGCACGTCAAAACCATGCCACGACTTGTTTCGCAAATTTTTTCACCAATTCGTGAATTTCGCTGGAAATTCGCAAACATTTCGGCGCAGCGAAACAGGGTAGATTCGCCCATCACTACTGTTTATCTATCCAGCAATGCACCTAATACATACAAATGTACATTTTGCAGATGTATTTGTGTGAAAATACAATTATTTATAGATATTTTTCAGAACGCTCAAAGTAACATTTTTCCCGTAAAGAAATCTTTGTCATTATTATACGTACAGATAGAGTCACTTGGATTTGTAAGTTAAATGCGTCATGACTCAGCATTAATTGAAGAAACTGTGTTATCTAAAGTTATCTTAACTCATTTAATGCATTTAGCCTTTTCATTAGCATACCAAAGCTCCATTGTTTTCAATGGTGAACTCTTTAATTGGATGGGATGCTGTGACACAATATTCTGTGATAAGTGGGATAAATGAGATAAATGAGTTAAGTCGCGACGCATTAAACTCACCATCCAAAGTGACTGCATCTGTATGTGACAGCTGGGGTGTCTAGATAAGATAAGGCTGGTTCATAGCAATGTGTTCCTGCACAGTATTTATACTTGCAAAGAAGGCAAACTTAGAGAGGGGGAAATCTTGTATAGATATACTGATATACTGAATAATTTATAAACAATATAAGTGCATATTTGTAATGTTTTCCTTTTCAGATAATATTCCTTCTTTACATTAGCCTGAGTGCTGTGGATTTAAGGAACATAATTGTAAGAAGTTTTTGTGTAAAACAGATGCACCCTTACCTGAAGCGATGGAAATGCTTTCATAATAGCCCAAAGATGATGTTATTATTCATTAAGCGTATGTAAACTGCCTTTGGGAGTAAGAATAAAATGCCTTCATAACTATTCAAAAGTCTACAGAGTCTTGTAAAGTTAAATGAAAGTACCTGAAAATAATAGTGAAGTATCTGAAGAGTTTTGGCACCACACAATGAGTTCCCTTACTGGTTTATAGATAATGAAATGAAGTATAGTGCTTTTCTTAAGATTTATTTGTTTGAAACAACAGAATTCACCTTGCATTGTGCTGCAGTATTTTGTATGTTCGCTTAGAACTATATAACAAAAAGTTATAAAGTAAAAAATAAACTGTATATTGAGAATATATATATATATATATACTTGATAAAGGCCCCAGTAAGGGACAAAATGCTGGACACGTGAGTGACATTGAAATAAAATCACCTTGATTGGAAACAATTGGAGTGCTGGTCCACTTTGTAAGCTATATGTCACAGTCGGCACCCAAATACCAGAACAAGTGCCAAGCACCCTGGTCTCGGGTCGTGCTTCACCAGTAGTGTGACCGCCTTTGGCTTCAGGAGGAGCCCTCAGCTACTCAGATGCCACCTGGACTTAAACGAGAGGTGCAGAGCAGGAGTTCTGGCCAGCAATGGGGCACCACTGTAGATAAAGTCAGTTAGGCCGAAGATCACAGTACAATTGGATAAGGCAAAGGCGTAGTCAGACAGGCTGGGTCGAGGCAGGCGGATAACTAGGTTTCGTCAGGCAGGCAAGGGTCAAATCCGGGAAATCAATCAGATGGGAAAAGGCAGAATCGGAGTCAATAACAGGCAGGGGTCAAACCAGAATGTCAATCAGGAGGGTTAAGCGAAATCAAGGTCGGTTTCAGGCAAGGGTCAGGTTCCAGAGATCAGAGTAGTCAAAAACAGCCAGGCAGGGTCAAACACAGGTATCAGACAGACCAGAAGCTTTACACAGAGTACAAGGCACCAGGAACAAAACCTATCACGGGGCAATGATAAAAGAAAAAATGTCTCTTTAAATCCTTTTGAATTTCGCGTCATCACGCCAGCGCGCATGTTTATAAAAGCCGGAAGTGCGCGCGCGGCGCGCACTAGGAAACCGGCACGGAGGGGGGAGGATGGCACGGCGGGCATCCCCGCCGATGGCGCGGGGACGCCCACCAGGGTGAGTCCTCACACTATACTGAAAACTTGACCAAGCACCTAATCTTCAACAGTGGAAGAGTGCAGGTACTTTTTGAACATTATATATATATACATATATATATATATATATATATACATACACATTTCTTCAATTTAAAATTTGAAGGCAGCTTATTGAAAATCAAGAGGTAAATCTCATTATACAAAACAAAAATCATAAATAGCACCTGTTAGACTCCATGTTGGCTACCAGCCAAACCAAAAAAGGAAATGTTTGTGGTCACCCCTGTACTCTTTGATGCTTTATGGAATTGTTCAGCTATATGTCTTTTTACTCACTGCCTATGCTCCTTGCAGTGGAATACAGTGGGATTCTTTCAGGCTGAGTGTCCTGCTCAGAATGAACATCTACTGTAATCATACAACATTGCTGCACCTCAATATATGAATTGGTTCTGTGGAATCGAGTATCTTCCCCACCTTTTTCTTCCCAAACGTTCAGGGGCAAATTCACTAAAGTATGAAAATGCTCTAGCGAGGGCTTTGCCGGCGTTCGCTGCACTTCGCCAGGCAAATTTTCGCCAACGCTACGCAAATTCACTAAGATGCTAATTTGCACCCAGGGCGGCGAACAGTAGCGAAGTAGCGCTACTGTTACTTCGCCAGGCAAAGCGCATTTACCCACTTTAGTGTATTTGCCCCTGAATGTTTGGGAAGAAAAAGGTGGGGAAGATACTCGATTCCACAGAACCAATTCATATATTGGAGTAGAGTTGCAGCAATGTTGTATGATTACAGTGCATACGGCGCAAAGTTAAGCGTATAATAGAGGTGTATGTTACTGCCACTATATTACACTACGCAAGCCCAGGAAACCTTTAATAAAATAAAGTTGTCCTATTGCCCTAAACATGTGCCTACTGTATAGCTGAGCTGCCATATGTTAGAAAATGTAGGGGGTAAAGGATGGTAACCCTAAAAAAATCACCCAACAAAAGTTAGAATACGCCAGCGTTTTTTGGGACTTTTTTTCAAACTCCTATCTATTGTATGGAACTTCGCAAGGTCTGACCTGGCGAAGTAACATCTAGGTAAAATTTTCATCTTAGTGAATTAACGTAGTTATGTCCCTTCGTCAGTGCGCAACTTCACCTGGCGTAAGGGTGCGAAGCTGCGCAAGTCGATGTCCTTTGCTAGTGAATTTTCGCCAGGGACACTGTTAGTGAGTCGGCGAAGTTGCAAATTGACGTCACGCTGGCGAATAAGCGCTAGCGTTACACGCTTTGCGCTTTAGTGAATTTGCACCTCAGGGTCTAAAGTAGGGATGCACCAAATCTCAGATTCTGTTTGGGATTCAACAAAATCTATTTTTATCATGATTCTGAATCGGTTGAAACCAAGATCCTGACTGAACCCAATTTGAATTCATATTCATATTCGGCTGAACCCGTGAATTTTGCCCTGGGGTTGGTCCATCCCTACTTTAAAGGAGAGTTCAACCAGAAATAGAAAAAAAAAACCTAACCCCCTACCCTTGGTTGACCCCCCTCTCTCCTCCCCCCCCAGCCTAACTGCCCCCCGGGCAAATACCCCTATTTAGTTACCCCACCATGCAGATTCTGGCCTTGGGAGTTCACAGGCACCATCTTCTTTTTTAGGTCTTCTTCGGAATCAGACCAGCATTTTCGGCACTTGCGCAGTTGAAAAAAAAAGTCAAAAGTCACAAAATTTCTGAAATAACAAAACTTCTTTAAACATACCCAACTAGGGAAGGGTTTTTTCTATTTTGTGTTGAATTCTCCACTAAGGGACAACAGCAAACTTCTTTAAACATAACACCCATTAAGTGACAAACTCTCCGGAGCTTACCTCTCCTGCTGGGGAGAAATTAAAGGTAAAACACACATTATCACATACATTTGGCTACTTGTTCACTGCCTATATTGCAGTTTAACTGTATGCAGTTAAACGCAGTTAGCACCACATACAATAAGGTGCAAATCTTTACACTCCATTGTGTTTTGACATTCCAGTGTGGGAGGAAGCTGCAAAAACACAAAAATTGGCACTTTGTGCCTATTTATGAATATTGCACCTTACCTAACCATTTATATATAAACTCTATCATCTTCCAAAATATGCTTGCATTGTATATTCAGAAAATGTATTCCATTTCACAAGCTTTCAAAGTATAAACTTTAACTATTGTATTCATGCTTGTGTAAAGGGATAGAGAGCAAAGGAAGTAAATAACAAAAAAAGGAGTTCATTCATTTTCAGCTGATCAGAAACACAAAATAGGATTCTACATAGAGCTACTTATGAATTTCTATCCAGGTTTCCACATGGTTTTTAGCATATCAACACTAGATAAATGGCAATGTCGTATCAATAGAGAGTGGTTGAAAGTAAAAGTTTACAATGGTTCTACTGTAGTTGTATAAAGCCATCAAATAAAAAAGAACTAAGGATTTGTTTCTTTAATCTATGCTCCGAATGCAAGTGCAAGAACACTAAGATTGTAGAGCACAGCTATGTCCCAGATGACAGAGCTGTGCTCTACAATCTATGCCAAATTGAAAACCGTGCAGCTCTGTACTTATCGCCTGCCATAGACCATCTAACACTAGGTTACCTTTTCAAAATTATTTTTACATGCAACATTACCAGATAAAGGGCTGGATAATATTCAGTGAGATACTTTACAAATTCAGTCCATAGTTTCCCTCTAGATTTTCAGAGTTCTCATATGGTAATCCATTAAATGTGTTTTCTCATCCCGTTGAATCTTACCCAAAATAGCAAAAATAAAATGTATGTATACCTTGCTAATGGTTGTATTTTCACTGCAAACCTACATCTATTTTCATTTTCAGAGCCAGACTTAAATAATGCAATGAGCAGAACTCTACATTAGTCATTTTTTTTGCGGTACTAAGAAGGATGTACTCTAAATAGCTGTGGCTGCACAAGCCTATAATGTGACTCCGTGCTGAGTATAGTAGTTGCTTATTATAGGTCTTTTAATAGTAGATGCAAGCAGTGTCTGAATTTTTTGGCATGTTGGTTTTAGTATTTGAATTTATAAATTAGTATTTGCAAATTCTGTGGTTTGCATAATGTTAGTTTATGGGGCTAAAATAGCAAATCCACTCTTTCGGTTATGCTCGCCTTGATTCAAGTTTAAATTTGCAGACATAAGGTTCTTGTTTGGGGTATTCTGGGGAATTTGCATTGCTTTTAAATTGCATGTTATTGATTTCTTTTGCCTCACGGCTGAAAACTAGTGAAACAAAAGGGTGATGTAGATCTTAGGAACGAACTGCTCTCCTTTCATCTTTTGAGCCATATTATAGATTTATAATAATGCAAAATTGTTTTTTGAAGCATTTGTAAAATTATTCTTTGAAAGTGCTGAATAGTCTGAGCATGAGCCAAGTGTGAATGATCCACGTCTGGAAAAGATTTGAGTAATAACAGTAATACTGGGGGGAACAGAGCACTACATTTTAAAGAAAAAAATTATTTATTATGAATAAATTACTACCAGTTTATTTTCTAAATCTTCAATCATACTCATGTTTGAGGTGATATTGCAGCTCAGTGGGTATAGCCACAATGTGATTAGGTTTGGGTCAGTGGGGCCCACCAGGTTTTTCCTGGTGTCCTGCCAGCCCAGTTTGACCCTTGTCTTTGCTGTGGGAACCTTTTCCAAAAAATGCCATGGTAAAAGGACATAAGACACATATTTAACTGAGTAATCTTTGTTTTAATTAATGGTATACGTATGATTTCTAACCACTGACCCCATATTGCTAAATAGCTGTTTTCCTAAACATGTATACAGTAATTATATTTTAATTATACATTAGGTGCTAAGGTAATATCAGGTTTTAGGGATCATTTGTAAGAAATAGATTTATTAGCAAAACCCAGCAAGCCTCACGCAGGTTTCATAACTCTGTGACTAGGGGTTACTGTTTAAGTGAGTAAATAATCTGTTGCCCTATACATAAATGGATTATAAGCATTCAACCCTTATACCCCAGTCAGGTATATTAATGGAGGGCCAGGTTCACTACCTGTATTATAACCGCAGAAACTATTCTACCTTAACCTGCACTCCTAGCATTGGCACTTACAGTTTTAGCTCAGCATGTGCATAATATACAGAATATGATAGTAATGCTGAAGATCTTGCAATTGGTATGTTTTAATTTATAGTGTAAAACAGGGGATCTGATGTCTGAAAAGCAGGTAGGTACTTCGTGGAATAACTATGTCGAAATACAAAAATATATCACAGTGAGGCGACTGTTTACTAAAGTGTGGTAAATTTGACTATAAGTTTCCGCATGTTATCGCTGAGAATATTTTTCCACCAGAATATTCACAGCGACTAAGTTTACTAAACAGCAATGTGCTCAGAAGTCATTGCAATTGCGGTAACTACGTCAGCGAACCAGCTTACGTTAGCTGTAATTTCAGAGAGTTGCGAATTTACTGGCGACAAATTACGTCTGCAAATATGTATGCTATAAAATATTCTTGTTTTATGGCGTTAATTATGGCAATTTTTACTGGCATCTTCATGGCATCTTCAAAACTCATAAACTTTATTGACTGATGATTATACCATCCAACAACAACAAGAAATCATACCAATTATCTCTTTGTAACATTTAAATGCACAGTTTAAGGAGAATTAAACTCCCCTTGAGAATTTTCTGGCCAACAAATAAGTTAAAGCCACTACGTACTTGGCAGTAATATGTTGCGAATATTCTGGTGTTAATTTTGTCTTTCACACATTTCGCTGTTTAGTAAACCAGGCGTTAATGTATACGTAACATTATTTTCAGCAAAAGCGATAACTAAAAAATTCGCAAATTTATATTTACCGCAGGTTAATAAACTCGCAAAAATATATTCTGCATTAAATTTGTCTATATTTTGTGTGCAAATTTTTACCACAATTTAGTAAACGAATAGAGATGGGCGAATCTCCCGTGATTCGCTTCGCCGAAAAATTCGCAAATTTCTAGAGAAATTCACGATTCGGCGAAAAATTCGCAAAACGAGTCGCAGGACGCTTTTGACGCGCGTTGCGTCAACTTTGACGCGCGTCGCATTGTTTACGACGCGCGGCGCGTCGTTTTCAGCGCGAATCGCGTCATTTTCGTCTCATGATTCGCTTTTTTGGCGAAATTACGCTCGGCGAAATTTCGCTGGTGATTCGCGAATTTATTCGCCAGCGGCGAATCGCGAGAATTCGCCGCAAATTCGACCCTGGCGAATAAATTCGCCCATCACTATAAACGAAACCCTAAGTTTCTGCAATCACATACTGTATATTATCTAATATAGTTGATCTTCTTGTGGCCATAACCAACGGTTGGTGGCCACAGATTAGTTTGAAGATAATTTTTAATTTTAAGCTTTCAAGTAAGGATATATATTTTGTACAAATAATTTACAGATCCACAGAAAACAGAATTAATCATGTTTACGGTGCTTGCATCACAAGCGGGTCTCACTTCTAACAATGCGAGATTAAAGATTAAAGAACAGTTGGCACCGCCCCTGCCTCTTGATCATTCACGCTTCACGTGCGCATGCCCATTTTCCGCCAATCATATATCAGTCCATTTTCATTTGAAAATGGCCTTTAAAAAAATTTGATGGATGAATTTCGACGTTTTTTAATTTAGAAATTTGATCCTTAGTAAATCTGCCCCTTAATCTGAAACCCTTTCAAACATAAAATATATCTATCTAATCTATCTAATCTCTCTCTCTCTCTCTCTCTCTATCTATCTACAGTATCTAGTAGAAGAGGACAATGCATGTAATATCAAATTGTCCATGGATCAGTCCATATTTCTACAGAAGGCTTTGTCCATCTATCTAGTTTTTAATTAAATGCACATGAGAAAGATAACAAATACTTCCTGTCAATGTTTCATCTTTCCAAAAAAAACTGCAAATGGCTCTGCAAGCACAAGTTATCTTTAAACAAAAACAATAAATTTGGATACCATGACAACATAGACATTGTTTCCTGCTTTCTGGGCATCAAATATATTTTAAATGGTGTAAGCTGAAAAAACAAAAGAAAAATTGGCAGTGAAATCTGGCTGAAAAAAAATCTCTTCATAGCATCTATCACAGTGGAAACTCCAAACTGTGAAAATAGTTTAGATTGTTATTCCCTCGTGCTTGCCAGAAGGGATTATGAATTAAAGTCAGTGTTGCAGGAAATATCACCTGCCCCTCAGAAAGAAAAAAGAAAATTACAAAAAAAGGTCTTTGTCCATCATGTTAAAAAAAATGTTAATAGAATTCAAATCTAATCCTGTGTGTGAACAGTGGCAGGTAAATTATGCAGTAGCTATTTCAGTTCCATGCTACTTGCTTAGTTTATATTGGTGCTGTCACTGGGCAGGGAAAGTTTATAAAACCTTTACCATTTTTAGGTACAAAGTAGAGCTTCAAAATGTGTTTGATACTTTTATATAAGACTGCAACCATAAAATACATTTTCAGTTACAAAAATCACATAGAGATTTTTTTCTTCACACATAATGGGATCAAAAATTTGGTAAGATGTAAAATATGCAATAATTTGGTGATAGGATATATGGGGTTACACCACCTAAGAGTAAGCAAATACTTCCTGGCAAAAACACCACACAAACAAAGGACTTGTCAAAGTGTTTTGATAAACAATAAGTACAAAAGCAATGCCCAAAAATCCTTGTGTAGGAAAAAATATTTAAAAATGATTGTGTTCTAAATTTGACTGTGGGGAAAGAGTTAGTGGTTCAGTGATGAGTATTTGTTTGCACACTGCCATCAAAGTCACCTTTCCTCATGTTTGCAGAAGGACAGACTGTAATTCTTGTTCATATTGAACGTACTACTGAATGCATCATTTATTGAGCATATACAATATGTGATATGGTTTACTCTGGATTAGATTAACAATTTCCCTACCAGCTTTCTCCTAGATTAAAGTACAGTAGATCTAAACCTCTTTTTATTAGGCATACCATTAAGCTGTCTATGCTGTTGCAATAAAATGCTGTAATGTAATATAATAAAATGCTGTAAATGTATTATATTTAAAACTCGAAAAATAGAAATTCGATCAGGAGCTTAAGAAAAGAATCAAATAAATAAAATTTGAACTAATTTTACTGTCTCAAATTGGATTAGAATCTAATTCGACTAAACTCCAATGTCAGGAAGGCTAATAATTAATAATAATAAATTGATCACCAGACCTTTCCCATTGACTTATACATCAACTTGGCAGGTTTAAGGTGGCACATAGTCAAATTCAATTATTCCAAGGGTAAAGGTTTGATAAATCTCAAAATTTTAAGTTTGATTAAAATTCTTATCCAGTTTGACTAATTTATCATTTGAATTTGAGAGTTTTTACCAAATAAATTAATTTGAAAATTCAAATTTCCTATTCGACTCTTAGGGGCAGATTTACTAAGGGTCAAAATGAAAATTCAATTAAAATTAAAATTTTTAAAACTCGAATTTCAAATTGATTTTGTGCTACTTCGACTATAGAATAGGCCAAAATTCAATTTGAACTGAAAAAATTTGAAATTCGAATTTTCAAATTTCTAAGTACTTGCCCTTTAAAAATCCTTCAACTTCGACTATTTGCCATCTTAAAGCTGCCGAATTGCCATTTTAGCCTATGGGGGACTTCAGATTACCAGTCCAGAAAATTTTTCCAAGAATTCAAAGGATTTTGCTGAGAAACTTTCGAATCACTGCCCTTAGGGGCAGATTTACTAATGGCTGAATTTCAGAAGCAAAAAAACTTAGAAATTTGATCCTCAATGTTTTTTAAAGGTCCATTTTCGATCGAAAAAGCCTTTACAGTATGTCGATTGAATGAAAAAAAATCATTCGACTCATTAGATTTCCAAGAATTTGAAGGAATTTGCGGAGAATTGTTCGATCGAATCGAACGATTCTCCGCAAATTCCTTCAAATTCTTGGAAATTTTTTAGGACAGGTCCTATGAGGTCCCCCTTAGGCTAAAATGGCAATTTGGCATCTTTAAGCTGCGAATAGTAAAAGTCTAAAGTTTTTTAATGGGCAAGTACTTCAGAATTAAAATTTTCTAATTTTTTTGCCCTATTTGATAGTCGAAGTAGCCCAAAACTACTTTGAAATTAGAATTTTAAAATTTTTAATTTTATTCGAATTTTCACTTGAGTTAATGAACATACCCTTTACTGTGAGCTCTAAACTATCTCTGGAAGCAATGACAGCACATTAATTATTTGTAGGGTGCAAAGGTTTTTTATAGGTGGGCACATCCGCCTAACACCAACATAAACATTACAAGTGTCTGCTGGAGTGGTATAGAGGTCATTGCTGTTGGACATGGAGTGATGGATCACATGTCTACATCTGGCAGTTTGAGCAGTCTGGCTTTGATGGGTCTTGCATAAATAAGGGCATAAACTCAAGGGATGAAAACATAATTATACCTCTTTATAGATCCCTAGTAAGGCCTCATCTGGAGTATGCAGTGCAGTTTTGGACTTCAGTCCTTAGGAGGGATGTAAATGAGCTGGAGAGAGTGCAGAGACGTGCAACTAAACTGGTTAGAGGGATGGAAGACTTAAATTATGAGGGGAGACTGTCCAGGTTGGGGTTGTTTTTTCTGGAAAAAAGGCGCTTGCGAGGGGACATGATTACACTTTACAAATATATTGGAGGACATTATAGACAAATATAAGTGGCCCTTTTTACCCATAAAGAGGATCACCGCACCAGAGGCCACCCCTTCAGACTAGAAGAAAAGGACTTTCATTTGAAGCAGTGTAGGTGGTTCTTCACAGTCAGGACGGTGAGGTTGTGGAATGCACTGCCGGGTGATGATGTGATGGCTGATTCTGTTGATGCTTTTAAGAGGGGCTTGGATGATTTTTTGGACAGACATAATATCAAAGGCTATTTTGATACTAAACTCTACAGTTAGTATAGCTATGGGCATACTGTATATGGTTTGTGTGAAAGAGTGGAGATGTGTGTGTGTATGTATGCTGGGTTTTAATTTGAAGGGGCTGGTCTTTTTTCAACCCAATTTAACTATGTAACTATGATGTACGCCAGGTGAATGCTAACAGCTTAAAAGTGCAATGAATAGTGATGGGCGAATTTGTGGTGTTTTGCTGAAAGATTTGCTAATTTTCAGCGAAATTTGCAAAACGGTGAAAAAATTTGCGAAACGAGTCATGCTGATGTTTTTTCACGCATCCAAGTTGACACACACTTATTTTGACGTGCGTCAGAATAATTTTGACGCACAGTGCAATGTGATAAAACTGCCATGAGAAATGCATACCCCCAACGGTCCCTTTTTTTGGAGGGACATTCCCTCTTTTGACAGTGCATCATGCAGTCCCTCATTTCATTTGTATTGGAAAGTCCCTCTTTTCTCTGCACAGAAAAGCCAGAAAAAGAAACAAAGTTTCTAACTTAATTGGCTTTTGGCAGAGAGCCTAGAAGAACAGCTAACAGGTGCAAAAAAGATGCTTTTTTTGATATAATAAAATAAGCAATTGATTGTATTTGTAACAGTTTAGATAAGGATAAATATTTTCAAACTTTCATAACTTGCCAAATTTGGTAAAACGAACATGTTAATTAGTGGGTGTGGCCACAAAAATGGGTGTGGTCAAAATGTTGCAGCGCTACGTATGGAAAAGAAAAAATTCTGTCCCTCTTTTTACTTCCAAAATGTTGGGAGGTATGGAAATGTGAAAAAAAATTGTAAAAAATGGAATCTTTTGCTTTGTGTCTGAATGTGCTGAATAGCATTGGTGTCAATGAGAAGAGCAATTTACACACGTGTTTCACTTAGTATACACACATGCCCTGCATTGTTAGTGGACTCTTATCTTTTAAAAAGAAAAAAAGGCCTCCCATTTTGCCAGCTTCTTAAAAACATATGTGATTATTATTTAAAATAGTGAAAAATTAAAAAGGCATATTTTAATATATATTCATTTATTTTTAAAAATATTTTTCACTGCACAGATTGTGCTGTTTTGAAGTGAAGCTGCGAACTCGACGCGCGGCGAAACGAAACACGCAGCAAATTTTTGTGAACGTTTCGCCGAAACTTTCGCCATCGGCGAATGTCGGAAATTCGCCATGAATTTGCCCATCGGCGAATGTCGGAAATTCGCCACGAATTTGCCTAGGGCGAATTTATTCGCCCATCAGTAGCAATGAATGGTTTGGGTTAATTCTCCTGGCTCCCTGAAACTTCAACCCTTATTTCTATAATACTCATTATCAGTGTTGCCAACTCTGTGCTTTCTAAAATGGCTTTTTTGGAAGGACCTTTCCTGTTTCAGTACATTAATGCCTTCATGCACAAAGCACAGTCTACATGGCATTGGTAAGATGACATATAAACCAAGTAATCGTCTGGCATGGAACTCTGACCTCAACTCATTTAGACCTGTGAATTGGAACACTGGCTACAAGCCAGGACTCAAGATTATTATACAACCTCAGTAATGCTCTTGTAGCTGCATAGATGCAAATCTCTCCAACAACATTTCAGCATCTAGGGGCCATTTCCAAAGACCCGTTTTCAAATTTTCCAGATCAATCCAAAAAAAAAAAAAAAATCTCACAAAATAGAATGAAAGAATTTGAGAGATAAAACTTGGTGAACTTCTCTATATGACAGTAGGTCTATATTCAAGCTATTATATTTTAGCCACATTTATTTTATGTATATTTGTAAATATATATATTTGTAAATATAATCAGAACAGTAGAACAACTGAGGAAAAAAATATTTAAATATTTACTTCCACCATGGAATCAGGAAAAATACTTGAATTAGAAAATAAACAAATCTGCCTCACTGTGTAAGGATTGGGATACCAAAATAAGTCCCAGTGTTGACTCTATAATCCCACCATATAATATTTTCCTACAGTTACATGGTGATTAAAACATGGTAAATCAATTCTCAAGTTGTGTGGCTCACTCCGAATTTGGATAACGAGAGAAAAAGGTTAAGAGTAGCTGAACAAGTGAAAAATGCAAGAAAAGCAGAAAATTGTATAGCAACAAAACAGAGTGAACTTCATATAATTACCCATAGTTTTGGAAACAGATATCGGATGGCCAGAATGTCCACGGATAATTACTTTTTCTCTGTAAGTTGTACAGTATGATGACATTTTTCACATGGTGTGAAATATTCTGTTTATTAGCATTCTGGAATTCTAGATTTGTTAGGTGGGATGAATTTCTTTCAGACAGCTCGAAATGTCTGAATGTGTTCAGTCAGTCAGTTCAAAGCTCCCAGAGAATAATTTAGTTGGGAGAAAAAAGCACAGCTTGAAAGGAACCAATGCTCCAAGGTGTTAACAACATACAGCATGCAACTAGTGAATGGAACCTTATCTCAAACAACAGTGTCATAGTGCTGCCTCTAGGAATATGCACAGCATATGAAAACAAGCATTTACAATATCCAAGAGTGAGATCCCGGGGAGACAAGTGGCAATTGCCATAGAGATAGTTCCGTTCATGTCTGTATACTGTTGCTTAAACAAAAACAGCTTTCTCTAATATTTTAGTACATTAGCAGCTATATATACAGTATTACATTTTATGAATGTACCTAATTACAGTTAAATAAAGCTGGGACTGGATGGTGCAGGGATAAGAGACAATTAAAAACAGAGAAAATTGGTGCAATGCACCTTGTTTTAACCAGAATGCAACATACCTTCCCAGAACTGAAGTTTAATTGCAAACTTATTGTTGCAGAAGGCAGGTCAGATGCACCGATCAGTATACTGTATTCAAATAGCCACAGTTTGGATTCATGAAGGATATTTATGAGAGAATTTATTCGCCATGCCATGGCTTCATGGCAAAATTCCGTACATCCCCATCTGCAATTTTTTTCACAAGACAGCACAAAAAATTTGCCCATTGACTTTAATGCAAGAGAGAAAAATTGTTGCACATGTAAAATTTATTGCTCATAATTTTTTTTTTGATGCCCTTTGACTTCAATGCATTTTTCGCAACAAATTAGCTCATTACTAGTGAAGGAAGGTGTGTAGGTGTTCTTATGTGGGACATGGGTGCACTGTTACATATCCTTCAACTACCTGTGGTTGAAGTGGTGCAAGAATTTAGAGTCTATTCTAGTGATAATTCTAGTGAGAAATTCGCGAATTGGCGAAAAATTCGCGAATTTATTCGCCAGCTGCGAATCGCGGAAATTTGCTGCGAATTCGCCCCTGGCGAATAAATTCGCCCATCACTAGTCTATGCAAGTCTGGACCACAGTTTACACCTACTGTAGTGCAAGTTTGGACCACATTTTACACCTACTGTAGTGCAAGTCTGGACCACATTTTACACCTACTGTACCAACTAGAAATCATCCCTCATATCTGATACTAAGGGGCAGATTTATCAAGGGTCGAATTTCAAAAACTTTGAAATTCAAATTCAAAAAGACCAGCTGAAATGAATTCAAACTTTTTTTCGTTTGAATAGGCCAGTTTTCGATGGAATTTGAATTGAAGTAATATTGCATTCAATCAAATCAACTTTCAAAGTCCACCAATTTACTCCAAATAGGTTCTGGGAGGTACCGCAAAGGCTAACAGCAATTTGGCAGGTTTTAGATGGCGAATGGTTGAAGTACATGATACTGTAAATGTTGAAATTTGAATTATCAAATTTTTTGCAAATTCAAATTGAATTTGGGCTATTCCCTAGTTGAAGTACACAAACATAGCTTGAAATATGATTTTTTTATTTGAATTTTCACTTCAAGCCTTGATAAATCTGCCCCAATGGATTCTGCACTGAATATCTGGCAATTTCAATGTATTTACAGTATTGTGTCTATCATGACAATTTCAACTGCTAGAAACTCTACTCACATATCCTATAGAAAATATTCCTTTACCTTGAAAGGAGAAGGAAAGTCATTCTTAGTTGGGGTGCCAAAAGTTAGAAAACCCCAAGTTACTTACATGACACCACGTGGCGATGCTCCTCAGGAGAAAAATTCAACGGGCCAGGGTTACATAGTTACATAGTTACATAGTTAAATTGGGTTGTAAAAAAGACAAAGTCCATCAAGTTCAACCCCTCCAAATTAAAACCCAGCATCCACACACACATCTCCACTCTTTCACACAAGGAACGATCATCTTCCTGCTTCTTTCTTAAAGTTTCCAGGGGCAGATGCATGCACTGTAGAGAGAAATAGTAGCCTTTTTGTTAAAGTTCAGTTTTTCGCACTAATGTGCATGCACAATGGTAAGTAGAAAAAAGAAACTGGAAGACGATCGATGCGTGGGGCTCACTGGAAGAACCCTGGATTGGTGCAGTTTTCTCCTGTGGCCTGTTGTGTCAGGTAAGTAAATGCAGTCACTTGGGGGTGCCTAACTTCTGACACCCCCAAGTGTAAAAGGACTTTCCTTATCCTTTAAGAATATAAATATCATACTGTATTAATTGCAACTGCAGTTGCGCCTTGGGGAAGGATACATTCCCAGAGAGCCTTCCTTGCACACAAACACATTCTACGCACACTATGCCATAAATATATTTTTCCATCTTATGACAATACAATAAGTTATAAACCTTACAACAGTTACATACCTGTACTGTGTTTTGTATTCTTAAGGTTTTTTTTACTGGGGTTAAAAAATTCCAGTACATTTTACTATTGCCCGGATGAAAGTGAACTAGCATTTCCTTGTGGCACAAACACTTACTTCAGTCATTTATGTGCAAAGTATGTTCTCTAATTAATTTTTCAATTTAACCTAATTATGTGCTGCAATTGTATCTGACTGTCCTTAGAGAAAAGTAATTTGATATTAATTGTATGATAGATATGGTGCCCATAACCACATGGAGGTTTCAGCGTTGCCTGTTTCAGCAGTTTGACAGCGACTCACACAACATGTGTTGATGATAATACTTGAAGACACTTGGCGCTTGGTCTATCATATATATAATTATATTACAGCTACAGAGAGATTTTAGTTGGCAATGAATGACAGGTGCTGCACAAACACTGCTATCAGTTTATTGTACATGATATGCCTTTCAATGCTGACAGTAGTGATCATATTTGCAGGTGACAAGGCCAGTCTTTGTGTCAAAATGAAAGCAAAAATTGTTCTTGAAGGTTCAGAGGCTGCTCTGCATAACAGTTTTATTTTTAGGTATGAAGAAGAATTTTAAGAGATTACTCTATGTTATCAGTAACAGGCACTGCTAAACAAACAAACACTTCCACCCATTCCTGGGTTTAAAAAGTAACAAAGGCATTCAATGTATTATTGTATTACTGTGTATAAAAATCCAAGAGGGGTCATTTACAGTGTAGGACACAGTGTGCATAAAAAGGGCACAATTGTGTTTTTTGCACTAAGGGGTACACACTTGCATTTGCTCCCTGGGTTAAGAAAGGGCTCTTGGTGATTTCTAAAAGGCAAACAATGAGCATCCATTCAGCTCTTTCTGGTACTTCATGTCATTTCAGTTCCTCCCAGCCAGCTCTCAAACTGGAATCTCGTGAGATTAGACTTTTCAAAGAAGATTTGATGCCAGAAAGCTGTTCTGCTGCTGCCCAGTGCTGCAGGTTTTGGGTGTACGTTGCTGCTGCTTCAAAGAACTTCTCTGGGCATTCTACTGTCCTCTGGCCATTCCCAATTTCTATGAGACCAAAGAGGCTAAATAGTTGGAATAATGGATTATATTATGTAAAGAAAACAAACTAGGATAATAGAGATTGATTGAGGAGATGATGAATATTAGTACTGAGAGTGGGCTGAGGTTTTATGGTGGGCCCCTGGTGTCCCAGTGCGACACTCGATTCCTTTATCAAATATTTATCAAATATTCAAAGTTCCTGGCCAACACATAGAGCCATCCCCCCGCCTGTTATTTGAGTTAGCACTGTTACTGCTGCTGATGGGTGGAAACACTAACTGCCCCACCAGCTCATTCATTGTAGTACTGCTGAAGTTAGTTGGGGAAGGGGGGAGGTGGAGGAGAAGGGGGCAATAAGAGGTGTGTTTTTGTAAAATGGATGTGACTTTTGGGGGCATAGAATGGGCATAGTCAAAGTTCAGATTCCTTTATCAAACATTTATGAAATATTTAAAGTTCCTGCCCCCCCCCATTTGAGTCAGCCCTGTTACTGATGCTGATATGTATAAATTCCAATTCCTACTCAGTACATTCATTGTAGTACTGCTGAAGATAGTAGGGGAAGGGGGAAATTAGAGTTGTTTTTTGTAAAATGGGTACAACTTTTGGGGGCGTAGAGTGGGCATGGACAAAAATGGGCGTGGAAAAATGTTTTGTCCCTCTTCCTTATTTTCAAATGTTGAGAGGTATGCAACAGGAACATGCTCTTAATCTTGTACATGGGAACTTGTGCACAAGGTGACATTTCCTAAACTACTAAGCATATACTTTTACACAAGTAATTCAGTATACAGGCAATATACCAATTTACTGTATGAATAATATTCTTCTGGCAGTACATTTTATAAAACAGTAATAATATTAGTAATCTTGTGAATATAAAACAGTCTGGTTTTTATAAGACAGTAAACTTTATATCTTACAAGATAAAGGATCTGTATCCAGCATTAACTACATGCGCACTGATTCTGCAGGTGTAACTCTCAGTCTGCTATAGACATAATAAAACTAGTGTGCAGCAGCATATAAACAGTTATTAATAAGTCTTTAAAACATTAGACAGGTGACAAGTCGGATGTAGTCGCAGGCGTCAAAATATAATTGGACTGAAAGAAAAGTCGTAGGTAAAAACTACACGGTTATACTGGATGAAGACGCTGCTTTCTGCGTTCACATCTAACAGTTGTGTTGTGTTGGATGTAATGTAATTTTTACCTGCGACTTTTCCTTGAGTCCCATTATAGTTTGACGCCTGCGACTACATCCGACTTGTTGTCTGCGTTTCAATGCCATGTGCCCATCTGAAGAAAACGCCAGTGGGTTTCAGCCAGGTTAAAAGTTTTTACCTCAACTGGGCACATTAGTTCCCTCTGCAGTAGCAGAGCAGGAAGTGTTCTTGGAAAACATAGTCTCACAGGAAGCAAATCATAAGTGCTGAATTTGTTCCACTGCACAAATTGTACTGAGAGGTACATTGTTCCTAGAGTTGCCACCTTTTCTTGAAAAAAATACCGGCCTTCTTATCTTTTTTTCCTATTAATAACATTGGGATCAGCCATCAAAAATACCGGCCAGGCCGGTAAAATACCCTAATTGTACCTTAAACGCACAGAACAGCGAACTAGCCATGAAACATAAAAAAAACTGTAGTATTACAGTACCTTCCCTCCTAGTGTAAGTAGTAGGTGTTTGTAGAATTTGCATATAATAATTAGTGCACTAGTCCACAGTCCTGGATTCTTACTCAAAATATATTTTTGATCTCCTGCATTGACTCTAGAAATACAATACAAAATTTCGAGTTTCTGAAGCTGAATTAAAAAAGAGACTTTTTGGCCTAGAGCCCAGAACACTAAGCGCCTGTACTTCGATACATTTGTAACAATTTAAGATAAGCCAAGATACAATTGTAACTATTTAAAATAAGCAGGTCTCTTGGGAGAACTGAGACTAGCAGCTTAAAGGGCAATTCACCGTTATTAGCAAAACTGTTATAACACATAAATCATTGCACTAAAACTCCCAGAAATGTGTTAAAAATTTCAAAAACTGGCATATTTTGTAAAATGGACATGGTAATTAGGGGGTGTGGCCATAAATGGGCATGGCTAAAAAAATTACAGATTTTTGTCCATCTTTTCATTTTTCAAATGTTGTGTGGTATGCTATTACTGTGAGCCCTTTTTATGCATGATTCTTTTATGTAGGTTTATGAGTTCAACTGCCCTACTGGTGTTTGGAATTTGTTGCCTCTGTAATGAAAGCAGAGTTTTTGCTCCACACGCATCAACAATATAAGAATTTTGCATTCACAGTACTCAAGAACAGAATGTTTCATCAATATCAAATAAAACCAATGCTTTGATTAATAAGAATATACACAATATTAATCCTCTCCATTGATGTTTTATCTGATCTTTATGTAAATGAGGAATAATTAACCATAGTTTTAATTTCAAATGTTTAATTGCTTTTCACAGAAAAATTATCTTTAAAAAAAGACAGTTTGTGAGACTCTCAACTGCTTTTTATCCCTTGGGCTCATTTACCAACCCCACAGGCACAAGTATTGATGCCTTAAAGGTCAATCTATGCTTGCTTGAGTACTTACAACTTTGGGATTATTGGCACAAACTGCTCTCTTCACTTTGTAAATTCAGAGCTTCATGGAGGGCACATCACTGTCCTGTACTGGAATCCAGAACTGAACTTAACAAAGACATAGGATTACAATCGATATATCAATTTCACTAATGAATGAATTATAACTGAGGTATTAATTTATTTAAGCACTAGCACTTTTTTACTGCGATTCATCAGCACTAGCACTTTGATTAATTAATTGTCCTGAACCTGACTACCAGGGCACAGGAATTGCAAGTTCTTCTTTTTCTCCTTTTTTAACTAGTCCTATTAATGAATAAAGTATTAATTATACTATGGATAGAATTTTAGCCTTAGATCCAAGTGGGGGTCATTACTTTCTGTCCCTTTTGTTCTTGATTAAACTTATCAGTGATTTTACCTCACACGAGGATTTTTGAACTAATTAAACCCTCTTTTGCATAGTAAAAAAGACATAGGATAGCCATACAGAACAGTGTATTTTAATATTCTCTACCAGCCCAAGTGAATATCTGTGCCTCTAATGATGCATGCAAAAAGATCTGTCACGAAAATAGTTTGACCATGCCCATTTTATGGTCACACCCCCTAATCATGTCCATTTTACATAATTTGTCAGGTTATGAAATGTTTGAACACATTTTAGGACGTTTTAGGGTCATCGTTTTTATGTGTTATTACAGTTTTGCTAATGAAGGTGAATTGCCCTGTAAGCTGAAAGTCTCTGTTCTCCAAGTGACCTGCTTGTCTTAAAATACGATTGATCTTTACTGATCTTAAATTGTTACAAAAGTGCAGGTGTTGAGTGTTCTAGGCTCTTTGCCAAGAGCCTCTTCTTAGATAAAATTTCAGAAACTTTGTATAATTTTTGGCTTTTCAGTGCATGTGAGCAAAGAGAAACTCGGACACACAAGAAAAAGTTGTGCTCACCACTAATTTTTAAAACCATTAAGCGGGGGTGCAATGAGGCTGTGACCACAAAATACATAGACAAAGACAAGAGGTCCTCTGCACTCAACCCATTATCAATATATTTAAGACATTGAGACATTCTGTGCATACAGCTACAAAAAAATGCCTTACCCTTTAAACAACAGGGATTGTTTGTCCATATATTGCAATATATTTAAGCTGGCCAACTACGTCAAAGTCATCCCATATCTGGCCAGTCCTACGCTCAATTTTCATCTGATTCATTAAGAATTCTATTGCTTAATTATACATTTTACAAAGGGAAACTCGGGTCATTTCATTAACAATTAGGGACTGCGGGCTGAGCTGTCATAATTGGGACTGTCCCACGAAAAATGGGACAGTTGGGATCTAAGATAATTTGAATTAGATGTTTTTTTCTAATCAAATTATAAGCCAATATTTGCTAACATATATAGAATATTTCATCTTTTTTTATATACATAATGCATTGTGACCTATCAGGTTATAAAAAAATAGTTACACAACAATCATAAAAACCATTGTAAGAAAGAGCAATTCCAAGTGAAGAAATTAGGAAATGCAAACTGAACATTTATTTTAATGAAAGTTACATGCCAATATCAGCCAATTGGCCAATATTGGGATCTAGCAATCATGTTTAAAAGCTAAGAAAAGGCAAAAAAATAAAATCCCATTTTTACTTTCTTTAATGAAAAAGAAACCTATCTCCAATATACTTTAATTCAAAAATGTGTACCATTTTTATAGGAAACCTGACTGTATGTAGTGAAATTATTCCTTCATTTACTTGGGTGGATAGGAATTGTCAGATTGTTACTAACTGCTGTGCAGGGAAACAATCATACTTATGAAGAGAAGGGGGAGCCCCCGCCTAACTTCCCAGCCATGCAGAACTCCAGCAGCTTTGTTTCCCTGTAGAGCAGTCGGCGCCTGTGTAGAGATTTGTATTGGATTTTATTTTTGCCGTTACATCCCCTTTACTGTTTCCAACTTCAGCTGCAGGGACAAAGATCATGGAGCCAAATTTAAACAGATAAACTGGGATTCTATTTGGAGGAAATTTTGCTGCAGCCCCTGGTTATGGAGAGTTGGAGAAAGTTTGTATTAAATGATACAAAAACTATAAAATCCCCATTAGATTACATGACAACACAGGATCCAGTGCAGTCTGCATATTCTGATTAGTAATCGGTCTTGCTTTATTGGCTTCTGGCAGATATTATTTGACTTGTGCTGTTTTGATAATTTATGACGATCCCTAAGCAACCCAGGCCCTCCGACAGGCTTCCCCGATCGATATCTGGCCGAAAGTCAGCCAGATGTCGATCGGGCAGGATTAAAAATCCCATCGGATCGCTGCCACATCTGTTCGTTTATGAGGTCCCGCAATCAGACCACCCGTATCTGTGCCATTCTGATCCGATCGTTAGGCCCTAGGGCCCACGATCGGATAAGCCCGATATTGCCCACCTCAAGGTGGGCATATCGGGGAGAGATCTGCTCGTTTGGCGACATCGCCAAACGAGCGGATCTCTACGTGTATGGCCACCTTTACAAGATGGTGACCCCCTGTGGCCAACTTTGAAAGCATAAATCATTTGTTTGATTAGGCTTGTGGTGCAGTAAGTTCATGTTTATGTTTAGTACACAAAATACAGCACTTCTAACCTTATTCTATTTTACACTTTCCTTGTCCTTTAAGTGCATGTATTTAAAATCCAGAATGTTTGCAGTTGGAATAGATTTTATCATTGAAACAAACTTAGAGCTGGATTTCATACAGCCCTTTCTTGCTTTCATCTTGATCACTGACAAGGAGACATGACTCAGTGTGAGCTTGATGGACTTACATATTATCTGTTTATAATTCAGTAACTACGCAATTGGGTATTAGAGAATTTGCTGATAGAGACAAAAACAAGTAGTTGTTATAATTAAACTGTTTTCCAATTCAACAAATTTTAATGTTAAGTGAAGGTCACTGCCTGTTTAATTTATGTATTAGTATCCTTGTGTGACTGCAAAACACGTTAACACTTTCCAAAAAAACAGGAATCTGTGTATAAACACAATGCCTAGGATGTGTATCTTTGCAGGGGGGTAATGAACATTACATAATGTGTAAAATAAATGTATATCAATGTGATGATTAACACACATGCAACTTGCAATAACACCTACATGTAAATCAAGAGGAGAGGATAAAGGAAACTATTTTACATTTGGGATTTAATACTGAAATTCCTTTGGCTTCCTTTAAGAGTTTGAATGTGTCATGACAAGTTTCACTGAAAAATTATATTTCAATCTGATATTAATTTATCTTTAAAACATTAAAATGTGTTTCTTCTGACCTTGAGGAGGTACGGTACCACACTGTAAACAATACCTTACCAAAAATATCAGAGCCAAACCATATCTGAGCAAGGGGGAAAAAAGGGGGTAAACAACACTTAGGGGCAAATTTACTATAATTCACCCAAAAATCCCTCAAATCTATTCGAAATTTCCTATGAGTGTTTGAAAAATTAGTACGATTCAAACGATCGAGGTGATACAAGCATTGTACAATTGATAAACAATAGCCTACATAACTGAAACTTTTTTTTAGTTTAAAGATCAAGTAAACCTTTTTTTTTTCTATCTGTAAATTTGCTCTAAACAGCCCCCCAGATTAATGTACCTTAGTCCCTGCTGCAAGTCTGCTCTGGTTTCTGTGTTATCAGCAGCTTGTTTCCCCTTCTTCCTGGTTCAGAGTGAAGCCCCGCCCCTTAGCTTACTGAGCTGACCTTATCTCTGTGACTAGTCCTGGAGATCATTTGCATGCTGTGACATAGCAGAGACCAGTGTGTGCAGCACCTTTTTTTTTCTCCTCATGCGCACTCTCTGCTCCTTCTGGTTCATTCCATATCACAGCAGCACTGAGAGGAATATTTCTCTGACACTGCTGATGTACTGTAGGTAAAGTAACAGCCCTTTCTCAATTTATAACACATTTTATAATGCTATTGATTGCTATGCCTGATCTTCTGTCTGGTTATGTAAAGAATAAAGCTGATTTTTTACTGAGTTTGATTAACTCATTCATGTGTGCCTTTACTGATCAATTTATGTACAAAGCTATTTTCCATTTCTGCATACTGACATAGATTAACTATGGTGGTTGTGCAAGTGATTGTTGATGAGGCTGGTGGAACTGATTTATTATCAGTTAGAATGGCAAGTGGGGATTTTATTTAGAATCAGAATGGCAGCCTGTTCTGGGAGTTGTTTATTATAGTGAATGTTCAGAGCCTTATGCAAGAAATGTTAGTGATGCTGGGGGAAAGTAACTTACTAATGCACACACTGGCTCCCTCTTCCTCTCTATTGTGTAACAGCAGCAAATGGACAGCTCAGTAAGCTAAGGGGCTGGGCTTCACTATGCACCAGGAAGAAGGGGAAACGAGCTGCTGATAACACAGAAACCAGAGCAGACTTGCAGCAGGGACTAAGGTACATTAATCTGGGGGGCTGTTTAGAGCAAATTTACAGATAGAAAAAGAAAAACATTTACTTTTCCTTTAAGAATGGCTGTAGCAAAAACACATTTGAGCGCTATCAAAATGTTAACAATAATAGTGAGAACAATTTTGTAATCACATGATAAAGGTTGTCCTTAACATAAACGAGTACAATAGTGATGGGCGAAAATATTTGCCATTGGTGAATTTGTGGCCAAACTGGGAATTTCGCTGTAGGCAAAATTGTTTTCAAAACAGCTGGAAACATTTGCTACATGACTTACCTGACTTACTGTCAAAAAGAGACCCACATCAAAAACCAATGAGCGTGTGAAAAAAAAACGATGCAAGCACATGCGGCAAAAAAAATCTACGCACAACAAAACAAAGGGAGTGCCAATATTTCGCCATTTCATGAATTTCTCCAGAAATTCACAAATTATTCAACAAAATGCAGCATTCTAGAGTACACCTATGTGATGTATTATCCAGAAAACTTAGAAATACGGGAAAACCATTTTCCATAGACTCTATTATAATCAAATAATTCAACTTTTTATAAATGATTTCCTTTTTGTCTGTAATAATAAAACTGTGCTGTGTAGGTGATCCCAGCTAAGGTATAATTAATCCCTACTGAAGGTAAAACAATCCCATTGAGTCTAATTAATGTTTCAAGGAGATTTTAGTAGACTTAAGGCATAGAGACCTAAGTTACGGAACGACCCCAGGCATTCTGGATAACAAGTCCTATACCTGTAGTGTATATATTCTGCACAGTAGTCTTATTGTCAGTGGAGATGTCAATCATGGTTTAGAATAATATACCCAAAGCTAAAGATTGCATTTTATTTAATTAATTGACCAACTTCCTGAACTGCATATCCATACAAGGCAAAGTGGCAGATGACATTGTAGCCTTACAAACATTTATCAATATGTTAAATGGGAATGCTAGACATGTAGCCCATCAGGTTTCCTAATGAGGACTGAAACATCACAGTTCTGTAATATGTGTGTATAATAAAAACCATGTCACAAAGTGAGTGCTGGTCCAGGAATCATTTATTCCAACACCTGAATTGAAATAAAAAAAATCCCAATGCCAAGCCTTGAAAAACTCAGCTTTTTAATGGCAGGAGCAAGATGCAAATAGCTGTTGTAATATGTTCACTTTGCAAACACTACAGAAATAAGTGTAGCCAATCATCAACCTTAACTTCTTCTAATAATAATTTCATCCTTTGTCGCTTTAAGGATAATGGGGCATGTTTACTAAGATTGGAGATAAATATTTGGAGAGATTTCTGGAGACGTTGCCCATAGCAACCAATCAGCAATTAGATTTAAACAGCCACCTATAACTTAGCAAAGATCTGCTATGGGCAACATCTCCAGAAATTTCTCCAGATATTTATCTCCAACCTTAGTAAACATGCCCCAATGCCTTTAGATATTGTTTGGAAGCTTTAGACTTTTTTTTCTGTAATCAAACACTTTATTACAGTCCTTAACAGTCTTTAGAAGTTACCTATCCCCTTATCGTTCTATAATTTTAATGACACAATCACTTTTACAATGATTATATTATGAAAGATATGCTGCATGGACACCACAAAAAAAAACAATTTTGCAGCTCACAATAGCAGTTCTACTGTGACTTAATGTTCTCATTGGCTGGGAAAAAAAACTTTCATGAAAGTGACACTGGCCAGTAATTAAATTTTATGAAAATCCATTTAGCTGCCATAAGATTAACTGATTTATTGTGATAAAAATAATTACATCGATATAATATTTTGTGTAATAATTTCAGAATTAAAAATGAGTAGAAGTAAATGCAGCAGTTCAGTGTTCTGCACTCTGAATCTACAAGCAATATTTTATGTTTCATTTTAAATAAGTTGGTTTTTTAATGCTAATAAATATTATCGAGCTATATGTATATATATATTCATTCAAACCAGAGAGAAACAAAGCCCTGTACTTACCCCTTGCCCTAAGGCAGGTGCTCTTCCTACCGATACTGCTCTCTGCACGGTGTGCCAGAAGTTTTTATTCGATACTTGGGGCACAGAGCAGCATTCCCTGGTTTTACACCCCTTAGCACTCTAAGAATGAAGAGGAAGCGATAAGAATGATAGGGAGCTCTATAAGGGAGTAACTAAAACATTTAATTTGAGGCATGCAAACTTTGACAGTATAAGGTCATCTATGCAACATATTAAGTGTGAAATGCTTTTCACAGGGTTAAACACTGAACAAAAATGGGAAGTCTTTAAAATGCTGCTTAATAAACATACATGCAAGTATATTCCGCTTGTAAGCAAGGAACGTCGTTGCAAAGCAAAATCGTTGGTTCAATAGAAATGTTGGCATTGAGGCGGGACAGCCAAATTATTTATAAGGTACAAGAAGGCCAATAAAGCATGCAAAAAAGCTATCAGGCAAGCTAAAATCGATATGGAAAAGGATAAAGCAGTAAGCAGTAAAAAGAATCCAAAATAATTTTTTAAATATATTAATATATTAAAAGTGCAGATTTTGAATGTATACTTTTAATCTGTCTACACAAATGAGGAACCAGCTAATGAAGGTCTCCTTGTTAATAGTTCCAATTTTAAAAATACATCTGATGCATGGTTCACACATGATGAAATTCAAAAGAGACTAGAACATGTTAAGATAAACAAAGGTCCAGGGCCAGATGGGATTCATCCCAGGGTACGTAGTAAGCTTAGCTCTGTGATTGCCAAACCTCTCTACTTAATTTTTCAGGATTCATTGAGTTCTGGCATGGGGCTGAGAGACTGGTGAATTGCCACTATTCAAAAAGGGATCTCGCTCTCAGCCTCAAAACTATAGGCCAGTTAGTCTGACATCAGTGGTTGGAAAGCTTTTCAAAGGATTAATAAAGGATAGGATACTGGACTTCACAACAAATAACAATACTATGAGTTTGTGCCAGCATGGTTTTATACGTAATAGATCTTGCCAGACTAACTAACTAATTTCTTTTGATGAGAAGGTAAGCAGTAGTGATGGGCGAATTTATTCGCCAGGGGCGAATTCGCGGCGAATTCCCGCGATTCGCCGCTGGCGAATAAATTTGCGAAACTGGCAAAAAAATTCGCCCAAAAAAATTTGCCGCGCAAAAACGAGTTGCGCGTCGTTTTTGACGCGACGCGCCGAAAACGATGCGACGCGCGCCGAAAAATGACGCGACGCGTCGAAAACGGCGCGACGCGCGTCAAAAACGACGCGACGCACGTCAAAAACAACGCGCGACTCGTTTCGCGAATCGGCGAAAAATTCGCGAATTTCTCTGGAAATTCGCGAATTTTTTGGCGAAACGCGGCCGTTCCGCCCATCACTAGTAAGCAGGGACTTCGATTCTGGGAAGGCAGTGGATGTGATTTACTTGGACTTTGCTAAAGCATTCAACACAGTGCTGCACAGAAAGTTACTGGTTAAATTAAGGAATGTTTGCCTGAAACATAGTATTTGTACCTGGATAGAGAACTGGCTAAAAGATAGACTACAAAGAGTGGTGGTAAATGGAACATTTTCTAATTGGACCAGTGCTGTTAGTGGCTCTGTATTGGGCCCCTTGCTTTTCAACTTGTTTATTAATGACCTGGATGTGGGCATTGAAGTACGGTTATAGAATAGGTTCCAGGCAGGATGCTGCCACTTTGCAGAGTAATTTTTCTAAGTTGGTAAACTGGCCAGCAAATTGGAAAATTAGTTTTAATGTTGATAAATGCAAGGTTATGCACTTTGGCAAAAATAATTTAACCCCTTTAAAAGGGGTTTGAATGATTTTTTGGACAGACATAATAGCAAAGGCTATTTTGATACTAAACCCTACAGTTAGGGGCAGATTTACTATTATTCACAAAAAAATCCTCAAATTCATTCAAAATTCGTTAAGCATTAGACCATCGAATGTTTATCAAAGAGTTTTAGGCTATTTTTTCCTCGATATTGTACTATTTCCTCCAATTGCTTTGAAAAAGTCATATGATTCGGACGATCATCAAATGGTTGAATTATCGAATACCTGATCATTCGATCTATCGAATTACATATAACATATATCTATTTCTCAGAAATAGGTAGGGGGCACTATGGAGGCAGAGGTAGGAAGGATAGGTCATACAGGCAGGAGGTGTAAGTGCACATAGAACACAGAGAGCAAAAAACAGGATCAGGAAGATGAGGGAGAAGAGTCAGAGTCTGGAACAGGGTTCAAGTTTCAGCTAAGGCAAGGCAAGGTTCAGACCACAGTTAGGGGCAGTGCTAAAGTCCTCAGAAAGACTAATGCTCAGCAACTGGTTGCTAGGAGGGTTGGCCTTTTATAGGACAAGGTCAGCCCTGATTGGCTAATCCCAACCCACCAATTAGGATTCTGAGGTGAGATGACTAATCCTGAGACCTATCAGATGAATAAATGTGGGCTTTCAGACTGTAAAAACTCCAGATTGTTTTTTTGCTATTCTGTAACCATGGATGGGAATAAATAATCATCTGTAAGTACAATGTTATTCCCTATATGACTTAATTCAGTATCCTGCTGAATTTAGGTTGACTAAAACCAACCACTGAGTCATAACCTAACATGCTGGGGAATGTGCAAAAGTGCACAATAGAGTAGACATGGGTTATTGAATGCTTACAGACAGTATTGTAAAACTTTATACTTGTCAGGAAAGTCTGGACCAAGGAGGAAACACAGATAGCGGTAGCCAAAAGGTTTAAACAGGAGATATGGTCAGGATACAGGCAAGAGTTCACAAGGCAGGCAGCGAAGAGTCAATGTCCAGAACAAAGCAGAGATCAAAGTCCAATAATCAGTCAAGAAACAATATTATAGCAACCAGGAACACTAGAAAACAGATATTTTACTTGGGCATTGAACGGGCATCTAGGGTGGCCTTTTATTTAAAATTTGGCGCCAGCTTGCGTGACGTCATTGCGTAGGGGTGCTGATGCCGGCATTGCTGCACCGGTGCCTCTGCTGACCACGTGGTGTCAATGGGCACCGCCATCTTGGAGAGAAGACGCTCCATCGGGAGCTCCTGAAAATACTGTATGGGGAAATAAAATCATGCACCTTTCCTAAACAATTGTCAGTAAACTTTTATTGTTCATACTTCAACAACGATACAAGAAAGAGACAACACAGTGCGACACTTGCACAAATTAAAGAGAAGAACACTCTGAAGTGCCTGATTCAAGCACAGAATCCCAATTAAAAAGATAGAGATTAAAAGGATCATTAATCAGGTCCAGCTTAATAAATGATCATGTCCCGAGGGTCTACGTGCCAAGGACTATAAATTTTCCGAGCAGTGTGTACTTCTACAAATGACCAGTATCTTCACAAATGGCGTCACTTTTAACTAAAACGTCTGAAAAAGAAAAAAAGTTTCAACACTGGAAATATTTATATGGTAGTTAGTTAATCCCCAGATCAGAACATTTCAATTTTTTTTTGTTTGTTTTATAAAATCTTATTAATACAATTTTAAATGCAGAAAACTGTAAGGATCATTTACAACTGCAGGGCAGTGTGCATAGTGCTGTGTTTAGACACAAATCTCAGGTTTTGCCCTGTGATGCTTTCCCCAGAATTCCAGTGTCATTGTGGCTGCATGCCAAGTTGCATTCATTGTGATTGCACACAATGCGACAAAAGCAGGATTTGGCAAATGTTTATTGTTGTGGTCTGAGCCCAAGTTGTGGTTAGTATTTTTGGGAGGGGAGGTGTCTCTCCTGGGACCAATGTGCTCAGTGTTAATGATCTATAATGAATATAATGAATCTATAGTGGCTATTGATGTGACCTGCTGTTGGAACCCTGGAATTGCTTCCATGTTCAGGGTGGCAGCAATGACAGGGTTCCAGGGTTGGATTGGTCTGGTAGGACGCTGCGGAAAAACCTGTTGGCCCTTTGACCCAAGCCTGTTTCCACTGCACTTTAGAACCTTTACCTGCCTCCTCTTCCACAATCACAGAGATAGAGGAAGAAGGTTTTGGGGGGGTGGACAGGCGACTTATCACGTCGGGGAGGGTGTCTGTGTGGACTTTTGAGCCTTAAGGCTACATCCTGGTGGGCACAAGACACCCCAATCTGTAGATGTAGGGTTCTTAGCGTTCCAGGTTTCCTAGCATTACACTTGCGCATGAAAGGTGCACACATAGGCATGCAGAGCAAGTTCACTGCAACAAGCAATTTGAATGCAAATGCATTATGCCAAATGCCTATAAATGACATCAATATACAGTGAAACCTCGATTTTAAGAACCCTGATTTTAAGTTTGCCTGCATTTTACATTTTTTATTTGTGGTCCCACCAATTTATAATGCATTTCTATGGATGCATTTCCCTGATTTTAAGCAATGTTTTCCCAGATTTTACATAAAAATTTTGTCCTAATATACCCAAAAACTGCTATCTTTACTATTCCTCTCTCAGCATCTGTTTCGACTCATTCTGTCTTCATTCAGCAGTTGATATGAATGATCCAATATATCTTATACGGGGGCTCTTTTTATTAGAGCTCACTAGACATCCTGTCTCTCTAGAATTTTTTTGAGTAAGAATTATTTTGTTAGAATTTGTTTGTACTGTAATCAGTTATTTGAGTAAGCTTTAATACATCTGCTAGGAAAGGGAGCCCCCCTATAAGATACAGTATATTGGATCTAACTGTAAACGAATATCTGACACCCAACTGCTGAGAGAGAAATAATGAATATACACTTGATTATTTCAAAAACAATGCAGATGCTTTAATTGATTGTATTAGAGAGTTTCTTACTTCAGTATGAGGAAGCTTATATAAAATTTTCATCCTTGTGATACTGTAGTTCACCTTTAAAACTGTAAATATTGTATCTCAAAGTAAAACAGACTTCTGGACACATAAATCTTATTCAGACATTGGAGTGACTGAGCTTGATGGCCAACACTCAATAATAATGCTTATCTGAATCCAGCATCTGTACAAAAGACCTGACATTTCTAAATGGTTATGCAAACACGTATTACAGTTATCGCTATGCTGCAAACACTTATGATTCAATTCCTACCCTTTGTTCTACTTTGTAATATGCAACTCTGCTGCTGCTGTAGTTCATCATCATTCATTTAATTACACATTTTGTACTTTGGCACTGCTTTTATAGATGCAGCCACATGCTTATTTAATATATACCTTCAACAGCATTTAATAATATTATTGTGTGCCCAAGCCATTATATATATATATATATATATATGTTTCCACAAGCAGCTGCACTCCAATCCGGATTTATGTTATATTTGTGGGTGCAGGTTCAAAGTAGTCTACTTTTTGTTTGTACAGAACCGCACTCCATTCTGTACAAATATATATATATATACAATTTTCCACAGTCCCAGCACTCAGACACAACTCTGTGCAGGGCTGCCATCAGGGGGGCACAGTGGGGACAGTTGTCCCAGGTCCGGCAAAGTCCAAGGTGAAAGTAGGGACTGGCCGTGCTGCACCCCCTGAAGAACTGGGACCCATTCAGATTTCAGTCAAACACTGCGCTTGCGCACACACCCCAACTGCTTCATGGCGCTCAGAGTAAGGGGCGTGGTGGTAAGTGTTCATCTGCGCAGGAGTGGAGAACAGTGTGGGCAGGAAGGAGTGCCATCGCATCATGAGTTGCTAAGGGGGGATGACAGAGCGATGCAGGCAGTGGGGGGAGGGGGTGACAGAGCTATGCAGGATGCAGCTGTCCAGCGGTCACTTTCTCGCTCCTAGTCACGTGATTCGCTACCAGGTTTAGCCTGGGAGATATGGGCAGGTATCAACTCCTACATAGTTAGTAAGTCATTTATAGTTGTGGGTTAAAGGCCTGCAAGAGGGAAAAAATCAGCAGATTTCTCAATACAGTCTGTAGAAAACATCTACATCTATTGCTAATCAAGCACACAGTATGAAGCATTCACATTTGTCCTGTTTTTAATTAGTGCACTGGCGACTGAATAGTTAATACAGTTCTGCACTATGAAGCAGTCAAAGCCAAATGACAAATGATTGGTGGAGGATTTACTTTGCTAGGGGTGTTATACCCACTGACACTTTCCTTTCAGTAGGTTAGCCCAGAGCATGGCAGTACCACAGGCACATTTCATTTTCAGGGGATATGAGTTCCTTTGTTTATTTGGGATATATAATTGCCTTAATTTTAGCATTGTGGTGGGCTGTATTTCATTGCATGCAAAAATTGCCATTTATTCCCATCTGTGGTGTATGTTGTGTGTGGTTCATTAATTGCCAAATTAAGGGTGTGTGGTTCATTAATTAAATCCTTGTATTTAGTTTTGTAACATCACCAGAGCTAAACGTCAGAGGCTGCACAGTGAATTATATCTGTGCTGCACATGAACATAAATACGCAATAAAGGCATTGTTCACCTTATTTTTACTTTAAGTATGCTATAGAATGGCCAGTTCTAAGTATCTTTTCAGTTGGTCTTCATTGTTTATTTCTAAAATGGATAAAATGGAGTCTATGGCAGACAGCCTTTCCTTAATTCAGAGCTTTCAGCATAATACAGATCCCATATCTTTATAGAGAACGTTTCTTATTTCATAATGATGAAGTTTATATTAAATTAAAATTTTAACGATAGTTCCCTTTTGAACATGAACCACCCCTTTGAGAGCGACTGCAAACCTGGGGGAGGATAGACTGCTCACTGAGCAGACGCTGGTATTAGCCAGGGGATGGAGATGGGGTAGGGTAGGTAAAAAAGACAGGCAGAATAGTAAAAGGAGAAGTAAGGGACAAAGGCTTCAGCTAGTTCCTCAAACCCGTTTTGGGATTTAGGATTCTTATTTAATGACAAATACAGGCCAGTAAGTTTGAGCTTTATTAGAAGTGTAACCCTACTGACACCCCTTCTGTCGATGTTACACTCTACATATGGTATTTACTTGATGGCACTGTACAAACCTGAGCCACTCCACAGTGGTATTGGGAGAGACTGAGTATTGGTACTCATTAGCGCAGTTTCTCCACATAATGGGATATGGGAATGCACCTACTGCTGGCCCCCACTAGGAAAAAAGCAATAATTCACACACTGTAGTTGATAAACTAAATAATTATTTATCTAAAAATATATGGGTGATTAATACAAACAGCACTACAAAACATTAAATATTACAGAAATCTTAAACATTAAATAAACCCAATAAGATTGTTTTGCCTTCAATAAGGCATTTGTCATGTCATAGGTCGAATGATGTAAAGTAATTTTTAATGTGGTTTTATGGGAGTTTATGGGGATAGACTCTTCACTTTCTGTTTCTGGAGAATGGATCCCATACCACTTTAGTTCCACTAAAACTTTCATTAAAGGTAAACACTTCCCATTACATTTAGACAATTAACAATGATTTCAGAAAAACCTTTGATGGATCTGAGAAATCAGCCTTCACAGACCAGTGCTGTTTACTTTAGCTTACATTCATCATGTTAATTAACTTCAAGTTTATAGGAAATATAAAAAGAACACTTACCATCATCATAGTGTGGAATGTATCAAAATCTAAGCTAGAAATACTGCTAATAAATAACTTGTCATGACAATTTATGGTTTAATAAAGTCAAATAGAGCTGTCCATTCTTTAATTAATCACACGTCATCTTATATTTGTAATGTCTTTGATAACACTAACGATTTGATATATGCCTACGTTATAGCCATATAAAATAAAGGAAGCTAAAAAAACTAAAAAGCAAACCGAGGCGGCAATAATAATATTTTATTCACATGATAAAAAAATTGACGGCCTAGGTAAAGTGGCCCTCATTTTATCTTTCAGAAATACTGGACAGATTTATCTCTCCTCAGAGTTTCATCCTTTCAGAAATACCCTTGTAGGAGTTTGTGCAAAGTGCATGCATAGTGCCCTATCCAGAAGTGCACAGTACTGATATACATGAGCAAGATGATTTTTATCATTCAATAAAAGAGAGGCTTTTGAGTCTTTCTGCACTCCCCCATTCACAGGTCCCTTATCCAATCACAAATTACAGATCCACGGTAACATTGTTACCACACTTATTTAGGGCACAGATTAAAATAGAATTTTGGTTAAAAAGCTTCTGTTTCCCAAAGTTCATTGATAAAGCTTGTGTTGTGAAAACAAGTGTTGGACTGGATATTTTGTAAGACAGATCAATTTCTTATAGAGACTCAATCTCTTTTAGCTTCAGTTAGGCATGGTGATGGAACTCATTACAAATGGGGCACTGAACATCTCCTCAGCCTGGAGGAGTGCCTTGGGTGGTAGGGATTTGATTCAGAATATGAAGGGTATACAGGCATACTTCTTAAGTAGTGATGGGCGAATCTCCCGAGTTTCGCTTTGCCGGAAAATTTCCAGAGAAATTCACGAATTGGCGAAAAATTTGCGAAACGAGTCGCGGCACGCTTTTGACGCACGTGATTTTCGGCGTGTCGCGTCAAAAACGATGCGAGACTCATTTTTTTCGGGAAATTTCGCTGGCGTTTTGCGAATCGCGAGAATTCGCCGCAAATTCGCCCATCACTATTCTTAAGGCTGTAGGCAGTTTTTGCTAAGAATTACTATTCTTACTTGAAGTGAGAAGGTTCATGCAGTACCCATACTCTCAACAGCTTAGTGAATGCTGCCAGATTCCTTGGAGACCCCTTTTTCTACCAGTGATTTTAGTCTTTATTAACTGTTTCTGGGCTTATTTTTTTTTTCTTTACATTAACTATTAAAAATCATTTATATATTGAGAATGTAAGAGACTGACAGACTGAGTTAATGGGAAGGTACAACTTTATTGGGTTATTCTTTTACTTCTTGCTCTCAGTTCAATTGTACATTGAACATCTGGATTTTCAGATGATGCTCCTAATCTTGACCCTACACAGCATTGTTTTTTCCTATACAGATGGAAGGTACTTCCTTTCTATCTGTGATTATAATTAGACTGATACTGAAAAAACTTCATAGCAATATCTAGTCACATTAAGGTATATATTTATACATACATCATACAGTATATCAATCTATCTATCTACAGATGAAGCCACTTTGGATTGTGTGTTTGACACAGAATAACTTAACTCAGACATCCCCTTTAACGCACTTAACACAGAATATTGTGTCACAGCATCCCATCCAATTAAAGAGTTCACCATTGAATACAATGGTGCTTTGGTATGCTAATGAAAAGATATGCATTAAATGAGTTAAGATAACTTTAGATAACACCGTTTCTTCAATTAATCCTGAGTCACGACGCATTTAACACACAAATCCAAGTGGCTGAATCTTTATATATTATATATATCTATTATAACAAAGCAACAATACAGAGAATAATCACTGAGCAGTCAGTACATACTTACAAATGAAGACCATTGGTAGCACATTCCCTCTGTGGAACTTGATAGAGGGGTATTGTAACCCAGATGGGAAGCTACTGTATCTAAGTCCTCTTACGTGTCTCTGGTTCCCTGCCTAGGCAAGAATGCCCTTTCGTATCTAACCTCTGCTATCACTCCTCGCTGGAGCCAAGAGCTGCTCATATAGGTAGCCCTAATTTGGCTTTCTCTCTCAAGCTACCACTTACTATTCCTGCACTAATGCTGGCTCCATTGAAGACTCCCATTCACTTAGGAGAGGTTTAGGTAAAGACCTCTGGCAAAAAGCCCTGAGACCACATGGCAAATTCATTATGTATTATTACACAGTGCCACAACAAACTTTGAATAGCTATGGGTCATGCTGTGACACAGGAAGGGCAGACTTATTCTGTCCATTAGACTAAGGGCCCGTATTGTGGCCAAAACAAAGGGAATACAAAGTAAATGGGGAAAACATTTATCATATATGTATATATATAATAGTCACTGATATAAGGGGTGGGGCATGGTAATGGTAGATGTGCTCACCAGGCCCCTCTGAAAAGTTTGTGGGGGGCCCAGCTGCATATAGCTACTTCACTGCTTATATCCCTCTATCCTTTATTTAAATCAGCAATAATTGTTTTACAGTCTAGGGTAAAATGTGTCATTGTGCTTCATTTGGTATTCATTTTCTTGCATTAACAAACAAATCAGGCTGCTCTGCTGTGACAAAAACAACCAAGAGATTTCAGACTGTTTCAGGTAAGCAGGACATAGTAAGCCCAAGTACACCAGGAAATATGAAAATACAAATATATTTTGTTTTTATACTATAGTCCCTCTAACTTTTACAAGGTTTTTTTTATAATCTTGAGAGCTTCAGTAGAAGAGACTGCTAACTTTAGCTCATAAGGCTTCCATATTAATAATCAGCTTGCTCATTTACATGCAACATGGCCACCTTATGTCAAAATACACCTTCGGGTTATTAGTACCATCATTCCGTTTCTATTTTTCAGTGTATTGCAATAACAAATGTTGCCACGATAGCCTTAAGGACTTTGGGGAAGGCTTAGAGAAAGATGGCAGTGCACATTTTAATATATTGCCCCTCAGGGGCTTGTTTGGAGCACATACGGTTCATAAGCCTTTGTCACTGTCTGCAGATGCCCCCTTTTAAGTGATAAAATAATAAGCAAATTGCAGAATGTGAAACTCTGAACACACAATGCATACCGTCTAAACTTTTCTGTTCTCCACTGGGAAAGTTCAAAATCAGCACTGTCTGCGATCAGCACTTTTACGCTGGCATATTTCCGACTAGTATAATGCCATAAAACATGTTCCTCACTATATGCTGAGGAATTCTAGTTAAAAGATAAAAGACTGCAGTCTATTTCTCAACATTTCCAGCAGCTTTTCAATCTTCAATTATCTTATTTTTTATTCCCATGCAGCCGTTAATACATCTTAAACAACTTGAGATATTTCTGACGACTTATCATATAGTTTCTTAATAACTTTCCAAAATACCTATAGAAACAGATGCTATCCTCTATTAAATATCTTCTCAAGGCTATTTTAAATCTACACATTTATCTTAGGATGGCGCACTTGGATATATTCATATGCTAAACACATAATTTAATGTACCAAGATTAAATGCATTTAAATAATTAGGTTTGATAAAGGCATTGAAGATTCAAATCTTTTCATATTTTCAATGGAAATTCGCTTATGACACAATATCATCCAGCTCATTTGGTGTGCCCTTATTGGGGTATTACATGTTATTAATGGAATGAGGACGTTGGAGCTCTTCCCTCACCTGATAAGACTTCAATAACAAACTTGTCTTTAACATGTCTACTCATCTGGTATGGATTTTTAGATCCAGTACAATTTATCATAAGCATCAAAGGGAAACTAATAGACCATTATTATGTTCACAAATGCTTTATTTGTCATCAGAAACTTATTTTGTTTATATCTCTTTATCCTGAAGACACACTTGATGGCATACATTGGCTTCTCTTCTGCAGGATATTGAGTATCATGCCTTCCTCCTTTATTCATGCAGACAATTTTTTGTGTTTTTTTCCCACAAATTTCAACTCACTAGTAGCATGAGACAGGGTTGCCTCAGTCTTCTTCCATATTTAATTTATTTGTGTATAGCGTGGAGGATAATAACAAATGATGCAGATGGTATTTTGCTTTTGATTGAGTTAGTGGCAACTGTAAAACAGTTTAACTCTGTCCACTTTAGCAAGCCACAAGCTTTACAGTATATGTTGGATGTGCCCATGATTTAATAAGAATTGGAAGTACGGGATTTGCTTTCACTTTGGAGCCCCTGGCACTTCCATACTTGCATAATGTGCAAGCTAGAAACTGTTCAATCTGCCACTCTCCTTCTGCCCTACCACCAGTTCTGTTGTCAAACACAACAGAACTGATTCGGCAACCTGTTCTTATGCCGAACATATAGACAGTTGTATTCAAAGCTAAGTTCAGCTCTGAATGGCACTCCATTATATGAGTTCAAAATGCTGAGCTTCAACCATTACATGTGCTAATTAACAGCTTCTTACATGTAGTATACCATATGATACTTTCCTTCTGCCTTCCCAGAACTAAACATGGCATTTCTGGATCTTGATTTATCAAGTTGACATAAAGGAGGTTTAACTATATGTAGACAATTGTTTCATTCAGAAAGCCTCAAGTTGTTTGCAGACATACAAGCAGAATTCTATATGAACTCTACAGACTGAATTCAGTGAGAAAAAGGTTTATCACATGAAAAGTCATGGATTAGATTCAATTTGAGATACAATTCAATTCTGAAAAACATGTCTCACTGTTTGTCACATGACAACTGGAAAAAAACTGGGTATGAATTTGGAGAAAAGTTTTTTCTATTCAAATTGAATCACGTCCATGACTTTTCATGCGATAAATCATGTGATTCCCCCCAAATTGAATCTGGACCGAAGTTTAGGGTAAAAAACTGGAACTGAATTTGGAGAAGTTTTTTCTCTGCAAATTGAATCTTGTCCATGAGTATTACGTGAAAAACCATGAGAAAACTTTTCCCACTGAATGAATCCCATTGAATCTGGCCCACTCTTTGAATGAAATCAGACTTAAAAACCAAAACAACCTACCCAATATGACGCTTATCAAAAGAAGTGGCCTCGAAAATTTGAATTCCTTCAGTAAAACGCTGTCTAATCTATAGAATATAATTAAAATACCTCAAATGTTAATGATGGGAATAGTTCTCAAAGTTCCTTAACAGGCAAAAAATAAGAGAACTCTGTGATTACATGTGAAAATTCTAAGGGGCCTATTAAGGATGCACATGCTTTTCAGCAGAGCAAGCAGATCATCTCAGGATAGATACATTTTATTTCCAGGTGCTACCTGCATACTAAAGGGAGTGCAATGAGATTATATGCAGATTTGATGGGAATTTCTTACCTAACAAGTTCTAGTGCACGGCAACCTGTGTTCCTATAGTAGAATTACAATAGCCAATTTTACAAATACTTCTATGTGAATAGATTTGCTAGGTTTCCTGAATTTTCGCAATTGTTCTCGCTTTTAGTTGTTTGTGAAGCCCTTGAATGCAATATGCTTTGGCTTCTTGCTAATCAGAGTATTCTAGTTTAAGTAAGAGCATACCTCCCAACTGTCCCGTTTTTCTCGGGACAGTTCTGATTTTGACAAATCACTCCGCAGTCCCGGATCGTTACTGAAATGTCCTGACTTTCTCTTTGATCTCCTGCACTTAACTGCCTAACTTTTGGCAGAGGGTCCAGAATATGTGCCAGGTTCACTCGGATACATTTGTAACAATAAAAATAAAGCAAAGAAGCAATTGCATCAATTTAAGATAAGCAGGTCTCTTGGGAGAACTTGAGAGACTCACAGCTTAACAGGCAGTTCACCTTCAGTAGCAAAACTGTAATAACACAGAAAAAACACAGAAATGTGTTCAAACTTTCCTAGCCTGCCAAATTGTGTAAAATGAGCATGGTAATTTAGGGGTGTGGCCACAAAAATTATAGGGGTCAAACCTTTTCACCGCATATTGTTGTCCCTCTTTCTGCTTCCAAAATGTTGGGAGGTATGGTAAAAGTACTACCTGATTTATTTCTTTTTTTACTCTTTGTGACTGAAATCTACATTTATTGATTTGTTTTCATTTATGTGAAATGTACAGAAAGCTGAAGGTTATCTTCTTTTAATAATGCTTGGCAACATATATTGATTAAAATAATAAACAAATAAATGAATAAACAAATAAAAGGAGCAGATGTGTTCAGCCAGTACATTCCTTTTATATATATATATATATATATATATATATATATATATATATATATATATATATATATATATATATATATATATATATATATATATATATATATATATATATATATGGAAATTCAGGGAAAGAGGCTATCCTGAAGCAGTAATTAATGAAGCTAGAGGTAGAATCGATAGGGTTAGAACCAGAAGGAAGGACAAGAGGAGTATTCCTTGTGTTACGTACTTCAACACACAATACCAACCTATTAACCATATATTACGCCGTCATTGGCATATTCTGCAAAGAGCATATTCTCAGATAGAGGAATTTATTGCCCCACTCCTTATGTCATACAGGAGAGGTAAGACCATTGGCACAATGGTGACCTCTGCCCACATCAAGAAAAAGTCTAGAGAGGTGGATACATTTCTGGGCAAGAGAATAATGGGAATGTCACCCTGTTACAACTGTAACCAATGTCCCTATGTACAAAAGGGTAAGGATTTTATACACCCAACAACAGGGTATGTTGCACATTTGCGGGGCCACTATGCTTGTGTCACAAAATACGTGATCTATGTTTTGATCTGTCCATGCGGACTCATATACATTACATAGATGAGACCACACAGATGATCAAATCGCGTATTTCTCAACACAGATCCTCTATCAATTTAGGCAATACAAGTCAGCTGATATCTAAACACTTTATCGATAAGGGACATACTGCTGATCAAATTAAATTTATGGTGTTAGAAATGGTTTCCCCCCTTAAAAATGGAGGCGATGGAGAACTTCGGTTAAAACAAAGGGAAGTATGGTGGATCCATAAATTGGGTTCCCTACAACCACAAGGATTAAATAGGGATTACGATTTATACCTCTTTCTGTAATTGTTCACATAGGAGTATACAATATAATATCAGTGGATACTATTGATAGAAAAAATATAGCAAAACCCCTTTTTCTATTAATATGAAGCTGACAACTAGATGCTAATGCTGTCAAGCTAGATATAATCTATTTAAAGCCTTTTGTATTTAATACTATGAATACTTGTGCAACTGATGTCACTTCCTGTAATAAAAACCACATGACCATGCATTGCCCTGTACTCTTTTTTGGCTTGATAAAGGACACGACGCATGTCTGAAACGTAGCCTGAGCTTGATGGCTAGATGTTTGCCTGATGGCGTGATTTTTTATCTTTAATACACTTTTTGATTCTAAACAAGTGAGTGCTGCCTTTTTTCTGTGTTGCTCCATATAATAAGGAGGAGAGACTCGGCAATCCCCCCTGAGGCTGTGCACCACGAACGCTTGGAAATTAGGAGAGTGCTGCTACTATTGTGAGTTGCTATATATATATACTGTATATATATTTTGCTGATCCTCGATGGAGGAAGTAGATAGACAAAGTATAGATTTTAAATATTTCTTTAGATGTTTGCAAAGGACAGGTACTCTTTAAATGGCCAAATCAACAATGAAATCGATCCAAAGTGTCATCCATTCTGGCTGGTCTTCTATGGAAGAATGTGCCTATTTGGTACAGCAAGGTCACTCTAATTACTTACTACAAAATGCTGCCTTTTTTGACATCCTTTCATTGTCTGTTTTAAGAAAATAGCTAATAATGACTGTGGATGCAACACAAACAGCTCTTTTCAGTTCAACAAGAAGCTGCAGGAAAACAGATATCATTAGAGCTTCTGATAGCTACAAATACCTTGATTTTGTTAAATTTCCTACTACTGGTTCTTTTTTTTTTAAAGGGGACCTGTCACCCAGACATAAAAAACTGGAAAATAAATTTTTCACCATTTGGCGAAACGAGTCGCGCGTCGTTTTTGATGCGCGTCGCGTCGTTTTTGTTGCGCGTCACGTCGTTTTTGACGCGCGCCGCGTCGATTGCGACGCATCGCGCCGTTTCCGACGCGCGTCGCGTCTTTTTCGGCGCGTCGCGTCAAAAACGACGCGCGACTCGTTTTTGCGCGGCTAATTTTTGGCGGCGAATTTTTCTGGTTGTTTCGCGAATTTATTCGCCAGCGGCGAATCGCGGGAATTCGCCGCGAATTTGCCCCTGGCGAATAAATTCGCCCATCACTACTTTTAACTTTCTCCTGCCGATCCCAGTAGTCAATAGCCTATTCTTGAAATGTACCTTAGGAATAGAGGCAGGGCATGTAATTACTCTAAATTTCCATTCTGCATTTCCTAGATATGACTGAACTCCCCACATTTACCATTCCAGCCAGTACATGCAAATGGACATCAGGTGGGTGGGATTTTGGGGTGATATAAAGCTTACCTTGATAACAGCATCCACAAAATAGAGCCTGTCTGCTGGATGTGATTGTGAATTCAAGACTAAAAGAAATAATTTATGTAGTGTAATTGAAGTTTATTTTGCTTGATTAACATCATAAAATCGGATTTGGATTTATTTCGTAGGGTAACAGGTCCCCTTTCAGAAGATATGGGTGCTGATTTTGGAACAAGGCAGAACTAACTTGTTTAGGGATCATTGAAAAATAAAAACAATGTTTTATCCAGTGCACCATTTTATTGGCTTAGACTAGCAACTATGGTAAATGTCTTATCCGTTGAAAAAGTAGACAACCTCACATAATCCCACTGTATATCCAATGAAGTCTTAAAGAAGAACTAAGGTCCCCCTAAAGAGAAAAGCCCCATCCACTACCCTCCAATGTTCCCCCTCCCTGCTACCTCCCTTCGTCCTTCATCCATTACTGCAAAAAGTGTCCCTGAATGTCACACTGGTTTATCTATGCAGGTTAGGCAGCTGAGCTCATGGGCGCCATCATCATCATCATCTTCCTTTCCCTTCGGCAATATATGGAGCTTTTCTGGCACATGTGCAGTTGGTATAAGTACCAGACTGGCTCCAATTGCGCCTGCTCCAAATACTGTAGCTCACTTTTGGTGGGGTTTAGTTAATGGCTTGACGGTTTCAGCAATGACAGTAAAGAGGTTAAATAATATACAAAACTTGGACAAGAATGGTCTACTAAACCCTTTTTTAAGAATTGAGTATTTGTTAGTGTAAAAGCATGGGTAAAGTGGGTACCTTTTAATGTATTGTTGTTTATGAGATCAGGGTGTTTAAAGCAGGTGGCAAGCACCTTCCCCAAGATTGCAGACTTAAATAAGTCTGCAGGGCTGATGCTTGCTATAATGTTGTGCTGTCCATTCCTGTGAGAATGTTAAATGTTCATGTTAATGTGCTGTAGCAGCTTAGTACTAAATGGAGTACAGGGTAGGACTGGGGGGCCCGGAGCCATCTGCCTCAGGGCCCCCCTCTGGACCCTGAGGGCTGCTGCCTCAGGCCCTCCAGTATGGCAAGCAAACCCCCCCCATATGTGTGCGCACCCATGCATGTGTCTCGGTGGACCCACTGTTTTGTCTCGACAAAAGCTGAGTGCGTGCACACACGGAGGGCGGGTTGCCAGACGGGAGGCACCAGCCCTCAGGGTCTGAAAGGGGGGCCCTGTGGCAGAAGCCCTCAGAGTCTGAAGGGGGAAGTGAGAGTGGTGAAGCAGACAGTGTGGAGAGAATTGCCAGGAATAAAACTGACGTCTACCCTGCAGTCTGGCATATATGTGTGTATTCTTTCAGTTCTGCAACATCCTAAACTATGTTATCATATTTCAGTCACCTCCTTTTATTAGAAATTCTCTCACTCAGTGTGATAACAATACCTGCCTAACATTTCAAAAATAAAAAGAGGGATAAAAACTTGTCCTGGGCCATGAATTTTTAGCCACGTCCATTTTATAACCACACCCAGTAATTACTATGTCCAGTTTACAAAATTTGGCAGGTTTCTGGGTGTTTTAGTACAGTGTTTTATGTGTTATAACAGTTTTGCTAATGAAAGAGAATTGCCCATTAAAGGGGTAGATCACCTTTAAGTAAACTTTTAGGGGCAGATTTACTAAATTCACATGAAGGATCGAATTTTCAAAAAGATTCAAATTCAAATTTTCGATTGTTTTTGAAGACCACTTCAACCAGGGAATTTTGAAAATTCAGTTGAATCGATTGATTAGAATAATTCAAATAAAATTTCATTCCAATATTCGACTATTCGACCATCAAAGTGCTTCCCCTTTAAATTTTTATTCGACAACCTAGTTCACCAGATCAAAGTTACTGAATTGGGTTTCATTATTCTTGATCGAATAAAAAATATTCAATTGATAAAATCGATCAAATATTTCTTATTCAATCATTCGATCGAATTGCGGTAAAATCCTTTGAATTCGATATTCAAACTAAAATGATTTTACTTCTCTGCCTATTCACATGGTCAAATTTCAAATTTTTTTCAATTAATCATTCGATCGAATTGCGGTAAAATCCTTTGAATTCGATATTCGAACTAAAATGATTTTACTTCCCTGCCTATTCACATGGTCAAATTTCAAATTTTTTTCAATTCGACCCTTAGTAAATCTGCCCCTACGTATGTTATAGAATGGCCAATTCTAAGCAACTTTTCCATTGGTCTTCATTATTTAATTTTTATAGTTTTCAAATTATTTGCCTTTTTCTTCTGACTCTTTGCTGCTTTCAAATGGGCATCGCTGACCCCATCTAAAAGCAAATGCTCTGTAAGGCTACACATTTTGGGGCAGATTTACTAAGGGTCGAATTTCAAAAAAAACTAAATTCAATCATTATTTTAAATGAATTTTCAATTGAAAATTTACCTTTTTCGTTCGAATAGTATCAAAAAATCAATTAAAATTGTTAAATTTTTTTCTATTTGATGGTTGAAGTAGCCAATACTTCGAAATTCACATTTTTTTAATTTGAAATTTCACTTCAACCCTTAGTAATTGTGCCCCTAATTGTTATTGCTTCTTTCTATTTCTCATCTGTCTAGTAAGGCCCTCTCCTATTTATATTCCAATCTCTTATTGAAATCAATACATGGTTGCTAGGATAATTTGGACCCTAGCAACCACTGGCATTGCAAACTGGAGAGCTGCTGAATAAAAAGCTAAATAATTGAAAAACCCCAAATAATAAAAAATTAAAACCCAGTGCAAATTGTCTCAGAATAGCCCTCTCTACATTATACTAAAAGGTAACTCAAAGATGAACAAACCCTTTAATCTGATTGTCTCGTTTTCCAAATAGACCTGCTTATTTTAAATAGTTACAGATGTTTCTTTACTTATTGTTACAAAAATGTATAAGTGCAGCTGCTGGCCGTTCTAGGCTCCCGTTCTAATAGTTTCAGAAACATTGTATGTTTTTCTGGTATCAGTGCAGAGATTAAAAAGAAAGTTGGGACATTTCTGTAAGAGACATGGGACTGCAAGATGAGCTATCAAAATTGGGACTGTCCTGAAGAAAATGGGACAGTTGGGTGGTGTGCCTGACAGATATGACTCCGTGCAAGTAGCTCCAGAGAGAGGTTGGGGAATAAAATCCTAAATTGAGAGGCAGCAAAATAATAGACAGAGGGGAACAGAAAGTAGCAATGTGACCAAGGCTGTGGGAGTGACCATGGAGTGATCCCAGTTGGAGAAGTACCCCAAAAAGACCTGGTTAGATTCTATCCTGCACATCCATGAAAAATGCTACCAGTGATGCCTGTTTCTACTGTGAGGGGGGATCTGGCCATACATTTGTTAGATTATTTCACCATTAATGATGGGTGAATCTACCCCATTTCGCTTCGCGAAAAATAGGTGAAAAAAATTCGCGAAATGAGTCGCGACACGTTTTCGTCGCTTCGTTTTCGACGCGCGACTCGTTTTTTTTAGCAAATTTATTCGCCAGCGAGTTCTACCCTGGTGAATAAATTTGCCCATCACTAGTCACCACAAGTGAGTGTCCAAAGATATAAATGCAAATGTTATTGCCTTCTTACAACATCATGCCTGAAAGAGGGTAGTAAAGACCCAAAGAAAGACTTATATGGTTTAGCAAGAGGGACCAAATTCTGGTTTATTTTGGATCCCACTAGTCAAAGGCACAGCAAAGATTTGTGTCAGCAAATTGTGTGGAAATAGGTAAAATTTGCAAAGCAAAGGGATTTCATGGGAACATGGCATTGGCATACACATCCTTCAGTACATGGGTGGTTATAATAACACAAGGGGATTCACCTATAGTAAGAAAGACAGAGGGGAAGCAGGAGAGGAAATACATCTAAAGAAGAGAAACAAAGAGAATTTCCATTCTCAAATGATATATACTTTTGTATTACTAAGAATGATGTATTATTATGAAACACATACCCAGAGAGCAATGGAGAGAGAAGAAAAAGGAAAGAAGAAGGAAAAACTTTCACCTCCATGCAATGTGACATTAAGGAAACAGAACAGTCGGAAATTGGAATGTCAAGTGTCACTAACTTTCATGATTTCATGTGAAGAGAACTCCTTAGCTGATAAACTGATTTTGGCTTTAGGAAGGAAAATGTTTTGCACTTAAGAAATGTAAAAGTCTAAGGTTAAAGCAATGATATTTGCCATTTGCCAGTTTAACGTTCCTGTGCTGCATCTTAAAATAAATGAAATATTGTAACCAGTCTTGAATTCGCAATGCACTTTAGATCCAGCAAGTTGTAAACTCTAAGATGATGTTGCTAAATGCCTCTCATTGATTTAATAGGATGATCTAAACTTTTAAAAGGATTTCATTGTCAACATATGGTGATTTTTCTAAAAACCATAACTGTGGGCTGTCGGTAAGGGGCGGTTGACTTTAGGGTGGTGTAACAGATAGAGACCCACTCAAACTGTACAAATAAAAATAAATTAAGTTTGCTACATAGCGAATGTCACCTTTATTGTAAGATCTATGTCTCTCTGGAAGCATTCTTGTTTCTCTTCATTCCGACTAGTATAAATACAATCTTCCGTTTGATTTGACAGAGTTGACACTGGCTTTAAAATATACAATCTCTGCTTGAATTTCATTCCTTTTTTCAAGATCAAATGACAGGCTGGAAAAAAAAATTACTTCAACACATCATGGGAAATTCACTTAGACTTAGATAGAGCAGACTCAAGATCATCTACATTGGAAGGAAAACTCCTAACATGCAAATAGTGTGCCTATGGTCTGTACACTTAAGAAAAAATTTAATTTCGAACCCATGCTGTAACCATGTCCTTTAGATTGTAAGCTCCTGCGAGTAAAGCTGGCCATAGATGCAAAGATCTTTCCGATATGCCACCAGTGTTGGACTGGCCCACAGGGATACCAGGAAAACTCCCGGTGGGCCCAGGTGTCCTCTTGCTTCTAACAATTTGGCCTATTTCATGTTCATTCCCTATTTCTTTATGTGGAAAATGAGGCTTAATAATGGAAGAATAGAGTATAGTAAGTAGATCTAAAAGAATAGGAGAATAAAGAGGTTAAGTGAGGAGAGAAGGAATAATAGTTTGGAAAGATGGGCCCCTGGTCTAAGGTTTTCTGGTGGGCCCCTGGTCTAAGGTTTTCTGGTGGGCCCCTGGCATCCCAGTTCAAAACTGTATGCCACTAACAAGGCAGGGCTATATCGGGGTGATCTGAATGTTCGGCCATATGGTTGAACGATTGGATTATGATGAAGCCAAGGGGCTCCATCGGGAGCCCATACACGGGCAGATAAAGCTGCCAATATCAGTCGTTTAGACCAATTTGACATCTTATCTGCCAGTTTATGGCCAGCATAAGACCCTCTGATGCCATGTTTGCTCTGCAACTCTTGTTTGTTAAATCCATTATCCAGAAAGCACTGAAAGCCTTCTCCCATAGACTCCATTTTATTAAAATAATCCAAATTTTTAAAAATGATTTCCTTTTCTCTGTAATTATAAAACATTGTCTTGTACTTGATCCGAACTAAGATAATCCTTATAATTATATATAATTAATAATTATAATTAATATAATTAATTATAATGAATCCTTATAATGAATCCTTCTTGTATCAAAACTAGTCTATTGGGTTTATTTGATGTTTACATGATTTCCTAGTAGACTTAAGGTATGACGATCCAAATTATGGAAAGATCCGTTATACAGAAAACCCCAGGTCCCATGGATAACAGATCCCATACCCTGTATTGTAAGACCCCTGTAATGTGTGGGTGCTATAGAAATAGATGATGATGGTCATTAAATGGATAAGCACGATTACCCTTAATTGAGGGGGTAACCTTTCATTTTTGCTTTTAAGGAAATGCTGTGTGTGTAGCATAAAGCAGGTGAATACTTTTATGGTTTAGTCAGGTTTTCATCCAGTTTCATCAAGTTATGGTTAGTAAAGGTTAAAACTGGAAATGTGTCAAACAATAATGAACATTAATGTGTTATTGATTGCTGTACCTTTCTGTTAGGTGTCAAAATTTAAAGAAACTGGGCCAATGCCATCTGAAAGGCGGGGCAATTAAAGGTACATGGAATAGTGTACATTATATATAAATATTTCCTGGCTACTTCAAGCACAGTATCTTCAGGTATAATGCATCAATGTTTTATATTACAGATATAGGACCTGTTATCCAGAATGCTTGGGATCTGGGGTTTTCTGGATAGAGTATCTCTCCGTAATTTGGGTCTTCATACCTTAAGTCTACTAGAGAATCATGTAAACATTAAATAAACCCAATAGGCTGGTTTTGCTTCTAATAAGGATTAATTATATCTTAGTTTGAATCAAGTACAAGCTACTGTTATGTTACTACAGAGAAAAAGGAAACACTTTTTAAAAATTCTGATTATTTGGATAAATGGCATCTATAGAAGATGACTTTTCCGTAAATCTTTCTGGATTATAGGCTTCCAGATAAGGGATTCCATACCTGTACCAATGTAAATGTATTTTATTCATCAAAGTGAAAATATTGTAGATACAGAGGGGCAAACAGAAAAGAATATACAGTACACCCTGAAAAGAACTGTTTAATGTTTATTTCTGAAAGGGTGCAATAGAATCAAGAGTCCCCCATCTCAAACCTGCCAAGGTCATGTAGAAGTCAATTGCAAATGTTTCTTTTACAATTTGAAGATATAGTGATCTCAATAATCCCCCAAAAAATTTAATTTGAAATTGGTTTTAAAATAGTTTTATTGATAAATAAGATAAAAAATGGATGGGAGTTATATGAATTTGGCTTAATAAGAATATGAAATAAATTCGAGTTTTAGTAGATTACTCCCTCAATGTTTTTATGTAGTGCAGATCCTTCTGATACTTCCCATTACAGAGTTACTTCAGGCTCTTAACAACAAATAAATTACATTTTCCCATTGCAAGCATCTACTTGACATAACTAATTATGATATATGTTGACTCATGACTCCAAGTCACACCATTTGCCAAATTATACTTATCAAAGAGTTTCTTGAGGATGGAAGGGGGCTGTTTGATGCTACTGGAGCAATTTAACTCATTTTTGTATTTGAGAAACTCGCTCAACTGGAACCAGGCTTTTATCTCCACATCTGATCAGTTGGGATCAGTGGGGGTAGGTATCACAAACCAGGAAATAAGAACAAGGGAAATCAGTAGTGAAGGGGAAACGGCATCAGGGCCCGAAGGCTCTGATAGGATCTGCGAACCTGGGAGGAAGCAGCAAGTCCAACACAGTTTGTGGTAGCAAAATTGTTCAAGAGGAAGATGTGAGCAAATTGCCACTTTGGAGGCTCGAGTTAGAGCACTAGAGGAACAAATT
>CM044431.1:42539140-42578388 GCA_024363595.1 Xenopus borealis | reverse complement strand
TGGACTCGGTCTTTTTTCAACCCAATTTAACTATGTAACTATGTAACTATGTAAGTCAAAGTCCAGGCAAAAGGGTCAATACAGGCAGCAATGGTTCAGAGTCAAAGTAACAGACCAAGGTCAATACACAGGAATCAGAATAATAGTAGTAAGCGCAGGAACACACAAGGAGAACCTATATTTTGGCATTGGTTGTAGGCCTATGGCACCTTTTATAGGCAGAACTTCATGCCAATTAAGTGTCATGACGTCATGAGTCACATCCTGATGCTGTGTCAGGACATGCCTAGAGGACGGCCTGTGCGCCGCCATCTTTAGGAGTGTGCCGGCGGATCCGGTAATCGCTCCTGACAAGCATCCTGAGAGAGCTGGCCAGACTGGTGTGAAGATGGGAACAGGAGCCAGTAGATGACCAGAAAGAAACTACGATGGTTCTAGTGGTAATAGTGTAGCCTTATACAATCATGTGTAACTGTAAATATTATTGTACATATTTTTTAGTCTAATTGTCATTGTTTAATTGTCGTAACTATCCATTTACTATTCAATATATAATAATTTAACTATACACATATTGGTGCGGATTCATTGCTTGCTCAAAAGAACTGAAACCGTAGCTAGAGGGGTGAGGAATAATATAATATTATTTATAGTACTATTATAAAATCTTACAAATGGCATCCAGAACATTAACATCTCGTAGTAAGAAGCGCTGATGGTGAAGCACACCAGAACACAGCGTTTTCAGGCTGGTTACAGCTCTTACTTGACTCCGGTAACTTCTCCGAAAATCACCAACTTTAACAATCCCCCCTTATGGAGCGATGACTACACTGAAGTTGCTTTGAATAATTTCAATTCAGCTTTATTTTAGCATACATTCCACCAAATGTAATAAAAGGCACTAAGTTTGCCCAGGAGCAGTAACCCATAGCAACCAATAAGATGTTTGCTTTTAAACAGGTGACCAGTAAGTGCTACCTGCTGATTGGTTACTAAGGGGTTCTGCCCCTGGGCAAACTTAGTGCTTTTTATTACATAACCCCCTTAGTGTTTCCAACTGTGGGTGTGCAAAGAAATCCTACGTGTTTTGTGCCTTTATACCAGGCACTTCCTCAGGGTACCCTGGTATAGAGGCACAAAACGGGTAGGATTTCTTTGTATTTTAGCTTTTTTCTTCAGCTCTCTCAGCTATATCCACTTATTTGCTCATTTTCCACCGGTGTTTACTCATCAGTACAAATACTTATACCGGCTTCACCAGTATCAGTGAACAAGACACCTGTTATTTTCCATATTTGTTCTAGCTTGTAGAACATTCATGGAGAGATATACCTTCCTTTTAGAGTCTACCTAGCTACTGTGCCACAATAAACTGTCTCTAATTTCAGTACCCTAATTTAAAATATTTTTGTAGCAAATAAAACACATTTATATAAAGATTTTAAAGAGAACCTTGTACATGGAAAACCTGTACCAAACCCATAGAGCGAAAGAGAGAAATTTAAAGCATTAAATAAGCAGTAATTCCCCATTATGATTATTGCAATCAAAACAGTTGAAATAATGTACCTGGCCTCTTAAAATCAATTAAAAGCCTTAATTACAATTTAGATAAAAACATTGTCATTAGTGTTCTATTCATATTTCTCGAAATAAAAGTTCAGGCCTAATTATATAACGAGTGTGCCATAGTACTAAGCAATATCTGCGCTATTTGCCCTTTGTAGCTACAGATGATTCATCGGCTGAAATTACTTTCTTGCAATTATTTTTCTTTTTAAACACGTTACCTAGAAAAACTGATTTGCTTAAATTATCATCTGCAGCAGATGTTCCCAACTACAGTATTGCAGGGATGCTAGTAGTTTGGATTTTTAGACTTTGGATGAAAGAGTAGAAAGGTTATTGCAGGCATTTTGAAACATGTTCTTTAAGGAATGGTTCACCTTTAAATTAACTTTCAGTATGTCATTGAAGAGCTAATTCTAAGCAACTTTTCAAGGTCACTATTTATTTTTTACAGTTTTTTCAATTATTTGCCTTCTTTTTCTGACTCTTTCTAAGTTAAAAAAACAAACAAATTATCTGTAAAGCTACATATATATTGTTATTGCTACTTTTTATTACTCATTTTTCTATTCAGGCCTCTCCTATTCATATTACAGTCTATTCAAATCGGTGCATGATTGCTAAGGTAATTTGAATCCCAGCAACCAGATTACTGAAAATGCAAACTGGAGAGCTGCTAAACAAAAAACACAAATAATAAAAAATGAAAACCAATTGCAAATTGTCTCAGAATATCATTCTCTACGTCATACTAAAAGTTAATTTAAAGGTGAACCACCTCTTTAGGACTATCATCTAGGCTTTGAGGTTCAATTCCATCTGTATTTGTATCTGACATGGTAACTTCCGCTAACGGGAATGCTGTATATTATCAGCTAAAAGCTGTAGAATAGATGGGAGCTATATAAATGAAAGCATAATAAAAGTTATAACGTTTTTCTTGTATAAATACAGAATGACATGTCAACATGAAGGGTAATGGAGGACTGATTAGAAGTTGCAATTGTTTCATAGGGGCTTTCAACTAAAAAGCAGGTACAATTACTGTGAAGTTGTGCTCATCAGAAATACATTTATTGTAAAAGATTCAAAAACAAATACAGGCATTCGGGGTTTGTACAACTATATATACAGAAAACATATTTGTTCTGCATTTCAAATATTTTTAATTCTTCATACTTGAAGAAACTATAAATTTAAATTTTAACTGTTAAGCTAATTGCATTCAAAGCTGAATTCAGTAGTGCATGGCAGAGATGCGGCATATATCTTTCTTTTTTTTTTTTCGAGTGCATTATGGGCATATGATATTTAAAGGAAAAGTAAATGTTTTTCTTTCTGTAAATTTGCTCTAAACAGCCCCCCAGATTAATGTACCTTAGTCCCTGCTGCAAGACTGCTCTGGTTTCTGTGTTATCAGCAGCTTGTTTCCCCTTCTTCCTGGTGCAGAGTGAAGCCCAGCCCCTTAGTTTACTGAGCAGTCCATTTGCTGCTGTTACACAATAGAGAGGAAGAGGGAGCCAGTGTGTGCATTAGTAAGCTAGTTTCCCCAAGCAAAAGGTGCTGCACACACTGGTCTCTGCTATGTCATAGTATGCAAATGATCTCCAGGACTAGTCACAGAGATAAGGTCAGCTCAGTAAGCTATGGGGCGGGGCTTCACTCTGCACCAGGAAGAAGGGGAAACAAGCTGCTGATAACACAGAAACCAGAGCAGACTTGCAGCAGGGACTAAGGTACATTAATCTGGGGGGCTGTTTAGAGCAAATTTACAGACAGAAAAAAAAAAGGTTTACTTGTTCTTTAAATTCCATGGAACTGTAACCAAGTCTGAAATGTGTCCAGCAGTAGATTAATGAAATGCAGCCCATAATAAGATTAGGGGGGAAAAAATATGCAGAAATGGTTTTTGCCAATTTCATCCGAGGTTTAAATGTCATAAAATGTTATTAACAATGAACATAATGAAGAAAACTATTTAGCACAATATTAAATAGACTGCCTTGAAACACAGGGCTGAGATGGTTCCAATATCATACCTTGATAATTGAAATTTAATCATTTAATAATTAAAATGAAATGTACATGTTCCAAGATTTTATTTTAAGATTTTAAAATTTATACAGAAGGATACAGTGTCTGTTAAAAAAAAACTAGCCCTGAAGGTAGCTCTGTTAATTTGGTTTGCAGACAGGTGGTTCTTTTAGTTACTTTTAGTATGTTATAGAATGACCAATTCTTAGCAACTTTTCTGTTGCTCTTCATTCTTTTTATAGTTTTTGAATGGTTTGCCTTCTTTTTCTCCTTCTTCTGACTTTCCAGGTGTCAGATTAGGGGCACTGACCCTGGCAGCCAAAAATCTATTGCTCTTTGAGGCTACAATTTTTTTATTATTGTTGATTTATATTACATATTTTTCTATTTAAAGTCCTCACCTATTTCTATTCTAGTCTCTCGTCTTGACTGGTTTCTAGGTTAATTTGAACTCTAGCAGATTGCTGTTGAAATTCTTAATAATTCAAAAAACGAAATAATAAAAAAGTAAGACCATCTGCAAATTTTCTCACTATGGTACTCCTCTACAGTATCCTTAACTTTAATTTACAAATAAACATCCCCCTTTAGTTTTTATTAAGATCAAGGTGGGATATTTACTCTGCCCCGTAATCTGTCAAATAAAATTTGGTTTCATTATTTGTAGTAATGCAGAGCCAGTATGTGGACCCATATCCAGAAACCCAATACAAGTATTGGACCTATTATCCAGAATGCTTGCCTGGTGTTTTCCAGACAAGGGATCCTTGCGTAATTTGGATCGCTATACCTTAAATTTGCTAAGAAAATTAAATTAAACAGATAGGCTACTTTTTCCCCCAATAATGATTGATTATATCTTAGTTGAGATCAAGTACAAGGTGCTGTTTTATCGTTTTATCGAGAAAAAGGAAATCATTTTTTGCAATTAGAATTATTATATTAAAATGGAGTCTGTGGGAGATATTTCCATAATTCAGAGCTATCTGGATAAGAGGTTCCCAGATAACAGATCCCATACCTGTATCAAGAAAGCTCTGGATTATGGGAAGGCTACACAAATTCCTTTTTCTAAATCTCAGAAGGCAAATTAATAAGCATTTATTAATCACCATATTCGCTCTGGTGAATGGACATAACTCAGAAAATTCACTAAAATGTGGATTTTACTGAATGTTAACTCTTTCGCCAGACTTGCCTTTGCCAGCTCAGACCTGATGAAATGCAATGGAGTGCATAGATCTTCCTCAATCTTCAGTTACTTACATCATATTCTGAGTTGAAAAAGCATCTAAGTTCAAATAATTCTGGCAACTTTTCCTTTTTTCAGGGTGATAAGCTGCAAAAGTCCTACATTTTTTGGGGGGGTAACCAGTGTCCCCCATAAATTTTCTAACAAATGGAACATTGTTTTACAGTGGGCTTATGTATAGGGCATTAAAACAGCTGTATTGACTTTATTAATGTCCCCCGGACATGTCTAGTTATCAGTGTAAATGTAATGTATTAGAAGCACCATGTAACATGCATTCAACTTTAAATTTACCGCCATATGCAAATTAGCCTGAACGCAAGACCTCTAGTGAATTTGCACTAGGTAGAATTGAACCAAATGTCACAGTCTGCACCCAATACCAGAACAAATGCCAAGCACTAGTGATGGGCGAATTTATTCGCCTAGGTCGAATTCGCGGCGAATTCCCGCGATTCGCCGCTGGCGAATAAATTCGCGAATCACCAGCGAAATTTCGCTTGGCAAAAATTCGCTGAAAACGAGTTGCGCGTCAGTCGCGCGTCGTTTTTGACGCGACGCGACGAAAACGATGTGACGCGCGCCGAAAACGACGCGACGCGCGCCGAAAACGACGTGACGCGTCCAAGTTGACGCGACGCGTGACAGACGCGCGACAAAATTGCCGCGACGCGCGACAAAATCGTCCCGCGACTCGTTTCGCGAATTCAGCGAAGCGAATCTCGGGAGATTCGCCCATCACTACCAAGCACCCTGGTCTCGGCTCGTGCTTCACCAGTAGTGTGACCGCCTTTGGCTTCGGGAGGAGCCCTCAGCTACTCAGATGCCACCTGGACTTAAACAAGAGGTACAGGGCAGGAGTTCTGGCCAGCAATGGGGCACCACTGTATTCTGAGTCTTTAAAGGACGAAGGTCACGGTACAGGCGGAATAGGCAGATTCGTGGTCAGACAGGCCGGGTCGAAGCAGGCAGAAAGCTAGGAGTCATCAGGCAGGCAAAGGGTCAAACCGGGTGATCAATCAGAAGGATAAGGCAGAATCAGAAGTTAGGTTTCAGGCACATGTCAGGTTACAGAGATCAGAGTAGTCAATAGCCAGGCAGGGTCAAACACAGGAAAACAGACAGACAGAAGTTATACAGCACAAGGCTCAAGGCAAAGGCACCAGCAGAAATCTTATCATGGGCAAGGAAGCAAAACAGAAATCCCCTTTAAATACCCCTAAAGCATTACTTTAGTTTATTGGCATATTTATATACACATTTTTGGCAAAGCTTACTTCATTTCAAACCTTTCCTTCTCCTTTAAAGGTGAACAAACCCTTAAATGCAGCCCTACTTCAGGTCTTACAGCTGTGGTAATATTTGCATTAAAGAGAATGTAAAGGCAATAAAAATAAAATCCCAGTTTTACTTTCTTTAATGAAAAAGAAATCTATCTCCAATATACTTCAATTAAAAAAATATCTAACATTTTTATAAGAAACCTGACTGTATGCAGAGAAATTCTCCCTTCATTTACTACTGGGGATAGGAATTGTCAGACGGTCCCTGACTGCTATCCAAACAGTCATAGTTTCAAATAGCAGGATGGAGCCCCCCACCTTACTTCCCAGAACTCCAGCAGCTTTGTCTGTTTCCCTGTAAAACGTGACCATGTAGAGATTTGTATCCACAGACCCAGTGCAGTCTGTATATTCTGATTATTAATCAGTCTTGCTTTATTGGCCTCTGGCAGATATAATTTGACTTGTGCTGTTTAGATTAGTGATCTCTTCTCTGAAAAATTCAAAAATTTCCACGAATTGGCGGAAAAAGTCACGAAACGAGTCGCGGCACGTTTTTGACACGCATCAACTTCGACGCGTAGCAGCGTGTCGGTTTCGTCACGTCATTTTCGACGTGTCGCGTTGTTTTCGACACGTGACTCTTTTTTTTTAGCGAATTTTCGATGGTGTTTCGCGAATTTATTAGCCTGCGGCGAACCGCGGGAATTCGCCCCTGGCGAATAAATTCGCCCATCACTAGTTTTGATAATTTATGACAATCCCTAAGCTTGACCTCCCAATTGAAGCCCAGACCACACTTATGTGCGAGTCTTGATATTGCAGAGATGTCTAACAAAGTTACAAGATGACAGCCCCCTGCGCAGGCCCAGATTTGTGGAGAGGCCACCTAGGCCCCGGGCCTAGGGTGGCTGGATTTTAGCGGGCGGCATGCTGCCCTACCACACCCACATTGGTTCAGAAATTTTAATTTCCTGTGTGCCAATTCCAATTGCTCTGTCCAGATGATGACAATTTGGGCAAATAAAAGGGAGGGGACAGGGGAGACAAACGACAGCGGGCCTAGGGGCGCCCGCTAGGTAAATTCGGCCCTGCACCAACTTTGAAAGCATAAATCATTTGTCTTATTAAGCTTCTGGAGCAGTAAGTTCATGTTTATACTTAGTATACAAAATACAGCATTTCTAACATTACTTTATTTTAGACTTTAGTTGCCCTTTAAGGACTTTGTTTATAAAAATGCTGATGTTTCTCTGCCATTGTTGTTTTTTAGTTTTAATCAGCAAAGAGATCCCGAAAAATGTTTTATCTTTACCTCATTTGTTGGCTTCCCGTTCAAGAATATATTTAATGGTGAACTGTGACAGAAATAATGTGTAGGATAAAATATGATTTGCAATCCTCTAGCTTTAGATCCAGCACTAGCAGAGACAAGACACTGTTGCATTATGCCCAAGCTGCTCCTAGAAGTCAATACCATCACATTCAAGTGTTCTATTGATCTCTGTGAATATTGTTAACATTCTGTCTTCAGTTCACATTCCCTTAAGGTACATTTTCTTGTAAGAATAAGTTTGTTAGTGGATGTTCTGACACAGTGGTGATTGTGGAGAGGAAGGCATGTATGGAGTAGAAGTGAATACATTTAGTGGATTGCATCTGTATTTATAATTTTTTTTTATTTATGTAAAGGTTTTGTTTCTTTTAAAAATACAGAGCAATCAGTTTGCAGCATAATTATTCAATTTCATATATTCACATGTAGTGTTTTGGTTGGAAATCGTTATGGTATCGATACTGTGGCAGATCTGTAGCAAAGAACAGTTAAATAATTACAGGTATGTGGCCTGCTACCCAGAATGCTCAGGACCTGGGGATTCCCGGATAAGGGGTCTCTCCGTAATTTAGGTCACCGTATCTTGAGTCTAATAAAAATATAATTTAAACATTACTTAAACCTAGTGACATTGTTTTCCTCCAATTAGGATTAATTATATCTTAGTTGGGATCAAGTAGAATGTATTCTTTTATTATTAAAGAGAAAATGGAATTCATTTTTAAAAATTTTAATTATGCTCAGGACCTGGGGTCTTTTTGATCACAATATATTAAGGGGCACATTTACTAAGGGTCGAATTTCGAGGGTAAAAAACCCTTGAATTCGACCCTTGAATTTTGGCCGAATTAAAACCCCTCGAATTTCGAATTCGAGGAATTTTAACGCAATTCAAATTTTTGAACGATCGAATATTAAAAATCTGATTGATCGATAAAATCATTCGAATAGATGAATTCGAACTATTTTAAGCATTCGATCGAATATTTTTTTATTTGATCAAAAAAACTTGGAAAAATCCTATGGGAGCTTCCCATAGGGTTCTAGAGCAATTCGGTAGGTTTAATCTGCCGAATTGTTACATCGACAGTACTTCAACAATCGAATTCGAATTTTCGAATTTGACCAATTCGATTTGAATTTTGGGCTATTCGATAGTCGAAGAAGTCCAAAATTAATTAGAATTTTCACTTAAAATCAATTCGACCCTTAGTAAATGTGCCCCTAAGTCTACTAAAATATAATTTAAACATTACTTAAATCCAATGACATGGTTTTACCTCTAATAAGGATTCTTACAGAGAAAAAGAAAATATTTTTTAAAATTTTAATTATTTGATTAAAATGGAGTCGTCCTGTAATTCAGAGCTTTCTGGACAATGGATTTCCAGATAACCATCCCATACCTGTACATCCAAACACTACGGAGCACATTTACTAAGGGTGGAAGTGAAAATTTTGAATTTAAAAAATTTTAATTTTGCAGTAATTTTTGGCTACTTCAACTACTGAATAGCCCAAAATTCGATTCGAATTAAAAATTTGAATTTCAAAGTACTGTCTCTTTAAAAATTTCAAATTCGACACTTTGTCTCTTTAAAGCTGCCGAATTGTTATTTTAGCCCATGGGGGAGCTCCTAAAACCTTTACAGAGATTTTTTCTAAGTTTTGGAAAATCTAAGGATTTTGGTAAAAATCTTTGAATAGTTCGGATCGAACGGTTCGATCGAATGAGTTGAAAAGCTTTAATTCGATTGAAAATGGCAGTTTTTGATCAAAAAACGGTCATTTGTGAACGAAAATACACACTAAAATTTGGTGGTCGAATTTTGCAGTTTTTCAACTTCGAAATTCTACCCTTAGTAAATGTGCCCCTCGGGGTTGAGGTGAAAATTTTAATTAAAAAAATTTGAATTTCGAACAAATTTTTGGCTACTTCGACTATCGAATAGCCCAAAATTTGATTTGAATTAAAAATTTTGAATTTTGAAGTACCGTCTCTTTAAAAAAATTCTGCTGAATAGCTATTTTAGCCTATGGGGGGACCTCCTGGAACCTTTAAAGGCTTTTTGCCAAAATTGTTCGAATCGTTCGAATTGAACGATGTAGTCGAACGATTCGAACGATTTTTATTTGATAAAAAACTGACCTATTCGATCCATTTTTGATCGAAAATCCCCTTAAAAATTTTTGATGGTCGAATTTTAAAGTTTTTTTTCATTTGAATTTCAACCCTTAGTAAATCTGCCACTAAACCTGATTCCTGTGTCAATTCATCAGAATGTGTTTGACTGCGGAGAACCTTTCTGATCTATTGGAGAGTTCTCAGGAATGCTCAGCATCCATTCTATTCCTGACTCCCCAAGTATAACAAATGGGAGGAAAGGATTCGGACAATTATATAATTAACATAATCATAACTATAGTTACCGCTTGGTATAAATAACACAGTGCACAAGGAAGATAAATCAGAGTAGCAAAAATGAACACCAACTGCAATTTGTTTCAGAATATAGGTATTGTACCTGTTGTACAGAATGCTCAGGACTTGTGGTTTTCTGGATAAAGAATATTTCTGTAATTTGGATCTCCATAGTTTAAATCTACTAATAAATATTTTAGCCATTCAATAAACTCAATAGGATGGTGTTGCCTTCAATAAGGATTAATTATATCTTAGTTTTGATAAAGTACAAGATACTGTTTTATTATTACAAAAAAAGAAATATGCTTTACAATTTTGAATAATTTGATTATAATGGAGTCTATGGGAGATGTTCTTTTGAGTTTTCTGGTTACTGAGTTTCCAGATAACTGATCCTATACCTGTTCTACTGTCTATATTATTCATTAACTTTTCTCAAGCACTTTAGGAATCCGTAGAAGTGCCAAGAAAAAAAGCAGGTGCTTCCAAAGTCAGGTATTCAGAGGGATAAGGAGGCCATTTTTTTGTTTTCTCCAATGATAACCAGTGTTAACTAATTTTGAATAAAGTTAAAATCATGCAAATTTAGAATTACATTTTGATTTACAACACCCCCTATCCCCCATCCTCTTTATCCTCACAATGGAAACTTTGATAACCTCTATCAGTCAAAATAAAGATATTTCAGGATAAAAATTAGGTACCCCAGAACATAAGGCAGCGGCGATGGCCAACGACCTACTCTTGGTCATTACTAATCTGGAAACATCTCTCCCAAACATAATAACAAATTCAGTAAGGTCTCAAACGTCAAAATAAATTACTCTAAGTTGGAAATTTTAAATATCAACATACCAGTATCAATGGAACAGAACTTAGAACAAGCTTTACCATTTAAGTGGGCACAGTGTTCAATAACATATTTGGGAATCAAATTACCAAAACATCCAGATGATCTATATAAAGAAAACTATGTGCCACTGATGAAAAAACTCCAAACGTTACAAAACAATTGGTAATCCAAAACTATTTCATGGATCAGAAGGGTGAACGTACTGAAAATGATGATTATGCCAAAACTTTTATACCTTTTCCAGAGGATTCCCATAAAACTCCCAAAACAAATTTTCCAGAAAGTTAATTCTTTATTTTCACAATTCATGTGGGCATCTAAAAAACCAAGAATCAAAATTAACACAGCTAATGAAAACAAAACTAAAGGGAGACCTCACCCTCCCGAATCCAGAGATGTATTATATGTCAATAGAATTAACCTGAGGAATTTTCAAAACTAATAAAATTCCTCAACAAATAAAAACACATCCCACTTTAGGGGCTATGTTGTTATGGAACAAGGTACAAAAAAGTTTAACATCGCCCCCTACCCTTCACCAGAACTGGAGATAGTAGATAATCCAGACTTCCCTCCTAGCTCGGAAATACGTCAACCTCAAAAAGGGGAAGCTGATCCCATGCTCCAAAAATCCCAAGGAACTACTGGAATTATACACAAGTAAACAATTATGTCAGAACAATAGGAACAGACAAACTGACAAGATCACTAATTGAATGGGAGTTATTGCTACAACAACAGCAGATAAGTCACCCTATAGTAAAACATTTACAAAAAAACAATTGGGGAACCACAGCAAGAGGAAATATAATATAAAAAAATACTGGGAAAAACGACAACCATTGGATTCATGAACAAGGGGAAAACATACTGTATTCAGCACAAGGTTCAAGATCAACTAGAGTACAAGAAACCAATTTTAAACTCCTAAGTAGATGGTATAGAACACCTGTAGCACTACACAGAATTTATAACAATGTGCCTGGAGTACGTTGCAGATGCAACAAGAGAGAGGGATTGTTTAGCCACTGTATCTGGTACACATGTGAGAAACTCAAACACTATTGGGAAGAAGTAATTAGAACAACAGAGAAACTAAGACACAGAACTTATAAAAATTGAATAGAAACATTAATCTTTAATGTAAATACAACCACAAACACAGTAATAAAAGATTGTCTGAAGTCTGATTATCCATATGCCACAAGCAGCAAGAATGGCTATAGCAAAAAGATGGAAGAATGAGGAACCTCCCAAAAATAAAAAGACTGGATTCGAGAATTAGAGGAGACGAAGACAATGGAAGAACTGCTAGCAGTAAAGAAAGGTAACATGAAACAACTTGAAAAAATATGGAAGGACTGGCAAGATTTGTAAAGCAAATAGAACAGGAATATGGACAGACATGCAGAAAACAATAACATAGGATAAGCCAAGAGAGAGCATCTAGTTAAAGAAAGGTTGCTAAAAGATCTTCTATCTGATTCCTACATCAACCACCCTACCCTATCCTCCCCTCCCTTCCCCTTTTAATGTAGCAACAGTAGAGTAACATGAAAAGCTTCCTAGAACCCAGAAGGCTGCTAGATAGTATTAGTATGGAAAACCAGGTAAAAGTTGAAGGAAGTTTTTATTTTAAATCATTACATACTGTATGCTAACTGTGTTACTTACCTTTGTTACATTGAAGTTTCCCTCCCCCTCCTTCTTTACTGTATCCCTAAACAAAAGAAGAAAATGGAAAAATAAAGACTTGCAAAAAAAAAAAAAAAAAGAAAATGGATCCCATCTTCCTCACCCTCATAAGCAATAGAAATAGGAAATTAATGAATCACTGTGGGGTTTATTATTGAATGCATCTCACTGTTCGCACTCAACTTTCTCAGAAGATCCTTCAGATTTTCATTCAGCCAACGAGGAATCCTGGGCTCATCATTGATGATAGAGTTTATGATTTTCTCCCTGTTTTTGCCTTCATAAAAATGGGAGTCCCCAGAAGCCATTTGACAGATGATAATTCCAAGTGCCCACCAATCCACTGCAACATTGTGGGGCAGATTTCCTAATGGTCGAATTTTTAATTTTAAAAAATTCGAAATTTGACCATGGGAATAGTGGGGAAGTAAAATCCTTCAAATTCGACTATTCGATGGTCGAATTTTCCTAATTTGCATATTTGAAGATTCAAATTCGAATTTATATTAAATTCGATCGAACTTCGAATTATTCACGTGAATTTTGTAAATCTGCCCCTTTATCTCTGTCTTTGCATTACCTTGAAAACAAAGTGAATAAACTTCAGAAAAGATAGGAATGAATGTCCCCCTATAACATTCTAACCTAATCTTGTATTAACAATACAATTTACATACAGGGGGAGAAGATTTGAAGTAGGAATTAATTTAAATCATAGTAGTATAATGCTGCTTATTAGGTAAGGTTGCTCTTAACGGAAAGAGATAAAAGCCAAAGGGACAAGAAACTGAATGTTTAGCAACAGCCTTGAATGAAGTCCATTATTGGGAAAATAAATAATTACTTACAGACCTAGGCACAGATGTAAATGGAGGTATGGCCCTGTATAAATCCCAATATACCTCATTAGACAACTGCTAAAATATCAATTACATATTGCCATATTAGATTATACTGATACCCCAATGTTTGTAAATATCAATTGGAATTTAGATAGTTGCTTTAGGCACATTTTTATACCGGCATGGGACGTGTTATCCAGAATGCTCAGGACATTTGGTTTTCCAGATAAGGAATCTTTCCATAATTTGGATCTTCATTCCTTAAGTCTACTAGAAAATCATGTAAACATTAAATAAACCCAATAAGCTGGTTTTCCTTCCAGTAATGATTCATTACATCTTATTTTGGATCAAGTACACGGTACTGTTTTATTATTATAGAGAAAATGGTAATCATTTTTAAAAAGACAGCCTTTCCGTAATTCTCGTTTCTGATCAATCTTGCAGCATGTGCATCTCATATGTCTAGACTTAAATGAGGGTAAATTTGCAATCCCACCAACTGCTAAAAGCAACCAAGACTGCAAAGTTTTAGCAAGGAATACCATATTCATCTTCCAGACTAGAAAGCAAAAGATCACAACTTTTACCAACGCACCCGTTTAAGGCTCAGCATATAAAGTCACTGTGCTGCATCAAAATTATTGGTAAATAATGTGGCATAATGTTGGAAGAATGCACAGGAACCAATATAAAGTCACTGACAAAGGTCCTGGATGCAAGTGCAAGAGAATAATCGGCAATTCAATTAGCAGTTGCACCCTGGGCCTAAGATCTGCTTGATTAAAAAAGGACAAGGTAGCACCCTGCATCTGGTGGACCTGTTTGATTTTGAGTTGATTTTTTTCGTAAAGTTTTGTCACTCTGATTTTTTTCTAGAAACATTATTGATAAAGGAGTTCAGTTCATGGAAGGGTGCTAGTTCAGGAAAAAAAATAGATAAATCAGGCCCTAAGTGCACACTCACAGGCAAGTTTGAGATAAACTCAAAAGATTGGTTCTAGTTCCAATAAGAATTAATTGTTTCTCAGTCTGGATCAAGTACAAGCTACTGTTTTTTTTATTTCAGAGAAAAAGGAAATAATTTTTCAAAATTTTTATTATTTGATTATAATAGAGCCTATGGGAGATAACCAGTCTGTAATTCATAACTTTCTGGATAACGGGTTTCCAGATAACAGATCCCATACTTGTACATAGAAACACACTTAAATACATATTTTACAGAGTAAATCTCTAATTTTATTATTCTTTTACCAAGCATTAAAAGTATATAAGCATTATGATTAGTCTTGATAAGACTTGATAGCGTGAAACAGGTTTTACGACCATTTACATTTTTAGACGGCCAAATATATCTTTTGTCTTTTTTTTTTTTTTTTAAATTTATTGAGGAAAAATGTCATTGTGTGCTCCTGCTTTTAAAAGGAATGAAAGCTATAAAATTATAGAGAAGGGAGAAATTGTCAATTTTCTAAAGGTTAAATGCAATAGAACTAGAGAGCCTGAAAGGACCTCAGGGTAAATTCAAAGATTGGCATTAAAAATGACAGTGAGGACAAGCTAGAACAGCAAATAGAAAACCTAATATTCGATTTATTTATGTAGAATATGCATTAAACTCATGAAATCTGTAGTACTTCAAAATAATCTCACTATATGAGCAGTGGTATCTTTATGATGGTCCCAAGATGACATTTCATATGTTTTTTTTGCATGGCAATGGTACAGAAATTGTAACTTAACCTGATCCCTTGTGTTTTTACAAAAGATAATATTCAATGGCTTTTCAGAAATAATGTAATTTTGATGATAACAATATAGCCCTACCTATCGAGCCCCTGCTTGACAGCACTGTAAATTTGTCTCCTTCGTTTACTGCTCAAGCCTACAGAGGGATGCTCTTTTCCCAACTTAATTGATGATGAGGAAAGACTAATCTGAACTGAGCCGAAACAGTGCACACCCCCCAGATGTGGCAAAACAATAGTACTTTTGTTAGACTAGCCCCCTATTGAGCACTCTGGACGTCAGTATACAGCACTCAGTTTTCAATTGTCACAACTTTATGTTATAATATACATCAGGGGTTCCAAACTTTTCTACTCATAAAAAGAGTTGAGCAACGCAAGCATGAAAAATGTTCCTGGCTCGTTGAAAAATATTGACCACAACTGACTATTTGGTAACACCTATGTAGACCGGCAGCCTACAGTAGGCTCTGTTTGTCAGTACATAGGGTTGCCACCATTTCACCTGGTGCAAGGGGGCAGGACCATGATGCAATGGAGTTGGGGCCATGATGAAGCAGGGGTGGGGCAATGATGTTTTGACGGGGTGATGTTTGGACGGGGCAATGATGTGCAGATTGGCCGGTCCCTGCGTCAATCAAAGGAAATCCTGCACAGTTTTCCTAATTTGCTAAACTGAGCTGGCAGTTTTGACCCAGGCAGCCCTTCAAAAAACCGGCTGTCTGGGTCATAACTGGGCAGGTGGCCACCCTAGCAGTAAACCTTGTTGTTATGCAACAAAACTTTCCTCTAAGCCTGGACTCGAAAAATAAGCACCTGCTTTGAGGCCACTGGGAGCAACATTCAAGGTTTTGGTGAGTGATATGGTTTATTTAGAGCAACTGGTTTGGGAATCACTGCCCTACATTATGACCCCCACCTAGAAAATAAAAAAGCACCATAAGTAAAAAGAGTATAGCACGTATTTCATTACACTGGAGCCTAAACATAATTGAGAAAATGCTAAAGTCAGCAAAAGTCGAATGGCAAGACCCTGCTGAAGCAGGAAATTATACTTTGATACATTATTTTGTTTAAAGGAGAACCAAATAAAAAGAAAACTCCCCCCCCTCCCCTGGGTAGACCCCCCTCCATAATCTGCCCCAGGCTACCTGCTCCACCCCCAGACAAAAGCCTCTAATATTTTACATACCCCTCCTGCAGATTCTGGCCACGGGAGTTCACTGCAGTCATCTTCTGTCTTTGGTCTTTTTCAATAGCAGACTGTTCCCAAAAGTCCCTCCAAGTTCCTCCAACTGTGCATGCACCAAAAACACCGGTCTACTTATGGAAAAGACCGAAGAAAGAAGATGGCTGCCATGAGCTCCCATGGCAAGAATCTGCAAGAAGGGTAAGTAAAAAATTAGGGCGATTTTTCCGGGGGGCAGTTCGGCAGCGGGGGAGGAGGGAGGGGGGTCTAACCAGGGGAGGGGAGAGGGTTTTTTTTAATACAGGCTTGGTTCTTCTTTAAACCACCAGAAAAACAGGAGTTCGGGTAATGAAATGAGTTTGCTATGTGTTTTTTGAGGTTTTTTGAGGTTGTTTATTACTTTGCCTCTAGAGCAGAGTATGGTGAGACATGAAGTGCTCAATGATGGCCTTCCACAGTGATTTCGATCTGCCTATGTTGGTAGATATACTTTATTGTGTATACCAATGAAACCATACAATTCAGGCTCATTGACTAAAACTTGGTATATTTGCACCTGGGCAAAAATATTTAGCAACCAGTCACCAATTATTCAGCCAACTGAAGGAAGACCACTGAAGGCAAAAATGTTATTGCTCACCATGAATAACTAGACTAGTGAAAATCTGGCAAGTGCTCATATTTTGTTTACCCCCATTAGTAGTACCATCAAGACTTATGCCATTGGGATCTACATAATGTTTCCTAACTGAATCAGAATGAATAAAAGCCTAAAAAAGTGTTGCCTATATACTGTATATTGAATCACTGAGGAAAATGTTCTCAATCACTTTGGCTTTGCAGGAAGCTGAAGAGCCATGCTTTGACTATAAGAAGACTTCATATAGCGATGAGCAGCAGCAGTATGGCAAATCTTACCGTTTCCTTGTAAGTATTTTTTTAAAGGGGTTGTTCACTTTTAAATTAACCTTTAGTATGATATAGAGATTGAGACAATTTGCAGTTGTTTTTTTAATTTAAAACTATAAAAAAGACAAAATGAAGACCCACTGAAAAGTTACTCCCATTCTGTAACATACTAAAAGTTAACTTAAAGGTGAACCACCCCTTTTAGGTATGGAGATACAAATTACAATATTTATTTATTCAATATTTATTTCTTATAGTGATGGGCAAAGTTATTCGCCTGCGGCGAATTCCCGTGATTTGCGTCTGGCGTCCAAAAACAGATGTGTGTGTCCAGGAACAGACCACGCATCCAAAACAAGACGTGGCAACGTGGAAGCGTTGTTTCGTGCTGCCGATTCGCCCATCCCTATGATTTACCTTTTTCTTCTGATCTTTCAAATGGGGGTCATTGGCCCCATCTAAAAACAAATGCTCCGTAAAGCTAGAAATGTATTGTTATTGATACTTGCTATTATTCATGTTTCTACTCAGGCCTCTCCAATTCATATTCCAGTCTCTCAAACCAATGCTAAGGTAACCTGGAGAGACAAACTGGAGAGCTGCAGAATAAAAAGCTAAATAACTCAGAAACCACAAATAATAAAAAAATTTAACACAATTTTGTCTCAGAATAACTCTCTCTATATCAGGTATACATTTGTTTAAAAAATGAATAACCATTTAAGTCTGTTAAAAAATAATGCACCTAAGCCATCTGATGTGTGCTGTATTATCTCATTGTTTTTTTACACAGCATAACAAATATTTCCCTCAGTTTGGATTAAGCACAAGGTATTGGCTTATTATTACAGAGAAAAAGGAAATACTTTTATAAAATATGTACTTAGTTGATTAAAATGGAGTCTATGGAAGATGGCCTTCCTGTTATTCGGACCCTGAATTTCAAACATTTTAAAGGAATTGTTTAGTATAAAAATAAAAACTGGGTAAATAGATAGGCAGTGCAAAGTAAAAAATAATTTTAATATAGTTAAATGTAATGTATACAGGCTGGAGTGACTGGGTGTGTAACATAATAGCCAGAATCCAACTTCCTGGTTTACAGCTCTCTTGTTTTCCACTGACTGGTTACCCTGGTGATCAGGCAGGACCAATCAGTGACTTGAGGGAGGGTCACACGGGCCAAAACTGTTGCTTTTGAATCTGAGCTGAATGCTGAGGATCAATTGCAAACTCACTGGACTGTTATGTCCCATGTGGTCCCCCTTCAAGTCGCTGACTAACTCAAAGTTAAAGAGCTGAAAAGCAGGAAGTTAGATTCTGGCTATTATATTAGACATCCACTCACTCCAGCCTTTATAGTTTGCATTTTTCCCTGACTAACTATATTGGAAACATTTTTTATTTTGCACAGCCTATCTATTTATCCAGTTTTTATTTTTAAACGGAACTGTTCCTTTAAAGGGCACCTGTGGACCGAAAAAATCCCCCAAACCGAAGGTGCGGACTGATAGAGCCCACATTCCGGTTTGGGGTTCTAGTAGTTTAAAAAGAAAAATTGCCCCCTGCAGGCACTGGCTTACTTGCACCGGGAGGGAGCTCCCTGTGCGAGCCGCCATGACAGTCCTGAAATTGTGGCAGCTTTTCATTCGGCTTATGCGCATGACGTCACATGCGCATACTGTGCATGAGCATGGACTGTCATGCCGGCTCACACCGGGAGCTCCCTGAGTAAGCCAGCTCTTGCAGGTGACAATTTTTTTTTTTTTTTAAACTACTAGAACCCCAAAGCGGAATGCGGGCTCTATCAGCCCGCACCTTCGGTTTGGGGAATGCCCTTTAAATAACATGGCAATATGGTATATGGCGATCATCCTTCAGTGAGTTTATTTTGCAGAGCACTCCACAAAACCCACTTGTATCTGTGTTTTTGACTGCAATTGATAGATTCCTTTGAACGTTTCTTCTAATGCATTTTCATTTAAATACATTGAGCTTTTCAGAAGAAAACCTTTGATTTCTGTTATACACTACAATACATTGTCAATATCTATGTTTCCTCTTTGAAATGACTTCCCAAAGAATAACACTTGCTTGTAATGTACCTAATCATCTCAGGTTATTGACAATGATAGCACTTGGCTTAATTTTAAAAATATACATGTATGGGACCTGTTATCCAGAATGCTCAGGACCTGGGGTTTTCCAGATAACAGATCTCTCCATAGTTTGGCTCTTCATACCTTAAATCTACTAGAAAATCATGTAAACATTATATAAACCTAACAGTCTGGTTTTGCTTCCATGAAAGATTAATTATATTGTAGTGTGGATAATGTACAAGGCTCTGTTTTATTATTACAGAGAAAGAAGAAATCATTTTTGAAAATTTGGATAAAATGGGGTCTATGGGATCCTGTAATTTGGAGATGTCTGGATAATGGCTTTCCAGATAACGGATCCCATGCCTGTATATCATTAGATATGATTGTGTCTGTTAAGTGCCATTTATGCCCACTTTCTTCTAGTTATTCCTTATTTAATGTTGTTTGCCTTTTTTTCTTTTGGGATATGTGTGTATTTCATAAAGATAGTATAACAAAGCATCACACCTTGATCCATAGTCCTGTTAATATATGTTTCGAGCCTGCCACAGAAATCTGGAGTCAAACATTTGAATCAAGGAGCTGGGAGTTTCAGACTAACCCAAGGTATATTTCAAGATTGTTTCTCATAGACTAATTTATGTTTTTACTTAATGATTTCACTGGGGATAAATAGGGTGTTAAATGTTAATGCTTAACTAGACTTACCATTTTTAATGTATTAATTTAAAGTCCTATGGAGTAAGCAAAACTAATTAACTTGCTAATTGTTATAATTATAGTTCTGCAACTCTAATTTCTGTTTTCATAATAAAAGTCATAAGTAAGCACAGCAAATTGTGAAATATTTGTGCATCGTGTATTTGTACAGATCAGTTTGAATTGCACATTGCTGCCTAATGGTTAAAGGCAAAGGGGATTTTTTTATGCAGTAGGCAAATGTGATCTAAATAATGATGTGCTTCCATTCCTCCTATGTTTCTGGAGCAAACTGAAAAGAGATAATGAATTAAAAGAAAAATAAGCTAATGGTAGCACAGACAACTCCCCTTTCCTTTTTAAAAGTGTTGTACATCTATTTGTTTTTCCCTAGGCAATAATACTGTGATGAGCGAATCTACTGAATGAAATGGCTGAAAAATTTGTAAAATTATGAAACATTGTCTGTGGGTGTTTTTTTAGAGCTTCTTTTTCTCACTCCAAAGGCATTAAAGGGTGGTTCACCTTTAAGTTAACTTTTAGGGGTAAGTTTATCAAAGAGTGAAGATCCGCCACTATAGTGAAATTCCGCAGCTCTCAATTCATTTCTATGGGATTTCAAAAGGCGTATTTATCAATAGGTGAAAGTTCACCCTTTGATAAAAACGCCTTTAAAAAGCCCATAGAAATTAATGGAGAGTGGCGGAATTTCACTCTTAAATAGAAAGGAAACCCTGTCGTTGCAAAACGCTAAACCCCTTCCACCCCGTAGGCCCCCCTCCATCCCCCCCCCCCCGGGCAAGTGCCCCTAACTTGTTACTTACCCCTCCTTCTTGGTCCTAGTGAAAAATTCACGGAATGAGTCCCGGCACGTGTTTGACGCGCGTTGCGTCAATTTCGACGTGCATCGCATTTTCGACGCATAGCATAATTTAGGACACGCATCATTTTTGGTATGCAACTCATTTTTTATTTTATTTTCGGCAGGCGAATTTTCACCGCCGTTTCGCGAATTTTTTCGCCAGCGGTGAATCGTGGGAGTTTGCCGCGAATAAATTCTGCTGAATAAATTCGACCATCACTACTCATGACAAGATAGCGCTGTGAACCCTGCTGGAGAGAACCTAGAAGGAGGGGTAAGTAACAAGTTAGGGGCATTTGCCCCGGGGGGAGGTAGTCCGGGAGGGAGTGGGGCCTACGGGGGAAGGGGGGGAGGCGTTTTGCGCCGACAGGGTTTCCTTCTCCTTTAACTTCATTTTTTGATAAATATACCCCTTGAATATGTTATAGAATGACCAATTATAAGCAACTTTTAAATTATTTATTTTGTACAGTTTTTGAATGATTTGCCTTTTTCTCCTGAATCTTTCCAGCTTTCAAATGGGGGTCATGGACCCGGACCCTATCTAAAAACAAATGCTTAATAACGCTACAAAGGTATTGTTACTTTTTCTTAATCGTCTTTCTATTCAGGCTCTCTCCTCTTCATATTCCAGTCTGTTATTCAAATCAATGCATGGTTGCTAGAGTAACTTAAAACATAGGGGTCCGTTTACTAAAGTGCGGTAAATTTGAACTTAAGTTTCCGCATGTTATCGCTGAGAATATTTTTCCGCCAGAATATTCGCAGCGACTAAGTTTACTAAACAGCCATGTGCTCAGAAGTCATTGCGATCACTTGCGGTAACTACGTTAGCGAACCACCTTACGTTAGCGGTAATTTTAGCGAGTTGCGAATTTTCTGGTGACAATTTACATTTGCATATATTTATTCTAGAAAATAGTCTTGTTTTATGCGTTAATAATGGCGTTAATTATGGCAATTTTTACTGTGACATTTATTGCCAGAAATGCATCTTCAAAACTCATAAACTTTATTGACTGATGATTATACCATCCAACAACATTACAGAGTGACACTAATCAAACATGTCTGTATCATATAAACCCATACTTCATCCATCCATACACTCACCCTTCTGTCCATAGAATCCTATGAACAAGAAATCATACCACTTATCTCTTTGTATCATTTAAATGCACAGTTTAATGAGGATTAAACTGCCATTGAGAATTTTCTGGCCAAAAAATAAGTTAACGCCACTATATAGATGGCGGTAAAATGTTGCGAATATTCTGGCGTTAATTTTGTCTTTCACACATTTCGCTGCTTAGTAAACCAGGCATTAATATGTACGTAGCATTATTTTCAGCGGATGCGATAACTGGCGAATACATATTCTTGCGCAAGAAAATTTGCAAATTTATATTTACCGCAGGTTAATAAACTCGTGAAAACATATTCTGCATTAAATTTGTCTGTATTTTGTGCGCAAATTTTTACCGCACTTTAGTAAACGGACCCCATAGTCTTTATTGAACAATCGGCATTCGCTCCTCTTCAGAAAAGGCGATCCGGCGAAAATCCATCGCACGGCACACAATTTCACATCCCTGCCTTCTATAGGAGATAAGCAGGGAGGAGAAATTTAGCGCCGCACGAAAGATCGTCTCCAGATCGACTTTTCTGTAGAGGAGAGTAGCAGACTACAGTAAGTTATTTCTTAATAAAGACTATGCGAATTTAAACTGAAATGTGTATTGGTGGTTTTTTTCGTTAGGGGCAAACAATTGTAACAAAAAATTGTTAACGGTCCTTTAAGTAAACTTTTAGTATGTTATATTAATTTTTTAATTTGCTTTTTTCTTCTGACTCTTTCCAGCTTTCAAATGAAGATCACTGATCCCATCTAAAACAAATCCTTTGTAAACTTTTATCGTTATTGCTACTTTTTTATTACTCATCTTTCTATTCAGGCTCTCTCCTATTCATATTCCAGTCTCTTATTCAAGTCAATGCATGGTTGCTAGGGTAACTTGGACTGGAAAGCTTCTGCATATCACTCTCTATATCATACTAAAAGCTAACACAAAGGTGAACAATTCATTGAAAATATATTGTTCCCCCAATTAGTGGTGAGCCAGATTCATTATGAATTATTACTTATCTAGTTTGATATGTTATTCTGCTAATGTTGGCTATTTTTGGAAGGTAGGCTAGACTTCTATCTGGCCTTTTGCCTTTAAAAATGGGTGCTGGTCTTCTTCTTGCAGAGGGGGCAGTATCATGATAACCCAAAAATGTATTGGACTCCAGTAAGTGAGCATCACTGAGCCTAAAATAAGAAATAAGTAAGAAAGGAATATGGGGCCTTTTCTAAAAGCACTACAAAAATAGCAAATAGATACAATTTAAATTGCCACATTAAGACAAGGTAATGAAGTAGAAAATTGCATATTTATAAAGTTCTGTAAACATGAGTGTGTGGCCTACCATAAAATTGGCATAAAAAAGCTGTGCAATTGTAAAACGTACAGTACATAAAACACTCTTATTGTAAAATTATAATAACAATAATTGTACTTTTTTTAAAATTGTTCTATTCAAGTCAGTGTAAAAAAATACAAAATGGTTAATTACCCACACAAAATTACCCAGACCTGTGCTATTTTCTAGATTCTGTCAATAATGAAACGTTACATATAGAAAATCTGTTTTACAGTGAATGGTTTTGGTAGTTCTTTATTCTTCCTTTGCATTCTTTTTTAAGGGAGGTAGGTAAGTAGGTAGGAGGATAGATAGATAGATAGATGATAGATAGATAGATAGATAGATAGATAGATAGATAGATAGATAGATAGATACTAGATCTATAGATGGACAGATAAATTGTGTTGACTGATAAAGAAGCAAGAAAAAATGTAAACACTCATAGATATATATGACTATGAAGATTTTCATTCATCCAGGTCATGGTATATCTAATAAAAGTAATTCTACAACAACTGGACTTGCTGAGTAATCATTGGAGACGTTTCACTACTCATCCGACCAGCTTCTTCAGTTCAACTGACTGGTATGGGAAGTTCTCAGCATATAAACCATTCTGCTAATACAATGACCTCTTCAAAGAGGTGACATCTGAATTTACAGAGGTGTTGATTCTGTGTAGTTTTTTCCCACCCCAGTCATTTGAACTGAAGAAGATGAGTAGTGAAACATCTTCAATGTTCAATCAGCAAGTCCAGTTACTTTAGAATTACTTATATTAGTCATAGATAGATACAAGGTCAGACTGGGTGGCCCGAGGCCCACCAGGACTGCTGCCCAGGGCCCTCTCTGACCCCCCTGCCTATTTACTGTGATGTGCCTGTGTGAGGGCGCCCGCTTGTAAGGAGCCGCTCGCACACTGGCTTGTAAGGTGCCGCACACAGGTCGACTTGAAAGGCACTGCTCACGTACCACCTTGAAAGGCGCTGCTTGGGGCGCCTGCTTGAATGGCGCTGCACGGCACCTTTTTTTGTACAATTTGATCAGGAGAGGGGTCTGGCCCTGCAGGGGCACATTATGGGTCGGGGCCCACTGGGTTTTTTCCTGGTGTCCCGCCAGGCCAGTCCGACACTGGATAGATAGATAATCTGAATGAATAGCTAGATTAGCTAGACAGATTTGATAGACAGACATACAGATAGATAGATAGATTGTATTTAATGATGAAGAAGCAAATAATCAAAAACATAACCAGTGAAGGAACGTTTTATACATTTCTGCTTCAGTTAAAAGGCCTGACCATTTTGAATGAAATTAAACTTAAACACCAATTCCTAGAAGAAATAAAATGAGTCGCCAATATAACAAGAGAAAGGATTTATGAGAATATACAGCAGGCAGAAGCTTATTATAAGAGTTTGTAACTTACAAATGTGCAGCATGCAAGAAATTAAATTGCATCTTAATAAATAAGATTTAGACTCAAGTGAGAGCCACTGCCTACACCCTACAATATGATAATATACCAATTAATAGTATGCTAGTAAATAGAGGGCACTGCAAGCCAGTTGCACAGTAACAAGGTACACAAAGAACATTCAAGTGACCTGGGTATCTGTAATCCATGATCAAGTATAAAGTATACTAAATATTCTCTAAATCCAATGCAGTGGGCAATAGATAAATGCATTCAATTAGGGCTATCCCTCATATGTAATAAAAGGCACTAAGTTTGCCAGGAGCAGTAACCCATGACCAATGTAAAAACACTATTTCTTCATCCTTATGCTTTTAAGTGGTCAAAAACTTCTTGGTGACTCATAATGATTAGTGATGGGCGAATTTATGCGCCAAGGGTGAATTTGCGGCGAATTCCCTCGATTCGCCGCTGACGAATAAATTAGAAATGCCAGCGAAAATTTGGCAAAAAAAATTAGCTGAAAAAAGAGTCGTGCGTCGAAAACGAAGAGATGCGCGTCGAAAACGAAGCGATGCGCATCAAAAACATGGCGCGTCTAGTTTCGCGAATTTCGATGGAAATTCGCAAATTTTTCTGCGAAACGGGGTACATTCGCCCATCACTAATAATAATATATAATTTATATCATTTAAAATAGGGATTACATATTATATATATATATATATATATATAGCCTTTCTCAAAGTGGCAAACTGAACATTAACGTTACGTGAAGACAGGAGTCTTTAACCAAAGGCACTTTGGATAAAAAAACTTTATTCTTCAAAAAAACAATGAACAGGTACCTTGTTAGAAACCCATAGCTACACCATGACGTGTCTAGTCACCTGACGCATTTCGTGCCTCTCTCTGGCACTTCATCAGAGGTGGAGTCATGTTACAACATCCTGCTTTATATAGTGTATAACGTTAAAAACAATTAACTCTAAAATTGTAATGCAATACAAAGTTCACTTCTGGTGAGCACAGACTTATGGCAATTATATACTAAACATTTCCATGTATATATATACTGTATTGCTTCGCAGATATAGTGTCATAGGGCATATTTACATATATATATAACAACTTTTGTTCCAATAAAGCTTATCATTTTAATCCCATTGATTGCCATCTATTTGTTTTGATGTTAAGACTTTAAATTTTGGTGCATACTTACTAGTCTTCACAAGAAACAGGAAACCTCCCAATCACTATTCATTCCTGAAGGGTATCGTGTTTTTAATGTGTATATCCAATATACCTCTCTTTGATCTATCTTTTTTAACAGATCTCCTCCCCGTATTCCTAACTTCACTTGTTCTATACCCTGAAATTTGATCAACCCAAAGTTGCCATTATGTCTCTTCATTATGTGTTTGCTTATAGCAGAGATTCTCTTATGATTGAAACTCTTTTGTTCAAAGTCTGTTATGTCAATTGGTTTAAGGTGTTCCCTTATTCGTTCCTTCAATGATCTGGAGGTTCTGCCAACATATTGTTTTCCACAATCACAAGAAGCTAAATAAACCACTGACTTGGAGTCACAGTTGATGTAGCTTCTTATGGGAAATTCCTTCCCTGTTACTGTACTTCTAAAACTTTCTTTAACCAGTATATGCTTGCATACCTTACATCTATTTTTTCCACATTTATAGCTACCTCTTTTGTTTAGCCATCTATTGCCTTGTTTAATATTTTGTTTAGGAACATACATGCTCGGTGATACCTCATTTGCTAAAGTTTTATTCCATTTGAAAACAAACTTGATGTTTTTTAGGCATGTTTGGTCCATCATTGGGTCTACTCGCAAAACGTCCAATCTTTTCTTGATTATAGTTTTAATTTGTTTAGCCTGTTTGCTATATGGAGTGATAAAAAAGGTGGGAGAGATTTGTTCTTGTTTACCGTTTTTGTCTGTAATATCCCCCGCTTCTGTATTTATCATGAACATTAAACCACTTTAAATATACAATGTGGCAGGAACAGCTGGTAAAAGTCACATGATCAGTATACTATTAGTACATTCACTTTAAATATTTAAATAATCTAAAATCCACATAGAAACCAAAACTAGACAATATATATCCCCTAGTTCTTTGCAGTTACTGTTAAAAACAAGATATATGTAACCACTGATGTTTATCTATTTAATTACTTTAACATGAAACAAATGAAAATATAAGGTTAGAATAATGTCCAAATAATATTTGGCATTATGTATCAATCTACTAAACTATCATGGGCTAATGCATCCATAGTTAATATAATCCTATTATAAAGTTCTATTTCACCATTCTTTGGGAACTCTCTATATAAGGTGTCAATGGTTAGACTATTACATATCCTTGCTTTAACACACCTGTTCCTAATTTGCTCTCTGGAAAAAAAGAAACAAATCTGTTAGTTAGTGGGTCTTAAACATATAAGAAACGTAGGGGCAAATTTACTATTATTACCCAAAAAAAATTTGTTTCTACTCGATATTCGATTAGCATTCGATTTTCGAATGTTAATCGAATAGTTCTAGGCTACCTTTTATTCAATATTCGATCATTCAACGATCGAATACATCATTCGATCATTCGAATGATTTGTACGATTCGAATGATCGAAGACTTCGATCGTACGAATCCTATTCGATCAGGAGTGCTCCCATAGGCTTCTATTGCAATTCGGTAGGTCCAATCTGCCGAAGTAGGCAATCGAATAAACTTTAAAAATAAAATCCTTCGCTGGTCAAATGATCGAATGATAGAATATTCGTTCATTCAACTCTATTCAAATTTATTGGATCATTCGACCATTCCCTATTTGATGATCGAATATGCCAAAATTCACATATTTGACCAAACGAATAAATCCTACGTTCGAAATTCGATAGAATGCGATCGAACTTTGATCTATTCACGTGAATTTTGTAAATCGGCCCCATAGTGTACAAGGAGACTGTGTTTTATATGTATTGGATCTATTTGTAAAACCTATAGCACGTGATGTGATCTCATAGGGACAAGACATACAGATGCAGCCACTTGGATTTGTGTGTTAAATGCATCATGACTCAGGGTAAATTGAAGAAACTGTGTTATCTAAAGTTATCTTAACTCATTTAATGCATTTAACCTTTTCATTAGCATACCAAAGCTCCATTGTTTTCAATGGTGAACTCTTTAATTGGATGGGATGCTGTGACAATATTCTGTGTGAAGTGGGAAAAATGGGATAGATGAGTTGAGTTATTCTGTGTCAAACACACAATCCAAAGTGGCTACATCTGTAGGCTTGGAACCCTTAATTTATACAGTAATATTCACGTATGGAGGGTGTGGGAGTATGTCCCACCTATAAATCTTTAATATTATAGATATCACCCCACTTATATGAATATATGTGCAATAGCCCCATATGTGTAAATTAAAATAACCTGTGTCTATATTAATGAAAGGAAAACATGCCCATATATCAAACTTGTACAATTATTACTTACTACCCATAACACAACTCAGGGTAGAAAAAAATTACTCTAAATAAGTGAAAAAAGCTTTTTTCCAAAAAAATCTAAGCATAAACGACTATACAGAGAGTGCGGATCCTTTGTTCAAGTATATATATATATATATATATATATATTATATATGATATATAGGTATATAATAATAAGTATATAAGTATATATATAAGTATATATATATATATATATAAGTATATAAGTATATATATTATATATAAGTATATATATATAAGTATATAAGTATAAGTATATATATATATGTAGATATATATATATATATATTGATAGATAGATAGATGGACATTCGGCACTCACAATAATGCTGTAGACGGTGCCTGGGTGCAGACCACGAGGAAGCATAAAGATCTGAATTGAATGAAGCCGCACTCACAGGACTTACTAAAGATAAAAAAAAAATGCTTTATGTTAATGCCTTTACGGCACACCTAACGTTTCAGCTGACACCACAGACTTTGTCAAAGTACAAATACATAAACAACCACCATTTTAAATACACTGTATGGTGGGAACAAAAAGGGAGTGTGTCAAATAATATGATTTAACTAACTTTAGCAACCTACTGTGGAGGGAGCAGAGCCCCTTATTACCAACTGGCTATCCAGAAAGAAACAAGAAAGAAACAATATGTGTCAAAATAAACCCAAACATTAATCGAGTAAAAAGAAACATAATTAATGTAACAAAAAACTGCCAAACAATATCCCAAAAGGAACAACAAAGAAAAGTGAATCCCAACCCAACGATGCGCCTAGGGTACCTGTATCCAGTTAATGAAGTAAGGGAGCTAGCAGACAGTGTCAAAAAACCTTCATCGCGTACGGTAGAGCAAGCACAGGTAGCGCAGCAAAACCAGCAACTGCCTGCACAGACTGGCACGGCGATCCACACCCCGGCGAAAGGCAGAGGAAAAACCCAGGCAGCGCAGCTGTAAGACAAATGGCCAAGTCCCCCACACCGACACATGCCACCACTCTGGCCCCCTCCCCCGGTCAGCTGCAGAGGACGGCCCACACCTAGGGTTGCCACCTTTTCTTGAAAAAAATACCGGCCTATATATTTATCTTTTTTTCCTATTAATAACATTGGGATCAACCATCAAAAATACCTGCCAGGTAAAAATACTGGCCAAGTGGCAACCATACCCACCCCACAAAGCCACGGAGTGCCGACAGGTTGGGCGCACTCCCGCCACCAGGGCCAAACCAGAAACCGCAACAGCCACCACCGGCTACAGTCGCAGCTGTGCAGAAAATCATGAAAAACACGCAAGAATATAGATATAGAGGCTGGTTCCATCGTATGGCATATATAACCACTTGAAACAGGTACAAAGACCAACACCTGGTTCCAATTAAGCCCCATTGGTGCATCACTCCTGGAATTAAAAATTATGAAAAAATCAGCGCATAGACTAAATATGGGGCAAAATAATGTACAGATATAAGCTACCCCAGGGTTTAAGGATGTGAATATAGCAATATTATCATAAACCTATCTGCAGCTGCTATAAACAATCTATGTTAATCATAATGAAAATAGAATCATTATAGGAATCTGTATAAAAAGTTAAAAATGGATTAAGGTATCAGTACGAGAGGCTGTACATGGATAGAAAATTTGACAATGAAAAATAAAATACTATTATCATAAAAAATATAGTATTAGCATAAGAAAGAGCAGCATAGAAAAAGGAAAAAATTAAAAAGTGCACAAGCAGAGACAGCAAAATAAAATTCCCACAAATCTACAAGAGCAAAGTGAATCGGTGTCATGCACACCAAGTGACAAACAACATACATAAATATATCTCAATAACCCATCAAAAAAATGTTTTAAGCGGTAATGACAGAAATACATATATCTCAGAAAAAGATTCAAAAGATTGTAAGCAGTAATACAATGCCCACAGCCATGAGACAATTAGTCCCCTTAGATATGGATAAAAAGTAATTTGAGAATAAATGGCATATGATATTAGTTTGTTGTGTCCAAAAGGATTAATCGTATTAAGGTGGTGAATCCAACGCAATTCAAGAAGTAGAAGCATCTTCTCTCTGTCACCACCTCTTACTGGCGGGGGTACATGGTCAATTAACATTCATCTTAAGCTTGATAGAGGATGTTTATGTGTAAGAAAATGGAGAGCAACTGGTGTCTCTGCTTTGCCAGTCTCTAGTGCTGAATGAATTAAAGAACGGTGGTTGACCATTTGTTCTCGGAAGGTAGTGATGCTCTTCCCTATATAGAGCAAACCACAAGGGCACTTGATAAAGTAAACCAGAAACTTCAAAGTACAAGTCAGTCGGTGTTGAATATGAATCAATCTTCCAGTATGTGAATGATTGAATTTAGATCCCGAAATCAAGTTATTGCAGGTGGTGCAAGCTAGACACTAAAAACAACCGTTCCTAGAGGGATTGAGCCACATGGTTGTGGTTGTAAGTCCCGTAAATTCCTGCCCAGTCAACAGGTCCTGAATGCCCTTTGCCACCTACAAGTGGCCCCAATAGGAAAAAAATTATTAACCCTCCCCCCTCCCCGTTGCAGTAAAAGAAAGAGAACTCTATATAGGAGTAAAGAAAAGGTAAGCAGGTAGTGCTACCTGCCCCCCATACCTCTCCTTTGGACTGAGTTAGTACCTCCCACATAGACGGCACACAACCAACACCTGTCCTAACATAGGGGATACATGCTGGAGTCATTCCAATACCTTTACCTCAGACAGAACTCACAGATAGCTCACACAGAACTGCTAGGGGTAGTACCTTTACCTCAGGCATAACTCACTGAGTGCTCACATAGAGCTGGCACAGGCATCCACAGCATCTCAAAGAAGTCTTGCTGGATCCAACACTATCTAGTATAAGCACATCCCAGCCTCTTTCACAGGATTAATTTTCCTGGCAGCAAGTGTCACATTCTCTCCACTGCATTCAGGCTCTAAAGCCTCCACAGTCAAGCTCCTCAGGCTTTGGGCCCTGCACCCCAGGTCCTCCAAAGGCCTCTTAGATCCTTATGCCCATACATCTTGGCTACAAGTAGACTGACACTGAGCACATGGCAGCTCAGTGACACCCTCTGGCCAAATCCAGAATCTGCCAGGACACACTGCACAGGGACAAAGGACTCACTCCACCTCCCTTATCCAATTTAGGTCCCACACTTATCTGGCCACAGCAGGGGATTTCCATCCATGTGGGATTTTCAGACCATAGGGGGAATTTAACCTGATGGATCAGTACATTTATAATGAGGTATTCTTTTTTCTCTGTAATAAGAAAACAGTATCTTGTACAGTACTTGACCCAAACTAATGTATAATTAATCCTTATTGGAATCAAAACTAGGCTATTTGATGAAGATCCAAATTTCAGAAAGATCCATTATTTGGAAAACCCCAGGTTCTGAGCATTCTGGACAACAGGTCACATACCTGCATTATATTTTATTTATACAGTATACTGTAGCAGTTTATAGAGCTTATAAATCATTGACCCTTGTCCCAAAGAATACAAAAATAGGGGCACATTTCCTGTTGCCATTTCTTATAATAGTAACCTATTTTGTGCATATATTTTCAGAAACAGGAGTTTTAGCCCTATTTTATTACACTACCATACCAATTCAGGTTAAATACTGTGGTGTTTATACAAATGGCCTGTAGATGTCACTGTATACATGAGTTATACCGTGCATACACAGTACTGTCTATAATGCTTAAGTTGTTAGAGTTTGTTACTGTTGTGTAATGGCTGCATGAACCTGCTAATAAAACACTGTCATAGTCTACTCATCTTCGGCTATCAAAACACACACAAATTGTGTTTCTCTGAAACCCTGGTAAGCCTACCATACATTTTACTGCTTGGATCCGTATGTTTGAAAATCACAGTATTGCTGCTGACCAATGGGAGATTTCTGCTGCTAGAAAGTGTGCTTTACCTATTCATTGCCTGGGAGCAGAGGGACAGCGTATACTCTATACATTACCATTACCTGATGAGACTTATGAAACTGCTCTTACTGCTATAATGAACTTTTTCGTGCCAAGAGTAAATCTGATTGCTGAAAGATATTACTTCCACCAACATGGACAACATAATGGTAAATCCACAGTACAATTTGTAGCAGCTTTGATAGAGCTGGTTGTTGCCTGTGAGTTTGGGAATTTAATAGATGAAATGCTAAGAGACCAAATAGTGGAAAAGACAAATTCACCATGCATTAGAGAGAGACTGCTCCTAGACGAAGATTTAACCATTGCAAAGGCATGCGGCACATTTTTGATGCGGCGCGTCGTTTTTGTCGCGTCAAAAACGACGCACGACTCATTTTTTTTGGCAAATTTTTGCAATGTATTTCAAGAAAATATTCTTTGATATAGAAACAGCTGACCCTTTATCAAGCATCAGGTTAATGGAGTGTTCCTTGTCAGCAGAAGCAGTATTGACATTGACAGTGCATATAAACTTGTCCGGAATAAATGTTAAAGCTTTACCCACACTTAATACATTTGTAGTAGTGACTTCATGAACATTTTTAGCAGAACTATGGCAGATTTTAGCAAAATTACCTACCTTTTTGCATTTGCAGCACTTTACAGCTGTTGCAGGACATGTTGCATAGTTTGCAGTGTGTTGTGTTGAACCACAGCAAAAGCAGTATTTTTTATATGTATTTGCTGCATGGTTTTGCAGTGAATCCCTTTCCTTGCCCCCAGTGCTGGATTCACAGTCTGTACATTCCCAGCAGTTCCTGACTGAGAGTTTTAGCCTCTGCCATTAGTGATGGGCGAATTTATTCGCATGGGGCGAATCCGCGTCGAATTCCCGCGATTCGCCGCTGGCGAATAAATTCGTGAAACGGCTGCGAAAATTTGCTTTAAATACGAGTCGCGCGTCGTTTTTGACGCGACTTGCCTAAAACGATGCGATGCGCTTTGAAAAAGACGCAACGGAAACGACGCAACGCGCGACGGTAACGACGCAACGCATCAAAGTTGACGCGACATGTGTCAAAAATGTGCCGCGACTCGTTTCGCAAATTTTTCCGCCAAAGCGAAACTGAGTAGATTCGCCCATCACTAACTATAGGGGGAATATGTGGTGTGTATACAAATGGCCTGTAGATGTCACTGTGCACATGAGTTATACTGTGCATACACAATACTGTCTATACTGCTTAAGTTGTTAGAGTTTATATTACTGTTGTGTAATGGCTGCATGGACCTGCTAACAAAGCACTATTATATTTTACTCATCCTCGGCTATCAAAACACAACAAATCACATATAATTGTCTTAACTATTGACCTCCAGTCATATGTTTAAGTCACATTTCCATTATACTTTACTTTTACTTGGAAGTGTTCCTTCCAGGTGGTTATACTATAGCTCTTAAAAAATATTCCTTTGATAGTGACTTTATGCCATTAAAATAGGTGTTGGTCTTAGAGACCTCTCTCTATGAGACCAGCGCTTATGTCAGGAAATTGTTTTCCCAAAAAATGAAACCAGGCATGGAGGTGCCATCCTGAGTCACTGCACAAGTGGCGGTTTGACAATTTGGTATTGTATAAAGTGGTACATTTGTCACAGTATGGAATCTGAAACAGCCTGGGTCCACAATCCAAATCTGTGCGTTTAGAGTATCCTTGTATGTGATCAAACTGTATAAGTACTGTATAAGTATTGAAGCACTCAGCATGTGAGCCAATCAGCCATATAAACCCAAAATTCAGAATCTCACTAACTTAATAGGTAAGAAGAGAGCAAAAGTGTTTGCTACGGCTGATTAAAGCGAGAGCAAATGTCTCTTTATTGTTCCCTTTATCTGGAGTGAAATTATGTTCACACAAGCTTGAGAAATCATCAGATTGAGGCTACCTCATTTTCATGCCAATGCGGTTCAGCTTTTATTAAAGGAATGTCATTTTAGTGTCAATGCAATCCCTTCTGAATTAAAGATTCTAAGCATAATTACTACATTTAATTTACTCTTTCAATATCATTACTGCTCATTAAAAGTCAAGTATCTTTCTTTGTGGTTCAACTGACTCAAATGTGTTATTTCTTGCTGAGATTTATGGTATTTATTTTGATTAGAAAATTAAACAGCCTGCCGTTAAATATTGTAATAAATATAATACCATTTAAAGGGGTTGTTCACCAGCTAATTGTACTATGTTATAGAATGGTTATTTCTGAACAACTTTTCAAAGGGTCTGCATTATTTATTTTTTAGAGTTTTTTAATTATTTGCCTTTTTCTTCTGACTCTTTCCAGCTTTCAAATAGGGGTCCCTGACCACATCTAAAAACAAATGCTCTGTAAGGCTACAAATGTATTGTTATTGCCACTTTTTATTGCTCATCTTTATTTTCAGGCTATCTCCTATTCATATTCCACTCCTTTATTCAAATCAGTGAATGTTTGCTAGGGTAATTTGGACCCTAGCAACCAGATTGCTGGAGAGCTGCTGAAGAAAAAGAAATAACTCAAAAAAACACAGATAGTAAAAATGCAAACCTTTTGCAAATTGTCTCAGAATTTTGCTCTCTACATCATACTAAAAGGTAATTCAAAGGTGAACAGCCCCTTTAAAGATAAAGCACATATATACTGTAGAATGTTGTAGCAATATTTAATATTATTATATACACTTCATAACTAGTACTAGGGATTTGTGACTTTGTCCCCTATTCTGCTAACAGAAATATTACATTGTTTCCCTTCATTGATTCAGCTAGAACTTGTTGTACATTCTAAAATGATTAGTGATGTTATACAGTATGTGAGTATAGGGTTTATTTTCAAAATCACTCGCTTATAATCTAATTCATTACATAGAAGACACAGTGTTAAATGCAGTAATCCCAACAGTTTCTCTACCGTCCACCCCTCAGGTGGTTATGGGGTGTGGTTCTGGGGTTGCAGCTGGGGAAGTGGGGGAGGTGGGTGTAGGGGGGTGTGCAGGCCCCTGAAGTGGCAGGTCTGGTGGGCCCAGACCCCCCCCAGTCCATCACTGCTCACACAGAATGAATGACTAATAAAAAGGTGGCCTAGGAATGTAGGAATGTACCTTGATTAATTTATTATTTTTCATCCTCTGGGACAGGGACTGATTTGAATGTAATAGTTGGGTAGCACAGTGTTCAAAGTGCATTTTTGGAGCAAGTCACAATTTTTTTTACTTATAATGCAAAGCTCTTCCCATAAATCCAGAGTAATTGTGGATGCATTTCTGCAAATGCATAAAATCATGTAACCACCAAAAAAAAAAAATAGTTCACTGGTTCCTAGTCACCAGCAAAATAATTCACTACCACTCAGCTCTGAATCACCTGGAAATACTGTACATTCCCCTTTACTAACATTTGTATAGCCACATGTAAAATATAGTACACACTCAATTTAATTGCAAGAAAATGCATTTTCCAGAATGCTGGATTGTTAGGAGTAATATGTTTATGATATATGCTATGATATTCATTGGATGACATCTCAAATACAGTAAATAAAGTAAGATGGAGTGGGAACTTCCTCCCTAAATAATTAAATGCAGTGAGAGGGAACAGAAACTTTAGTCCCCAGATATATTATAAACAATGAAGGGCAGTTGTTCCTGGCAGTCCCAGATCACCCTTACTCTTCTAAAAAGCCGGTTAGGTAACAGCTGGAGAAGGTTTCTCCATTGTATCGAATAAAATTAACTCCAAGGGGCAAATTTACTAAGATTCCCTTAAAATCCTACGAATCAATTCGAAATTCGATATGCATTCGACTATTTTTGCTCGATATTCGATTTCTCGATGAAATCGTAAGATCGGATACTGATCGTTCGATTTCACGGAAAAATCTGAGTCTCGGGAAAATTTGTACAATTCGAACGATCGAGGCTTTCGATCGTACAAATGGTATTCAAGCAAGTCTTTGCAAAAGAAGCCTAAAGACTCCCATATAGTTCCCATAGACTTCTATTGGTATTCGGTAGGTTCAATCTGGCGAAGTAGACATTCGAAAGATTTTAAAATTTTAAATCCTTTGATCATCGAATGATCGAATTATCGAATATCCGATCATTTGATCTATTCGATAATTTGCATATTCGAATATCCGAAAAAATCGTATGATTAGTATTTGAACGAATTCGATCGAACTTCGAATCCTTCACACAAATTTAGTAAATTTGCTGCCAAGAGTGTTTCCAGTGCTAAATATGTTCCCATGCCCCACCTAGTGATAAAAAAGCACTCAAGTAGGAGAAAGACAAGCCGGGTTTTGCGACTTCAGAGATTGCGTTAAGTAGGAGAAAACAATAACTTATCTGAAAGCAGATTGTGAAGTGCCGGCTCTTTCTGTCAGAACAGGATCAGGCACAATGACCTGAGATGGCTGCCTATGCATTTTATTAACTTAAAAAATCCATCTATGGATAGAACTAATTATTTGCAATGTGCACAATGTAAGTTAGTGATAAAAAAAACTACACTATAAAAATCATGATCAATCCCTTTTAAAAAGGTGTTGAGTTTAACTGAAACTTTTGTTTGTTGTCTGCACATTGTTATTGTAGACAAGCAGAAACAAGATGATTGCTCTTGGTAACTTTGCCCACTACATCTTCATCTACATACATACAAGTTTTACTTTGTGTATACCTATTTGGAGTTATGTAGGATTTGCTTCTGTTTCATAACTTTTAATTAGATGTTGTTCTGTTGTGTTTAACTTGTACAAATGAAAGTCATTTTGTATAATCAAGTAGAAGAAAAGTTAAATAATTGGGGGGTGCCAAGTTAGTAGAACCCCCCCCCCATTGATTCCAGTTGCTTACCTTTTACCCCAGGCTAGCACATCTTGCTAAGCTCAATGCCACAATGTCTTCTGCTCCTCCAGGCATGGTCTGTCAGTTTGGCCAACAGCATGCGCTGTACACAACTTTCTCTGAGATTTCTGTACTGTGCATGCACCCTGCAACATCGCTGAGTGCTCCATAGCCAATCACTCAATACCAGCCCAAGGTAACAGTTAAGTGGCTAAAATCACTGGAAGTGCATAACCTCTCTTTTTATTTTAACATTAGACTGCAAGGCCCAAAAAGGATCCAGATACACATTTTTTCAACCGGGGAAAGTACTAAATGCAAAAAAATGCCATGTTGTTGTGCAAATTGCAATTTGGCCCCATAATTCCAGCATAAACACAGTCAATTTAACATTCACTGCTATGGTCTGTAGCTGGATAGATGCAAAATTTGTTGTTTTGTCTCATATTATAGCTGTAATCTGGTCAGTTCATACTTTTACTTCGCTCAAAAGTCAATGCATGTGTTTTTGCATAAGCTTCCTTTATGCTACATCACACTGCAGGGGTAATATACTTTACCCTAGGCAGTGCACCCCTAGTACTTGCCCTGCAGTGTAAGCTGCAGTGTGCAAAGTGCCAAAAACATGGTCAATTCCAAACTTTTTTGGACTTTGCAGATTGTGTTCTGCATTGTAAATGACCCCTTGCGTCTTATACCTTGGTCACAGTAATAACTGTAATAAGCACATTTATCACTCAATGCAAGAAAACATAAGTGCAAGCACTTACTGTATAGCATTTCCCATGTGCACACACAATTTTACACCTAGTACCACATGTGATGTCTTTTTCTAAAGATACAATAACACAGCTCAAAAACTATAACATTGCACTACAGAAATAAAATAAGAAAATGACCTTTAATAACTATTTTTTAAAAAGTTTCTAAATTATAATTAACTGCCAACATTTTGAAGTGCAAATCCAAAAGTACCTTTGCTGTGCTGCTGGGCACAGCATGACAGATTTTCTATCTTATGTGCAGGTAAGGTAATTTGTGTAGCTCTGTGTAAATGTGACATTTAGCATGTGGACAAGAATACTTGCCCTTTAAAATAATGCATTAGAGAGCATTTAAACTGTGCAGGATGTAATGCTGGGTCCTTGGCAATACCCAAGCATATAATTAATTTACATAACCATGAGTTTTCTTGTATGTCTTTCCAGATCAGAGAGAAAGTTTTGTTGGAAGGTAAATAATATTAGAAAAAAATATTTTGGTTTCTGAACTTGTTTTCAGTTATGGAAAAAATCCCATTTGTGTGTTCTGTTTTACAAAAATGACATAATTTATTACTTTATTACTTCATTGTTTACTTATTTTAAGGGGCACATTTACTGAGGATCTAAATGAATATTCAAATAAAATTATAATTTAAAAAATTCAAATTTCTAAGTAATTTTGGGCTACTTTGACTATCGTGTAGCCAAAAAATCGTTTAGTTGAATTTTTGAAGTACCCTTTAAAATCCTTCGAATTTGACACTTCGCCACCATAAAGCTGCAGAATTGGCATTTTAACCTATTGGGGACCTTCTCGAAGTCCTAGGGATTTGAAGGATTTTGCGCCAAATCGTTCGAATCGTTCAATCTGAACGATTTTATTAGATCAAAATAGGTTGATTTTCAATCAAAAAAGCCCTTTAAAAAAACTTGGATGGTCGAAGTTTTTTCACTTCAACATTCAGCCATTGGTAAATCTGCCCCTAAATGTGATTGAATATATTAATGTATATATATATATATTTTTTGTTCATTTATCCAATAGATGGAATGAGTCATTTAACACATAATGGATGTTATGATATATGCATTTACTAGAATGGGGTAGGTGGCCCTGACTAGTGATGGGCGAAAAATTCGCGAAACGAGTCGCGGGACAATTTTGTCGCGCGTCGCGTAAATTTTGTCGCGCGTCTATCGCGCGTCGCGTCAACTTTGACGCGTCGAGTCGTTTTCGGCGCGCGTCGAGTAGTTTTCGCCGCGCGTCGCGTCGTTTTCGCCGCGTCGCATCAAAAACGACGCGCGACTGACGCGCAACTCGTTTTCAGAGAATTTTAGCCAAGCGAAATTTCGCTGGTGATTCGCGAATTTATTCGCCAGCGGCGAATC
>CM044431.1:42475855-42538301 GCA_024363595.1 Xenopus borealis | reverse complement strand
CCAATCCGGATTTCTTATGTTTAGTGCTGGGTGCTAGTTCAAAGTTTTGGTAATATAAAGATTCATATAGAACTGCCCACCTTCTGTGAATCAAATCTCTTTTATTGGCATGAATTTACGTGTCCAACGTTTTGGCCCCCCTTGGGGCCTTCTTCAAGGAAGAAGGCCCCAAGGGGGGCCAAAACGTTGTACACGTAAATTCATACTATTAAAAATCTAGGTTTGATTAGGAATAAGTATGACACAACAGGAAAGCTAAACAAAACATATTTGTAAGAAAGGAACACTTATTTTAGCTGAAAAAAAATGGAGGACAGCTCTGGGAGAAACTCTGTTACTCATTATTGCAGCTGAAGGGCCTTCTATTCTGTTGGACCCACGGGCAAATGCCATTTAACTTATTTGTAAAAATAGTTGGGCTCTAACCAATTACTCAGTTAGAAACATGGGCCATTTAATTTTTTAACTATAGGTTGGCTATCATATATGTAGACAAAAGGGGTCAATTATGACCTCTAAGATGAAAGGTAGTGGGAGGTAAGTAGCTGCCCCCCATCCATTCCCTTACCCAGTGGCATAACTAGATCTTACTGGGCCCCACAGCAAATTATTGTTCAGGCCCCCAAAATGTCCAGTGGTTGACCTGTTTTACCAATATTTATTGTAATTGTATATGAATTAGGGCCTCATGGGGCCCCTATAGCTCCTGGGCCCCCCTGCAGCCGCAGGGTCTGCTTCCTCTGTAGTTACGCCCCTGCCCTTACCCATTCCACGCACTCTATGACTGGTTATAAGAACAGGATTGGTTGTTTTTATTTGTCCGTTTTTTTATTATTTTGTCATGAGATGTCATGTGCAGTCAGGCCAAGGCAAGAAGTACTGCTGAAAAAGCACACTCTATTGCCCCTTCTTGCTCTTCACTTCTTCCCCCAGTCTGTAGTGAATTATACATGTGTAGTTATTAGGTCATTTAACACTTACATACACACAATTTCGGTGACCCCAGCTTTCTAATTGTTTTTAAATGTCAAATCTAGGAATCCTTCAAGATGCAATAGTACCTATTGCAGTGGGTGCTTCTAGGTTAATTGTGGTGCTCTTGACCCAAGAGTTTATGGATCAAACCTTGAGAGATGGCACTCTACACTGGCTCATGTATAACTCACCAAAGAATAATTACACCCAATGATGTGTAGTAAAAAAACATGTAAGCAACATAAATAACATTTAAGACTCATCTAATACAATAACAACTACAGGCAAACTTTGAAAGTAAGTCCAAAAAAATAATTTTACACAACATAATGTGTACATTACAAACCTTCCTTATCATAAATTGCTTATTTTTACAAGAGATATTAGGTATTCAATTAATAAATCATTTTTAAAACAGATTATCTGAGTCCATTATCCTTACATCATTAGTAATAACATGCTTTAGTTACCTGAATGGGAATAATAAACATGATAATATTTATATACCCAAATAGCATACATACTGACTAGAACACTAGCGAAAATTTGTCTTTAGCTTTTATTTTAGCTTTTACAGGAATACCATCTTACATACAGTTGAATATAAGCAAATACTTATAATTTTGATCTGTAATAAAAAAACTGTCCCTTGTACTTGATCCACATTAAGATATAAGTATACCTGTTATTGACGAATAGAAAGCAGAACAGTCTAATAGCCATAAATAAAAAACGGTGGATAGTGATTTGTTGTTGCATTTAGTAAGATGGAAGTTAATAGATTTTCACCAGAATCCTAACCTCTCAAACCAAATGTGTAGAAGTACATCAAAAGATTTTACAGGGACAAATGTCCACTACTAAGCATATTTTTAAAAATCCCTTATTTACTAATTACTACAAATAAACAAGATATATATTTTTTTTTATAAATTCATGTTCCTCCAGTTTCTTAAATTATATAATGCATAGTTCTCTGCATAAAATAAATGGAGCCAACCTAACTATTCACACATTTTATAATATTTCTCTCTCCATCATTGTCCTTTATTTGGGAAAGACAGTTTTAGTACATAAAAGGGATGTCAAAATTGCTACAAAGGATCGAGATTAAACGTTTTTATTGTTTAATATATCTTCCCAAAGCTTTTATTTTCAAACTGGCTTTACACTGTTTGTAAATGGAAACAAAGAGAATGTTACAGTGGTATTGGTATTTAAAGGATGTTAGGAATATGGAGAAAAACAATTTGAGGACAGATAGTGTAAAACTTAGTTTAAGGGGAAAACCCTTATCTCTAGTCTTTGTTATTAAAAATAGGCATGGTAATTCTGCAACTACTAAGAAATAAGAGTAACAGCTTTGTTATGTCAGAAGAAGACCAATAGGCTATCTTATATTTTGGCAATGTGTTGTTTGCATATTTAATAATAATCTGTCAGAAAAAAAAACCCAGACCATTGTGCAAAGCTTAAACCTGCTTCCAGCACAACCAGACTTTGAAATGATTTAAGCAAAGCCCAAATGTGCTGCTATTAAAATTAATGTTAATACAAAACATTTCTCTCTCGCTTTGTTATTCAAATATTCCAAAGCAACACATTCTCTGAAAAAAACCAGAAATGTGTTGCTGTAAGCAATTCAATGGTTTTAAAAGAATATACAAAAAGTCAGTTATTGAAAACAACATCAAGCCAATTGTATTATATTCTGTTGTGTGCCCTGTTACTTTCAGGAAAAGTTCTGCCTCTACCTTACAATGATATTTTCATGGAAAATGTCATAAGGTTGAGACATTAATGGCCCAAATTCACTAAAGGGCGAAGCATCTAACACTAGCGCTAATTCGCCAGTGTGACGTCATTTCTTAACTTCAGAAATTCACTAACACCGGCTCTGGCGAATTTTCGCTAGTGAAGTAGATAGATTTGCGCAACTTCACACCCTTACGCCAGGTGAAGTTGTGCACTGACAAAGGATCGTAATTACGCAAATTCACTAAGATCTAAATTCTCCTGAATGTTACCACTTACATTAGATGTTATTTCGCCTGGTCAGACCAGGCGAAGTTCAATACAATAGATAGGAGGTTGAAAAAAAATTTTTAAAATTTTTCTAAGTCCCAGAAAACCGCTGGCATGTTTTACCATTGGAGGGTGACAGTCTGAAAAAGATCGATTTTGTCTTTGGGGGGTTACCCTCCTTCCCCCCTACATTTCCTAACATATGGCAACACAACTATACAGGGGGCACATGTAGGACAATAGGACAACATTATTTAATGTATTAAAGGTTTCCTGGGCTTGTGTAGTGGAATGTAGTGGCTGTAACATATACTTCTATTATACGTTAAAGTTCCCGCCATATGCAAATTAGGCTTTGCTAACATAACTGCGCTCTGCCTAGCGAATTAACAATAGCGCATCTAAGCTACCTTTGGCCGAAATGAGCGTAAATTTGTAGTTTAGTGAATTTGTGTAGCGCTGGTGAAAATATCACCTGGCGCAGTGCGACGAACGCTAGCGAAGCCAACGCTGGCAAATTTATGCCCCATTGAAAACAAACCAGTTTTGTAGACAATTTGAACAAAACTGAGTGTAGAGCTTTGGCTCATCTTCTGGCACCCATATAAAGAGTGTCTTGTCTTCATGGCATGTTCAAGATTGTGGTTTAATCCATCCAATTACTACTACTACTACTACTACTACTACTACTACTACTACTGTTCTCCCTTGAAGGAGAAGGAAAGTAATTTGCCACTTCAGGGTGCCAAATGTTAGGCACCCCCAGAGATAGTATTTACTTACCTGACATTTCAAGCTAGTGCTCCTATCAGCAAAAAAACTGCACTGGCCTGGGGGTTCTTACAGTGAGCACCACTCTTCCTGCTTCTTCACTCTTCAAATTTCCCAGGACAGACACTGGAGCAGTTTTTCGCTGATAGGAGCACTGGCCCAGAGTATCAGGTAGGTGAATACAATCACTAGGGGGTGCCTAAAATTTGAGAGTTGAAATGCATAACTTTGCAAAAATGCATTCAAAAATATCTTCTTCTTCCGTGGTGTTTTTGAAAAAGTTTTACTACACCAGGAATAATTTCATGGTGACAAAAAATCCCATGAGGCGACATTTTAAAATGAGACCAAAAAGCATCAAATAAGTTGTCAAAATACATCAGAGAACAAGATCTTTAGAGACCTGTTTTATATTAGTGGTATTAGAGGTTTTTCAAAGCATGACCAAACTTTATTTCACTAAAACCACAAATGCCATGAAAGCTATTAAAAGACCCAAAACAAACAATTATGAACAAAAAAAAATGAAAACCTTCTAAAACAGTAATCAAATTGCAGACAGTCTTGAAAGCATTGATTCTATGATCTATGGCAGAAAAGTTCAAGCTGATTATAAAAAAGCTAAGGTGCCTCTGCCTCTTATTAGTTTTTATTTGTAATTTTAAGTTTGACATATAGATATCCAAACTTTGTATATTTATTCGGATAACATGAATAGATTCATTATAAAGCATTTTGTTATCACAAGTTTACTTATATAAGTGTCATAAACCAAATAAAACCAAAAAGGATAGAAAAAACAGGAACGGGAAGAAAACATAACAATAAAGAAGCAAGTTATTACTGTGTAGTATGGATGTAATATTATTTTTCTAGTGTGTGGAACGATACCTATTTCTGCTTAATTTTGTATATGCAGTATGTCCTACAGAGACCCTCATTTTTGCGTCACTTATTGGAGAAATATAGTAGTCCCATTTTGACCAGATTCTCTCATGTTGGGGAGTTTTTAGCCATCGTTTCCTTCATTATTTTCATCTCCTGGACACAAGCAATTACCTCATCAATTGTGGGGGTCTCCAGAGATTTCCACTTAGAGGCGATAGCAAGCCTAGCTGCTCTGAATATATAATTTAGGAGTTTCTGTTCAGGAGTAGAGATATCTAAATGGGGTAGGCATAAAAGGGTATTTGATGCTTGGACATGTAATTACATAAATAAAAGTTTGTTATCAAATTATAGAAAGAAAAAGAATTTCCCCTTTGTTTGCTGTCGATGTTGATCCAAGATTGCTAGTGTTTGCAGTGCCCCAATCCTATATATATATTCTTAGAATTATAAAGTGCTTGTGCCTTAGCTAAAATTAAATTAATTTATCACACAGTAGTGAATTCTATTAATGCCAAAGTGCCAAGTGCTCTGTACTGTTTAAATACAATAGGTAAAAATAAAGTTAATTGCTTCAACAATTAAGAAAAAATAAATTAAGTGCTTGATAATAAATATCATGTATTATATAATTATATGGGTTGTTAGTGTCCGTTAAATCCATGAAACAAATTGAGTTGTGCGTTCCAGAAAAAAGCAGGAGTGAAATAAGAAAAATTAGAGAAGTGGAGAAGTCCCGTTAAGACTGTCTTAATCTTTACTATCTGCGGGACCCCATGTAGTTGGAGAAGTTAGCAAACATGAGGACTGTGGTCTCAGTGATTAACTATTTCTATACTGGTAATCAGACTATCTATTCTAAAAAACCACAAATCCAAGTGCGCTTAGTAAAGAGACAAGATAAGAGGAGAAGGCACTGTCACACTCAATTTCTAAAAGGAATGATAGAATCTCATTTAAAATTCAATAAAAAAGGTATAAGCCGTTTCTAAAAAGTAAGTTGTGCCGACGCGCGTTTCGCTATGAGCTTTTTCAAAGGCAGCCTGTGTCGGGCATTTCCTCCCATATATCCTCCCATTGCTCTGGAGTTAGCATAGTTGAGAGCTCCCTCTCCCACTGTAACATGTACTTTTGTAAGGGGGTGGGTCTTTCTCATCTGTGTTCAAGATGTTTTATATATTAGAGATAAGGGCTTTCTGGGGAAGACCCCCAAGGCACAATCTTTCAAAGGAGGTGAGCGAGGTGGAGAGCATTTGAAGCCCGCCTGTACTCTGAATATAATGTACAATTTGAGTATGTTCAAAGTACCAGCTCTGAGGGATTTGTTGCTTTTCCTGAAGTTCTTTTCTAATGAATGAAAGAAATCAAATGGTCTAAAGAAGATTTTGGAGCCCCAATGTTCCTGAAAGCAGGAACTAAACCCGGGGGAATTGGGGGTTCCCTAGGATTGACTGCATAAGGTGAGGGGATCCTATCAGAAGTTTCTTTCTACTACAGCTTTCCCAAATTTTGATGGTGAATTTGATCACCTGTAATGTATGCAATGTATGTAATTCTATGAGTGCCTATTTATTCTGTGGGATAAAGATTGAATATCAAAGTTATGCTGCCTCATAGTGTATATTTGGTACTGCCAGCCCATCTTGGGATTAACTCATTGTCATCACCGCTTTGGGAACCCTGTGTCTAGACTTTGCCCTGATGAATTTAGAAAACATTGTTTGGATACTTCTAAGGGTAACGTTTGGCACCATCACTGGCAGTGTTTCCAACAGTTTGGAGAGGATTGACATTTTAATGGAAGTGATCCTACCCAGCCAGGACAATGTATAAGTGCTCCATTTTTCCATAAGTAAGGTAATGGATTTTATGAGTGGGATATAGTTATTTCTGTATAGCTGGAAGCAAGACTTTGTAAGTTGGATCCCTAGGTAGCATATGGCACAGTCCTTCCATTTATATTAGAAGCTAGCTCTCAATGCTTCTCGTTCATGTGTTGGTATGTTAAGTGCAAGGGCTTCTGACTTCTGGATATTTAATTTATAGAATGAAAGTTTACCATATTGTGTTAGAACAATATGGAGATTCAGCAAGGATATCATGGGGTTTGTAATTGATAGAAGGACATTGTCTGCGAACAGAGATATCTTAAGTTCAGCATTTCCTAATTTGGGTCCCGTAATGTCCTTGTTTCCTCTGATAGCCATGGCCAGTGGCTCAAAGCTTAAGGCATACAGGAGGGGGAAGAGGGGACAGCCCTGCCTAGTCCCATTTTTGATTTTGAAGGGCCTGCTAGAGGCTCCTGGCAGTTTAAAGGTGGTTGTGGGAGTGGAATACAGAGTTTTTATGGACCCTTCTTTTAATCTGAGTATCATTAAGGAGTGACTCATTCAAGCGCCAGTGACATGACCTCTGGTGTGGATGGGTTATGTCAACTTCCAATATTACTGCTGAATGATCAGTTACCTTTGGGAAGGGTAGGAAAGGATGAAGATCCAGCGATCTCCTGTTTAGGCTGTTTGTGTGCCTGCCATGTGGGAGCAACATTTTCCTGCAGGAGAGCATGTGGGCAGGTAGCACTACCTAGGACTGATACTCTTTTGAGGACAAGGAATGAAGACTCTTTAGCTGCCAAAATGGAGTAGTATGGGACTTTTCCTGGCCTGGACTGCTACAGTTTCCTAGGGTTGTGGGTCAAGCTTTGAATGCATTTTCATGTGAATGTAAATGTTTTACTTCCCCCTTAATCTTGCATAACTTATATTGTTATATAATAAAGTGTGTGATTAATTTGTTATCCTAATGGACCAACCACAGGTTTATTCCCGCATCCCATTCTCCCAGTGCCCTTTCACTTTGCAAAGGGGACTCGGGACCTGCAAGTGGTGAAATGTGATGTATAACCTTGGGTGTAGATATGTCACGTGCACACTTAGACACTTCACTCAAGGTTCCGCTCAGTGCTCAGAGCTTAAGGGAGACGGCACTCCCAATTTGTTTGACTAATGTATAACCTTGGGCACAGGAGGGGGTGGCCAAAAAGGGGTTAAATAAATATGCATAAACTAAGCTACAAGCAAGGTAAACATATCAGTGGTCTAAAGTTTGGAATGCACCATTTTTTGTGATACAAACTGATGCTTTTATTCTCCAAGGTTCAGTTGATCAGAAATTTTACTCAATACCCTGCCAATGTCATAGTACTTGTTACTCTGTCTACATTCATAAAATAATCCTGCATTTGCATTTATTCCAGTTTTGCAGACCCTTGCCATTCTAGCTGTCATTTTTTGAAAATATTGAGGGTACATTTCCAGATTGGCAGATCAAATCCCATAATCCTTTTTACTGTGGGTGGTTGAGCCAGGGCTTATTAAATAACAAATAACACACCATTCATAAACCTTTGCTATATATTAAACATATATAAAATCTACAAAGAAAGGTCACAGTTGAAAAAAAGGTTTATTTACAACAGCCCTGGACACACAAGGGGCAGATTTACTATTGGTAGAATTTCAAATTGAAAAAAATTCGAAATTAGACCATGTGAATAGGTAGGGAAGTAAAATCCTTCGAATTCTTCGAATTCGACTATCGAAATTCAAAGGATTTTGCCGCAATTTGATTTAGTAAATCTACCCCACAAGTGTTCACAAGAACTCTAAGGTATGCACATTTTATGTCAGGACATATGCAAAAAGTCATCATACTAAATGCTTTGAAAAACAGTTATGTAGGGTAAATGTTTCATTCAAACCTTTCTTCTGTATATTCAGTTCCACAGATGATGCATGCTGCTTCTGCAAAATGAACAACAGCTGTATTTCGGAAAAGTTGAGAGAAGGCAGCTTATAATATCACCTGGTATTTAAGTGTAAACAGGTTACTGCTGAGAAGAAAACAATCTGTAATATACTGCCTGTTGCCTAGAGAACACATTCTGCACTTCTTTCGGTGAAAAGAGGACTGTTTACAAAAGGACTTCCTGATGTTTCATATTCTAAATGAATTGACTTTGAAAACATAAGATAATTAACTTGAAAATCCTATCTGTAATTCTGCCAGTGGAGATTGTTTTTTTTTATTCAAAATCTTAAACTCTAAATGACACGTAAGTGATCATTTTGTCTAAATAGATTACTTTGAATTCTAAAAATATTTGTTTTTGTAAATGTAATCCCATTAAAAGAAAACAAAACCTATATGGAAAGGATCTACAATATAGGAACATTTATTTTATTAAAATAATATTTCAGTCTTCAGAAGTAACTTTCAATGCCTTCTAGTGGGTTAACATCAAACAATCTTTTGCTCATGCCGTTGGGAATTTCTTTTATTCAACCTTGATCAGATCAGCACAATTTCTTATATTGGTTTCTGTGTTCTTTATGCTTAGGCTCTAAGGTCTTGGTCTTCAACAGGTCAGTGCCCTAAATACATGTAGAAATGGCAATGAGTTACTTAGATTGATTTCACAGTGTTAATTTTGCTTTTTAATAAATCCACTCTGGGTCAGAGATATACACATTCGAATAGACAAGCAAGGTGGAATTAACCGTAAGAGCAAGAACACAGGGAGGCCCATTTAACAACAGTCTCATTTAAGTGGTTTTCGAGTTTTTTAAAGCTACAATTAAACATCATGAGTGTCTTAAAATGTTGTAAAAGATCCAAATTAGTGATGGGCGAATCTCCCGCGATTCGCTTCGCCTAGAGATTCACGAATTTCTAGAGAAATTCGCGAATTGGCGAAAAATTCTCGAAACGAGTCGCGGGACGATTTTGTCGCGTGTCGCGTCAACTTTGTCGTGCGTCGCGTCAACTTTGACGCGCGTCGCGTCGTTTTCATCGCGCGTCGCGTCAAAAACGACACGCGACTGACGCGCGACTCGTTTTTCGGCGAAATTTCGCTGGTGATTCGCGAATTTATTCGCCAGCGGCGAATCGCGGGAATTCGCCACGAATTCGACCTAGGCGAATAAATTCGCCCATCACTAATCCAAATACAAAAAGCACGAACAACTAAATCATCCACTAAAACAATGGGAAAACCTTGACAAATTCAAGTGTTTTTCGACAATTATTAGTGAAAAAAAATCCTCTGGTTAAATAGGTCCAATAGGATCAATGTCTTTGAACCTCGTTTTGTAATCCAAATATAGGAGAAGGAAGAGTTGTTCTGTGCTGCAACTGCTGCAAATAATCCAAGAATAGGAGAAGGAAGAGGAACTCCAGCAGTATTACTGCAAACAATTTGAATTCACTTGATAAAGGGTATTGAACCCAAAACATGCTGTGATTTTCCATTGCCTTGGATTAAAAAGTTGTTTGCAGTAATACTGCTGAGTTCCTCTTGTTTCTACTATACTTGGATTATTTGCAGCAGTTGCAGCACAGAGCAACTATTAAGGAATTGGACGCATATCATTTAGAAAAGCTGACCACCATCCCTCTCTTCTATTTGGCGTTTTTCATTGTTTTTTCATGTAGAAATTTTCGAGTTTTAGAAAAAAGGTAAAAAACTTTACCATCAATGTTTATTTGAAAATCATTTGCATCACTGGTCTGGTTGCACCCAGTACCGGATGGGAAATCCAGTGCTAGGTGCTGAGTGCAGTGTTTGTTAATGCAAGGTAGCCCTGTCCTTAATGCCTGTTGTATAGCAGCCAGTGAATTCAGGATTCCATTGTAGCCTGCATCCACTGGCAGTTCCTAACTTGCACATCTGAATTTTTTTAAATGACTAATTGTTAATTTCCCAGTAGCTGAGGGGGTCAGGGCCCACTGGGGCTGCCACATCAGCCCCCCCCCCCCACCACCCCAAGGGCCTCCCTACCCAGTCATAGCAAACCTCCCTCCCCAGCTAACCCCCCTCTGCCCTCCCCCACCCCCCCTTGCGTGTGCCTACTTCACACTCATCTGTTTGTGAGTGACTGAGCAGGCGAAGTGGGCATTGCAAGTGGGCGGAGCAGTGTGACAAGTAGGCTGAACAGGCAGGGCACATGGGCGGGGCAAGTGGGTGGATGTCAGGAGTGGAGGGGAGAAGCAGGAGCAGGTCTGGACCGGCGGAGCCCACAAGGGCTGGGGCCAAACTGTTTTTTTACCAGCGTCCAGCTGGCCCAGTCCAACTGACCAGTAGCTGATCAGATTCACCTGTATTTGTATTAATATGCTCACTCTGGGGCTGCTGCCACCTTAGGCAGGAGTGGGTCAAAGGGGGTGGATGCATCACCAGTGGAATGCACTCTATAGCACTCTATGCATAATATAATAAGGTTAATTTTATCTTAGTTGGGGTCAGTTATGTAGTGCTGTTTTATTAGCACAAGGAAAAAATAAATCATTTTTAAGATTTGGAATTATTTGATCAAACTGGAGTCTACGGTAGACGGCCTTCCTGTGATTTGGAGCTTTCTGGATAATGGGTTTCTAAATAACAGATCCCACACATCTGCATTCCCATGGCATTGCAGAGTGGTTAGAGTGCCATACATACAGTGACATCTAGCTGAGTGAAACATGATCAAATAGGACAACCAGCTCTTTTTAAAAAGATTTTTTTTTTTCAGATTCTGAACAAACTGCCTGTGGGACTGTTAACCAAAATAACACTGTATTTGGGTAAAGCTCTTAGAACTCATTTAAAGGTTTACAACTTTCATTAGTTTTTAGTGTACCCATGGGAAAGTTTATGTGCACAAAATTTATTGGTACCATTTATAAGGGAAAGGAGGTCAAGGAGATGAAGGAGCTGACTTGGAAATGTTTTCACTTCAATTTGATGACCAAACATCTACTTAGGCTAAATGCTGCTAATAACTAAAATATTCCATGCACACGGTCAAACTTCTTTTCACATTACATGAAATTATGCTTTGAGCTGTAAAAAACAGTGGGATAATATACCACATATTGCCCATCTTCGCCTTGTAGTTATGTTCACATATCTTGATTAGAACCCAGTAGTGAAGGGAAAATTTATTCGCCAGGGGCGAATTTGCGGCGAATTCCCGCGATTCGCCGCTGGCGAATAAATTCGCGAAACGCCAGCAAAAATTCGCCAGCAAAAATTCACCAAAAAAAAAACCGAGTCGCGACGCGCGCCGAAAATGACGCAACGGAAATGACGCAAAGCACGTCGGAGACGACACGACTCGTTTCGCAGATTTTTTCGCCAATTCGCGAATTTCGCTGGAAATTCGCTAATTTTTCGGGTGAGATTCGCCCATCACTAGCACCCAGCAATTCACAATGATTTTATAGAACTTTGACGCCAACCGTTTTTCTTACATTGCCCTGTTTATTCCTCTTTGACTAAAATAACGCTAAAATTGATTCAACAGCTCATAATTAGAGAAATTATGTTAATTAGTATGAGAGGAAAAGGAACTGCTAATTAGCAAACTGAGATGGAATCTCATTGATATCTTACTACCTGCGATAATCAATTTGATGTAAGAAAAGCCCCGTTATTTTGATGGCATTTCGGTGACATTTTATTTACATTTTACATTTATTTTCCATCATTACATCTACAGCTACTTTGGCATATTTCAGATATTGTCTAACATTTTTGTAGCTTTATAAATAAAATATTAACTTTGATGGGCAAAGTTCATATTATTTAACATTATAACTATTGCCCTCAATCACTCACAGTGTAGGAATCATTTTGTCTCGGCAACTATTGTTTTTCACACTTTTCATGTATAATTGATCCCTTGGAATTCTATTGAGTTTTCAGCGACATGCATACAATTTTGCAATGCTTACATTGTCACAGTGATACATATTGCCAGTTGTCAGGGGTAACATTATATAGGTATTTTAAACATAGATAATGAAGGTAAAATATACACTAGCTGCATTGCTTTTTCCCCCCTTTATGATCAGAGTATAGCTACAGTTCCTTTTTAAGCAAATAACTCGGGAAGCTAGCAAGCGTGAAATATATTCCATAGATGGCCGGCTATGTCCTACTTAATTTACATTTTATTATGCAGCTATTTGTTCACTATAAAATAAAGTGGTACTGAAATAACCACCTTCGGTAGCTTTTACATTGCAATGTATTTTTATATAAGGATGGATGGAATTCATTTAACACAGAATCTGCTCAGAGACTTTGTGAAATCATTCTTGTCTGAGCCGGTGATTGAGTACTTCACTGGCATCACACCTGCCTATGTGCTGTTTGTCAGTGCAAAAATGGACTTTATAATAAAAATACAACTCAGGGGAACAAAGCCTATACTTTACACCTGCTCATCAGGGATCGGTTATCCGGAAACCTGTTATCCAGAAAGCTCTAGATTACAGGATGCCCATCTCCCATAGACTCCATTTTATCCAAATAATCAGCATTTAGAAAGAAATGATTTCCTTTTTTTCTGTAATAATAAAACAGTACCTTGTACTTGATCCAAACGAAGATAGAATTAATCCTTAGTGGAAGCAAAAACAGCCTATTGGCTTTATGTAATCTTTAAATGATTTTCTATTAGACTTAAGGAATGAAGATCCAAATTATGGAAAGATCCATTATCTGGAAACCCCAGGTCCAGAGCATTCTGGATAACAGGTCCCATACCTGTATTTGGAAACTGCAGAGTCCTCTGGTACTAGATACAACATATATAGTAGATCCTATAATAGTAACTGAAGACTTTTTTTCTAATGTAGTAATTGTTTAGTTAAATATTTTTTAGTAAAAAATGTATTCTGATTTGTTAGTAGCTAGCAACTGACAACATAACAGCAACTTTAAAAGACCATTGCCAGTATGCCAGTATGATTGACAATGTCTCTCCATACAGTTTTTTGGGGTTTATTTGCTAACAGCATACAGATTTTCCCTAGTATAGAAAACTATAGCAACCAATCAGACACTTAGGGGCAGATTTATCAAGGGTCAAATTTCAAATTACAAAAACCTTGAAATTCAAATTCAAAAAGGCCAACCAGAAATAAATCCAAAGTTTTTTTTTAATAGGTCCATTTTCAAACTAATAGGCCCATATTTGATTGAAGTTCCCCCCCCCCAAAAAAAAAAGTTCACCAATTGAATCCAAATAGGTTTTAGGAGGTCCCCCATAGACTAAAACAACAATTTTGCAGGATTTAAATGGTGAATGGTCGAAGTCAAATTTTTAAAGAGTCAGTACATGATAAATTCAAATTTTTTGCAAATTCGAATGAAGCTATTCCCTTGTCGAAGTACACAAAAATAGCTCCAAATTCAAATTTTTTTAATTAGAATTTTCACTTTGACCCTTGATAAATCTGCCCCTCACTGTTATGGTTTACCTTTCAATAGAATTGTCAAAGCTAATTGGTTGCTCTAGGCCAGATTTTACCTGCTGTTAGCACATGAGCCTCAATGACTGCCCACCTTGTTTTGTGATATTTTAGTCTATTTGTTGTCTTATCTTTTAATTTATATGATTAAGAAATGGTGGTGACCCATCTGCTATTAAACAAGAGAATAGTTGTCATAAATGAAGATGGCAAACTAACAAAGAAAGTTAAAAAGGTAAAAAAAAAAGTACAAATATATATATATATATATATATATATATATATAATAAATATATTTAACCCCCCCATTCTGTTTTTCATGGGACCAGAGAAAAAATATTGAAAATGTAAAATCGGTGACTTTCGTTATGCATTATATATCGGTGGAATATAAAAAAAATACATAAAAGGAGGGAAAATTAAAATCAGGGATGCAAAATTGAGGTTTTTACAATACTTTTTTTTATTGTTACTATACATTTTAATGTTTTCACTCACTCATCTAAAGTCAACTATTCAGGTAATCTAATGAACTATTTAAGCAAAAGTGTACTTGAACAGTTCTGAAAGGTTCTCAAAAATGCATAAAAATATATAGCCAGACACTGTGACTGAAAGAAACACGAAAGTCAATTTAACCTCATTTTAATGGTTCACAACTTTTGACTGCAAAGCAGTTGATGTGCGGCAAATTGTATAGAAGTGTTACAGGTAAGTTTACAAAATCTTTCTTTTGTCAAAATGGTATGCGGAAATTGGCATTGAAAGCATAAAACCTTCAAAATCACTAAAGTGCTTGTGAGGAAGGCAATAAATTACTGTCAGACAAAGCAGCTGCAAAACATTTACAATACACCTAAATGCAGCTGAGTTGATGGCATTTATCTGCGTTAGATAAGTACATGCTGTTCCCTACACTGTCAGTTTAAACTGCTTTGAACTTGACGTCAACAGCATTTAATGCAGATTTCAAAAATATGTATTTATATGTTTATTACCAAAAATAAATCAGAGCATTTTCCTGCTCAATTGGGCAGCATTTTTTGCAAGACAATTAATTTTTTTTTTACAAAATAGTTTTTGAAAACTTGTCTCATTGCAGAAGTAACCCTGCATAGCGAGAGACACATTGGGAAATAGTTGGCCTAGCATTCTGCCCATAGCATCACTACCAACATCAGTGGATGAAGAACTGACTCATTTATGTGATATACATTCTTTTAAGAATTGTTTCAGAATTGTCTCCATCTGTATATCTTCAGCATACTCAATAACACATGCAGAGCTAATAAAATCTCTCTAATAAAGTGCATTGTCACAAATCCTCAATCACATATAAATTACATTTTAAGTCAAACCGAAATGGCCAAGCTTTGGCTAGTAATTCTTGTTTTAGCAGTTTCTGAACTTTTCAATCAATTTGAGGTTTACCGTTTTCATGGTCAGACAGGTGATATGTATAATGGAAAACATCAGATATCACCTCTGGTGCAATTTCAACATCATTCCTTTAATCTCTTACAAAGATTTCATCAAGTGCACCTGGCCCAGCAGCAGGACTTTATTTAAGTAAGAGAATCACGCACACAGCCTCCTTTCTTTATAACATAAAAGGAGCAACAACCAAGTCAGATGAAGTCAATAAAAGAAAAAAAATACCCTGTTTAAACAAGTTGTTTAACTTAGCTTTAAGTATGTTATAGAATGGCTAATTCTAAGCAACTTTAAATTTGGCCTTCGAACTTTCTTTTTTATAATTTTTGAAAGACTTCATCTGACTCTTTCCAGCTTTCAAATGGGGGTCACTGACTCCATCTAATTGCAGGTAAATTTGTTGTACAGTGTCAGCCAGTTAAAAGGTCACAGGGCAACCCTTTTGAAATAATAAAACAGAAGTTGACTATTATTATCTTAGTTAGACCAAAGAACTATCACAATCTCTGTACACAATCTCTGCTTGGGACTGCAGCATCACTTTGACTTGGGAATCTTGTGGTTCCAAGATAACCATGTTGCCATTCCAAGTATGCAAACGACCCCACACAGGTCCAGTATAAAGCATCAGTCCATGGCAGCAACTTTGGAATTTGCTTGAGCTTCAAGCTTGTCAGTCCAGATCTCAGAACTTGCTGGTATTCAAACACTGGTTGGTTTATTCATGTAATATCTTACTGAGCCACCAGAGGCAATTGGTGTTGATTTTGATTGGTTAATGTACATTTAAATACAGTATTACTCCCTTCTGCACCATTTCCTCCGCCTACTTTGTAAAATCTGTGTGCCATTAATCTTTCAAGGATCTATTTTAGCCTATTTCTGATATTGATTGTTGCTTGGTTATTAAAGGACATGTCAACCCCAAAAATAATTTTTGCCTAATAAAAGAAAACACGATTCTAAGCAGCTTTGCAATATACATGCATTACACATTTCCTATGGTTTTTTGTACATGTATTGTTATTGAAAGCAATGCTTGTCTGTCCCTTTCTATTCCATGTACTGGTGGCTTTGGCTTTTGAAACAATGTAACATAAGCCAACCGATAAACTTGCTGGAGGAGACTGGCTTTTGCAGCATTGTTTTAAATGTAACAACCAGGAATTATGTAAATGCTGCTTTCAATAGCAATTACTTTTACAAATAACTTTTAAAGCTCCAAAATTCTTAATACATTACTTTTTGAAAGTTGCTTATAATTGTGTTTAGGTAAAAAGTTATTTTTTGGGTTGACGTCCTTTAAGCTTCTAGCTGAGATTTTGCTTCTCTACATTCCTTGCGCACCTTGTTCCTGAGTCCTTGCCTGGTTCCTTGTTCCTGAGTCCTTGCCTGGTTCTTTGTTCCTTAGTCCTTGCCTGGTTCTTTGTTCCTGAGTTCTTGCCTGGTTCTTTGTTCCTGAGTCCTTGTCTGGTTCCTTGTTCCTGAGTCCTTGTCTGTTTCCTTGTTCCTGAGTCCTTGCCTGGTTCATTGTTCCTGAGTCCTTGCCTGGTTCTTTGTTCTTGAGTCCTTGCCTGGTTCTTTGTTCCTGAGTCCTTTTCTGGTTCCTTGTTCCTGAGTCCTTGTCTGGTTCCTTGTTCCGTGTCTGTACCCTTTGTTCCTTGTTACCTGTCCTTGCCCTAATCCTGTGGATCTCCTGGTTTTCTTTCTCCCTGTTCCAGGACTCTGTTTGCCTACTGTCTGTCCTGATTTCTGGCCTGTTACTGGACTCTGCCTCAGTCTGTATGTATAACTTTATTTATGTATAACTATATTTGTAAAGTGATGTTGAGGAGCCGCAGTGCTGTACAGTGCATACAAGTACTATATATATATAGTATTCAAAGGACCCCCACTCCAATTTTTGTAAAATATCTAGCTTTTGTTCATTCTTGTGACTCCAAACTTTCGGCCCTCATAGGGCCAAAACATTGGATGCCCAAGAATGAATAAAAGCTAAAAATGTCACTAAAATTGGAGTGCAGGTCTTTTGGAAACTTTATACATGAGACTTAACCTATCATCTGCATGAGTATCTAGAAAGATTAAGAGAGGATTCCTTACAGAGGAATTCAGGGATGGAATTCCAGAGGTAAGGATTAGCAAGATAGAAGGGTTTGAGACAAGAGGTGGCAGTGTATGTGTATGGTGTAAAGAGAAGGTGACCAGAAACATATAGCGAAACAAGAGAAGGAATGCAGTGATGAGCAGAGGAGTGAAGGGCTTTGAATGTTAGTAGAAGGGGTTTATATGGAATCCTTTTCTTAACAGGCAACCATTCTTAGGATTTTAGTTGGGGTTGAGCAGTTTCCCTTTTAGGAGAAAGCAGAAGGATCCTGATTAGTGATGGGCGAATCTATCCCGATTTGCTTCGACGAAAAATTAGCAAAACGAGTCGCGGCACGTTGTTGACGCGCGTCACGCCGATCCACACTGTGTTATCCAGCCTGCCTTCCTAAGTGGCGTTCCTCCATCCAGTATCCTTGTTGAGATGATCACGCCGCTTTGCTCATCCAGAACCTATAGCTTTGCTCCTCTCTCAAATTAGACCTGGCGGCATCCAATTGGCCAAGGGCTCCTCCCGAGGTGGGGGGCAATGGTTATAGGCAGAAGTGAGAGCCGAGACCAGGAAGCTAGCTTGGATTCTGGATTTTGGGTGCTGTTCGTGACACTAGCATATAGGTTCCTACGTGCCAGTCATATCTTAGTGGCTAAGCCTGAGATCAGGTCTAGTACTAACCAATGAGATATTTGCTTTCAAAACTGACTAGTAAATGCTGCCCCTATTGGTAAATCCAAGTCATTATTTGGTTAGTGTGCTAATTAATCCAGGCACCAGCACCCAGTTCACAAATGATTTGGCTAATTATAAATATTCCTTTTGTAATATTAGTAAACAAACCTCAGTGTGCATTATTGAATTAACTTTTAATTACACTTCCAATATGCTCCAAACACTTTCAACATTAGATATCAGGTACAAATTCATGTAGTCAGTTGGCAACGGTTTTGTTCAACTCACTGAACTTGAAAATTAGATTGCAGCCATAGAATAAAACAAATTACTTTTATAATTACAAGTGAGTGCCCTACTCCATAAGGATTCTATTTCTCGCAATGATTAGTAAGTTATTCTAAAACAATGCTCAACTTTATGCTTAGAACATAATGACTTAAGGCTCCTTTTAGTTTGTCAGCTTTGACTTTTATGAACTCTACTCCCAGTTTTATTTTAATGGAACCTGAGAAAATAAAATCTACAGCTCATGAACAGTGAAATAACATTTAGTGTCCCCCACTATTCAGCATGGTAATAAAAACAAGGATAGGATATGCAGTACTCGATAGGGCTACAAAACTTCCTCAACAGGCTTGCCTTGTTTTAAGGTACAATGTGTGTTTATATCCCAGGTATAAAAGCTTTAGCATTTGACAGTGCCTTAATATATATTGGTTGCAAATGTATTACCTGGTCATACACTTTATTCTTGTTCCATACCATGAACGAGTATCCATGTTATTTTGATTGAATACAAATGTATGTAAACTAAAGCCTGACAAAAAAGTAGTATAGAAATGCTGCACATTGTGTCTTGGAGCTCTGTACCAGCCCAAGGCAACCTCAGCCATTTATTAGAGTATATCTGTGCCACTGAATATGCCCCAGTAGCTCCCCAGCTTCTTTTTTGCTGCTTAACTGCACATGTTCTGTGCTGTTGTCACTTACTGAACCTAAGGTCCGTCTTACAATATACTGTATTTATAGAATATAAAAGTCACAATACAACCTGGTATCCAGAATTCTTGGGACCTGGGGTTTGCTGATAATAGATCTTTCCATGATTTGGATCTCCTCATTGTAAGTCTACTAGAAAATCATGTAAACATGTAATAAACCCAATAGGCTGATCGGACTAGTCCCTGAATCTACTTGTACTATGAGATATCGTCCAAAACCCTGTAATCCCTCACTTGCTAAAAAGTCTTCCAACCCCTTATTAAAGCTATCTAATGTGTCAGCCTGTGCAACTGATTCAGGGAGAGAATTCCACATCTTCACAGCTCTCACAGCTCGGAATGGGTGACCTTGCATCAGCAGCAAAGACCTACTGGTAAATAAAGCATTAGATATATATTAATACCTCTTCTCCAGTGTGAACAACCCAAATTTGGCCTCATAGCTAAGATTTTCCATACCCCTTTTAATACGGCGCAAGATCTTATTTCCCCTTGATGCTGCTGACTGGCATTACTTGCTACAGCCAAGTTTATTTTCTACAAGCACTCCAAAGTTGTTTTCCATAATGGATTTGCCTAGTGCAGTCCCATTAAAGGTATAAGTGACTTGTATATTGTTACATCCCAGATGCAGGACTTTATATTTATCAACATTGAATCTCATTTTCCACTTAGCTGCCAAGATTGCCAGTTTGTCAAGAGCCTGTTGCAAGGATGCTGCATCCTGGATGGAATTAATTGGCCTGGATAATTTTGTGTCATCTGCAAACACTGATACATTACTTACAATACCATCCCCTATGTCATTAATGAACAAGTTAAATAGAAGTGGGCCCAATACCTAGCCCTAAGGGACCCCACTAAGAACCTTATTCCAAGTACAGAACATACCATTAACAACCACCAACGGAGGATGGACCATGGGATCACTAGGGAGCATTGTACTACAGAGTATTTAAGGTCATGTTACGTATCTCAAGCCAGGAGGTGGGACTGGATGACACGGGAGTAGTCTGGACGAATGGGGAGCTCCGCACTCGCAAAGGAGGATGTGGTTATTTAAGGTCATGTGCTCACAAAGTTTTTTATGCCACTCGAAATGTTTCATTGTGATACTGTCCGACTGTGCACATAATTGCAAATATTAAAGACAGTTGAATTCAAACTGGAGTGCTGTCTATGGAAAGATATTTGTGTATTATGGAGGAGCCCTTGGGAACAGGCCTGATGACATGCACCCAGACATATTCTTGGCTAAAAAAAGTAAGTGCGGTTTGTTTGGAATCATCTATCCTTCATAAAGCCATGCTGATTGATGCTTATAATGCCATTTACTTGGACAAATTTTTGAATGTAATCCCTTACAAGCCTTCAAATATTTTGCCCACCACAGAGGTCAAACTTACTGTCCTATAATTGCCAGGCTGAGATCGTAATCCCTTTTTAAAAATTGGAATGACATTAGCTTTTCTCCAATCCATAGGCACCATACCAGATGAAAGCAAATCTTAAAAAATTAATAATAGGGGCCGGTCTAAAACTGAACTTGGCTCTAGTGATGGGCGAAACGGCCGCGTTTCGCTTCGCCGAAAAATTCGCGAATTTCCAGGGAAATTCTGGAATTGGCGAAAAATTCGCGAAACGAGTCGCGCATCGTTTTTGGCACGCGTCGCGTCGTTTTCGGCGCGTCGCGTCAAAAATGACGCGCGACTCGTTTTTGGCGGCAAATTTTTGCCCGCAAATTTTTCCTGCCGTTTCGCGAATTTATTCGCCAGCGGCGAATCGCGGGAATTCGCTGCGAATTTGCCCCTGGCGAATAAATTCGCCCATCACTACTTGGCTCTCTTAGAGCCTGCGGGTGTATGCCATCTGACCCTGATGCCTTGTTTACATTAATCTTTACTAAAGCTTTATGAATCATTCTGAGTCAGCCACTGACTATTTTGAGCCGAGCAAACAGCGCAGCTATGAAGTGAGTCTGGAAATTCTGACTCCTCTATTGTATACACAGAAGAAAAGAATCAATTTAGCCCATTTGCTTTTCTGTATCTGTTACAACCATACAGGTACCATTATTTAAAGGAGCAATACACTCAACCCACATCTTTTTACTATTGATATACTTTAAAAAAAACTTTTCGGGATAGACTTTGCCTCAGCTGCAATATTCTCTTTATTTACCATCTTTGCCTTCCGGATTGCAGTTTTACATCATTTATTATAGTGTTTATATTCATTAAATTCAGCTTCTGTCCCAACAGACTTGTAGTTTTTAAATGCCTTTCTCTTCATTCTAATTAACTTCTTTACTTCTATATTAAGCCATAATGTGATTTTTTTTAGTGCTTCTACATTTACTCCTTAAGGGAATAATTTGAGATTTAATATCATTTTAAATGACAACCATTTTTGTTCTGTGTTTTTAGCTAAAAGGATTAATTATATCTCAGTTTGAATCAAGTACAAGGTACTATTTTATTATTACAGAGAAAATAATAAAATTTTCAAAATGAAAGATCTGGATAATTTGGATAAAATGGAGTCTATGGGAGTTAGCCTTTTTGGATTACGGGTTTCCAGATTGCGTATCCCATAACTGTATAAGGCTGATTACACAGATGCCATGTATTCAGATGAAACAAATTTTTTTGATGATTTACAACGACCTCTAAACTGAGTTTCTCAAAGGATGCCCAGAGCACACTGAGCATGTGCAGAGTCACTGACTTTCCTAACAAAATGCAAAATGTGACCCCCTGTGAACATCATTGAAGGCCTTGATCATTACTGTTATTGTGATGTTAAACCTTTAGGCTTGTACAATAAGTTAAGTACATATAATACAGCATTTCTAGCCATATTCATTTTAGGGACTATAGCATATTAAAATATATACACATTCTATACTTTCTAGCAGAAAATTAGACAACAATTGTTCTTTGCCACCTTGATTAGGGGTGAATAAAGAATTAACAGTATACAAATATCATGTGCTAATATTAATTTTTTTCTAGTTACCTATGTTTCTGGTTGAGCACATGCAAACACTTTTTAGTTGTTTTCAGTTCACCAGAAATTATTTTTTTCAATTACTTTCTATTTTTTACCTTTTTTTTAATATTGAAGTTTAAACTTTTCGTACCTATTCTATTTAAACTGTTTCACCTTCCTATGTCTTTCTAAAGCAGCTCTCACCTACTCACAACTGTTAGAAGCTGTTAGAATTGATAAAATAGTCATTAATATTCTACAGATGCAGTTGAGAAATGTATCAACTAATGTACCAAATTGTAACAATTCAGAATATGCACCAGTCCTTACTTCTGATAAACAATCTGAAAAGAACTCAACTGAAAAAAAAGTGTTTGGAAGGTGAACAACCCTTTAAAGCAGAGATCCCCAGCCTTTATCACCCGTGAGCAACATAAGCATGAAAACGTTTCCTGGTGGTGTCAAAAAAGTTTTGTATTTGGTTATTGGTAGTCTCTATGTGGACTGGCAGCCTACAGGAGGTTCTGTTTGGCAGTACATCTGTTTTTAAGCAACTATAATTTGCCTCCAAGCCTGGAATTCAAAAATAAGCACCTGCTTTGAGGCCACTGAGAGCAACATACAAAGGGTTGGGGAGCAACATGTTGCTCGCGAGCTACTGGTTGGGGATCACTGCTTTAAGGCTAATACCACACCAGGGAGTTTCAGGTAGAGAAAAAGGCTATTTGCTATCATCTGCTCTGTGGTGTAAGTGCACTGTCAGGCCTGGTGTTGATTTAATTGCAAATTGCATACATTTACATTTTCGCAACAAAATCTGCTCTGTGTGTGCGCACAACACCATGCCTGGCAGTACCCCTAAACTGTGGGATGGATCTGCTTAAAGTCACCCAGACACAAAAATCTGTATAATAAAAGTCATTTTCAAATTAAACATGAAATCCAATTTCAAAGTTTTATTAAAACATTCATAGCTGTTTTAAGCTCATTTAAAAATCTCAACTGTCAATCAAATATTGTCTGCCAGTATTCTGTGCCTTAGGCATAGAGGCGTGGCAGGTCATTACTTTCACTTTCCATTCAGCACTTCCTAGATGCCACACATTCCCCCAGTTCTCTTAACCATTTAATTGTGTAGCCAGGACATGGGGATAGACATCGGGTCCCCCATTCTGGTGCACAAACAAAATTCTGAGATGATGCAAGGCTTGCCTTAATAACAGTGTTCACAAAATGGCTCCTGCCTGCTTGCTATAATTATGAATTCCCAGACTGAAGAAAAAAAGATTAAAATAATTTATATAGTGTAATTAATGTTAATTTTGCTTGACTAATGTGATAAAATAGGATTTTGAATATTTTTTTGGGGTGACGGGTCCACTTTAAGCTTTTCCAATCTCTTATTTATAGTTTATAAATCATAACTAAAACTGTCTCTTTCTATGATGAAAAGTTGCATATGTAAAGAATCCTTCCCACTGGCAAAGCAGGAAAAATGGAGCAGGAGAACTGGAGCAGTACAGAAAGGGGAAGAACCCAGAGCAGAGAACGTGACTCAAACTAGGCAAGGCAACCAGAGCTAGGGACAGTGCCTCAGTGCTCAAATTAGGCCAGTGCTCAGGCACCACCAAGGACTGCCTGAACAGCAGCTATCAGTGAAGCACTTGTTGACAATTAACACTGTTCTTTAACTGTCCATGCTCCAACCTAAGCCAGCCCTGGTTTTGATCCAGAAAGGGGGGAGGCCTGTGGAGGGGGACAGTAGTTCTTCTCAGTCTTTTGTTCTTTTCAAATATATGTAAGAAAATATATATTTGCATGCTTTAGAGCTGTAGAAAACAAATCAATATAGATGTAATGCAGCAAACTCCCAAAGATTGTGAGGTTCTGAGATTAATTCCTCAGCAAAGACTTTTAAGTATATAGCAGCCCAGGATGCACAAAGGATAAGTGGATTATTTAGCAGAGTTTCCTAAAGATTGGTGCAAAACAATTTAACACAAAACCTGAAAAACCTAATTTCACAGTGCCCCAAAGAATCAACTTATATATTAAGATTCATTATTTCATAATAGAACAAATCAATAGAAACAATAAATTCATTACCCTAAAGCCAACGTGAAATAGCTTTGGCTGATTGGAGTGAAAATAGTCAACATGTATCAAGTCTGATGGTACTTCTCCTCAAGGCAATTTGCAGTGGAGGAAAATGTGCTTTTTGTAAATAGTGCTGTTTAGAAAGCCTTCAAAAATCCTAAAATACAATATTCCAATAATTCCTAAATAACAATCATTGAACTCTGCTCATAGCAGTGAAAATGTTTATATAAAGAGGAAAGCAAGCTAAGTAAACTATTTTTGCAAACTCCATTTACCATAAAGCTGTTTTTTCATATAACTATTTCTTAGTGCTAAATAGAAGCTGTTTCAAAATGTATACTTTAAAAGAAAAGTAACAGGTATGAGATCTTTTATCCAGAACCAATTAGAAAGATCTGAAATTTAAAAAAAAGTTATTATCCATACGGATTTCCAGCAATTTGATTTATTTGAATGATTTACTTTCCTGACACATTCCTGTGTTACAGATTAACACATTTATCGAAACGTCCATTTACTAGAACTGAATGTACTGCTTTCCTACATATGTTCGACCTACTGAACTCTAACTCCACTGATTTGTTGCTTAAAAAAATAAGAGCACTGTGTTAAATTAAACATACTGGTCTTTGATGGCTAATTTCTGGATTGGTATTTTTTTTTGCCATTTCTACATATTTATATTAGCAAGGAACATTATGGGGCGAATTTACTATTATTCCCGGAAATTAGCTTGACCAAATTCACAATTCGATGGTCAAATGCTTATCGAATTGTTTTAGGCTATCATTTTGCTCGCAATACGATTTCTCGATGAATTCGTATGATCAGATACAGATCGTTCGATTTCACGAAAAAATCATGAAATTTCCTTCGAGAGTCAGAAAAATTAGTACGATTCGCACGAATGGTATTCGAGCAGGACTTAGCCTCAGAAGCCTAAAAGGAACAGTAACATCAAAAAATTAAAGTTATACAAATATAATACAGTGTTGCCCTGTACTGTTAAAACTCCTGTGTTTTATTCAGAAACATTACTATAGTTCATATAAATAAGCTGCTGTGTAGCAATGGGGGCAGCTATTCAAAGGAGAAAAGGCTCAGGTGACACTGTAGATAACAGATAAGCTCTGTAGAACATAATGGCATTTTCTGTTACCCATTATTTCACCTGTACAACCTGTGATTTCACCTTTTTTCTATTTCCACCATTGCAACACAGCTGCTTGTTTATATGAACTATAGTAGTATTTCTGAAAAAAAAAGACCAGATTTTTTGGTGTTACTGTTCCTAAAGCCACATGGGCAGACTCCAACTTATGCAAAGAACCTTCATCGAGAAAAGTCCACCCTGTATAATATACCCTTTATGAACAATGAAAATGTGAGGTTTAGTGATTGCTTTTGATGTTAAAGTAAGTATGAAGTTGGACAGTGAAGTTGCACTAGATGCAAACGGATTGATTAAAGAGGGTTGTTGTCAGTGTGTTACGTATGGTATCCCAATACCCAGAGTAAATCTCAAGGTCCCGTTCTTAGCAGCAGCCTTTGGCTTCGGGAGGAGCCCTTCAATACTCAGGTGCTTCCAGGACTTAACCTGAGAGGACCAAGGGGCAAAGTCTGGGCAGGCAAAGGAACCATAACATATAACTGTAATGGAAAACAAGAAGCATAGTCAAGTGATGGGCTGGGTCAATACCAAACAGACAGTATGGTACCAAATCAGGAAGCTGAAGCATAGTCAAGGTCACAGGCCACAGCAGAGTAAGGGGTTTTATAGCCAGTCACATGGCTTACACAGATCACCTGTGGCCAAATTGGCAACAGGTAAAACAAACCATGCTTCCTAACAATAACCAAGCATAGCCATAGGAGAAAACCAGCTGTCTGCTTGTATAGAGCAGTGGTTGCAGACAGCACAGGAACAACCGGTCCCTGGTACAACTCCAGGCAGGTTATCTCATTACCCCCTCTCTCTAAGGGGGGCAACTGGAGACCCTAAACCTGCCAGGGAACCCCACCTGAACTTGTTTTGAAGTGGTCAGCATGATTAACAGAGGATACGACCGAAGATCTCTCCTCAGAACCAAAGCCTTAAGCCTTTCCAGTGCACCAGATATTGCAATTTACCTCTGGAAAGGCAAGAGTCCACTAAACTATGTACCAAACATACATGCTGTCCTTCAACAGAAATCAGAGGGGGAGTAGAATTCTATAGAGCAGCTCTGGCTGGCTCTACAGATCTTCCGTCAATACCAAATACTTTAACTGATGGGACCAGGGGTAGTGTGGGAAAACTGTGTCTTTGTCCAAAATTAATATATAGAAAGGTCCTCGCCCCAGAATCTAAGAAGGCAGAACTTTCTATGCAACCCTTATCCCTATTTTTGATAGCATGTGAAATAGTGATGAATTAATTCGCCTGGCACAAATTCGCTGCAAATTCTCGGTTTTATCGGTAGTATAGTGATGGGCGAAACTCCCGCGTTTCGCTTCCCCGAAAAATTTGCGAAACGAGTCGCGCGTAATTTTTGACGCACGTCGCGTCAAACGTGGCGCGTCGTTTTCGGCGCGTGCCGCGTTGTTTTCGGTGCGCGCCGCATCGTTTTTGGCGCGACTCGTTTTTGTTGGCGAATTTTTCGCCCATCACTAGTAGTAAATAAATTCGCAAATCTCAAGTGAAAATTTGCCAGCGTCAAAATTTTCTGGACGTGCCTCCATTGACTTTAACACAAGTGTCAGCTTGCTTGCAGGTGTCAATTTCCGATTTTCACAATTTTCCATGAAATGTCTGATTTTCACAAATTTTTTGTTGAAATTTCCAATTTTCATAAATTTTTCTCGAAATTGTCTGATTTTCATGGAACTTTCAGATTTCACGATTTTTCCCATAATTTTTTTGCCATTTCGAGAATTTCACAAATTTTGGGGGGAATTTGCTAATTTTTCGGCAAAGTGAAACAGGAGAAATTCACTCATCACTAATCCGAAAGGCAGCTCTGAACTCACTGCATAAAATAGTATCATTCCAGCCCAACTCTACTTCCCACTGGCATAATTCCATACAATAATCCTCAGACAGCACAGGAGCATCATGTCCCTGGTTCAACTCCAGGCACATTATTACACAGTGGTACCTTACTTGGAGTAGCATTCTTAGTGGGTACCAAAGGATTCTGTACTTGGCCCAATGTAACATGTTTATTAATGACTTGGAGGAGGGTGTTGTAAGCAATGTATCACCATTAGTGATGGACGAATCTCATGTGTTTCGCTTCACCGAAAAATTCGCGAATTTCCAGAGAAATTCGCGAATTGTCGAAAAAATTCGCGAAACACGTCGTGTCGTTTTCGACGCGCGTCGCGTCATTTTCAGTGCGTCGCGTCAAAAACGATGCGTGACTCGTTTTTTTGGGTGAATTTTTCGGCGGCGAATTTTTGCTGGCGTTTCGCGAATTTATTCGCCAGCGTCGAATCGCGGGAATTCGCAGCGAATTCGCCCCTGGCGAATAAATTCGCCCATCACTAATCACCATTTGCTGATGATACTAAATATTCCAAGTTTTCCCAAATATTTAATTTTGGATGTGTCATCATTGCATGGGAAATTGTGGAATTCTGTGAGCTACATTTGATTGTTCACATAAAGAATTAACTTAATGTACACGTCTTTTTTCAGATTCATCTATTATACTATCTTGTAACAAGATATTCCCCAAATAGTCATCTACAGTTTGTGCTTCCAAAGCAATTCCAAAATACAACGCCTCTATTAAAAGTCACATCACACTCATTCAAAAATAATGGAGTTATGTAGAGTTATGTTGGTTTTAAAGGAAAACTAAAGCTTAACTAAAGAAGTAGGGCAGAATGTTGTACATTTTATTTGGGCTTCTGTACTAGCCCTTTACAGTAGCTATAAAGATCTTTGTCTCCAAACATGCCCCCATAGCTCCACATCTTCTGTCGTGCTAAGTACTGTTGTCAGTTACCTATGCTTAGGGGCCGATGCACAATATACTGAATATATATATGCAATAAAACATAAAATAATTCAGATTATTGGAACATGGCAGCACAGAAACCATCAAAATTAGCATCAGAGTTTACGTATTAGCCCTTAAATTCCAGGATAACCTAATCTTGCTTGATAATTTGTGGCAACCCCTAAGCGTAGTTGCTCAAAGCACACTGAACGTGTGTGTGCTACAGACACTTCTAATAAAATCCAAAATGGGAAGCTCCTGTTTACTTTAAAGGCCTGAATCAATGTTACTATAGACATGCTGAACCTTTCGGATGGTTCAATAAGTTTAGCATATTAAATAAGGCTTTTCTAGCCATACTAATTTTTATGGTTTAAATCTCATTTCAAATTATTCTACCAGAAATGCATACCAATATGGAAAATGGACACTCTTTAGTTCTCAGATGCGTGATTTAATTTTTAATGAATACACAGCTTAATGTAAATTACAAACTATCTTATTTCCAGAGACCCCCCTGAGTCCTGAATGCTGTATGCTTGCATGGGAATTCTAAATCCTGCTCTCTATGCTTACTGATAAAGTTAATCAACAACCTATGACAAACCTCATAACTTGCTTACCCCAGGGAATTTCTTCTCATCCTTTTTACTTCACTAGTAATACATTCATAATAATATCAAAGCCCCACAAGAGAATATATATAAATGTATAATGGACTGTTTTAAAATAAGCTGAGTTACTGTACTATTTTATATACAGTGGGTATTAATTGTTTTAATTATTTTTAAATCAGGAACCGTCAAACTCAATATAATTCATACTAAGGGTAAGGGCACATTTATTAATATTCGGATTTTATTGGTTTAGAAGTTTTTAAAACTACAAATAAACTCTTTTTTTCTCCATAAAATCACGAATGCTACGTACTTTAAGAAAATAACTGACTATAAAAAGCATGAATGAAAAAAAGTTCTAAATGATCCAAAAAAAAGAACACCTCTAAAACTGCTACAAATTTCAGTTTGTTGACTTTTATAGGACCTCGACCTTGCCGAAGTTTTGTATTAGGGTTATTTGTGGTTTACACACTTTAGAAGCTTCACATTTTTAGAGTTTTAGAGAAATTTTGAGGAATTAGAGGGAAAAAATAAATTTTTAGAGAAATAAATTTGATTTGTGATAAAAATTGAAATTCAAATGTTAGCAAATGTGCCCCTAAAGCCCTCTCAGGTCCTGTTCCAGAACATTACTCCATTATGTTCACGTACTTTCAATTACTAATACTGCTTTCACAGGTCACATCATGGTCTTTATTAAATAAAGGGGATAGTAAGGCAATAATGCTGGCAAAACTCCTACTGTTTACTGGAAGTGTCATCTGAATGTTTGAACAAAAACAGTATATAACTGATTTGATTTGATTGATTTGATTTTCTTGTTGAGTATGTGATGTAAAGCTCAAGTAGTATAGGAAATATTACTGATAGAAGTTTGAATAAACATGTTGTACATTAGAAAAACAAGTGTCCTTTGTAGAGCATTTCATACAGAGCATTGGCTTATCTGTCACATTTTGTATCACTTTTTTCAGCAAACTTTCTTTGATTTGTATCAGGCCACCACATGGATAAATGTATGCATCATGTTGAGTTACAGGCATTAAATAATCCAAAGTGCTTTTTCAGCAGATCTGCACATTTCACATACCATTAGGCTTTATGTGTAAAAAGAGATAGAAACTGTTCCATCTGCGTAACTATTGCTAGCCTCAGCATGCTAAAATAAAATAAGATATTGTGCTGCTGTTATCATTGCAACTTTTTAACTAATTATGATTCATCATACATTAGGTTTCTGGATTTTGGCTGCATTGTTGCTTTTTTTACAGATTCTATTGGTTTTCAGTTAGATTTTACTTTCCATCAGTTATGAAACACATTTGGTAAAGGAATTAAAAGAATTGTCTTTATTAGTTCTTTGTGCAATGGTGGCATTTATTGAATTCAAGTGCCATAAATAAAACATAAATAAACAAATACACCTTCTGAAAATGCTTGAAGCTTCCACAAATGTTTGCAGTGTTGTCTTTTATTTATGTACCATTTATAATCCACAGAATGTACTCTACTATAGTAATTTCCTTATTAACTATTAGTAATACAGTATGAACTGCACAATATCTTATTGCTTTGCAAAACTTTAAGCCCAGACAATCAAACGTTCCTTCTTGTACCAAAACAGAATTCGCTAGCCAGTTTCCTAAAATGATTATACTAGCAGTCTGAGCAGTATTTTACTGATCCTTAGGGGAAAATTTACTATTATTCCCCAAAAATCCTAAGAATTTCCTCGATCTTCGATAAGCATTTGACTATCGAATGCTTATCGAATAGTTTTAGGCTATCATTTTGCTCAAAATTTGAGGCCTCAACACACTATCATTAAGTACATGCAAATTATGTTCTTTCTAAATGTTATTTAGAAATAACATCGATTGCATGCACTTAATGGTAGTATGTGGGGGGGGGGGCTCCTTAATTAAGATCTAGATTTAGATATTAACATGTGCAACTCTAGTCATTGCCGCACTACTAAAGAAAATAAAGTACCATCTTGCATACAAAAGGGTCTTACCTCTAGGCACGGAAATATAATTTATACAGTGTCGGGCTGGGACACCAGGAGCCCACCCAAAAACCTTAGACCAGGGGCCCACCCAAAAACCTTAGACCAGCGGCCACTCTCAGTACGAATATTCTTCATCTCCTCACTCAACCTCTATTCTCCTAGTTTGTTTTCTTTACATACTATATTCAATGATTCCATCTATTTAGCCTCTTTGTTCTCATAGAAATAGGGAAGGGCCATGTAATAGGCCAAAAGTAAGCAGCATGAGGGCCCACTGACACCTTGGCCCACTGGTCGTTTTCCTGGTATTCCGGTGGGCCAGTCCGACACTGAATTTATAGATCCCTTGTAAGACCTTGAGTATGAAAAGCAAAAGTCCCAAAGAGCTGAAGCCGCTAAAAAGACTCAAAGCCATGAAAGGAGCCAAAGCTGAAGTCCTAATGGAAACAAAAATTCTCAAAGTTAGCAATGAGCAATGAGTTCAGTTCTACCAAACAGCAATTCCACAAATGTATTATTTTAATACTCTATAGGCCCCTGCCACCAATTAATTTTTAAAAATATTCACTGGGGCCCCAATGTTTCTTTTTAACTGGTAAGGGGGGGCCTGGAACCAATGTTTTTTTTTTTAAATCCTTTTATTTGTGGCCCTGGTGCCAATGTTTTTTTTCAGCTTATGAAGGCCCTGACCAACAATCATTTTTAAATACTTTTATGGGGGGCCCTGGTCACCAATTATTTTTTTCAACTTGTAGGGGGTCTCTAACCCCAATGTTTTTTTTTTAAATCTTATGGGGGGGGGCCTTGATGCCGCAGTTTGTCTTTACTTAAAAGGGGGCCCTGACCATCAATGGCTTTTTATAACATGGGGGGGTTACCATTTTTAGTGCTGATGTGTGTGGTCTTTTAATTGTAGTGTGGGGTGGGTGGGATCTTGGGTTGGGCTAGGTTGGCCAGGGCCCAGCTGGCCCAGAAAATGTTGTATGGGGCTCTGTGATTTCTAATGGCTGTCTTGAGTGTCTTTATATATTTACATAACACTGACAGATAGGTGTGTGAGTCCTTCTCCAGCACTTGAATTGACTGCCCTTAATAAATTGTATATCATACTGTATATATATATATATAATAGTGCAGTAGAGTGAGTGGGTGCATGTGAGCCAACATCCTATTAATTATGTTACAGATCTATTTTTACTTTAGCTACTATAGGTTTGAGAATGCATATGGTCTACAACTGACCGTGCAAACGCTATTATTTCTTACAAGCTTTCTTTTTCCTGAAACTGGTGAATCCTTTGGTCAAATGCAATTCACAATATAATGTGTTTTTGTGTCTATTTTCTAGTATTAGTATTTTATTTTCCAATCAAATCATGTTAATTTGTACCCTACCAATTGCAGTGCTTTGTGCATTTTGTCTAGTAAAAACCACAGATGTGGCCCTCACAGCATTAGTATTACTTATGAAATGCCTTTGAAATAAACGACTTAAGTCTCTCCAGCCCACACAGTTTCCATTACAGAAAATTACCCTGTTACATTTCCAAGATAAAATAACAGAAAATAATATTTGGTTTACATCTTATTATGAATGCTTTTCCATTCTCTGAAGGACATATAGTTAATAACTGAGCAGGCTATTTGAGTTCTTGCAAATGTGTTGTGTGAAATATTCCCAGTCACTTTTTTCTGTTTCAAATATGCACATTCATTTCAGGGATCCTATTATCATTATATACTGTAGATTTAATTATGTCCCTGGACATTATTTACTATTATGGATTTTTAACGATTCATTCTGTTTCAGCCTTTGTATTATTGGCACCTCGGCATTTTATTTTCATGTCAATTCTTTATCCTTATCAATCCATTTGCTGCTCGGTTTATAATTAAAGACAATAGACTGACTGTGCAGGGGAAAACAAAGAAGTAGTTATATTTTTGAAAATTGATTCTGTATTAGCTCCACTGGGTTCAAACTGTGTGGCTGGTGAGTAGTTAAATCAACCCAGAGAGTTGTCACTCCATATACTTTACAGAGGTAAAACATTAATTAGGGTTAAATTATGCTTGTAAAAAAGTAAATTGTATTCCATATATATTTCATATTTTATATTTTTTGTCACTTACTTACAGATGGAAAACACATGAATGAGAGTGAAGTTCTGCCACTAGAGGGAAATTCCGCCGCTCTCCATTAATTTCTATGGGTTTTTGAAAGGCCTATTTATAAATGTGTGAAGTGAAAGTTCACCCTTTGATAAATACGCCTTTAAAAATCCCATAGAAATTAATGGAGAGTGGCAGAATTTCCCTCTAGTGGCGGAACTTCACTCTTAACTTCACTCTTTGATAAATATACCCCAGGGAGTCTAGGCCAACAATCTCCTGCTGATTTAGAATTTAATTTCTCAAAATTCCATCCAGGGGATTCTGAAGGATTCCCATCATTTGCAATAGTTTCATATTTATTGACACTGTCCTGATTTATCAAAACAGAAGTATGTGTCAATTTGTCAGGATGCATTCTACAACTTTGAACCATTAAATTCCATTCTGTTAAGATGAACTTTAATATCCCTTCTAATTTTTACAAAGGAAGGGAGGTAGACTAGCCCATTTCAATTTATTTGGTAGAATAGACAGTGTGATCATTAATTAACATTATTAAATGTAAAATTTTAGAGCTTAGAATAGAGAAAAATAATAGACAGTTATGGGATCCTTATCTGAAAACCAGTTATCCAGAAAGCTCTGAATTACAGGAAGTCCATCTCCCTTAGGCCCAAATTCATTAAAGCACGAAGCGTCTAACGCTAGCGCTAATTCACCAGCGCAATGTTATTTGGCAACTTCGGAAATTCACTAACACCGGCTCTGTCGAATTTTCGCTAGCGAAGTAGATAGACTTGCGCAACTTCTCACCCTTACGCCAGGCAAAGTTGCACACTGACGAAGGATCGTAATTACGCAAATTCACTAAGATCAAAATTTTACTGAACGTTACCACTTACGTTAGACTTTACTTCGCCTGGTCAGACCAGGCGAAGTTCAATACAATAGATAGGACTAGGAGGTTGAAAAAAAATGTCCCAAAAAAATGCTGGCATGTTTTACAATTGTAGGGTGATAGTCTGAAAAAGATCGTATTTTTTTGGGGGGGGTTACCCTCCTTCCCCCCTACATTTCCTAAAATATGGCAACACAACTATATAGGGGGCACATGTAGGGCAATAGGACAACTTTATTTAATTTATTAAAGGTTTCCTGGGCTTGTGTAGTGGAATGTAGTGGCTGTAACATATACTTCTATTATACGTTTAAGTTCCCGCCGTATGCAAATTAGGCATCACTAGCGTAACTGCACTTTGCCTGGCGAGTGAACGGTAGCGGTACTTCACTAGCGTTCGCCGCCCTGAGCGAAAATTCGCATCTTAGTGAATTTGCGTAGTGCTGGCGAAAATTCACCTGGCGAAGTGCAGCAAACACTAGCGAAGCTAATGCTAGCGAATTTTTGGATCTTAGTGAATTTGCCCCATAGACTCTATTTTAAGCAAATAATTCCAATTTTTACAAATGAATTATTTTTCTGTGTAGTAAATAAAGCTGCCTTGTACTTGATGGCAGTTAAGCTTCATGAATCCATATTGATGGCAAAACAACCCTTTGGAGTGTAATCTTAATATATTTTGGCAGACTTAAGGTGTGGAGATCAAAATGACAGAAAGATACTTATCCAGAAAACCCCAGATCAAAAAGCATCCTAGATAATAGATCCTATACCTGTATAAGGTAATATACATCATAACCATGGAATAACATAAATCATCCATTTATTTCATTTATTCAAAGAGCAATGTACAATAATTTTTTCCTCCAACAATATAAAAAACCCAAGATATATAGTTAAATTACTTTGGAAATAACTTTTTAGCCTTCAGTATATATGGAAAAATCACCAGCACAAGAATGTCACCATTTTGTACAAAGGATCACACCAGTGTTGCAACTTGGGACATGTGGGGTAGAGTCCTGTCTGATTCTGCTGTTTCAGACTTGTGTCCAACCCGTACCTGCTTACTCTAAGCCCGACTCGCACCTGCTTACCTGCTTTCTGAAACCAAAGGAAACCTACCCAACCTATTCCCACATTAAGCATTGTACCGACTGGAAGTGACATCACTTAAACAGGAAGTCCTGCCACAGAGCAATTGTTTTTAGATTGTAAAAGATAGATTTTCCTTTATTCTTCCCTAGATGGCCACCCCACTGCAGGGGTTGGGTACCTGTGAGTTACCTGAAGGTTGAGTAGAATTAAGTAGATTCTGCCCAAGTCACCACAGTTTCGAGGGTATCCTGAGGGTTCCTGATCAGATGCAGGCCTCCCTGCATGCACACTGGGGGCCCTCCCCCTCCAACTACACCACCAAACAATGCTGCCCCCCCCACTAGTGCTAGATGTAATAGTGGAGGAGTACAGAACAAAGATTGCTGGATTGCTAAAGCATTATTTACAACTAGAAAAGTTTTACATCACATAAAAAAAATCACCAAACTGTGGAAAATGAACAGTCAATGGGTGTTTTTTTTTCTCATGCCAAATGCCTTACATTTTTTTCTTGTGCCATATGCTTTGGTTTCGACGCCCCATTTCTATTGCTTTTTTTCTTTCCCACATATAAAATGAGATTTCTAGCAAAACAAAATGTGTGGGGAAATTGTAGCACAGATATACAGACAGAATGCTGTTGCAAATCTGTATCAGCAGAAAATATAGCTCATCTCCACATTTACTGCACTTGTTGCATGACCATTTGCAAATTAAGGCATAAAAAAGTGGGACTACGTAAATTGAAATTTGAATGCATGTTCAATGATGGTACTATACAAATTAAACAAGTAAATGGTTTGCTGATACAATTACAATGGCTTAGTGTAGTCATTGGAGTCATTTCTTTCTTATCTATGAGAATAGCTCTTTCCTCCATTCAGATGTGCTTGTATTCCACACAGCAATAAGCTCAAACACATTAATGACAAGTGTAATATGTGCTTTCAACCCATCCCTCTCTTTCCACTTCCTTTTCATGCATGTCCAGTCTGCCTTGTCCGTCCATCACTCATCCTCTCTTCTGTTAACATTTTATTTGTTACAATTACTTTTGCCTATGTTTTAGTAGAAAAAGAAAGTTTTTATCTGATAACTCTGTTCCAGGGTCATATTATATATATATATATATATATATATATATATATATATATATATATGCAGTATAAAAAAACAGCATGCTAATACGCCACACATCAACAGGTTTAGCCGTGTGATGACATCATTAAATTTTTATGTATTTTTTCTTAGAGTGACTTCTGCTGGAAGCAATGTAAAAGGATGGTGGCAAATCTGGTATTCACATGACACACCTTGAGAAATTTAGACACACAAAATTAGACACCTTGAGAAATTTGCCATTTATTTTACACAGCTTTTCCACTTTTTTTGTTTTACACAGCACAATAAACATGCCCTCTAGTGTAAAATTCAGTTTGGCCTGAGACGCACCATCAAACCAAAAGCTATCCAGGTGCTATCCAGTTTGACTGTGTGGGGAGTTTTTTTTTTTAATTTTTCTATTACACCGGAACAGAATTATTAGACCCAGTATATAGCTACCACTGATTACATTTTGTGATACCAGAACTACTGAAAACTATTATTATAGAAGCAGTGTAAGGAGGTGAACTCTATGATTCAAATGAAAATTATGAGGGCAATGTACAGTTTGACCAGCAGGTGACTTGGTTTGACTGATCCCTAAGGTACATTAGGGTATTTCCCCTAGCTTCTTCCAGAGTGGGGAAGTGCTTACATGATCAAAGAGCCTACATAGGGAAGTGAGGAAGTACTTACAGTACTCTTTGGCTGAAGAAAATCTAAGAGCAAGACAGATCTTGGAATTCAGCCGAGGTGGAGTGACCTCGTTATGAATAAGATAGAAAGTAAGAGGACCTAAGATGTGAGAGACAGCTAGGGTAGCTGGCACGTGCCTTTGCTGGACAAGACAAAGAGTAAGTGTTTTTGGGACACCCTGGGTGAATGTTCGCCAATTAAGGAACAACAGAATACAGTTCAGGAGGAACCATAGTGTACTGTAAGTGAAGCAATAGGAGAATTGTTGTTCTTTGTAGTGCTGTACACACCTGAGGAATATGGGGAAAGTGGTTGGGTGGCCCCTCAACAGCTGATGTGATACTTGAGACTTTGTGATAAGGAGTGAACATGAATGTGTTGCTTGTATGAGAAGGTGAAATGTTACCAGTGCATCAATGCTATAAGTCTGATACAATAAATTCTTTCCTTGGTTCATTGTGTGAGTTCCATGTCAGCTTTTCACAGCAAAGGATTACCTAAACATCTATCTACACATTTGCTCATTTATAAATGGATCCACCAAAACATACATAAATATACCATAAAAAGCATTGTTCATTAATGACACTGCTCATCTGCTTAATAAAGGAAGACTATAATGCGTAGACAGCAGAATAACTTATCACATGTGTAGCCATCAGTCATTGTATCTGTGCATCTGCTGCTGCTGAGCAGTGCTGCTGAACACCGTCATTCCATAGATCAGAATGGCGTTTGACTGCTCAAAGCACTTGAACACATACTGATGAATAGACGCAGGTATCAGCTTTGATAAATATGCCAATTTGTTTATTTGTCATTTCCTGACTGTCAGAAAGCTTTGGGTAAAGGCAGAAAATTGCCCTGTTGGGAATCCTTCAGGAATCTCCAGTTTCAAGTTTGTTAAATCAACCCCTTATTCATCTTCCAGTAAAACTGATTCATACTGCAACATACTTTCACAATAAACAACCTGCAAAAGATCTCTGTGCCCATTAGTGAATAGGCCTCACCGAGAGCTTTTTTTTTATAATTACCCATTTATATAATTATGAAGTGTAGGATGTGGTCTCATCTTTAGGATGTAGATAACCCCCAACTGGCTGACTTGTCTTCATAACCAAATTAGTAAATTTTCTTTGCTTTTCTCTAAACTTTTTGGGTTTAGGTATTTTTGTGATCAGGACGTGTTTTTGACGTGCCCCGCCAGCAAATTTTTTGCAGGCGAATTTTCGCCGGCTGCAAATCGTGGGAATTCGCGCCTGGTGAATAAATTCGACCATCACTACTTATAAAACAATGTTGTATCAATGTATAATGCAAGATGCATGAACATTTTAAACCTCAAATGTCTAGATCCTTCCTTATAGATACATCTATAATCTGAGTACAATTCTCTATTAATATATATATATATATATATATATATATAAAATATATATGTGTGTGTGTTTGCTATTAAATCTTATTGATGGGCCAGTGCTCCGAAACTGCTTAGCAACAGTGCTGCGTGCTAACTGCTTTCCAAATTATTTATTTCCTCGTGAGATTTGCACCAGGGATTAATGATTTGGACAATTATTTTCTGTGCTGGAACAAATTGTTCTGATGCAGGAAATAATTTGTTTAATATTAAATTGTCATTAACTCTTTTATGAGTGGTATGCATGGCTACCACCCATAAAAAGTTCATGAAAGTTGATAAATCAACCCCTAAATTGTACTCTCAGAAAATCATAATCCAAGAGCTATTACTCTATATACAGTATACCCTTATAGTACTCTAATCAATGTACACTATTATCAATTAATAACAATGCAGGATGCATTATATAAAGTGCAAAAAAGCAATTTTTTTGCACTTTGCACACTACCATCTACATTTCTACAGGCCTCTGAGCTCTGTATTCGCATAAAGAGACCTACGTTTCACTGCCTCCTTGAAAAGAGTATTGTCAACATAAGGCTGCATGCTATCAAAAAGGGGTGGAAGGGGAAAGCACCTCCCTGGGCCATTGGGGCCCTGTCCTTATTTCCTAAGGTAAAGTAAGCGATGAAAACAGGGCTCTGCTGAACCTCCTGATGCTGCTCTCTAGACCAGTCACTCCTGAAGCACAGGTGTTTGCTCTTGCACTTACGCCCAGGGAATGAAAATTATACCTTTTGTTTTTCATAAAAATAATGTATATGTTTCATTGAATGAGAGAAGTCTCGAGCTTTCCTTTTTTTAGCCCTTTTATTCTATGTAAGACTAGCTTAAAAAATCAGTAGTTCAAAATTCATTAGTCCTCTTCTTCTGCAACCCTGTAGCATATCAGCATTAAAATAATGATATTGTGTTATTCCTGTACCTTTTCATATCTGCCCATCCTGAAACATATTTAGGGGTTTAGAAAAGGACTGATCTAACCTCTACAGACAGCTACAATTCTGTGACTGGAATGATAAATCATGAAATGTATATCCTTACATAACCTTTATAGGTTGCACATACAATTTGTCAATCAGTTCCATAATTTACTTTCAGCATGAATTCCTTCCTCCCTTCTCAAATATAACATGACCATTGTGAATGGCTGACAAATAATGGAAATTATCCATCCCTGTCTCAGCAACATCAATAATATCACATTGTTTAACAGATGCAATGAGCACCATTTCTTGCATTAGTGAACACACAACACTTACACATTTTTCTGATCTTTGTTTCCTTTCATACACGTTTGTAGCAACCTTAAAGCATATTAGCAAATCTTGTCCCAGCCTGCTTGTCCCTTTGATGAATTATTCATTAGTAAATGTAAATTGGGCATTTTCAGTAACGGTAAACATGGACCTTTGATACTTAAAATTCAGTGATAAAATAAATATTCTAGCTGCATCTCTGACAGTAAACTGCTAGCCACTAACCGTTTTAATTTACACGGCATCTTGAAAGCAATTTTTCCAGCATTTAAAAGTGCACTGCTTGTCGGCAACCGAAGTAATTAAAAGGTTCATTGGTTAAACATTGCTGTCTTGTAACCAAACTATAAGTAAAGATTTAAAAGGCAAAAAAAAAAAATATTAATGCACATTAAGGGGCAGATTTATCAAGGGTGGAATTTCAAAGTAAAAATAATTCGAAATTCAACCATCGAATTTTATTCGAATAGTTTTTTCGATCAAAATCAGACTGTTTTCAATCGAATAGGTCAGTTTTTGATCTAATTCAAATTGTTCTAATCATTCGATTGAATCGTTCGAATTCTCAAAATTTTCAAAAAGACTCCATAGAGGTTATAGGAGGCCCCCCATAGGCTAAAACAGCATGTTTAAGGTAGCGACGGGTCAAATTCTAATTTTTTAAAGAGATCAGCATTTTGAAAAAATAAATACAATGTGGATTAAGTAGTGATGCATCTCATTTGAGTGGCTTCTTCTGCTGCTTTAGACTTTTCACTACTAGATTTTATATATCAGGGGTGCCCAACCTGTGGCCCAAGGCCCAGGATGGATATGAATGTGGCCCAGCTTGAAACGCTTGGTTCCCGAGGAAACGTCATGTTATAAAGGATATAGGAGTAGGCAGGAGGGGGGTGGGGGACTCTGCCCATTGCCCAGTTAGTAGTAATAATAATATAATAATAAGTCTATTTAATACCCATGTGTCCCATATTCCAGTGTATAGCTCCATCTTGTATCCAACTGGTATTGTAGTTCTTTACTGTGCATTTTCCTTTCTTTTACAAATCAAAAGTGTTTGTGTATTTCATGTGTGGGCCCCAGACAATTTTTTCTTTTTTAAATGTGGCCCAGGGAAGCCAAAAGATTGGATACCCCTATGATATATCATGACCTGGATAAAAGAAAAACTTTATTGACACAATGAAAATACTTGAAGTATTCAAATATGAATTAATGTGCACAGCAAGTATTGTTTCTCTCATTCAGAATAAAAGAGGCAAACAGCGGTAGCTTCTTTTCTTGCATCTGATAAGACAGGATAAGCCAGTGTACCTGAAGCATCCCAGATGTCCATTCCAAGTGTAATATATTTAAGTGCTAGTGCACATTTTTCAGATCAATTGAAATGCTAAAAATGTACCCGCCTAACAATATATTTTTTTTCAAAAAACTTGCTATACAATGTAAAATATAAATAAAAGGGATGAATTGAAAATCATTTAAATCCTATTTTTTATTGCAAATGGTATCTGCTATCTGGAAATGTGTTATCTAGAAAGCTCCTAATTACAGGAAAGGCCATCTCCCGTAGACTTCATTTTATCTAAACAATCCAAATTTTTTAAAAAATGTTTGTTTTCTCTGTAATAATAGAACAGTAGCTTGTACTTGCTCCAAACTAAGTTATTATTAATCCTTATTGGAAGCAAATCCAGTGGGTTTCTTTAAAATTTAAATGATTATCTAGTAGACTTAAGGTATGAAGATCCAAATTACAGAAAGATACAGTCAGGGCCGGACTGGGGGTAAAAAGCAGCCCGGGCAAAAAAAAATCAAAACAGCCCACATGTAAAAACGCTTGTACACATCCACTCATATATTGGAGTAAAACTGCAAAAAATGTATATGCATAAAGAGCTGCCTTTCTCACTTAAAGGAGAACCAAACCCGAAATTGAAAAAATACTACCATGGGTAGACCCCCCCCCCCCCGTTAGCCTACCTGCCCCCTGGGCAAATGCCCTTAATTTTTTTTAATTACCCCTCCATGCAGATTCTGTCCTCAGGAGTTCACGGGCGCTTTCTTCTTTCTTTAGAAGTTTTGGTACATGCGCAGTTGTAGTAAGTTTCCAGTCCTGAACAACTGCACATGCACCGAAAGTCAGAATTTTCAGAAAAATAACTATGAAGATTCTCATTCATCATTCTCATTCATTCGTTTCAGAAAAATGTTAGTGACTTTTAGAAATTTACTACAGGTGGGCATGCACAGAAAAAGCCACTCTAATTCTAAAGAAGACCGAAAAAAAAGATGGCAGCCTTGAACTCCTGAGGCCAGATCTACACAGAGGGGTAAGTAAAAAATTAGGGGCATTTGCCCAGGGGGAGGGGGCAGGTAGGCTGGGGGGGTGTCTACCCAGGGTAGGAGGTAGGGTTTTTTCTATTTGGGGTTTAGTTCTCCTTTAAGTGTAAGAGAGAGACAGAGAATGCAGACAGAGAGAGCAGATAGTGAGCGACAGACAGAGAGTGCAGATAGAGTCAGAGTGCAGAGAGACTGAGTGCAGAGAGAGACAGAGAAAATGACAGACAGAGAGAAAGAGAGTGCAAAGAGAAACAGAGAGTGCAGAGAGAAATGGAGAGTGCAGAGAGAGTGACAGAGTGCAGAGAGAGGGACAGAGTGCAGAGAGAGTGACAGAGTGCAGAGAGAGACAGTGTAGAGAGAGAGAGAAAGAGAGTGCAGAAAGAGAGACAGAGCGTGCAGAGAGAAACAGAGAGTCCAGAGAGAGTGACAGAGTCCAGAGAGAGTGACAGAGTGCAGAGAGACACAGAGAGTGCAGAGAGAGAGACAGAGTGCAGAGAGAGTGGCAGAGAGTGACAGAGAGAGACAGAGTGTAGAGAAAGAGAGAGAGACAAAGTGCAGGGAGAGACAGAGAGAGACAAAGAGTGCAGAGAGAGTGACAGAGTGCAGAGAGAGACAGGGAGAGGGTCAGAGAGAGAGAGACAGAAAGTGCAGAGAGAGTGACAGAGACAGAGTGCAGAGAGAGAGACAGAGAGTGCATAGAGAGAGAGACAGAGTTCAGAGAGAGTGACAGAGAAAGACAGAGAGAGTGACAGAGTGCACAGAAGGACAGGGAGAAGGGCAGAGAGAGAGACAGAAACTCAGAAAGTGCAGAGAGAGAGAGACAGAGAGAGGGAGAGAGAGAAATGACTCACAGAAACTGCAGATCGGGACTTCAGCCTTCAGGCCTGCACACAGCACTGCCCGGAACATCGAGGAGTGGGCGGGGTGGAGCCACAGTGTGAGTGAGAGCATGCAGGAGCGGTCCTAGTGCCTGCATATATTTCTATTAATAGAGAGGAGCGTCGTAGCAGCCACCTGTTATAGAATCTGGAGCGACCCATCGGGAAAATGCCCGAAGCTATATATGGTCAGTCCGGGCCTGGATACAGTATCTGGAAAACCCCAGGTCCAGAGCATTCTGGATAACTTGGTGACTTAAGCAAGGCCTTCCCTGAATAACGTCATCTGTATAGAATCATATGTTGCTCCAAAACTTGTATATACTATTTAGCACTGATGGTACCTTCCCAGATGTGTAAGATCCCCATTCCATGTGTATTGATGAACCTTCATACTATCATGAATGATGTACTGTACACTGATAACAAGTCAGAAGGTCTTTCTAATTTTTTACCTGGGGGATGCAGCATCCATAATTTCCCAAAACAATATAAATGTTTTATTTCTCAGACCACAGGAGAGTTTTACACTTCATCTTAGTCCATCCTAAATGAGCTTGGACCCAGAGAAGGCGGTGTTGTTTCTGGATCAGGTTTATATATGGTTTGCTGTTCGCATGTTTGAGTTTTAACTTATGGATACAGCAAAGAGTTCACAGACAATGGATTTTGGAAGTAATCCTGCAGAGATTTCCACAACAGAATAGTGTCTGTATTTAATGCAGGGCCACTAGAGGGCCTGAAGATCTCAGCCTTTCCAAAATTGTTCATCCTTGTCCCTTACATACAGAGATTTCTCTAAATCTTTCAATAATATTATATACTGTAGTAGATGATGAAATCCCCAAATTCTTAGCAATATACTCATCTTCCCTTTCCTATTCATATTCCAGTCTCTTATTCAAATCAATGCATGGTTACTAGGTTAATTTGGCCCTAGCAGCCAGATTGCAGAAACTGCAAACTGGAGAGCCGCTGGATTAAAAGCTAAAACACAAGTAATAAAAAATAATAAGAAAACCAATTGCAAATTGGCTCATAATATGACTTAAAACTTACTTGATCCAAACTAAGATACAATTAATCAATATTAGAGGAAAAACAATACTACTGGGTTAATGTGGGGGCCGATCAAGGGTTGTTTTTCAAGCTCATCGGAGTTATTTAAAACTTCCATGAACTTCCAATTTATTTAAAAAAAAAAAATCAAATTTTTGAAACTCGAGTGAATAGGATCGACCCGCAAACACAAATCAAATTCAAATCGCAAAAAACTCTAAATTGATCCCAGGACATTTTCCATAGGCTAAAACAGCAATTTGGCAGGTTTAAGGTGGTGAATAGTTGAATTCAAGTTCTTAAAGGGCCAGTGTAGGATAAATCTCAAAACTTAGAATTAGAATTTAAAAAAAAAAGATAGAATCAAATTTTAACAATTCCCTAGTTGAATTTCAGTTTTGGCCATACAATTTTCACTTCGACCCTTGATAAAACTGCCCCTTAATGTTCAAGTTAATTTTAAGGAGACAATGCATGGAGAAAGATCCCTTATCCAGAATACCTCAAGTCCCAAGCATTCTGGATAACAGGTCCCATGCCTGAATTTGCAATTAAATATAGGGTTTTACTGTCTTGCAAGAGATGCCTCAGTGCCTCAGTTCAATAACATACCACCCAATTGTCCCATTTTAGAGGGACAGTCCCTCTTTTGACAGCTCAACCCACAGTCCCTCATTTGTACTGGAAAGTCCCATTTTTCTCAGGCTGGAAAAGAAAAAGTTTCTAACTTAATTGGCTTTTGGCAGAACAGCCACAGCAGAAGATAAGATACTTTTGTAACAATTTCTAGATAAGCAAATAAGTAATTGTAACAAAATAAGATAACAGGTCCCTTGGGAAAAGTTAGACTCACTGTAATAACTGAAAAACCACAGAAATATGTTCAAACTTTCATAACCTGCCAAATTTTGTAAAATGAACATGGTAATTATGGGGTGTGGCCACAAAAATAAGCATGGCCAAAAATTCGCTATGCTTAGCACAACACTTTTTTTGTCCCTCTTTTTATTTCCAAAATGTTGGGAGGTAAGCAATGATTAGGATGTATTAGAGTAGAATGCTAAATATTTGCTGTAGAAACTACATACATCCATTATACATCCATTAACATTAATCACATCAAAGGTGTGTATAAACCATTTACTTCTTTAATTAGAAGCAGTCCACTAACATGTTGCAGGCAGAAATAGCACAAGAATAGAGTTTCTCTAGTGAAAGCAGAGAGATAATTTGACTAAACTCGAAATGAGAAAAATCAATTCAGAATTGACAGCCTCCAGATTACAGTCCTGTTAATTTCACAGCAAAAAACAAATAATGACATTACAGGGTAATAGCATATTCATACAATCCCAAGATGCCTTAGAACAGTAGGAAAATTTTATATTCTGAACTCTCAGGCAGTTTGTCTACAAACCAATTAAAAGGGATGGTTGACTACAAAGCAGCCAATTTATTGGGCTCCTATATTCTGGCCTGGGATTTGGGTGTAAAGATGCCTGACTTAAAATTAAATCACCTTTAAATTAACTTTTGGTATGATGTAGTGATATTTGGAGAAAATATGCATTTGGTTTTTATTTTTTATTATTAGTTGTTTTTGAGCTATTCAGCTTTTTATGCAGACGCACTCTGGTTGCTAGGGTCCTAATTTAATTCTAACAAGAGACTGCAAGATGAATGAGAGATGACATCAATAGAAATATGAGCAATAAGTAATCTTACAGAGCATTTGTTTTTTAAATGGGGTCAAGGACCCCTATGTGAAAGGGTTAAAGGTGAATCACATCTTTAAATACATTCTGGACTTTACAGGATCAATAGTGACCATTGTATATTCTCAAGAGCATAGTAAGATTAGTTGTTTCAGTTGCCAACTGCCCAGTTTTGAACCAGACACTGCATACATCCCAATTACCCCTACACTGCATCTATGCCAATTACATACTGTACTCACACACACACTAGGGTCAAATTTATTAGTATACAGTTAACCTGCCTGTATAATTTTGGAGTGTGGGAGGAATCCAGAGTACCCAGAGCAAACTCATGCAAGCAAGCAGAAAAACATACAAGATGCCCCACCAAGAATTGAACTCAGGACTTCAGTGCTGCAAGGCAGAAGCTCTAATCATTGAACATTACATCAATGAAGTTTGGTATATTGAATTGCCTTTTTATATATCCTTTATAATTATTATTTATAAATGTGTTGCAACATGTCTTGAACTGTTTTCAGTTAAAGGATTTATGTTTTTATATTCACTGTCTCAAGTTTGTTAATTTTCTTATCACATTTTGAGCCAGATTTAATACACACAATATACAGTAGTAATAATAATATAATACACAAGAGCCATGAATATCCTGTAAATTATTTCCTTATAAATGGTTCTTAGTGATGTCTTTGGTTATAATTCTAATTCAGTGATGTAATGTCTGTCACATGATGCACTGAAACTTCTGTATTATAATAAATAAAGTACCTCAGAGTTCCATGAGGCCTTTAGCCTCCTGCTTTTATATGCACATGGAACTCCTCAGTAACTTATAATATCCTTATATTTTGCAATAGGGGTACTTTATTCACTATATTATAACAGGGAGATCTCACATGCCCACTGCACACTCAGTGGCCAGCATTTGGTGTGGTGAAAAAAAGTTTATCTGCAGATGGTACGTTTATTGTTATAATTCAAGTGTTATTGGATTTGCCAAAGATCAGGTTACTTGTTAAGACTCATAAACACTCTTGTCTCACTGCAATTTATTTCTGACACTTTTTTGCTTAATGGTTTTGCACTGGTTTAGAGTTAAAGGGATAATGTCAAAATGCATCAGTTAAAAGTGCTGCTCCAGTAGAATTCTGCACTGAAATTCATTTCTCAAAAGAACAAACAGATTTTTTTATATTTAATTTTGAATCTGAAATGGGGCTAGACATATTGTCAATTTTCCAGCTGCCCCAAGTCATATGACTTGTGCTCTGATAAACTTCAATCACTTTACTTCTGTACTGCAAGTTGGAGTGATATCTCCCTTCTCCCCCCCCCCCCCACAGCAGCCTAACAACAGAACAATGGGAAGGTAACCAGAGAGCAGCTCCCTGACACAAGATAACAGCTGCCTGGTAGATCTCAATAGTAAAAACCCATGTCCCACTGTGACTTCTTCAGTTACATTGAAAAGGAAAAACAACAGCCTGCCAGAAAGCATTTCCCTCCTGGCTCAAGTGCTGGTACAAGTCACATGACCAGGGGCAGCTGGGAAATTCACAAAATGTCTAGCCCTATGTCAGATTTCAAAATTGAATATAAAAAAATGTGTTTGCTCTTTTGAGAAATGGATGTCAGTGCAGAAGTCTTCTGAAGTAGCACTATTACATGATGCATTTTGAAAAAAAAACATGTTTTACTCATGACAGTATCCCTATAAATGGAGAAAGACAAATTGTTCAGCCATCTCCGCAGTCCAGCCTGGAAGCCCAATTGTAAATTAAAGTTTTAGTCCAATATGCTGTCTAGATTGCCATTGGAGTTCCATAGGTAAAATCTAGTTATGTTGTTCAGCCTACACAAAGTTCAAGGGTATTTAGCTGCTAAGCCTATTATACCAAAACATGTACTGAACACTGCTACAGGTAGCTTGCCTAGGATGGGAGTGGGTGAAAGCAGCACAAGATAAATAGTAGTGAGGCATAACTGAAGAGTAGAAGGAAGAACAGGGATGCAATTATATATAATCAGACTAGCCACTATGAATAAATGAGCATAGCTTTACTCCAGCAAAACCTAGACAATATACAGAAGCTCAGCAAGCATGAATATATGCAGGTATTTTGGAAAAGGCTCTCCAAATGAGTATATTCGATGGAGTGTCGGGTAACCCCCAAGCAAGTAATACTTTTTTAAAGCTACATCTGCTTGCAGGACAAATAAAGCTCAACATACTATTTCTCAAAACTTTTTAAACCATAGGGCTCTTTAGGAGTATAAGTGCAATGTCCACTTTTGGATGCAAGTTGTGTGCCGCGTTTGACGCGATGCGGCAAAAACAACGCGACACGCGGCGAAAACGACGAGACGAAAACGACGCGACTAAAACGACACGACGCGTGCCAAAGGCGACGCGCGTAAAAAGCGTGCCGCGACTCGTTTTGTGAATTTTTAGCCGATTCGCAAATTTCTCTGGAAATTCGCTAATTTTTCGGCGATACTGCCCATCACTAGTTGCTATGTTTTACCCACATACTGTAGATTTCCACACACTCCCAGGGTATTTGAGGATGTGAGGTGGTAATGCACCTGGTGAAATTGTGTCCAGCTGGTCAAAAAAATGCAATTATACAAGTGTGTGTTCAGGAATTGGATGCAGTTGTGGCTAAAATGGTTTGTAGTTGGGTATTATTGCATCTGGCATTCAGTATTAGAGTGTGTGCACATGATTATTTAGCCACATGTTTGTTGCATTCATTGACTCATACTACCATATGAATTCTGAAGCTACTGCCATGCTTGAGGTTGTGGTAGCTTCAGGGTTTCTTTGTGTCAACAGGTGGACTTGAGCACAATGTTTGGAATGAAGGAACAAGCCTTTAACGAGTGGTATTTATTCACGCAACATGCAGCCATAGAAAAGCCCTAATATTTTTTGGGGTCCATTACTGCCAAAGGCCACCAGTGAATATCGGTGCCTCCAAAACTGTAGGCAGCATTTCCCTGTCTTCTTTTCTGTTAAAATAGCACATACTCTGGGCTTCTGAGTGTCCAGCTCACAATAAATACGGTGTATACACAATATGACATTCATCATAAAGTCTGATAACTACTATTAATTCAGATTCACATTATATAGCAGCACTGAAACCACAGCATCAAGAGTAAGTGAATATTCAACTCTACTAGTGATGGGCGAATCTGTGCTTCGAAAAAACGCAATGGGCAATTTTGAAGTGAGTGACAATTTTTATGTGTGACTATTTGGTCCAAATGCATTAAAGTCAATAGACGTCCGAAGTATTTTGACGTGGTCGACAATTCTAATTAATTTGCTTGCAGCGAAACGTGGAAATTTGCCACAAATTTGTGTCTGGTGAATTTATTTGCCCATCACTACAATTTACACCACCAAAATGCCATCTATTGTCAACGAAATTAAATAAGCTTCCATACTTAAGTAAAAAATATAATAAAGGCTAATAGCCAAAAATAGACTCAAGACATCAGATAATTGGTTTGGCAAGGGCCAAGGTTCATAAAGCTCAGGGAGACCATAGAGAGATGCAGTTCTCACTATAATGTAGCAGAAATAGGGGTAAGACAGAAATAAAATATGGGGAAACAGGCTAAGGTAGGGCAATTTATTGCATTGGTGGGGAAAGGAAAGCAGTAAGACTATTGAACATTATTTAATACACATTATAATTGCAATACAACTGTTGTTCTATTGTTTCTCGTTTTTTATAAAATATGTAGAAAAATTGACACCATGAGCAATCACAAAATTCACTGATATAGGGATGGAAGAACCGTGCTTAAAAACACAAGTCACCTATAAAAGTGAAACAATCTGTTTAAAATTCGTATTCATTTGTTTTCTTTCATTTTTGGAAGCTGCTCAAGCTGAATATAAGTCAGGTTTCAAACTAAATTCCTAACACATGTCATATAACTAATTTGAATATAATGACTCAAATCTGAGGCACATCGATGCTTATTTGCATACATATTGAATTCTGCACAAAAAAAAAATGCCCTGTTTATGGAAGAGCAGAATATGAAGTGTGCCCTTATGCTCCAAAGTATCATTTTAAAGATATATGCAGGTTTTACGTGGCTTTTGCATACTTATTATTTTACTATCCATTTCAAATACAGATAAAACAGATCTTATATTTTGTTAGCTGTGGTTCATATTAAGAATACTATGCCTGCAAATCTATGAAAATAAAAATAGCTGAAGAGATTTGGATTTATTCAGTATTAGTGTTTTCTTTTTTTATGGACGTAATACAAGCCTATCCAAATATCTGCAGTTATGTCACCAAGAAAAATAGAATAGTATTTTACATGCTGCTGTGCGACAGCATCCCCAGGGGTGATTTATTGGACATTAGCCACTTGTTTTTGCCCACAATACAGCATTTTCCCTACAATCCCAGCGTAATTGCAGCATCGCTATAAGCTGCACATGCGTTTTATCAGAGGAGGCAGGTTGGACACACTGACAATCATGTGGATATTCAGGAGACACAAGTACCTTAACAAATTTTGTCAATAGTGATGGGCGAATTTATTCGCCAGGGGCGAATTTGCGGCGAATTCCCGCGATTCGCCGCTGGCGAATAAATTTGCGAAACGGCAGCAAAAATTTGCCGCCGAAAAATTCGCCAACAAAAACGAGTCGCGCATCGTTTTTGATGCATCGGAAACGACGCGACACGATTGACGCGACGCGCGTCAGAAACGACACGACACGCCGCGTTTGACGCGCGACTCGTTTCGAGAATTTTTCGCCAATTCGCGAATTTCTCTGGAAATTCTCGAATTTTTCGGCGAAGCGAAATGCGGGAGTTTCGCCCATCACTATTTGTCAATACACAATGTACGTTGTGTCTAATCCAGGTGTGTTCGCAATTGACCCCTAAGGTGTGTACATTTTCAATACTTTAGATATTAGCCTGATTTTGTCTTTAAAAATCTGAAAATATATTTAATATTCCATATTAAAAATATATCTTAACAGTGTAGCTTACTGCATTTGTAAGCCTTCCCTTAAATTGGTTCCACTGACTACATGACAATATTTTCGTTTTTATAGTTTAGAATAACAAATTTTAAAAAATTAGAAAAAACACCCCCATATTATATTCTTGAGGTGGTATATAGATGATATCCTTTTGATGAGGTTCAGAACAACTATTAGCTTTCTAAATTCTAATACCAAGAGCATTGTTTTGACATCTACTATAAGTAGGGAAGAAGTGATATTTCTGGATTTGTTCTGTCTATTAAGGAGGGGGCTATCCATATTGCTACCCACTTTAAAGAAGTGCATGTGAATTCATATTTACCCATTAATATTTGCCATAAAAGAGCTTGTTTAGATGGGGTCCCACTCAGTCATCTAATAAGAGTAAGGAGAAAATTATAGCAGTGCGGATGGTTTTGAGAGACAAGTAGTAGGCGTAAAAGATCTCTGAGAGACCGAAGAAAATTGGGCCCTCTAATTATTTTATAAGGACCTCATATAGGGTGTCACTAATTGTTGTTGGTTTTTATAGATTAGAATCCAATGATCCCATAATGTTTCTTCCTCCAAAGATCTTAATAAATCCAAATTGTTCCACATCTAAATTACTAAATTAAGAGAACACATGGACATTTATGGAAGCCCCTTACAATTACCTAATCTCTCATCCATAGTTCTGCACTCACACAATGTCAGCTGTATCTGCAGTGAAAGTGAAGGCGAAGTCACCCAACAATGGAGGGTGATTTGTTCAAATTTTACTTCATCTCAGAAAAAAGCTTGAAATACAATGGTTAACAAGGGAAAAGAATGAATAGACAAGCAAGGCTAGATATCTACCTGGAGGTATATAGCTCTCACAGATTACACAAAGAAAAATCTTAATGATGGTGGAAGATAGGCTATCACAAAGACACATCAAAGCTAATGCAAGTCTTCAATAGACATATGATGTGTTTCTGGCAATGATGTGTGTATTGTACTGTACCTTCATTGATTTCTAAGAATAGAGTATGTTTTGGTATTTCTGCACACCTGAATGTTATGGAGATGCCCCATCTACTGTAAATCCCCAAACAACAATATCCAGTCTACTAAAACTATTTCCATTAACTATAACATATAATATAATACTTCCCTGGCAGGAGCTGAGCAGGATTTGTATTAATGACATAAATGATACTCTTCATCAGTACATGTAAGTGCTGTATTCTGGGATTATAATATTGTTGTCTTTAAAAAGGCAATTCCAGCACTTGTCATTTGTCTATATGTTGGCAGCATTTGAGCCTTTTAATGAACTCCCATAGGTGTTGTTAACAAGATTGTTCCCCTTTACATTAAAGGGGTGGTTCACCCTTAAGTTAACCTTTATTATGTTATACAATGGCCAATTCTAAGCAGCTTTTCAATTGGTTTTCATTATTTATTAATTATAGATTTATAGTTATTTTTCTTTTTCTTATGGTTCTTTGCAGCTTTCAAATGGGCGTTGACGTCCCCTTCTTAAAAAACAAATGCTCTGTAAGGCTACAAATGTATTGTTATTGCTACTTTTTATTGCTGATCCTTCTATTCAGACTCTCTCCTATTTATATTCCAGTCTCTTATTCAAATCAATGCATGGTTGCTAGGGTAATTTGGGTCCTAGTTACCAGATTGCTTAAAATTCAAATTGAAGAGGTGCTGAATAAAAAGCTAAATAACTAAAAAAACAAGAAAAATAAAACATGAAAACCAATTGCAAATTGTTTCAGAATATCACTCTCTACATCATACTAAAAGTTATCTCAAAGGTGAACAACCCCTTTAACTTTTCATTTCATTTGGAGAGTGATATTTTGAGACACTTTGCAATTGGCTTTCATTTTTTATTCTTTGCAGATTTTGCCATATATAGTTCAAATTACCCCAGCATATATAGAGACTGGAATAAGAACTGAGAGAGCTTGAATAGAAGATGAGTACTAAAAAGTAGCTATAACAACAAATGTTTAGAGCATTTGTTTTTAGATGGGGTCAGTGACCCCCATTTGAAAACTGAAAAGAGTCAGAAGAAGGCAAATAATTCAAAAACTGTAAAAATTAAAAATAAAGGATAATTGAAAAGTTGCTTAGTATTAGCCATTCTACAACTATAATGTACCTTAAAGTGAGCCACCCCTTTAAAACCAATTCATTCCTCCAATCACATGTGAAGGTCTGATGATTCAATAAGAGATATGGATAAAAGAAATGAGTCTTCTGGTATACAGAAAAACAGCTGGTTCCATTCCAGATATTATATTCCAGGTCAATGCAGTCATTTTCTGCTTTGACTAAGGGTCCTACTTCATCATCAAATAAAATGAATGCCAGTCTTTGTAAAGGATCAGTCCAAAAAAAGAAGGGCAATCATCTTTGCTGTTATTTTTTTCAGTACAGCTCTAAAAGTACAGAAGTGTGGCCTTGATTAACAATAGAACTGATGCATTTAAAAAAAAAAAAAAAAAAAAAAAAAAAAAAAAAAAGACTGCCACTGAACAACGACATGATATATATAGCAAATAGTTCCCCAGCTGTCAAGTTCCTCGAATATAAATGACAAGATTGGCAAAGCTCATTGTACCATCTTAAAATTGCAATAATTATTCTTTTTTTTTACTAATGATATTGTTTCTCTGCAACAACAACAGTTTCTAACAAAATCTAGGGCATGCTAGTAGATGACAAATATACAATTAAAACTCTTATCCATCTTTTTCCTTTGAACAGCTTTATACATGTACAACTTGAAGCCTAATAAACCAGAAATAAATATGGGACATCCCATAAAGGGAATTTCCAAATGCTGTACCATATGGGGGCACATTAATGATTTTTTTTTTTCTTTGTAAAATTTTGCATTTCTGCCTACCAATCAACCAAATTTTTCACATTTATAAAACTTTTCTCTACATTCTTAAATATTTCACGTAATTTGAAACTTTAAAAACTTTACACTCGAAAAGTAAGCATTTGCAATTTTTCCCCGCAGTGCCTAAAACAACTTTCATTAAAGGTACTTCTGTATAATTGTGCTTGGCAAAGCTCAGTCTTTCCTGCCTTCCATTCAAAATAAGGTGCAGCTGGGGCTACCGTTTGTCCTAGTGGTAACTTCAGGGTTCCCTTGACAATCTGCATCAATAAGTGCAGCACAAGCATCAGTTGCATCTATTTTGGTCATTTGGCCTTCAAAAGCCTATTAGGAATATTTAATGTTTACATGATTTTCTACTAGACGTAGGGGCAGATTTGTCAATTTATAAAGTGAAAAATCGAATTTCAATCTATGTTTGTGTACTTTGACTAGGTAACAGTCCGAATTCAATTCCGAATTTGCAAAAGATTCAAAACTTCAAATTTTGAAATTTATCATGTACTGTCTCTTTAAAAATTCAACTGTGACCATTTGCGATTTAAGCCTATGGGGGACTTCCTAGAACCCATTTGGAGTCAATTGGTGGACTTTAAAAATTCAAAGTTTTTTGGGGGGAAAAACGTCAAATCGAATTTGATCGAATGCGCTATTACTTCTATTCATACAATTCTAAATCAGTCGAAAAAAGAATTTTGAAGGTTTTGCAATTCAAAAGTCGCATTTACTTGTCAAGTTTTTCATGGCAAAATGTCACAATTTTTTTTCTTTATTCAATTATTTGAGGTGTTGATAATTAATTGTGCATATTTCACAGTTTTTCTCTAATAAAAAAAATGCCAACTCAGTTTTTGATAAATCTGGCCACTAATCTTACCAATTTTTTATTTCTGTGTATTTACAGATTATATTATGAAAAGTGTGCAGTATAACTTATTGTTTAGATGAGTCTAAGAGGCCTATATACTAACATTTGGATTTCTTTTTTTAAAAGAATCATATTTTTCCTCTTAAACTTTGTGTTTTTTAATTTCTTTAAAACTTGAGATTTATAAAATGTAAAAACCACAAAAAAGACATCAAAACGTTGACAAGTAAAAGAAGTCAAGGTCCTATAGAAGTTAGTGAGAGATGTGCTGATCCTATTGGACATTTAGGGGCAGATTTACTAAGGGTCGAAGTGAATATTCAAAATAAATTTGAATTTAAAAAATTAAAATTTCAAAGTTATTTTGGACTGCTTCGACTATTGAATATCCCAAAATCGATTCCAACTGAGAAAATTAAAAAATTTGAAAATTCTCTTTAAAAATGTCTCTTTAAAAAACTTTGAATTCGACACTTCACCTTAAAGCTGTCGAATTGCCATTGTAGCCTATGGGGGACCTCCTAGAACCTTTACAGTGTTTTTTGAGAAAATCAAAGGATTTTGCCCAAAATCGTTTGAATCGTTCGATCAAAAATGCCCTTTAAAAAAATTAGTAAATCTGCCCCTTATTTTAGCAATTCAGAATCGTTGAGGTTTTCTGTTTTGAGCACATTGTTCAGATTTTTTTTTGTTTGTGCTTTTTATATTTGGATCTTTTAAAAGAAAAAAAAATTACATGGCATTTGTAATAATAATGGTTCCCAAAAACCAAATCACTAAAATGAGAATGTTGATAAAAGGGCCTCCCAGTAATATGTTGCATTTTAACCTCTTATATTAAAGAATAACCTAATACTATTAGGGGCAAATTTATCAAGGGTTGAAGTTCGAGGTGATGGGAGTTTTTTTAAACCAAATTTTATTTGAAAAATAAACAATTTTAACTTTGAGTGAATAGGCTGTATTAGCTTTTGGATTGCATTCAATTGTATTCGTTTCAAAGTATTTAAAAATTCCAAGTTCACCAAATGACTTCAAATAAGTTCTAGGAGGTCCCCCATAGGCTAAAACAGCAATTTGGCAGGTTTTAGATGGTGTATAGATGAAGTTGAATTTTTAAAGTGGACCCATCACCCCAAAAAACATTCATAATCATATTTTATCAATCACATTAGTCAAGCAAAATGAACATTAATTACACTATATAAATTATTTTAATCTTGTCTTTTTCAGTCTGGGAATGTATAATTATAACAAGCAGGCACTGGGATTTGTGAGTTAAAGGCGCCATGACTCAGGGCTAATTGAAGAAACTGTGTTATCTAAAGTTATCTTAACTCATTTAATGCATTTAACCTTTTCATTAGCATACCAAAGCACCATTGTTTTCAATGGTGAACTCTTTAATTGGATGGGATGCTGTGACACAATATTCTGTGCTAAGTGGGATAAATGGGATAGATGAGTAAAGTTTTTCGGTGTCATATGCACAATCCAAATGGCTTCATCTGTATGTAGATATGAATATGATATATGTTTCCCAATATATGGAGCCTACCGTTGATAACTCTAGCATTTACCAATGGCAGCTGTACCATTAATTTACACATTTCTTAGCTCCTGCCTACATCAAAGGATTTTAATTAGCCCCCAGTTAGGTAAGAGACATCCTGAGTTTTTATGACCTAAACTCTAGTAATCATCTGGAGAGGGTCTTTTACATTTCAAAGAGGAACTGTTTGTACAGTCATTATTGGTAAAAACAACATCTAGAGAAATGACCTGGTTTTCCTGTTTCACTTGTCATCAGCCAATCAGAACCATTCCTCATTTGGGTCAATGGCATAGAAACAGTATAACAATGGAGCTGGTTTTGGCTGAAATAAAGGATATAGGAGAGAAGGAGGGAAGAAGAAAAGAAAGGAGGGAAGCAGGAGAAAAAGAGGAAGAGAGAAAAGAAGAAAGTATAACCTGTGGGTACATTTTGAAAGACCTTTGTATCATTTGCTGCCTTTGGGCTGTATAATCTCAATAAATTGTGTCATCTCTGGCAACCTCGGTTGCATCATTTTACCTGGCTGTGGTAAATTGCGGAAGCTACATTTCTCACAACACTATATGGATAATATTGCGTATATTCCGAATTGAACCACAATCTCAATTTTAGTTAAAGTATTAATTGATATAAATGTCAAATATTCACAGATAGTTGGCACTAGTCACCTTTACAACCACAATTCATAAATTTCAAGGTCAAGAAGAATAATTGTGATGTCTTATAAGTAATTTGAATATTGGTACTGTACAAGCTTATTAAAGTAAAAATAGGTTAAAGGGGGGTTTCTTTTATTATAAATTTTGATACAAACAAGATACCTGTGTCAGTTCATCAGAAAGGGTTCGACTGCTTAGGGCTTACCTATCTGAATCCTTACTCCCCAATGCCAACTGCATAAAGATCTGGACAATTATTTTCTTTGCTGGAAGCTTTAATTTATGATTTATGATAACATTAAAAAGAGAGAGTGGTGGGATACAAAGAAATGACTGAACCTTTGAAAGAGATTTTACATCAGTAGGACTGCATATTAGAAAGCATATTAAAAATTGTCAGCTGTGACCATATATTCCCTTAAGCCATTTTGTTCAGCAAATGATCTTTGTTTGCAGAAATCAAAATATATATTTATGAATCAACAGCGTATAAGTCTGTCCAGGCAAAATATTATTTCAATTAATTTGACTTTGATTCAAAGAGACCTTTACTTCCCCATATAAATGAAAGACACACAGTCAGTAAACAGAATAAATAAGGTCCTGGTAGTAGTCAATTTATTTTTTCATTAACATGAAATAGAGCATTTAAAAGTTGTGAGCTCTCATTAACTGCACAAAATATTATGCTTAGGAAATGGGTTGAAACATATGAATATATAAAAGAACTGAAATTGTTTTTGGCATCTGGCACAGGATACGGCCAATTATTTTAAAGACATTTTGAAGTAAAGGTTCCCTAAATATTGTCTTAATGTGAAATATGCGGATATATACTTTATATGAGAAAGAGGAGAAATGTACAGCTAGAATGTCTTTATATCAGTCAGTGAATTAAGCTGCAATTAGTTCCCCTAGCCCTAGTAGTGGGGTACCTTATTTCATACAACATCACCAACTGATTTTCAGTTTTTTTTTTTATTTCACTTTATTTTATTAGAAATTGTGCTCAATGGCTGTGGATTATTTAAAGGAGAAAGAAAGTATTTTTTGGCTTGGGGGTGCCAAAAGTTAGGCACCCTCAAGTGATTGTATTTACTTGCCTGACACCCCGGCCAGTGCTCCTATCAGCAGAGAACCCCGGAGCAACCATCTTCCTGCTTTCTTTTGGTGGCTGCAAAAGCCGAACTTAAATGAAAAAAAGGTTGTTTCATTCTACTGCATATGTGTCTGTCCTGGGAAATATGTAGATGGAAGAAATGAAGAAGACAATCACTCCATGGTGTGGCTGGCAGAAGCCTGGGGTGTCCGGCAATTAAATAAAACCACTTGGGTGTGCCTAACTTTCCTCCTCCTTTAAATCATTTAAAATCATTTTTAAAGTTTTTTTTTTTAAATTATTTTCCTCCTCTTTTATTACTTTACTATGTGATGATTAGAATGGCTTTCTGTAATATTTCTATAGATTATCGGAATAAGTTGATTGGTTTTTGTGGATTATCAATTTCAAATTTGTACTTAACTCCCACTTTGAATATTAAGTTGGTGTTAAATTAAGTCTGCCTGTCACAGCTACATTGCTTAACTACACACATGAAGGTGCCTGTAGATCAGTGGAATCCTGTTCCTTAAAAAAGCTTTAGAAATGATCTAATGTGGAATAAAATCTTGTGTGGCTCAATCAGGAAAATAAACACTCATTGGGTAATCTTTAGGGCTATGGCCAGCTTTAGACTGTTGTAGTGTGTAACTTATTTTCTATCAACCGAACAACAGAGCCCTTCAAGGTGCATCTATCCAGATAATTTTCTGCACCCCAAGATTTACATGCTTCAGTTTCATCACTGACTAAACATGCATCTAGGATACTAAAGCCTGTAGAGAGGCTACACATAGGATATTACTCTTTTGGCTCATCCTACTTCACAGGGTTTCTTAACAGCAAAGCCTTCTGGATTTCCCAATCTGATCTATAAAAAAATCTGCCCCTTGATGGTCTGTTTGCTTGGACTTTATATTTACAGTATATATTGTGTAAGAAAATATTTCAGTACAAAGAAAATAAAGCTGATGAATACCACCAGGAAAGTATTAGCTTTCATCTAACCTGCACTTGTACCATGTCAGTTACATTAATATAAGAACAAAACCTATCTCTGTAGAGCAACAGAATATATGCTATCACATGTGGTTCCTGAATTTCCTATTGTAAAGGTCACTTTATATAGATTTCTGACTGGCTTTCTTTATATAGTTGAGCAGCCCTGACAAAAGAGTCTGTAGTGTGGATGGCTTTCAAGAATAATTTCCCTTACTCTGTTAATACAGGATATTCCTCAGATGTCAAAGTAAAAGCTATGTTCTTCAAAACTGACTCTATATTATTAATGACTAAAGCCGAAAACGAACACAAAATAATGTTCCAGCCAATAAAGGACTGAAAGTTCCCATTTATTCAATAAAGCAGAAAACCTGTCAGTTTAATTATTTTCTCTCCATTATTCCCTTATGGCCACCTTACACTTGTTAACATGATTCTACTGAAAGCATAGCTGAATCTCAAACTAATGGAACACATTTAAGAGGCTATGCTGATGTGCAAACCTTGTTTCTGATAATAAAACAATATTAGAAACCTGAAAAATCTGGTACTGGGTACACAACTGTGTAATGCCATGGTGTGCAATCAAGAGTGAAACATAGATGCATACATTTGCTTTGTTGACATTTGTAAGGGATCTATTAATAATCCAAAACATGCCTGGGTTTATTTACTAATAGATACAAAGTACAAAAAAATTACAATTTATGATTTTTCCCCAAAATGCAATATTTTCCCAAGCATCCCAATGTAATTGCACAACATGAAAGTTGTCTTAAAATGTTGCTGTTAACAATTTAGTCCAGAATGATACAACTGGGACAATAGGAATATGGCCATAACACTTAGGGTAAAATTTACTAAAATTCCCCTAAAATCCCTCAAATCCCCTCGAAATTCGATAAGCATTCAACTATCGAAGGCTTATCGAATAGTGATGGGCGAATTTATTCGCCAGGGGCGAATTCGTGGCGAATTCCCGTGATTTACCGCTGGCGAATAAATTCGTGAAACGCCAGCGAATATTCGCTGGAATTCCGCAAATTTTTTCGCCAATTCACGAATTTCGCTGGAAATTTGCGAATTTTTCGGCGAAGCGAAACTGGGTAGATTCACCCATCACTATTATAGAATAGTTCTAGGCTATCTTTTTGCTCGATATTCCATTTCTCGATGAAATCGTACAATCGAATACCGATCGTTCGATTTCACGAAAAAATCGTACTTTTGCCTTCGAGCCTCCGAAAAATTCGTAAGATTCGAATGATCAAGGCATTCGATCGTACTAATGGTATTCGAGCAGGTCTTTGCAAAAGAAGCCTATGGGGCTGAATTTTTCATGATCGAATGTAAAAAATATGCACGATATTGAATGTTTTGATCTCTGGAAACCTCGAAAACCATGAATAAAAGGCTGATCTTTGCAAGAAAAGAAAGGGGAGTTACACTGATTTCTCCATTACATCGACAGCTTTACCTGTCGTACTTTTGTGTTTGCTGACTTTATGATAAAAAAAATCATGAATGAACTAACTATACAAAAATGCGTTTATTTGTGCTTAAAAAGTATGATTCGGAGAGACAAACATTCTACGAATTTTCATTCTATAAATGTTTTTTTACATGGATTTAGAGGCTGTGTGCTCATGTTCAGCATTGTAGATTTGCTCATATTTTGCCCCAGCTATACAGTATTAAAGGAAGCAATTTCAAATTGTTTTGCTTCCAATAAGGATTTATTATATCTTAGTTGGGGCCAAGTAAAAGGCACTGTCTTAATTTTACAGAAAAAAGGAAATCATTTTGATAAGTCTATGTGAGATGGCCTTCCCATAATTCAGAACTTTCTGGATAATGGGTTTCCGGGTTGGATGCCCCTTGCCACTATTTTTGCTTTGTGCTATTTATTTCTTGTCACAGTACAATGCAGCTCAGTGAAAATGCTGCTAATGCGAATAACTTCCCAAGGCAACTGCAAATCAACTCATGCATGGTTTTATGGTGGCTGATCAAGTTCTGCTTTAAATAAATAAGCGTTTCAAAGTGTCCTTCATACAAGAGCAATTGGGATCCCTTTGGCAAGATTGCATTTGTTGTTCAATTTACTGCAGGTGACAGAACTTAAATTAGGTCACAATATACTGTAATTCCTATGTCTGCTGATTGGTATACCTGTTGGTAAAATACTGTAGTGGCTGAACATCATATCATTGAGGGACACCCACAAATTATTTAATCCTTCTTTTCAAAGAAAATGCACCCTGACTAACCAAACAGGCTCCCTAAAAGTAAAGTTGATGCTTGTAATTGTAGTGGTAAAAATTACACCAAGGTTAAGTTCAGACTAGAATTGAAGTGTGCAATCTCAGGCTCATTGATGTCATTCACTTCTTGTTCTCATCAGTCAGAGCAATTCCTTGGTTGCTGCATTTCCTTATATGGGCCAACCATAAGGGTAAATTGCCCAACCTCAAAATGCCTCCCACCCCTCTTGGATCAAACACTTGCAGTGCTCAATAAAAGAGCATGTTTCATGTCTCTGTGCTCTATTAAGAAAAGTGGCAGATTGCTAATGACTGCAAGTACGTTTGTATGTATATATGTTATTATAGAGCACCATTGTATACATAGCACTGTACAATTTTACAATACAGTCAAATAAAAACAGGGTGAACACACTGCAATCAGTAAGTGTAAATATCTAGAGTTATATATATATAGAGTATACATATAATATTTTATTACATTGCTAATCTTAATTGTGCATTGGAAACCTTTAGTGCCTGCTTGAAGGTGGCATAAACCTTTAGAGCAAACGTAACAGCTTTTTCATTAAGACGTTTTGTTAGATACACTCAGGCCTGGACTGGCAATCTGTGGGTTCTGGCAAATGCAGAGGGGCTGCTATAAGTTGCCATAGAAAGTGACTATTAAGTGGGCTGGTTAGGGCTGTTTGGGCCTCTGTGTAGTAGAAATGGCAGGGCCTATATTGAACCCCAGTCCAGTCCTGGACACTCCACACTATCGCAAACTATAAACACTATCCTACTGTTGCTTGAGGAGCAAAGGGTTAACAAAGGCAAAATTGTTCAATTTCATGAACATTTATTTGCATTGCAAATTCAGTACTGCTTTGTGCCAGGGTTGGAGCATTTGCCCTTAAGTGCCATATAGCAAATGTCAATAAATAATAACATAAAGCAATTCTCAAATAAAAATATAAGGGCACCATTAGGGTTATCTTACTGTGTAGTATAAATACTCTATTGAAGTTTTTCAGTGTTCAACATTGTTGTTTTGCAGGCTATATGTAGGAGACCCCAAATTCTTTCTGGTTAGTGCAGCCCAGGAGCATAAATTAGAGTTATGGCTAGAAACTGTTTTGCATGCTGATGAAATTTGGGAAGTCCTTTAAACAACATTGAGAAACGGAAGAGGGGGCCATTTCCTTAATTAGGAGATATTCTGGGAAATGCATGGACTGTCTGAAAGCAGTTTTTGTAAGTGTTTCATCTGGGCTGTTTTTTTCTAAAGCAATTTATTTGGCGGTATTGGAGCCATGGTGATACATTTTTATAATGTCAAAAGGAACAGGAATCTTTTTTCATCAAATACAAGAATTCCATAGGTAGTCATTGTGAGAATTCATCAAGTGCAAGTTTAGATTTTATTGCTTTGTTTAACCTCCCAGCCATAATGCTCCTATGTTATAACACTCAGCATCCTGCGGGAAAAAACTTGACCTTTAGGAAAACACTATTTGTAATCAAAGTCTAACTGGAATCAACCATTCAATAAATAGAATATATATATATATAGAAACTATTGGAGGCCAGCACAACACGTAAGTAGGTAAATGTTGC
>CM044431.1:42296334-42472680 GCA_024363595.1 Xenopus borealis | reverse complement strand
AAGGCAGCACTCACATTGATGCAAAAAGTGTATATTCTGTGAAAAACTCACATAAAAACAAGCTACGTTTCGGGCATACAACATGCCCTTTATCAAGCCAAAAAATTGTAACAAATGGAACACAAGGTCATACGCTTTTTTAAAGTAAGTCACAGGAAGTGACATCAAAGTTACATGGTAATTATAATTTATACATATTGCAATCCACATTATGTTATATACATGTTACTTAGAACACATGGAAATAATTTCTATTTTTCTACATTTAAAAATGATTTTCAGACTTCATCTATATTATACTGTGATATTTTTACAAAGATATAGATTAGTTTCCATCATAACTATAAAAAGAGATATACTGTAGGTCATAATCCTTGTTTAACCCCTTGGGTTGCAGAGAATTTATGGATCCACCAAATTTCCCTTAGTTTCAGGCGAAGTTCTCTGTCTCCTCCATTTTTAAAGGGGGGAACTATTTCCAACACTATGGGGTAGATTCATCAAAGAGTGAAGTTAAGAGTGAAGTTCCGCCACTAGAGGGAAATTCCACAGCTCTCAATTCATTTCTATGGGATATTTCAAGGCGTATTCATTAAAGGGTGAACTTTCACTTCACCCATTGATGAATACGCTTTGCAAAATTACATAGAAATTAATTGAGAGCTGTAGAATTTCCCTCTAGTTGCGGAACTTCACTCTTTGATGAATCTACCCCCATGTATCTAAGCTGATCAGCTCTATGCCCCTTCTCTATAAAATTTCTAGATACTGGTTGATTCATATTACCTAAATTTATGGAGGACCTGTGTTGGGAAATACATGACTTAATCATCTTTGTGATCTCACACATATACGGTAGATGAGACCACACGGACAAAACAACACATAATCCACATACTTTGAAACACATGTGACGTGGCCTCTTAGATGTGCAACATATCCAGATTCGGGGTGTACAAAGTTTTTCCCTTTATGTGAGTTTTTCCCAGAATATACACTTTTTGCATCAATATGAGTGTTGCCTTTTTTGTGCTTGTTTATGATAAAAGGAGGAAAGGTTCGGGACTTCCCCATCAGGCATCCCCTATCATGTAGAATTTGCTGGAAGCCGGCACAGCATGTATATGGGTTCAATGTGCCTGGGTTTAATATGCAAACAATAAGATAGCTGTCCCAAATAAGGCATGCACTCAGAGGTCTTATCCAAAAAATTATGTTTATTCAGCAAAAAAGTGCTAACGTTTCGGCTAGCACTCTAGCCTTTCTCAAAGTGGCTATATATTTATGTATACAGATGAAGCCACTTTGGATTGTGTGTTTGACACAGAATACCTAAGGTTGGGGACAGACAGGGAGATTCGGGGATTCGGGGATTCGGCGATTCACGGTGCGGCGATTTCCGGAATCGCCCGAAGGTAACTTCGGGCGATTCCGGAAATCGCCGCGCCGCGTGTGCACAACGCTGGCGCTTTTCCATTTAAACTAGCGACGGACAGGGAGAAGGAAGTTCGGGGAGATTGTCGCCTGCTATTAAACGCCAGGCGACAGAATCTCCCCAAATCTCCCTGTCTGTCCCCAGCCTTAAAACAGATTTCTCACTTGTAACACAGAAAACAATGGGGCTTTGGTATGCTAATGAAAAGGTTAAATGTATTAAATGAGTTAAGATAACTTTAGATAACACAGTTTCTTCAATTAAGCCTGAGTCATGATGCATTTAACTCACAAATCCAAGTGGCTGCATATATATATATATATATAAATATACATATATATATATATATATATACATATATATATATATATATATATATAAAAATAACAAAAAGCAAAAGGTGCACTCCGTAGACAGTAGCGATACCAGGTCTGTTCACCTGATATCTCTTGACAAAGATCCCTGTGGGGGATCAAAACGTCGAGCACAAGAAAAGTTTTTTATTTTTGTACCATAAAGAAAAGCCTGTGAGTGTCGCTACCCTATGCTGCTATATATATTTATATATATATATATATATATATATATATATATATATATATATATATATATATATATATATATGTATTGAGAAAGAACATATATATTTTTAAATAGATTATAGGCTGACATAGAGAGCAGTTAAGCAACAAAGTATTTAGGAAGAACAATTATTTAGCATGTGATTTTGAGAGTTTCTTAAGAAGATTTTCGTTAAGCCTGATATCATCATAGAACAGCTGGGTTCTCATATTTGGATTATTAATAAATGGAAAGTGTATGTTTTCCTCTGGTGCAAACACCACAGGGCACACAGATTTTGCCATATGTGCAGGTTTCATTTACAGGTTTCAGCTTGCTCCATTGGGTAGTAATGCCACGCTCGCAATGCAATATTTTACAAGCACGGCTCTTTGGCAGGCAGAAAAGCTTTCCATAGTATTAATGAGATTTGAAGTCTGTTGAACGGATTAATCAGAAGCACTGAACCATGTTATCCAAGAACGTGACTAATCTTTACAAGTTTTAGAAAAAGAAAAATGCCATTTTTCGTTTGGATTTTCAGGAATGGTAAAAAACTATAAGGACTCATTTTTTAGGTGCAGCACTAAGTGTAAAAATGTACCTGCTATTTGACAATTAAGACCAGAGTCCTGTGCCTTCCAAGAACAGCCACTAAACACAGGGCTAGGCAGTCTTTGGCGGGGGACAAGGGGTGGAGTGTAGGATGTCGGAAGTGGGGCATGTAGTGTGTTGCTGCATGATTCACTTACATTTCTGTCAGGCTTTCCCAAAAGAGGGCTGTCTGTTTGAAAATCATTCAGGTGGCAACACTATGCGGCTTCCCTTCCCTCACTTAAAGGGAGGGTTCACATTTAACTTAACTATTAGTATGTTTTATAATGGCAAAGTCTAAGCAACTTCTCTGACTCTTTCCAGCTTTCAAATGATGGTCACAGCCCCAACTAAAAAATCAAACGCTCTGTAAGGCCACACATTTATTATTATTGATACTTGCCATTACTCATCTTTCTATTCAGGCCTTTTGCTATTCATATTCCAGCCTCATTCAAATCAGTGCATGGTTGCTAGGAAAAATGTGGTCCTATCAAATAGATTGCTAAAACTGTTAACCTGCGAGCTGCTAAATAAAATGCTAAATAACTCAAAAAGACAATTCGGACTCACCCCTCCTCTCTTTACAAAGGGGCTGATGTACTAAATTCACGTGAAGGATTCGAAGTTCGATCGAAGTTCGAACGTAGGATTTCTTTGTTTGGTTGAATATGTGAATTTTGGCATATTCGATCATCGAATAGGGAATGGTCGAACGATCGAATACATTTGAATAGAGTCGAATGAACGAATATTCAATCATTCGATCATTCGACCAGCGAAGGATTTTATTTTTAAAGTCTCTTCGATTGCCTACTTCGGTAGATTGGACCTACCGAATTGCAATAGAAGCCTATGGGAGCACTCCCATAGGCTTCTGAGACTAAGTCCTGATCGAATAGGATTAGTACGATCAAAGTGTTCGATGGTTCGAATCATAGGAATCATTCGAACGATCGAATGATTTCTTCGTTCAGTCGAATGATCGAAAATCGAATAAAAGGTAGCCTAGAACTATTCGATTAGCATTCGACGATCGAATGCTAATCGAATATCAAGTAGAAACTAATTTTTTGTGGGGAATAATAGTAAATTTGTGTCTCAGACAGAGAGTTCAGTGTGCATGAATTCATGCAGAGCTACTCAAGCTGCGATTAGCCAAAACACAAAGGGCACACTGCCTCATAAATTAAAAACCACTGTTTATTCTTACACATCACACCATGGGGCAGATTTATGAAAGGTCCAGTTGTGTTTTCAACAAAAATTTGAGTTTTCCAGGTTATTTTTGAGTCAAAGTTTGATTTTTCAGGTTAAAAAAAAAATGTTTTTTTTTATTTTTTTTTGAGATTTATTATACCCCAAGGCTGGAAATAGCTTGAATCAGAAAATACTCCATCTAAAACCTGTCAAGGTCATGTAGAAGTCAATAGTAGAGGTCCCTTGAACCATTTGAAGATGTTAATAACCTTCATGATATTCAAGTTTTTTTCTGAGGTTATCGCTCGAAAACTCGATCACTTTCAGCAATCCGTGTTTTTTCCAAAGGAAAACTCATTTATTTACCCCCTCGCTGATTCAAGTTTTTCCCATTCAAGTTTTTCTTAATTTAAAAACCATTCAAGTTGTACGTTCATTCAAGTTCATTTGAGATCTAAAAAATTTGACCTTTGATAAATAACATTTTAAGGTGAACAAGATTCAAATTTTTTTTAATTTTCAAAATTCATTATACCCCAAAGCTTCAAATATTGTAAATCGGAAAATGCTCCAGCTGAAACCTGTCGAGGTCATGTAGAAGTCAATAGCAGACGTCCCTTGAACCATTTCAAGGTTATGTTATCACTCAAAAACTCAATCAATTTCAGCAATGCAAGTTTTTCCCTGCGAGAAACTCAATTAATTAACCCCGAACTCGCTGATTCAAGTTTTTCTTAAATTAGAAACCATTCCAGTTGTAAGTTCATTCAAGTTTATTAGAGGTCTTAAAAACTCTAAAATTCGGCTCTCTGTAAATTAATTTTGAGGTGAACAACTCCTTTAAAATTGCACCATTCGAAATCAAAGGCAGACGAAAGCATGTGAGTGCACCCTACGTATGTCCCGACTGAGGGCCACCAAATGGTGCTGAAATAAGTATGATCCCCCAACTATAATAAATCTTGTATGCAGTGCAATTTTTTTGTATTGTCTTGCTGTTCCTAACATGCTGGAATTTTCCATTATAAATAATGCACTGTGGGTAAGGGTGTGAATTGTACCAGCTGTTCCGTTTTGTACAAGATTTATAAATGACTGAGCACTGTGATGTTTAAAAACACAATAAATAAATAAATAAACACAACAGAATTTTTTTCAGTCATTTCTCTTGGGTACAATTTATGGCTGGGAAGAACTATTGTTTTGCTGCTCAGATGGCATCTCATATATCATATGAGAAGGACTAAAGTGAAGTATTCAAATCAAGGTGTCTGTATTGTGATGTTACCATTTAGATCAATGCCATAACTAACTAGTTCTGTGTTTAACCTCAGAAATATGTAACTTCTATCTCATTTATCATTGCCATTCCTGCCTAAAAAAACCTACCACGCTAAACTCTGACAGTACAGACATCCCCATTCCCTCTGCATCTGTTTAACTTTCATTGTTCCTATTAGATGAAATGATTGTGTGTCATTTTCAAGAACATCTCGAGATGGAAATACAGAAAGAATGCTTTCTCATTTACCCGAAGATCACAGAGTCATTGCTCAAGAATCCCTAAGGAAATAGCTAAATCATACAATGAAGTGCCGGGTTCTGAGATTAAGGCCAATGAATAAATATAAAAAGACTGAAACATATTTCATTAGACATCTGATTGCATGCTTGTGGTTTTTAAATGCGTGTGTACTTTTGTGGGTGATATCTTGTAATCTAGCAGCAAATATTATCACCCAGAAAGGCAGAATGGGGGTCACTGACCCCCATTTAAAAACTGAAAAAAGGCAGTAGAGGAGGAGTACAAATTGTGAAAAAAATATTTAAAAAAGAAACATGTTGCTATTAACAGAACATTCCATGACTTAAAGGTGAACTACCCATTTTATAGGCAGGTTAGTACCTTTGTGAAACTGGAAGCTAAATATTTTTAGTTAATTCTGTCTGTAATACACAATACACATTGGGGCCCATTAACAAAATTCGAGTTTTTACTTTTTTCACAATTTCTTTTCTTTAAAAATGTGTTTTTTTATTTCTCTAAAACTCTTAAATGTGAGATTTATTATGTATAAAAACCCCAAAAAGCTCTCATATAAATATTGGGCAGTCAAGTTCCCATAGAAATCAGTGGGAGCTGTGCTTATCCCATTAGACCTTTTTAAGCTATTCAGACTTTTAGAGTTTTTCGGATTTTTTATTCAACCTTTATTAATTTTTATGAGGTTTTTACTGAATTTACCTAAATTGACAAAGTTAAAAAAAAATGAGTTTAAATGTTACATAGGACAACTTCCATTGACTTCTACAATACCTTGCTAGCTTTTAGATGCTTAAGTTTTACATTTGTGTTTTTTTAATTTTTTAGCTTAATAAATACCTGAAATTAAATTATAATTAAAATTTGTGAGTTTTTGGGCAAAATAGTGTTGTTAATAGTGCTAACTCGAGTTCATCACACATGGGAAATAGAAGCTTCTGCTTCTCTTGGCCTAAATGTTGGTTTCCTTGTTTCTGTGAGGCAGCATAATCCATGTACCGTGCCATGAGAGTAAGTCGGTAAGAATCCACAAAACCCTCTGGTCACTTCATGCAATACCCAGGGGAGGAGGCTACCGAAAGAAAGTTTTCCATTGGATGACTTATGAACTGTAATATAATAAATAACAATTGGTTTTTCATGGGGGAGGCTGAGTCTCCATTAATATCCATTATTCTCCATTTATGGTAGTAACCCATGCTGCCTCATTCCCCATCTTAATAGGTGGCCTAAGCATCCAAAGCTACACCCCTGTAAAAGACAGTTCTATGTAGGTGCAAGTAGCATTTACATCTCAAACTATGTCTATCCTTGCACAGTTGCTCATGTTAGTCCTTGTATTACCATCAACTAACTGAATGGCCTACAGTACATTTAGTAGCCTGTTTATGGTATCTGCTGTGTATAAGACGAGGAAATGTATGTCTGGAAGGAGACTGTGCATTATCAGTGACAGATGTCTTTATAATAAGAACAGGATCTAGCATCCCCAATTGTTTTTTTTTTTTTTTCAATTTGGAAGAAAATTAAACAATATGATATTCTTTGAACTCAGTCTACTGTTTTATTCATCCTTGCATTTTTAATTTGGTTATTGGAGTGATGAAAAATATTACATTTCAGGCTGGGCATGTATGTATTTACTGTGTACATAAAGGGATACTGTCATGGGAATTTATTTTCAAAATGTATCAGTTTCTCAAAAGAGCAAACAGATTTTTTTATACTTCATTTTGAAATTTGACATGGGGCTAGACATTTTGTCAAATTCCCAGCTGCCCCAAGTCATATGACTTGTGCTCTGATAAACTTCAATCACTCTTTACTGCTGTACTGCAAGTTGGAGTGATATCACCCTCTCCCTTTCCCCCACCCAGCAGCCTAACAACAGAACAATGAGAATGTAACCAGATAACAGCTCCCTAACACAAGATAACAGCTGCCTGGTAGATCTAAGAACAGCACTCAATAGTAAAAACCCATGTCCCAATGCATACTATTCAGTTACATTGAGAAGGAAAAACAAAAGTCTGCCAGAAAGCAGTTCCCTCCTAAAGTGCTGGCACAAGTCACATGACCAGAGCAGCTGGGAAATTTACAAAATGTCTAGCCCCATGTGAGATTTCAAAACTGAATATAAAAAAATCAGTTTGCTCTTTTGAGAAATGGATTTCAGTGCAGAAGTCTACAGGAGCAGCACTATTAACTGATGTGTTTTGAAAAAACATGTTTTCTCATAACAGTATCCCTTTAAATTCTACAATGCTGTTAATCTCTTTTTCTAGGTAACTGCCAAGTCAGAGTATAAAGCAGACATTTTTGAAAAGGCATACAAGTTGTAATTATTAATACAGTTATATTTAATTACAAGATACAAGGTTTATTTCTATAATTTTTTATTTTTACAATTATTTGATATTGTGCCTAATATAATGGAGAACAGAAAGGATTCTGGTAATTGCAGTCAATGGTTTTATACTTATTCATAGCATAAGCATAAAATTCTACCATAATAAAGTCCATTCCCTGACATTACAGAAAGATTACTGAAAATGTATCCGGTTATCGGCTTCTGTATAGGGCCAAAACAACAGCAATACCTGTACAAGGATCTATCAAGCAGCTTTTTTTTAAATATTTTTTTATTGCTTTTAAAATGGACCTTCAACCTAAATATAAAAATCTGTATAATAAAAGTCCTTTTCAACAAAAATGAAATTCAAATTCTTTTTTTTTATTTAAGCATTCATAGCTGTAGTAAACCCATTCAAAAATCTCAGCTGTCAATCAAATATTGCCTGCCCCTCCTCTGTGCCTTAGGCATAGAGGAGAGGCAAGCAATTACTTTCACTTTCCATTGACCACTTCCTAGATGTCACTGCTCTCCCTCATTCCCCCAGTTCTCTTAACCATTTAATTGTGTAGCCAGGACATGGGGATGGACATCAGGTCCTCTAGTCTCGTGCACAAACAAGATTTTGAGAAGATGCAAGGCTTGCCTTAATAAGTGTCCACAAAATAACTCCTGCCTGCTTACTATAATTATGAATTCCCTGATGGAAGGAAACAAGATTCAAATCATTTTTACTTAAAGTTCAATTTCCTTGACTAACATGATAAAATAGGATTTGGAATAATTTATTTTTGGTGACAGGTCTCTGTTAACATAACACAAAACAAAAGAAAAAGAACAAAAACAAATAAACAAAAAAGAAAAAAAAATCAGTGCATACATCACCTTTGCTATCTAGCAGATTTTAAAAAACCTTTACAGTGAGGCCTGCAATGGACTCTGGCTTTGGTCCTCTGCTAACAGGTCTGAAAGGTCCTTTCATGACCCAGTCATTGTCCCTGGAGCCAAATGATCACAGCAGCCTGGTTTGGAAGGTCACATCTTCCTGAGTGTATCAGTTTAACAACTTGTTTTCAACCTGACTAATGCAGAATATATATACCAATGCCAGTATTCATCAGGAGTCACTAATGGAGAGAAGTTCAGAGCAGATGAGATGATCCACAGTTAGATAATAACAGTAAAAATTAAAAAGTATTTATTAGGACATGTATAGCCTAATGTGTTTGTGCCAAATGGACACTTACTCATAGGCTAGTATACTTCTCATACTTCTCATCTTCTCATGTTCTAATACATACTTTTTACTATTATTTTGCTAGTGTATTTAATAACTGTGGATCTTCTCATTTAGTCTTCTCATTACCTGTCAGAGTGATAGGTTGTACAGGAATGGAGCAGGCGAATGGTTCTTACATTTTGGAAATAAATGTAAGCTTTTCAACCTTTTACAACCTGACTGTGGCTTCACTATTTTGTAGGTTCCAGGCTTGTGCCAGCCTCTTTACAAGTTTTCTTGATTGCTCCCCTTGCTGAAGGTCTGGGGCATGTGCATCCAGGCCCACCGTATACAGTGGTAAGCTCTTTTCAATATGTAACATACCGAACACACTCTGGTTATAAATTTGTAATTCAGGGATGGAGCAGGGACAGGGTCTATTGAAGAGTTTGTCAATCCCAAAGATAAGCTCTTGGTATTCTTGGTATTGCCCAGTTTTGCTTCACTGTAAAATTAGCCAAACTGAAAAAAGTAGCAAACTGCCAGTATTTTACCAAATGCATTGTTGACAATGGGCAGTTTTTTGCTGTTTTTTTCTCACACCAAATTCTTTACCGTTAATAGGTAGTTTTTGGAGTCAATGGGTGTTTTTTCTCTCTTTTCTTCGTGCGATGCAAAACTCATAGTATAATTCTAGTGCCGATTCACAAAAACTTTCACCACCCTGTGAAAATGCTAACAACCTAATAGGAAAGACAACAATGAAATCTTATACTATTCAGTATATATGAACTTTACTCAAGAAAACCTAGAGAGTATTATACACATGAATGTTTTTCCTCTCTCAAACCTTATTAATAAATTGACAGTTTCATTGGAAACAAATCCAAACAAGCTACTGTAGCTCAAAGGAACTCTCTAAAGCCAGAGACGCATAAAATAAGATATTGTTTGCCACAGGGAGCACCTTTTTAATCTCCTTTTCCTTTTAAATATAGATATAAACTCCATTGAATATAATGAAAAATAATATTACAACACCTTCCAGGGAATAAACATTAACATAGGTTAAAATGTACAGTATGTCTTATGATGAAGTGCAGAATAGATTATGCTCAAAGAAAAAAGACTTCAGAAGAAAATATAAAATAGTTTTACAGGTAAATTTCCATTTCTGAATTCTTGATGAAAATGGATAATCTAAAAAGATTTCCATTACATTTTTTCACATTCTACATTCTTTACACAGCAAGTTATTTTATTTTTTCTGTTTTATAAGACTAATATAGAAGTTTTAGGGGTTGGGCTTCCATAACTAGGGGCAAGGGAGAGCATTTGCCCACTTAGAGTTTTTGACCTGAACTGAAGAGCTGTGTATCTGAATCTGATGCACTGCCTCACCTGCTAATATGTGTGTCCAAGGCATGGATTTGATTGCAAAGTGGATACAGGTATAAATTGGCCAGCATTATGAGTCAATATAGTTTATAACCTTCCCACACCATTTGTTTTCGCCATCACGCTAGTTAACCCCATAAGCATTTTAGCTGTCCAATAGTTCTCTCTTTCAAGTGTATTAACAACTCCAGACTCCAGATTTGCATCTTTGACACCAAAATATTTGTAGTCATTCTACTCGTGATGTGATAGTACAAAAAGATAACCGATTGTGGCATTTTATTTTGGTAAACTCTTTTGGTAACACAATCATTGGCCATAATTATAGCCATATGCAATGATATACAAAGAAGCATTTATCTGGATAAATCCTGCTGTAATGTATTGAGCTATCACCTTAAGCTCACATGTTCTCTAATTCCTGTTATCTGCTACACATGTTGTTTACATGCTGCTGCTGTAACCATCTGATGGCAAACAGTAACAATAGTTACCCACGAGTGACACTTCCGCAAAGGCATGGACCCGTTAACACTTCCGCAAAGGCATGGACCCGTTATCATTATTATTTTTAGTTTAAGTAGCGATGGGTTAATAAATTCAGCAGACAGAAATTTGTGGTGAATTTCAGTGTTTTTCCTCCAGCAAATAAATTTGCAAATCTCCTGTGAAAATTCACCAGCAAAAAATCTGAATAGTCACACACATGACATGTCAAAATAATTGTGTGCATAGAATTATTTTTGCCTTTCACAAATTTTTCTGTAAATTAGCAAATTTTTGAGCAAATCGAAACAGCACAGATTCGGCATCTCTACTAATAAGCTCAGTGTTGTTGAACACAATCTGATATGTTACATTGAGAAAGGGGTTGATTTGTTATAAAGTGGAAGGAAAATATATCTGACAGTCACAAATGTTTTGATAAATGGGCAAAACACCGAACTTCTTGAAATCATTCAGGATGCTCCACTTTGATATTTGAAAAAAAAAATCTGCTCCTAAATGTTTGTCACAATTCAAGCGTTCTAGGCTTAATTTGAAAGGAATTGATAACGGTTCAGAATCGTATCTATGCAAAACTTTACTCACTGCTAGTTCTAAAATACAATTTATGAAATGAAAATGGAATTGTTTCATATACTTATACTTATATATATAAACATGAGACTAATTAGCATTATCCAACAGCCTCAATGAGTAGTTACTTTTCAAAATCAACACGTCTCTATTCCTTTTGTAAGTATGAAGTGATTTTCTGAGATACGATGTGTAGGGCAAAATAAGTTTAAAGGAATTATAATGCACTGCCATTTTGCAAATCAAATGTACTATATTCTGTTGCGGCATTTCTTATTTATTTGATTTATTTACTACTTTGGCTCTTGAATATAGTTATACATACACAGGGTTTGTTTCACTTATATTGCTGAAAGCATTATGAGAGAATATGATGCAGTGCCACACAACAGCCATAAGAACTATATAAAATAATCTGCACACTTTCTTTTGAGGTTTAACTGTGTTTTTGATCGGCGCCTGAGAAGTAATTGAAATCAGTCATGAATAGACTGTTACTTTTGTCAGGCTTTGTTATTTAAGGTAACTACAGGAGTGCCAAAGATTACAATCCCTTGCATACAGTATCAGCACTATAGGATAATATGCAAACATATTCAAGATTTCTGCCAATTATGGCCAATTCTCCAGGGTGACACACATAAAAACTTGTTCTCTCCTTGATATGCCAGGAGCAGGGGCGTAACTACAGAGGAAGCAGACCCTGCGGCTGCAGGGGGGCCCAGGAGCTATAGGGGCCCCATGAGGCCCTAATTCATATACAATTACAATAAATATTGGTAAAACAGGTCAACCACTGGACATTTTGCGGGCCTGAAAAATAATTTGCTGTGGGGCCCAGTAAGATCTAGTTATGCCACTGGCCAGGAGCAGTTCACAATCCTGCTGAGCAGTTTGTTAGGCTCCCCTAGTGTGCAATGTACCTTCACTCTTAGGGGCAAATTCACTAAAGGGCAAATTTTTGCCTGCAAAGACTTTGACACATCTTGCGCCACTTCACCAGGTGAAAATTCGCTACCACTACACTAATTCACAAAAATGTGAAGATGTGTCTCACCAACCCAATGCAGGTGAAGTTTTGCTAGCATTATTTCATCAGTGGGAGCATTTCATAGCAAAACTTTGTTAGTACACTTACACTTAGGATAATTTGAATAGGGTGGTACATATTGGTCATATATATACAGTATCTTTATTAGATATGTGCAAATGCTTGAAGTGGCCACTTATTATTACAAATGTCCAAGAAAACAAAATAAAGACAAAAGAGATCCTCTAATGCTCAAGACATCTGCCCACCCTAAATGCCCCTCAAATGCTTAAAAAAAGATTAAAACTAAAATTATAATAGTTACAACTTTTAAAGACAATCCTTATTCAAAATATGAAAAAATGCCAGCGTCTTTTTAAAACTTTAAAAACTTTCTGACATATAGGATGTGATGTCACTGACATACTGTAAGATTGAGGAGAATGGATCTTCAATTACACAGTTCACCCGGTTTAAGCTAGCGAGGAAACTTTTGCAAAAGAGGTAAAGTTCTGTAAAACTTGCACTTTTTTGTCAGGAACTCCCCGATTTGAGCCACTGGAGGCAGTATGACGGCAGCCTGGCTCTGAAGGGATGCCTTAGGTTTTGCAGCCTGTGTGTCAGTTTTCTCTAGTCCACACCATCTGTCCAGCTGAGGGCAATTGCTCATTTGAGGGCTATTTAAGCCTGAAGACTCCCCAGTGCTTTATTATTAGTCTTCTGCTGACTCAAGCCTCATGAAAATCTTGACCTTAATGCTGCTTTGGTTCCTGCTCCTGTTTCTTCTGTTCCTGAATCTGGTAATCTTGTCTCATTTCCTGCTCTGTTCCTACCTGTTCCCTCTGAATTTTACATAGTTACATAGTTAAATTGTGTTGAAAAAAGACAAAGTCCATCAAGTTCAACCCCTCAAAATTAAAACCCAGCATACACACACACACAAACCATATATGCCCATAGCTATACTAACTGTAGAGTTTAGTATCAAAATAGAATTTGATATTATGTCTGTCCAAAAAATCTTCCAAGCCCCTTTTGAAAGCACCAACAGAATCAGCCATCACAACATCACCCGGCAGTGCATTCCACAACCTCACTGTCCTCACTGTGAAGAACCACCTACACTGCTTCAAATGAAAGTCCTTTTCTTCTAGTCTGAAGGGGTGGCCTCTGGTGCGGTGATCCTCTTTATGGGTAAAAAGGTCCCCTGATATTTGTCTATAATGTCCTCTAATGTATTTGTAAAGTGTTATCATGTCCCCTCGCAAGCGCCTTTTTTCCAGAGAAGACAACTGCAACCTGGACAGTCTACCCTCATAATTCTTATGTCTTCCATTCCTCTAACCAGTTTAGTTTCACATCTCTGCACTCTCTCCAGCTCATTTACACCCCTCCTAAGGACTGGGGTCCAAAACTGCACTGCATATTCCAGATGAGGTCTCACTAGGGATCTATAAAGAGGCATAATTATGTTTTCATCCTTTGAGTTTAGGCCCTCTTTAAGCAGGACAGAACCCTGTTTGCTTTAGCAGCTACAGAATGATACTGTCCTAAATTAGACAACTTGTTATCTATAAAAACCCCAAGATCCTTCTCACTTAAGGAAACGCCCAACACACTGCCATTTAGTGTACAACTTGCATATATTTTATTTTTGCCAAAGTGCATAACCTTGCATTTATCAACATTGAACCTAATTTTCCAGTTTGCTGCCCAGTTTCCCAACTTAGACAAATCACTCTGCAAAGTGGCAGCATCCTGCATAGAACCAATAGTTCTGCAAAATTTTATATCATCTGCAAAAATAGAAACTGTACGTTCAATGCCCACATCCAGGTCATTAATAAACAAGTTGAAAAGCAAGGGACCCAGTACAGAGCCCTGCGGTACACCACTAACAACACTGGTCCAATTAGAAAATGTTCCATTTACCACCATTCTTTGTAGTCTATCTTTTAGCCAGTTCTCTATCCAGTTACAAATACTATGTTCCAGGCCAACATTCCTTAATTTAACCAGTAACCTTCTGTGTGGCACTGTATCAAATGCTTTAGCAAAGTCTAAGTAAATCACATCCACAGCCATCCCAGAATTGAGCTCCCAGCTTACCTTCTCATAAAATGAAATGAAGTTAGTCTGGCAAGATCTATTACACATAAAACCATGCTGGCACAACCTCATAATATTGTTATTTGCTATGAAGTCCAGTATCCTATACTTTATTAATCCTTCAAAAAGCTTTCCTACCACCGACGTCAGACTAACTGGCCTATAGTTTTAAGGCAGAAAATGGCATACCTTTTTGAATAGCAGCACCACATTAGCAATTTGCCAGTCTCTCTGCACCATGCCAGACCTCAATGAATCCTGAAAAATTAAGTAGAGAGGTTTGGCAATCACAGAGCTTTTGGATCTCCCAGTATTGACCTTGGCTTGTTTTTGACTTTGTATGAATTCTACCCGTTCCGACCTTTGGCTTGTCCCTCATCTGTTTTTCTGCTGTCTGCCCTTAACTTTCAGCCTGAACCTGAACTTGTTTTTTGCATTTTTGTACTACTCTGCAAAGGTCTGAATATTTTTTCCCTATTAAAAAAACATAAAGTTATAAAGCTTGGAATGTTTACTAACATTGGAGAGAAATTTCTGGAGATGTTGCCCTTAGGAACCAATTGGATCTTTGCTTTTGTTTTCTAACTCATAGGTGGCTGTTTAAATCTAAACATCTCCAAAAATCTCTCCAGTGTTAGTAAACATATTTGGGGTTATGTAATAAAAGGCACTAAGTTTGCCCAAGGGCAGTAACCTATACCAACCAATCAGCAGGTAGCATTCACTAGTCACCTGTTTAAATGCAAGCATCTTATTGGTTGCCATGTGTTACTGCCCCTTTGCAAAAGTAGTGCTTTATATTACATATAGGGGATTGGCTCCTGTCCGTGAATCCTTACAGCCTAAGCGAAAATTTGCCTGCCAATAGGGTGTGAAACTGCATTAGTGACAGTCTCGTCACTAGCAAACTGTCCTCTACACCTGTTAGTAAATTGGGGATGTCCCTGCGGATAGCATTTTTGGCAAACTTTTGTTAGCAAGGGACACTTTCGCCTAGGGTTGCCACCGTTTCTGGAAAAAATACCAGCCTTCCTATATAGTTATCTTTTTTCCCTATTAATAAATCAACCATGATTTTTACTGGCCAAGCCAATACATTTTTTACCAGCCAAACCGGTAAAATACTGCCAGGTGGCAACCCTAACTTTGCCTCTTTAGTAAATGTACCCCTTAATTTGGTTAAATGGAAATATGAATGCAGAAGTTCTGTAGATCCCACTAAAACTAGAGAAATGGTTCATATGAAAAGATAACGTTTCAGTAGTACTGCTCTCGTTGGCAGTGTAGAGCTAAATACAGGCCCAGCATTACATTTCTTTTTAAAAAACACAATGACTTGTGTACAAATCACTTGGTATCATCTAATAAGATCTATGCTGCTTTGTTACCAGCTCTGCAGAGATTAGCACATGGGCATAGTTGGTAAAGGGATTTTTTTCGTTATCTTCTAAAATATTACAGTGAAATCCTGTAGAGTTCATCCATGAAATTAAATGAAATGCTGCTGAAAGCCATCATCTGTTTCCTTTTGTACAAATAAATCCATATCATTTTTGTGCTTCTCTAAATCTACTGTGCAGAACCACTCCACTGAGTCTGACAGCATCTTTATGAATTTCCAGTGCCAATAATAGGTTAGATCTATGATCACGGCTCAAGTCACCGTTTAAAAGAAAAATATTTTTAAATATATCCTTGTTTTTTTTTTTTTATGCCTGATGCACCAATATTCTGCATTATGATGTGTAACTGAGTGACTTGAATAGAACAGTGCTCAAATGCAGTGTAGCATTCATTAAAGGATAAGTTACTATGGCATTAATATGACTTAAATAGGGTCATTGAGGCAAATAAAATATGTATCTGTTATTGGTTTTAAAATAAAATCTTTCCATAATCCGATTTGAATACCTGTTGAATTCCTGGCTGTTGGAGTTTCTGACCCTTGAGTTTCATCCCTATGCATGACAGTTCCTGCAGTACAGTACTGAAATGAATAACCCCAGTGTCAGGGGCCCCCCATGCCCCCCCCTCCAATGGCCGGCTGCAAGCCCCCTCCAATGGCTTCATGCCATGCACATACCTTTCTTTCTTCAAAATGTGAGGCAATCAAGGTCAGGATAGGAGTTTAGGGTACATATGGATATGGATAGGGTACAGTGGATATGTAGAGGACTGGTAAATAAGTTTTCCAAAATTATTTAGCAGGCAGTCCCCTAGGTTAAAAGATGCCTAACTGGGTCATAAAATACAGTTAGGAGGGGGACCTGTTTCCTAATCCTGCTCAAAGCTATGGCCCTTGGTGTTCAATGAGTGCCCAGTAGATGGCGCTGTGCTAAAGTATAAAGTCCTAGGGAGCCATGTGCTCAGGGTCCATTTTGTGTTGGCCCTGGCCCGAGCAGGTAGGCAGGGCTCCAGTGGAACTGAGACAGGTCAGGTTTTGTAATTACAGGCTACTCACCTTAAGAGATCACTCTAGGAGTGACAGATAGTTAGACTATTTACCTCAGCAGTTTGAGGCTCCTCTGAGAAGTTGAGAGGGATTAAGATCACTGGTACTAATTGTCCAGAAGGGACTAAGTTTGCAGGCTTAGGGATGCAGATTCCCCTCAGGTTCCACTTAGGGAAAAGGCTCGGGTACCTCCTTGCTGCTGTATATGTTTTTTTGCGGGGAATGATGCTGACCAAAGGTGCTGTGAGAAAATCCTGACCCGACCATCACTACTATCTATGTAGGTGAACCTGAAGTGTATATACAAGCATCAGACCCGCAACATGACCAAACCTTGGCAGGAAGATCCCTTTGGTGTCCCAAAGCAGCTCAACCTGTGGACATATTTGCTGTATATTTAAAAAAAATTATAAAAAAAACAGATTTTGCTGCTGTAGCTAAAGATATTGGCCTTCATTGCATATCTGTCACTTGTCACAAATACTAATTTGCAAATAAAACTACAGAAGGCATAAATCATGTCATTGGAGCTCTTAGATGATTTTTAAAGTCTAATATTAAAAGGTTACCTTAGTAGATCAAAGGGAGAATTACAAGTCTTGAGCAGTGCTAAATATTGCATAGTCTAGACCCATTAAAAGCCCACTTGCTGCGGTGCACATTGGTACACAGTCATCTGCTGTTTATTGCAGGCAGAAAACATCTATAATTACATTCAGAATTGCAGGTACTGTACATACAAAGAGAAAATTCTAATTTTGCAGGATCTTTTTATGCACCATTATTTGTGTTTAAAAAATTGGCAACTTTGCAGGAAATGCTTGCCAGTAGTATGCTCTTTTTATGTCTTTAATCATTGTAGGCACATTCTTAAAATTGGTTATAGCAGCTTTATCTAGCAAAGCATTTTGTATCTTAACTTCCATTAAAACAGATATTTCTTTATGCTGCTGAAGGTGAAAACGTATTTCATAGTCTGAAGGGGCGACCTATTCTAGTTGGGACAACTCTTTGGAATTTGAATCTACCTGAGATTTGTGTGTATTGTTACCATATCAACTCTCAGGGGCCTTGTACCATGAAAGCTGTAATTTTACTCCCTTTTACCTGCAAGAGAATCATGTTTTTATTATAAACTACTGTAGCTTCCAAAATTACACAAGATGCAGTCATAACAGAGTTTTATAAAGCCAAAAACATTTTCATCCATTTAGTCACTTTTTTCCCCTTACAAAGGCAAAATAAATATAAGCAATTTTGTTTAAACTTTTGCAAACAAACCTAACCCTTTTTTTGTTGAAAAACTGATATCTGTAATAGAACTCTCATTTTATTTAAAAAAAAAAAAGTACACCAGTGGGGTCCAGTTCTCGGTACTGAACCTCTTTATATACCTTTCCCTGTTTTAATTCTCCAGTTTAAAAAGGTTCCTCTTTGCACATTTATAAAACTTTAACCACAAGAAAAATGTTTCATTCAGAAAGTATTTTGATGCAGCTTTGACCATATTTTCATCACAAGGAATTATTTTTCGAAAAATATCACCCAATGTCCATTTCAGTCTGGTGAAATCCTATTACAGGTATGGAATCTGTTATCCGGAAGCCCTTAATCCAGAAAGCTCCAGTTTACAGATAGACCATCTCCCATAGACTCCATTTTATCCAAATGATCCAAATTTGTAATGATTTCATTTTTCTCTGTCATAATAAAACAGTAGCTTGTACTTGATCCAAGCTAAAATATAATTAATCCTTATTGGAAGCAAAATCATTCTATTGGATTCATTTAATGTGGTTTTTTTTTGTAGACTTAAGGTATGAAGATATAAATTACAGAAAGAGCCTTTATCAGGAAAACCCCAGGTCCCAAACATTCTGGATAACAGGTCCTGTATTTATTATTTCTTCTGAGAATGTGAAGAACTTGATTGGGGTAACATGAAAGTAGAAGTCATAAACTTTTATGGTTGCACTATTATTTACTTAAAAATTGAAATGCTATTGCAATAAAAGGATACACTATTACAGTAACATTTTGCAAAATTGATTATATTTTGCATTAGTACATGGACAATATATGTGCCTATTATAAATGATCCAGTTCTTTAGTCAGTCACCATGTGAATGGCCAAATTGCACTGATGAGACGGCCAATCAGATGGTATAGGAAAGGAGTTGCAAGCGCTCTTAATTCCTAAAAACCCATGGACAGATGCACATTATAATAGGACACATCAGTAGTGATGGGCGAATCTCCCGAGATTCGCTTCGCCGAAAAATTAGCGAATTTCCAGAGAAATTTGCAAATTGGCAAAAAATTAGCGAATCGGCGATAAATTCGGGGGACGCTTTTGACGCTCGTCGCGTCAGCTTTGGCGCGTCGCGTAGTTTTTGGCGCGCGTCGTTTTCCAACTCGTTTTTTTTGAGAATTTTCGCTAAGCAAAATTTCGCCCTGTGATTCGTGAATTTATTCGCCAGCGGCGAATCACGGGAATTCGCCGCGAATTCGCCCCTGGCGAATACATTCGCCCATCACTATACATCAGCTTTCTGGGTTTTCTGGAGTAAATGACTGTAATCTGAGGGAAATACATGATGCTTCCTTTAAATGGATGGTTACGGTCCCCACTAAAGTGTTTTTCCAGGGAGTTTAAAATTCACAAGACCCATTTATATCACATAATTATTATTACACAGAAAAAGGAAATTATTAAAAAAAAAATTAATTATTTGATTAAACTGGAGTCTATGGGAGACAGCCTTCCTGTAATTTGGAACTTTCTAGATAATGGCTTTCTCAATAATTAAAAGATTCTAGGATGACATACTAGAAAAAATAGAAACTATTAGGTTGGAATTCCTGCTTAAATTAATCCTACATTACGACACAGAGACAAAGAAGGTGATCCAGAACAGGCTACTAATTCACATGTTACAGGCAGCAAAAGCCCTGATCCCCAAAAATTGAAAAAAAGTAGAACCTCCCACATTGGGTGAAACTAATGGAGGAAACTAGAAAAATGGAAGAATTGACAGCAATTAGCATGAATAGTCCAAAACTACTGGAAGGTATGGATAAATTATTTTCACATAGCCAGTTAAGTCAATATTGATAGTGTTCAATATAGTACAACAAAATATAAGCTAAAACAGTTTCTATAGCTAAAGGAAAGTGATTGGTCGCTTGCACAAAAATGAAAGTAATTCATTAAGTAAATAATCACTATATTGAGAGTAAGATGGGGCTATAATACTCTTTTTCTTCTCTTACCAGCTTAATTGATGTTGATATTATAAAAGCAGAATTGTGAAATGTATGTATATACAAAAGATGAGAAGATATATGCTGGTTATTTTTCTGTATATTTTCTGTACATCTTTATATACATGTTTATGTTCTCCCCAACTTTATCCCTCCCCTTTCCTTTCTGTTTCTCCCCGCATGGAAAAATGATAAAGATTTTATTTTAAAAAAAATGGACCTTTTACCTGTACACATTTTTGTCTCAAGCTAAAAATCACCAGTGTTACATACTGAGTATGTTACCGGAATGAAAAGCCTTCGCTTAAAGTAATAAAAATATAATGCAGTGTTGCCCTGCATTGTTAAAACTACTGTTTCCTTCAGAAACACTACTATTGTTAATATAAAGTTGAGCTGCTGTGTAGCAATGGGGCGGCCATTCAAAGGAGAAAAGGCTAAGGTTACACAGCAGATAAGCTCTGTAGAACATAATGGTGTTATCTGTTATCCACTATTTAACCTATGCCATATAGCCTTTTTTCAATTTCCACCGTTACTAGTGATGGGCGAATCTACCCAGTTTCGCCTCGCTGAAAAATTTGCGAATTTCCAGCGAAATTCACGAAATTGGTGAAAAAATTCACGAAACGAGTCGCAGTACGTTGCGTCATGCGTTTCGTCATTTTTGTCGCGCGTCAACTCATTTTTTTCTGCAAATTTTTGCCAGACGACATTTCGCTGGCGTTTCGCGAATTTTTTTGCCAGCGGTGAATCGTGGGAATTTGCTGCAAATTCGCCCCATGCGAATAAATTCGCCTATCACTAACTGTTACTACACAGCAGCTTGTTTATATGAACTATAGAAGTGTTTCTGATGCAAACACACCAGTTTTAACAGTGCAGGGCAAGACTACATGATATTTTACATTACTTTAAAACACTTTATTTTTTTTTGGTGTTACTGTTCCTTTAAGCTCTCTAAGAAAGCAGGCCTTAGTTTACCTTGATTTGTTTAGATACATTTTTCAACCTTAATCCAGTCCTTTGCTATATTTGCTTTATTGGGCTTAACAAAGTTGCACACAATATAGTGTTTCATTTGCTAACTATAAGTAATACATTTGATGCCACAAGACTGCATGTTTTTTTTAAGTCAGTTCTAATACAGGTATGGGATCCGTTATCCAAAAACTCAGTATCCAGAAAGCTCTGAATTACAGAAAGGCATCGGCCTTAGACTCCACTTTGATCAAATCATTTAGATTTTTAAAAAAGGTTTTACTTTTCAGACAGTACAATGCAACTGATTTGAGTTTAAATCATCCTTTTGAGTTTATTTAGGGGCAGATTTACTATTGGTCGAGTTTGAGGGTTAATTAACCCTCGAATTCAACCAATTGAATTTCGGTCGAATTTTAACCCTTCAAATTTGATATTCGAATTTGAAGGGTTTCAGCGAAATTCGATCGAACGAATGATCGAATATAAAAAATTCAATTGAACGATTAAATCCAACGATTCAAACAATTTTAACCATTCGATGGATTTTTTTTTTATTTGATCTAAAAAAGCTGAAATAACCCTATGGGAGCTACCCATAGGGTTATACAGCAATTTGGTAGGTTTAATCTGGCGAACTAGGGATTTGAATACAAATTTAAAGGGCAAGTAATTTGACCACATTTTTATTCGAATCGATCAAATTTTCAAAAGTTATTTGAAAATTTGAATTCTAATCTTTTTGAAAATTCGATTGAATTTCGAATCCTTCACACAAATTTAGTAAATCTGCCCCTTCATGTTTAAAGGATTTTTTAGCAGACAAAATACGGAGATCCAAATTATGGAAAGATCTCTTATACCGGTTTGGAATTCCAAAGGTGCTTACATTGCACAAATAGCATAGCATCCTTTTACTTGGAAAAAACATATGCCAGAAGTCCATATAATAATTCCAAACATAAATGTATTATTTCTAGTTTTGCTCAGTTTGGAAATCATGAATGTAGCAATTTGTGTATTCTCGTCTTTATTAAATGTGTGCATTTACTTTGCCAGAAGTGTATTACTTCCATAGAGCACAAATTAGTTTCCTTTGCCAATGAAGTTGTATTTTTGTGCAGTTTAGAAGCTATGTAGGTGCACCAACTGCAGACATTGTTTCAAGTCATTACTTACAGCCATTCTAAAGCTCAGTTGGAGTGTTTTTATCCTGTTCAACATGGGAATAAATAGAACAGCTTCTCTTAAGAACCGAATGTAACAAGGAGTGTAAAATTCTGAGAATTTCCTTGGCTGTCACTTAATAACCTGTAAACATATCAGTTCCAGCTTTTCCCTCCGTTATTTTTGCTTATTTTGACAGAATTAAGGAAAAGAATAGAATCTCATACAGAGGAGTACTTCATTAGATTCTGTCTTGGATGATAAAAAGGCAACATCAGTGAGTACAGTCTGTTCATGCAGCACATTAAAGGCAAACAAAGCCCTTTAATTATTTTCCATGTTGTATTTGATAGTGATATGAATAGCAAAAACTGTACAGGTAAAGCTTTTTTTGTGAAAGGTGCACCTTGCTTGCTTGGAGATATCACTTTTTCTTATACATTTTTTATTACTTTGTTATGTATTCATTCTTATCTTCCAAAGGTATAAAAGTCTCAACCTTGGCTTTTCTGCCTCCTAAATTAGCATATCTAAGAGGAAAATCCTGGGGAGAGGGGATGTACTTCTTGTGACATTTCTAGTACCAGAGGAACTGATAATTGTAGCAAGCAAATCTTTTAAAGTGACACTCTGACATATAAAAATGGAGAACATAAAGTATAAAAGGTATTCCTGTATTTAATGCACACCTAAATTATCATTGCTAAAGCAATGTGAGTAGTTAGCCACACATGGGCACATTCAAGATGATTCCATCTCTTCAAACTGAGATGCTTCTGAGTGTGCAGCCTGCCTACAGCCTGTCTTGCCAGAATCTATTGTGCAGAACAATGCATTAAAGGGCAAATAAGGGCAAAAAAAATAAACCCCATTTTTACTTTCTTTAATAAAAAAAGAAACCTATCTCCGGTATATTTTAATTAAAAAATGTGTACTGTTTTTTCAAGAAACCTGAATGAATGCAGTGAAAAAAATGCATTTACTTCTTTGGAAAGGAATTGTCAGACGGTCCCTAACTGCTGTGCAGGGAAATAATCATACTTATGAACAGCACCTTACTTCCCAGCCATGCAGAACTCAAGCAGCTTTGATTGTTTCCCTGTACAGCAGTCGGCGACTGTGTAGAGATTTGTATTGGATTTTATTTTTGCCTTTACTGTTTCCAACTCCAGCTGCAGGGACAAAGATCATGGAGCCAGATTTAAACAGATAAACTGGGATTCTATCTGGAGGATTATTTTGCTGAAGCCACTGGTTCTGGAGAGTTTTAGAAAGCTTGTATTAAACAATACAAAAACTATAAAATCCATATTAGATGACATGACAACAGGAGATCCTTAGAAAAACTAGCAGCACACAGGACTGTGTGACAACTTCCAAAGTTTAAAATTGCGGAGTGCACAGCCGTTTCAAACTTTGGAAGTTTTCACACAGTCCTGTGTGCTGCTGGTTTTTCTAAGGAACTGGAGTTGGGAGGTAACCGTGCCTTCACCGGTGAGCACCAGACTTATTTCTATTGACTGTGCTCTAGGGTGTGCTAATCCACATTATTTCCTTTGATGACAACACAGGACCCAGTGCAGTCTGTATATTCTGATTATTAATCAGTCTTGCTGTATTGGCTTTTGGTAGATATTTTTTGACTTGTGCTGTATTGATAATTTATGACGATCCCTAAGCAGCCCAGGCCACACTAAGCATAGTCTTGGTCTTGCAAAGATGTATAACAAAGTTACAAGATGACAGCCCCCTGTGGCAAACTTTGAAAGCATAAATCATTTGTTTGATTAGGCTTGTGGTGCAGTAAGTTCATGTTTATGTTTAGTATACAAAATACAACATTTACAGCCGTATTCTATTTTAGACTTTCCTTGTCCTTTAAGAGAGCAAACAGGGGTCAGAAACATTGACTAGTCATACATTCAAACTACAGTTGTATTCAAGATAAAGTGCTAAATGGAAAGAGGTTCCTGCCCACAGATCTTACAATTTAAGTTAGTCGGAAACATACAGACTCAAAAAGGATGGTGCTGCTTTTTAAGAGTCAGATATAATGCAAGTGCTTCAAGAGGACATTTTTTAATTTGTTTTTGAAGAGACTGCGGTATGACTCTCTCCAGAGAATTTCAGGTATTGCATTTTAAATGCAAGGAGAAACAAGGCAGAAAGGTCTAAGGTGGTAAACAGAAGTGTTAGAGGCTGGGGAAACAAGATAATATGTGGTGGGCTGTAAATGAGTGAATGGCTTTATTTTTCTTTGCTTAATGGAAAGGCAATGGATTTTAGGAGTGGAGTTTAGGACAGAATTTAAAGCAGACTATAGTGGGGAGAGGTGGGAATTTAGAGGGGCAGTTAATAGCAAGTTGCAGTAGTTTAGGGGGAATAGGACAGGGGCATAGATGTGCTTCATAGATGTTATTTAAGAAAGAAAGGGAGAGATTTTGCAATATTGCATAGGAAGAATAGTCCCAAAGTAGGGGATGGGAGGTGAAGTGGGGAAGGGGGGGGTATGAGCAGGTGGCCTAGGAACACAGTATCTTGAAATTTAGCGTGGGTATGTTTTTGAGCCTTTGCAAGTTTTAGTAAAGTGAAGATACTTGTTTGTTGAGTAGAAGTATTTTGGATTAATTGGTTACGTATTAAGATTCTTACTACAGGTATGGAATTCATTATACGAAACATACAAATGGGTATGCACACTCTAATAATCATGACATAAACCAAGGGGTATATGCAATTTTCTATACATCCAGTAAAGATTTTTTCCATATACCCCTTGGTTTATACCATGATTATTAGAGTGTGCATACCCATTTGTATGGATTGTATGGTTGGGGGATTGTAGTAGGTACACCCCTAGGTTGTGGCACCTCTTTCAAATTGATAGTATTACATTTAACTATTGAACGTGTATAGGAGTGCCCTCCATTGATGTATATTCATTATACGAAAACCAATTATCCAAAAAGCTCAGAATTAAACGAAGGCCATCTCCCATAGACTACATTTTATCCAAATAATTAAATTTTTTTTAAATTATTACCTTTTTCTCAATAATAATAAAACAGTAACGTGTACTTGAGCCAAACTAAGATAAAAATCTTTACTGGAGGCAAAACCAGCCTATTGGCGGTATTTAATGTTGAAATTATTTCTTAGTAGACTTAAGGTATAAAGAATCAAATTATGGAAAGACCCCTTATCCAGAAACACCCTGCCCGTTCTGCATAACATGTTCCATATGTTATAAAGTGTTTCATATGCTTTTGCATATTCCATTTCATTCCCTTGGTTTGGAGAGCAACAAACAATTATACTGTAGTATGTTTAATAAATCTTTCATAAAAATAACCATGTTTTTAGGGGATTCTGTATACACAATCTATTTTACAGTGTACATTGGTTTGCCATATGGTGCTGCTAGGTGAGCTTTTTGAATGCTTAAGTTAATTATCTGGTCCTTCAAACTAATTCCAGTAGGAGTCAGCAATTTCAAATGCCAGCTACCAATCAGCGTGACTTTGTTGTTTACAGCAGGATAGAGGCAGAGGCAGACCAATTAAATTCTCCAAAAATACTAAAAAAAAAAGAAAGAAAAAAGGTATTTTTGAAGAAGCTTTACTAAATACCCACTGCACTATAGCATGCCTATAGTTATGGCAGTTTATGTTCTAATTATTTATTTAATTGCTATTTGCTTTTAATAAATGTTTGCAAATGTTTCCAGTCTCTCTTCTTTTTGCAGCTTCTGCAGCACAATCACTCTGCTAATTAATCATTGTAGGGGTTATTCAGTAAGTCTGTACAATATGGAAGCATACATTGAACATACATAATTGCATACAAATATTTATTGAAAAACATGGTTGTTCACAAATATTGGCAAGGGAGGGCACCTACCTCTCTTGGAGTTCTTACCTGAACTGATAGAGCAGTGTCACGTCTGCTGCTTGTAGATACAATCTCAGTGTTTGATACAGCTGAACATGGATTGGATAGGCTGGAGTTATGTCTAGAATTGAAGGAGAGGCGGGGTAGTGATGTGGTGGGCTGGACCGTGATATTAGGGGCAGGGCTATGATGCGGCGATCAGCTGATCGCTGTGTCAATAATGGGAAATCCTGCACAGCTTTCCTAATTTGGAAAACCGGGCAGAGCCTGGAACCCGGAGAGCCTGGTAATTCGAAGGGCTGCATGTTTCAAAACTGGACAGGTGGCAACTAGTGATGGGCGAATCTCACCCGTTTCGCTTCGCCGAAAAATTCGCGAATTTCCTGCTAGTTAATCCACCAATCTGGATTCCTTTCACACTCTCAGCCCAGTATCTGACTTCCCTGTGTCAGTCTGATCCAAAGAACTGCTTTTGTTGGAGCCTTCCAGCTCTCTGGGCTCACCGGCAGTTCTTTTTCTACCTCTCTGCCAGGCTCACTGTGCAGCTGGTTGCTTGGCGGTATGAGATCCTTCCATAGGCTGAAGTCCTGTTTTAATTTATAATTACCTTACGGAAGTATCATGCCACTGCCAGCATCACTGAAACAATGTAGAAGATCATTAAGCAGTGTCAGAGGGTCTGGTTAATGAAGGTTCACGGGGCTGAGGGCAGCTTTGGGGGGGCTTTGATGGGAAACTATTTTGGGTGCAGCACCACCTAGATATTGACACATTCCTATGAGTTTTATAGGAACCTGTCAGTATCACTTTAACATTAGCAGGAGCAGCTTTTTTTACTCCCCTGGTAACTTGTTTGGCGCTGCCACCTGAGGCAAGTTTCTCACTTCACTTCATTGGCTCATCACCCCTGCCAAGCACAAATATACAGAAGCACCTTTACTAAATGGGAGTTTGTAACAACTATGGGGAAATGTGTTTGGCCACAACTGCACCCCTAAAAATCAAAATATATAATGTAGAAGCACCCCTGGTTTTGTGTTTGCTATACTTTCAGATCTATTGAAAGCATTGTTTCTTTCTCTAGAACACTGCTGGCTGATGTCAGTCTGCAAAGGTGTTTTACTTCTACAATCAAGGGAATGTGAGTTTATATTCATCTCTCACTGCCTTATATGGGCCAAATGTGTTGTGCTATATCTCATTTGAACATAGAATATAAACAGGTATCCTGCTCTTGTATTCCAGAAGCGATTGTACTTGTTTTTCACAATCTCACACAACAAGATATAAAAGTTAACTTTATATTTAACAGATGGGAGGCACAGTTGTGGTAAGAATTACTGAATACAAATAAACATTTAGTCAGCCTAGTGAGTCTTATGATGACTATAAATGATCTGCAGAGTTACTCTTCTGTGCTGCCTGTGTTGTAGTTCTTTAGCCAATGAAGCCAGGAGCCTGAAAAAAAAAAAAAAGAAATCTGAATAATCCTTTACATTTAGCTTACAGTTATATAATGACACTTTAAATGTAATGTGTAAATGTTTTCTTTGTCAGTGAGCATGCTTTCTCATAGAAACGGCTTTGTTTAATGCTTTCCTCTATGGTAAATTCAACATGGTTGTTGGAGTAAAACAAAGTATATCTCTCTACAATCACTCACTTTGTCTTCTTCTGTTAACTTCTCAGCTAAAAGAAAAATCTGCTTCTTGTCTCTCATTTGTATGTGTATATTTTTCCACAATGTTTAGAATGACTTGGAATGGTATCTTTAGAAAAATGTTAGCAGGCCCAACTTGAGAAAAATTTTATAATTTTATTAATAATTATGCAACAATACAGCTAATACTGAGAATACTTAAAGGGAAACTGTCATGGGAAAACATGTTTTTTTTTTGTTTTTTTAAACGCACCAGTTAATAGTGCTGCTCCAGTAGACTTCTGCACTGAAATCCATTTCTCAAAAGAGCAAACAGATTTTTTTATATTCAGTTTTGAAATCTGACATGGGGCTAGCCATTTTGTCAATTTCCCAGCTGCCCCAAGTCATGTGACTTGTGCCAGCACTTTAGGAGGCAACTGCTTTCTGGCAGTGTGTTGTTTTTCCTTCTCAATGTAACTGAATAGTACGCAGTGGGACATGGGTTTTACTATTGAGTGCTGTTCTTAGATCTACCAGGCAGCTGTTATCTTGTGTTAGGGAGCTGTTATCTGGTTACCTTCTCATTGTTCTGTTGTTAGGCTGCTGGTTGGGGGAAAGGGAGGGGGTGATATCACTTCAACTTGCAGTACAGCAGTAAAGAGTGATTGAAGTTTATCAGAGCACAAGTCACATGACTTGCGGCAGCTGGGAAATTGACAAAATGTCTAGCCCAATGTCAGAATTCAAAATGAAATATAAAAAATCTGTTTGCTCTTTTGAGAAATGGATTTCAATGCAGAATTCTTCTGGAACAACACTATTAACTGATGCATTTTGAAAAAAAAAAAATTTTCCCATGACAGGATCCCTTTAAGACTTCTAGTTTTTAAACATTTGTTTCACCTCCATAGTTTGGAAACACTGCATTACTAAAACACAGTAATATATTAAAACCAGGGTCCCTACTCTGTGTGGATCAGTTTGCATGATATCTTAGAGAATGGGGCCCTTTAGTGGGAAATCACATTTTAATTAAAACAAATAGTTATTTTATTTACCATTAATTTGCCTATGTAATACTGATATATTTTGAACATATTGTTAATGACAGAGGTGCAGGATTTATCCATGGATTTTATAATATCAGAGTTTATTTATGAACGTAGGTGCTACATTACACAATCCATTTGACAAAATAATAACCAAGTGGCAATTCTTTTTTATTAGTCTGCTATATGATGAAAGCAAAAATCTGGTTGCTATTGGCAACTACAGTTGTGCAATTTTGCAGCTGCCAGTAACACCTATTGATCAATAAATAGGTGAAACACATTATCTGATTGGTTGCTGTTGGCAACTATGGTTGTGCTCTACCGCATTTGTATTGTATATGGCCTCTGTATGGTAATGTGCCTAAAACTGAAATATAAAAAATGGTTGAAACTGGAGATATATATATATATATATATATATACATCTTGATAAAGGTCTTAGAAAAAGACCGAAACGTTGACCTGTTTTTAACATATATACAATAAATTTTTAATTTACATGTTGTTATTCTTATTATCCATGCATTGTTTTCCCACTGGACCTCGAATTAGCCCACTGGATGTCTACAACTACGACTTCCATTTCATTCTTGGGCAAGGAGGATTCAGCAGATCCTTATTATTATTGAAAAATCAAGTTTCAAATACACTGAATTATCTATGTTTTATAGAGATATTCTGCAACTGACATGATTAAATTCTATCTCCAATATACTTTAATTAAAAAATGTGCACCATTTTTTAAAAAAACCTGACTGTATTCAGTGAAATTCTCCCTTCATTTCCTGCTGTTTATATGAATTGTCAGATGGTCCCTAACTGCTGGACATGGAAACAATCATACTTATGAACAGCAGGGGGAGTCCCCATCTTACTTCCCAGCCATGCAGAACTCAAGCAGCTTTGTTTCCCTGTAGAGCAGTTGGCGACTGTGTAGAGATTTGCATTGGATTTTATTTTTGACTCTACATCCCCTTTACTGTTTCCAACTCCAGCTGCAGGGACAAAGATCATGGAGCCAGATTTAAACAGATAAACTGGGATTCTATTTGGAGGATATTTTGCAGCAGCCACTGGTTCTGCAGAGTTGGAGAAAGTTTGTATTAAACAATACAAAAACTATAAAATCCACATTAGATTACATGACAACACAGGACCCAGTGCAGTCTGTATATTCTGATTATTAATCAGTCTTGCTGTATCCGCTTCTGACAGATATTATTTGACTTGAGCTGTTTTGATCATTTATGATGATCCCTAAGCAGCCCAGATCACACTGAGCATGTGCACGGTCTTGGCCTTGCAAAGATGTTCTGTAGCTTGTGGTGCAGTAATTTCATGTTTATGTTTAGTGTACAAAATACAGCATTTCTAGCTTTATTCTGTTGTAGACTTTTCTTGTCCTTTAAATATTATTTGTGCATCTCACAGAATTCTATTATTTCTACTGAAATCCAGTCAGTGCTCTGATCTTTCTACCTAATAAGTGCAACATTAGTAAATGACTGGCAAAAAGATGCTAAATACTCACTTCTCTGGGAATTTCTCAGGTTATGTTGGCTTCACTTGCCAACCGGAAAGTGGCCATGAAGGTGATAAAGAAGACTCCTGAATGCAATTACAACAGCATCAGGATAGAGGCCAGTGTGCTCATGATGCTTCATGATAACCCATTCCTGTGCCAAGGTTATGCGGTTTTTTAAACTCAGGTACGATTTTAAATTTTGCGCCATCACTTGCCGGTTTGTCCTGGTGCCTGCCGCATCTCCTCCCACAAGTGCAAACACTGGAGCACTGGTGTTCCTCAGCAAGCGGCGGGGGGGGATGCTGCAACTAAAAGAGTCAAACGTATTACCTCAAATGATACATTGTTTGATTGTGAAGCTAATAAGATCATTAAAAAAATTTCGGAAAAGGGATATAACGTAAATAACCTTAGGACTGAAAAAGACAAAGTTATATCCCACGTAACAATTTACTTAAAAAGAAGGCTAAGTTTGTACTGAAACAGACACGTGTACCATTTGTTACATCATTTGATACGAATTCCAGGATGTGTAAGAGAATCATCTTAAAACATTGGGGCATTTTAAAAACAGATTCAAAAATAGGTCATCTTTTCCAATTACCTCCCTTGTTTTCTTACAAGCGTGGTAAAAATATAGCTGATCTCATCAAGCCTAGACATAGACAGCGAAGGGACTTACATCTTAGCACAAACACTAAGGGCACATTCCCATGTAGGAAATGTGGCCATTGTAGTGCTATAATACCAGGCGATTGTGTGATGCACCCTACATTGTGTTCGAAACACAAAATTAATTGTTTTGCAACGTGTGATAGATTTAACGTTATTTATTGACTTGAATGCCCTTGTGGAATGGCGTACGTGGGACAAACCACTAGACCAATAAAAACACGATTGAATGAACACAAATTGGTTATACGCAATTTTAAACCAGATCCCAGGGATAGCGGACAAGCAAGAGAGAAGGAAGTTAAAACTAAAAAAGAAACCTCTTTAGCTAAACATTTCTACACATGTGGCCATCAAGTATCTCAGTTGAGGTGGCACATTTTAGAAAAGGTTGGAGTAAAACAAGGACAGAATATAAAAAGAGCACTTCTCCAACGTGAGTGCTTTTGGATCTGGTTGCTCCAGTCTAGGGTTCCTAAGGGGTTAAACGATGAATTTAACATGACCTGTTTTTTATGAGCGCTTAATTTGACAAAAAATCATTCTTTTCCAGATGAATTTTGTACTATTCCCAATTTTAGCTCAGGGATGTCATTTCCACTGAATGGGGTAAGAAATATTTTTTGTAATTTTTAAATGTTTGACGTTTTTAAATTTTGTATAGTTTTTTGTATAACACAATCATGACTCACCTAGTTACATATAGTTAAGACATGTAACTTTAAAAGATAATTTATTTATAAATTATGTTCACATGTTTTTAGGATATGAAGATTTTCTTTCTACCGGATTTTTTGATTTTTTTCTACCGGACATTGCACTTTGCACATTCACTAGTTACACTTTGAGGATCAACAACTATTGGAGATTGATAGCACTTATGAACTTTATGTAATTGATTTTAATTGTATCAATTAATAATTGCTTATTCATACATCACTTTGCACTGTGTTATGCATGCTTGAGAAAGGGGCGTGACCCCGAAACGTTGCATCAGTAATAAACACGCAAAGCACTTGCTTGCACGGATCCTGTGAGCCATTGGTTATCTTTTGTTGCAACTAAAAGTTTGCCACTAGTGATGGGCGAATTTATTCGCCAGAGTTGAATTCACAGCGAATTCCCGCGATTCGCCGCTGGCGAATAAATTCGCGAAACGCCAGCGAAAATTCGCGCGTAATTTTTTGATGCGACGAAAACTACGCGACGCGCATCGAAAAGGACGCGACGAAAGCGGCGCGAAGCGCGTCAAAAACGCTACTCGTTTCGTTTCGCAAATTTTTTCGCCAATTCGCGAATTTCGCTGGAAATTCGCAAATTTTTCGGCAAACGGGGAGATTCGCCCATCACTATTTGCCACCCTAGGCCCAGCCTTTGTGGCCACATCACAAATCCGGTACTGTCTCTGTATAACCAGCATCAACCTTTGATGGACTACCTCAGTGGAGGAAGCCTTGCACGTCACCTGGATTACTACGGGAGCCTTGAGCTGGGGGGGATTTTAGGAAAGTATAAATAATGCTGTAAAACAATCGCACCTGTTTTTTTTTACAACATTGAAGCAATGCATATACCCATATGCTATTAATGTCTTTTTGCTTTGTTTACATTTTATTTTTCTTTAAAAATCAGTGGAAATGGTGTGCGGCCTGGAGTTCCTGCACAAAGGCAGCATTGTTCACTGCTCAATATAATTGTACTTCTCCAGATTTTGTCTCTATAATGTTTCTGTTGGATTATCTATATTTTGATCAATTTTGCAACCTTCAATTTGATTCTTTCTGCTTGATTTATCTTATTTACCTGTACAAATATTCTTCTTTTTCAAGATCTCAAACCTGCCAACATCCTGCTGGACCAAGACGGCCATGTTAAAATAAGTGACTTTGGCCTGGTAGTTCTAAATGTGTTTGGTGACAAGACCATCGGTGGCCGGGCAGGGACACTGGGGTACATGGCTCCAGAGGTGAGCAGTGCAGTTCCACTACATTTACAGCTTACATTTAATAACAGAAATTAGTGTATAGGAATGTGCCCACAACAGCCATATAAAACGCAACTTTACAAACATAGGGGTATCAGTATTAGGGTAATATGTAATAATATTTTAGCAGTTGTCTAATAAGGTATATTGGGATTTATACTGGGTCATCCCTCCATTCACATCTGTGCATAGGTTTGTATGTGATTATCAATTTCCCAATAATGGACTTCATTCATGTCTGTTGCTAAATATTAAGTTTCTTATCCCTTTGTCTTTAATCTCTTTCTTTCCCCTAAGAACAGCCTTAATTTCCATTATGCCATGACTAAATGTTTTGGAAAATTAATATTAAGTCCTAAGAAACAACATTATAGTACAGGTATGGGACCTCTTATCCAGAATGCTCAGGACCTGAGGTTTTCCAGGTAACTGATCTTTCCATAATTTGATCTTTATACCTAAGTCTACTAGAAAATGATGTAAGCATTAAATAAACCTCATGGGCTGACTGTGTTTTCAGTTAATTGTGTGAAGTGAATGGTGTGTGAGATATGAAAGGCCAAGGGTGTAACAAGAGGGCAAGGGGGCTAACATTAAATCTGCTTTGCCTTCATACACATGTCTATTGAACCCATACCCTGATATTAATGCTTATAGTCAATACTCATCCATGCAGGGAGGGGGCTTTCCCTATTAAATGTTTTTTTTTTCTTTTTACCTCCCTGCAGATGAACTAGAAGTTTATTAAGAATGAATTGAGCAGAGGGTAAACTTCATAGACATGAGTAAGCCTCACTATTTCCTTATGATGTTATTTATTGACTGTTACTATATTATTAGGCCCCCTGAGGAATGATAAACCTGGAGCGAATGGACAGTAACAGGGTTGAAGTCTTGATGTGGCATTACTGCTGCTCACATGTGTAAACATGCTAATTAAACCAATTGTGATACAGTGTATATGGTATGGTTGCATTGTCACAACTACAGTGTCTTTGGGCAGAGCAATTTATTCTGGTACAAATGGGGCTTGAAGGTGTAATCTGAATTGTAACATTTTGTATTATAAAAGCAATGTCATTAACAATTTATACTGATATTAAAATCAGTATTCAGTGGCGTAACTACTTGCTGGTGGGCCCTGGTGCAGGAATGGCACCCGGGCCCCCCTATCAGGCTTACCCCCTATGTATTGCACATTGTTGTCCACCTAGACTCTCTGGCGGGCCCCCTGAGAGGGAGCGGGCCCTGGTGCAATTGCACCCCCTGCTCCCCTGGTAGTTACGCCACTGTCAGTATTTGTTTGTACCTTACTATTCTCTGTACTGCTGGTTATGACTACTTGCACCAGTAAAATAATGCTGCAGGAGTCAGCTCTCTTCCTGCCAAGATGCAATTCCCACAATGCCTTTCTGACCTATTAAGAAAGAGAATAATGCAAAGCATGAAAAATGCAAAGCATTTGTGGGAAATGTAGGCTTAGCTGGAAAAAGAGTTGATTATTGCAAAATTGTTTGAATGGAACATGTAGTCAGAATCAACATTGTTAAGAACAGACCAGTAACCTTTTATATGAGAATTAGTAACATTGTTTAGAAGCTTGTCATTCATAGCCATATTTACTCTGTTTACTCTCCTCCTGCCTATCCGCTACCTTAAATTAAACATCTCTAGAACGGCAATGGTTCTCTTTCCTCCAACTAACACCAGTAACATCCTGGAAGTATCCGTCATAACTAACAATTCCACTATCAACCCGTCTCCACAGGCCCGGTGCCCTCGGGTTATCCTAGATTCTGCCCTGTCATTCACTCCTCATATCCAGTCACTTATTAAATCATGTCACTTCCACCTAAGGAACATATCCAAAATACAATCATTTATCATCCAAGATGCTACCAAAATTCTTATTCACACTCTCATCATATCACGTCTAGGCTATTAGCTCTCTTTTAATTGGCCTTCCCCGCCAGAGACTGTCACCTCTCCAGTCCATAATGAACAGTGCCATAGGCTTATACACTTCGGCAACTGCTCCTCCTCTGCCATGTAATTCTGCCAATCCCTGCACTGGCTTCCACTACCTCTCAGAATTAAATTTTCCTGAGTTTTCTCCAACTGCATACGCGCCGCTACGCCAGTCTCATTCCGAAGATTACCGAAGAGAAAAAGATGGTGCCCCTGAACTCCAATGCCTAAATCTGCATGGATGGGTAAGTAAAAAGTTAGAGGCATTTGCCTGGGGTAACATTCAGGCTGGGGGGAGGAGGAAGGGAGGTCTATGTAGGTCTAGGGTTTTCTTTTCATTTTGGGTTTGCTTCTTCTTTAAGTCTACCAGAAAATCATATAAGCATGAAACAAATCCAATAAAATGATTTTGCTTCCAGTATGGATTAAATATAGATTAGTTGGTATCAAGTACAAGGTACTATTTAATTATTACAGAAAACAAGGAAATCATTTTTAAAAATTGGTATTATTTGAGTATAATGTATTCTATGGGAGACAGACTTTCCATAATTCTGAGCTTTCTAGATAATGGTTTTGCAGGTAACAGATCTCATACCTGTACAAGCAAAGAGAATTGCAGGCACCTGTTTATAAAATTACCACCTTGCACATTGAATTGATGCCATCATGGGTGCCATTGTGGGTGCAGGTGGAAAATGGGTAATTTTTAAAAAGCCTCCACTTACACATAGCACAAAGTGTATTGAGCTAATATCACTCTCAAAATATTGGCACTTGAGGATTATTTATAATTATTAAGTGAGGTTAAGGATTGGGTGAACATGGTAAAATAATTGCCTGTGATCATAAAAAGCCTGCAACCTAAACTTGAAGAGCTATTATTTTGCTTTTTTGAAGAAAAAACACAATCAGCAAAAAACACTTTTCTGGAATAAAGACACTGAAGTAAAAAATTAAAGTGAGAATGTTTTTTAACAATCAGTTTGGAAGTGCTGAAACATTCTTGAAATGATAATCTTATATGAATCACCAAAATCAGTTTAAAATACAGGTTTAAGATTTATTGTCCATAATAATTGGGAGCTGCAGGTTTCCAGATAAGGAATCTTTTCCTAATTTGGATCTTCATAACGTTATAACCTTTACCTTTATGATGTAGTGGGTGATATTCTGAAGCACTTTGCAATTGGTTTGCAGTTTTGTATTTGTTTGCTTTTAGCTTTTTATTCAGCAGCTCTGCAGTTTGTAATTTCAGCAATATGGTTGCTGGGGCCCAAATTGCCCTGGCAACCCTGCACTGATTTGTATAGCAGACTGGAATATGAATAGGAGAGTAGTAATAAAAAGTAGCAATAACAATAAATGTGGAGCCTTACAGAGTTTGTGGTTTTAGATGGGGTCAGTGACTCCCATTTAAAAGCTGGAAAGTATCAAAAGATGAAACCGAATTAAAAACTACTGTATAAAAAACAATTAGTGCAGGCCAATTGAAAAAAAATGTTTAGAATCAGCCATTCTGCTTAATTGGGATCAAGTACAAGGTACTTTTTATTAAGACAGAGAAAAAGGAAGTATGTTTTTCATTTAAATTAGAATGATATGCTTAAAACTTACACTGTGGGAAATGACCTTCATGTAATTCTAAGATTTCTGGATAACAGGTTTCTTGATAAGGGATCCCATACCAGTATATCTACAGCGAAAAGCCGTGGGTCTACAATGTGGGTATATGAAACCTTTCAGTGTTGGCACACAATGATTAAAAAAATCCATTGAAAACATACATTTTTATAGCATTGGTAGTCAATCCTTGACAGCAAGCACTGAAAAGTTTTCACTCCCTGGAAAGTAGATGGTTAAAAATGAAAATATAGACCATCCAGGCTTTTTCCTTCTGTATATATTGTGAATTAAGTACCCCCTCTTGTAAAATATAAGGATATTATAAGTTACCGAGGAGTTTCATAACCATATAAAAACACGACTTCTAATATCCTCATATTTTGCAAACTGTGGTACTTATTATAATACACAAGTTTCAGTGAGTCATGTGACAGAAATGACATCAGAACCATTTATATCTGATGACATCAGAACTCACCGTTTATAACTGATGACATCAGAACTCACCGTTTAAAGGATATAATAAGATATTTACATCTTTTGTGTACCAGGCAGGGATGGTGCCTAAACATTTAAAGGACAAAGAAAAATGAATTTCCTGAGGTGCCAATAAATTAGTGCCAAACCACCACCCCCAAGTGCCGATCGTTTAAAAATCGTTCGAAAATTCGATTCAAATACAATCAGAATTCAATCGAATTCGATCGATTGCGCTAAAAAAATTAGAATTCAAATTTTAATTTTTTTAATTCCCCACTATTCCCTGGTCGAATTTCGAATTTTTTTGGCATTCGAAATTCGACCCTTAGTAAATCTGCCCCTAAGTGTTAAGTCAACAGCGATTTCAGTTTTCCCTGTCATTAAAGGAAATCTGATTTGAGCATCTAAGATCTCGGGCCTGATAGAATACAGAAGAAGGGAAATGAACGACAAGAAAGAATACATAGTAGACTAAGGATGGGGAGTTTAGGGATGTAGATAAAAAAGTTGAGAAGAACTAATTTGGACTGGTGAAAAGAAGATGGCATGACTTGTGGATCCTCAATGCCCAGACCCTTTTCTTCTTCCCCAATAACTGACATTGACACCAATAAATATCGGTGGAAAGGCTGCAGCTTCGTGTTGGACTGGCCCACCGGAATACCAGGAAAACTCCCGGTGGGCCAAGGTGTCAGTGGGCCCTCATGCTGCTAAACTTTTGGCCTATTTCATGGTCATTCCCTATTTCTATGAGAACAAAGAGGCTAAATAAATGGAATAATTGATTATAGTATGTAAAGAAAACAAACTAGAAGAATAGAGTTTGATTACGAAGATGAAGAATATTAGTACTGAGAGTGGGCCCCTGGTCTAAGGTTTTTGGGTGGGCCCCTGGTGTCCCAGTCCTACACTGAAGTATATTTACTGTAAATAACAATACCTTAAAAATACAGATTATTAACCACCCGTGATGATATTCTTAACCAATATATAATACACAAAAGCCGTGAATATCTTGTAAAATATTTCCTTATAAATGGTGAGTTCTGATGTCATTTCTGTCATATGACTCACTGAAACTTGTGTATTATAATAAATAAAGTACACCCAGTTGCATTCTGCCTCGTGTTTTTATATGGTCGGTAATTTTTAATATCATTATAATTTACAAAATGGGGTACTTCATTATTCATTATATAAACACATACATAAACCATTGGTGGCTGCATAAAACCACATAAAATGTAAAATCCTACCAACACACTCCCATACCATAGCACCTAACTGGGCCTAACCCCTATGGCCTATTTCAGACTTGAACTACCTCCTTTCATTTTCTTTTTCCCTTTTTTGGCTGCCCATGGTGCAGCCCACCACGCCCCCATATTGCTGCGACTACATAACCATCACTGTCCCAACCATCCCTTTGTTTCCCATAACCTTTTGCTGTATCCAGCTTCCAGGTAAAAAATGTATGCCCCCTTTTCTTTAGTCCCACCTTATTATACCCTCTGTTGGCCCTCCTCCCATTACCTTGGTTTAAAACTACAATCCTCATAATCCAACACCCTTCCACTATTTGTATTTGTCCCCTCTACTTAACCCTTTGGCTTTGTTTCAGGGACCACTAGACAGTTTTGGGTAATGGGAAAAGTGGTCAGCATAGAAGAAAGTTGTGGTGTTTGTACAAATGGCCTGCAGGTGGCACTGTGCATACACAGGACTTTCTGTACAGCTTGAAAGTGAAAGTAAGACTTACTGCTGTTATGTAATGGCTGCATGACCTGCTAATAAAGCACTGTTATACTTTCCTCATCCTCGGCTACCAAACATAACATGTAAATTATTTATTGCATTGACATCTATTGACGTGGCCACTGCGTTATTTGAAATCAGCATGCAAAGTGAAGCCTTCTGAAATCAGAAAGTATTTACTTGTCTCATGCCATATACATAGCACTGCCTACATACTAAAAATGAGAGTTTTAATTCTCCCATAAGGCATCATGAGAGGAGAGATGCAAATCACTCTCTTTTATCCCTTTGGCTAACTATGCATCCAGAACTGCTGGTTTATAGCCCAGATACAGCCTAATGGTTCAGAGCCATACATCCAAACTTGGAGACAGCATGTTTACATCTTTTTAGATCTCATGGAAACCGGCTGTCTGCAAGATAGAAACAGGTTGTCTGCAAGTTTGGATATATGGCTCTGAATCATTAGGCTGTAATACCCCATCAAGATAAAGTTTATACAGTATAATGGTCATAATTATATACATCTGGTCATATTTTTTCAAAGGTTTGCACCATATGTTTTATTAGCAAACATTACCCTATAGATTTGATATCTGCCCTGCAATTTATTGATTCGTGTATAGAAAAATATATAGTATTTTAATTTCTTTTGAATGTATTTACACAAATAATGAATGGGAAGCTTTTAACAACTCTGTGCCCATCTTCTAAGATGTCTAGAATTACACTTCCCATTTCCCAAACAGTATCCGCATTCTGAGATATAATGTAGAAGAAAAAATGAATGAATTCAAAGTATTGACTGTTTATAAATGGCTGCATTAGTCTCTGGCTGTATGCAAGAAGCAGATAATAGGAATATCAGTATTGCAGATTCATTTATTGTCCTTCCTTATTTAGTTTATATGGTCAATGTGCAGTGCATATTCATATCTGAAGTAGACAGTACAAAGCGTGCATATTATTATTTTCCTGGAAAACCAATTTAAATGCAAATTATTGTTATTAATCTAATGACCTAAAATTTAATGCAACTAGACTTGCACTGCATGAAGGACATTTTTTTTGCTGTTTTCAGGTCATTACAATTCTCAATTACGAGTTGATCCGAAGTGAAAATATAGATCAGAGAATTAAAGTTTAAAGAGAGATAACTTTGATCAACTGGGTAAAAAAAAAGGTTTGAACTTTAAGGTTTACTCGCTAAAGTACCTAAAAATAAAACAATTTTGTTGGCCCTACCATCAGTTGAAAGGGAAATAGTTTTGCAGATTTATAATATAACATATACAGGTATGGGGTACTTATCCAGAAGCCTATTATACAGAAAGCTCCAAATTATGGAAAGGCAGTCTCCCGTAGACTTCATTTTATCTGAAAAATACCATTTATTAAAAAAAAAAAAAGATTTCCCTTTTCTCTGTAATAATAAAACAACTTGTATTTCATCCAAACTAATATATAAAAGACTGAAAGATCAAGAGAGTTATAATATAGCCTAATCATATATTTACACAATCCTTTCCATGGCAATGTGCAAGAGACTTAAACTGAAACTTTATTGCATACTCAGAATGGGGTATTTGCTTGCATTGGTTTTTACAGGAATTGACCAACACACCCCCTTTAGCAGCAGATGATATTATAGGTTAAAATCCTCATTAGGTCAAAGTCTGTCCATTGTGTTTTACAGATCTTATCTGTTATCTGCTGTGCAACCAGTGCCTCCTTTTTGAGCTTTTAATGGCTGCCCCAATACACAGCAGCTTGTTTAGATAAACTATATTTCTTCAACAAGCAATCCAGTTTTAAAAGTGCAGAGCAATAGTACATTATATTTTCATAACTTAAAAATAATTTTCTTTTTTTTATTTACGAAATTCGAATCCTTCATTTGAACAGATGTGAATTTAATAAATTTGACCCATACGTGTTCCTTTAATAAAGCTCAAATCAGGGAACAGCCCGCTGTAAATGGTGGCCTTCAGGATAAATGTGAAGGGACTGGTCAAAGCTAAAAGTATTCCCATAAACAATAAAGAGCAACTGCAAAGCTTTTGTACAAACGACAGTAGACCACTGTGTGTATTGAAGTTAACACTTAAAAAACATTTATGTGTTCAAGGCAATTTCCCTTTAACGCTGTGTTCCGAGGAATAAAGGCCCAGATAATTAAAATAAAGCTAATTATTCTTCAGTGGCATTCATGTCTCTAACAATTTTTCTCTTAAGATAAGCATGTGGGTTACTTCCAATTAATTTTCCATGAATACTGCTTAGTGCTTTATCCTTCTTCCTGACGGTGTTGAAAGTGTAGTCTGTGGGTGGTGCAGCTGAAAATCCAAACAATGTCAGAAGGAAAGAACATTTTGTAAGTTCACGAGTAGTTGCCCAGCTTGATTCAATTGAGTCTTTCAGTTCCTTACATAGCCTAAAGTGATTCTTCTCTCGGCAGCCAAAAAAATCAAATACTTAATAAAATTAAAAAAAACAGGAGTCCTGAAATGCAATTTGCTTTTCTCTTGTCACTTTGTAAAATGTCAGCTCCACCTGCTTCAGCTCTCCTTCAGATCACCTGGAGAACAAAAACTAAAATTCAACCGAAAAATTAATGTGCAATGTTTTTAGTTTTCCACCAACTTGACAAAATGATTCCACCTGCTTACTAAAGCTTAACCTATAATAAATAATCTTTTTTCAAACCTCTTGAAAAAGGGGCGAGACTAAAACTGAAACATGGCCTTGTTGTTGTGTTTTGATACCCGAGGATGAGCAGGGTATAACAGTGCTTTATCAGCAGGTTCATGAAGCCATTACACAACAGCAGTAACTTGAACTCTATCACTCTCAAGCTGTACAGAAAGTACTGTGTATCTCCTTAGTACAAGTAATGTGCACAGTGACACCCGCAGGCCATTTATATAAACACCACATTCCCCCCCTATAGTAGAAAAGCATTTGGACAAATCTAATAAACAGTAACAATTAAACAGTATGTATCTTAAAGCAATCATATACATTCTTCACATCACATAGTCCTTGGTCCATGCAGGTAGTTTTCTGATTCTCTCAGTATGCCTATTAGGTTCACTTTCTTCAGGCCTGTTGCAGTTGGCATCAGGAGTAGGAAAATGTCCTTCATCAAATGGAATATCTCCAAAGTCATATCTAGCAGGAGCAAGACGACTTGCATTCCATTCCATTCCTGTCCAGACAGTTCATATGTGTATGGTCCTCGCTGGCATCTCACTTCAAGTGGTGTAGTAAATTAATAGTGTCCTTGTTTCAGTATTCCTGGTTTCTTAATTTTGACTAAAGATCCAGGCTGAAAGGGCATTTCTCTTGCACCACATTTTATGTCAGTATTAGCCCTACATTTGGCTTGTTGACATTTGACATTGTCAGTAGTAGATGAGTTTGTAGGAACAGTATTTGGTAGAAGTTTAATGTCTGCAACATGTAACCTAGTGCACATCTGTCTGCCATGTAATAATTTAGCTGGAGATGCTTGGGTTGTTGCATGGCATGTTGCTCTGTAGTTATGTAGTTCCTGTGAGACAGTCTCCCTTATAGAGTAGGGCAATCGCCTCAATTTCTGGTACAATGGCCCCACTTGACTGTAACATATTTCAATGTGAGAGTTCAATCGCCAGGTGTGATTAGTTTTGGAGGAATGAGTAGACAAGGAACCACATTGCACAATGGGTCTAACTTATAATTTGGAAATTTTGAACCTAAAACTGGTGTGTATGCTTCAGAAACTCGACTATAGTTTATATAAAGAAGCTGTTGTGTAGCCATGGGGCAGCCATTCAAGCTGGAAAAAATTAGAAAAGGAACAGGTTACATAGCAGATAACAGATAAGCCCTGTCCAATACAATGTTTTTTTTATCTATCTGCTATTTAACCTGTGTCTTTTCTCCTTGCTTCATGTATGAATGGCTGCCCCATGGCTACAAAGCAGCTTATTTATATAAACTATAGTTGAGTTTCTGAAGCATACACACCAGTTTTAGGGTGGTTCAAAATTCCAAATTATCAGTTAGACCCATTGTGCAATGTGGTTCCTTGTCTACTCATTCCTCCAAAACTACTCACACCTGGCGATTGAACTCAAGTCAAGTGGTGCCATTCATCAGCTGAAACTAAGGGCTTTAACAAGCTTATTCTACGAACCACATAATTATTTAACCATTTATATCCACTGTGAGCTTCCGGTAGCGAAACCCAAGGCCCTGGCACAGATTTCAGCACAGAAACGGACACTGACACAGATTTTTATGGTTAAATTGCAGCTTTGCTGACATTTATTTGCAACTGAACACAATTCTTCAGCCCACTGGCTGTGTTTAACAAAAAAACAGTCCCGATCCTAACACCCTTACTGGTGTTCATTTTACTCACATTTGAGTTTGGCCCTCACTGGCCTTTCACTTGGACCACAAATCCCAGAGTCCTCTCTGGACTCAATTGAGACACTCTGATCTCCTGGGAGTAGTTTCTCTGTTCCTCTCCCAGACCTTTGGCTCTCTCCAACTTAGGTTATCACTTTCTGGTTCCCTGATGCTCACCAGCACTCCGTCTGTGGCCCTCACCCTCCTCCACTCCAGGAGGTCTCTAGAGGAAAAACAGCAGCAGCCACATGCAGTCCTGAGGTGTTGCTCCACACCTCCTTTTAACTATCCTTAATTAACCAATTGCTTAGTTAGCTACCTAGTTTTGGCAGCTGCAAACCCATACATGGAGCAAGGGATGGAAGCCTACCTTGTTCTCTTCCATCCACTCCAGGGACCCTTAATCCAGCTTTTACTGAGCAGTTCACAATTAAGCAGCATTACTTGCTTCAGCAACACAGTTTTCCCTGGAGTTTAACATTTCACGAGCCTAATACTGGTGAAATACAAATGATAATGTGCCCTTTAGACACCCATATCTTACACCACTAACACATTGCATGGAATCACCCACAAGAAATAAAGTTATACCAGTGTCGGACTGGACATTGGAGGGTCCATTGGGTTCCAAAACTATGGGCCCCCCAAGCACATGCGTGAATTACACAATACCTCATGCATTAGCAAACTCCATGCTCCCCAGCGCACATGCCTGAAGTCAAATGCTGCCACAGATTTTTTGGGGGGAGGGGCAGTAGATCGGGGGGGGGGTCTGGGCTTATGGGGGCCCGAGAGGGCCAGGCCCACCAGAGTTTTTCCCTGATGTCCAGCCAGCCCAGTCCAACCCTGAGTTATACTGTGAATACAAGACAGCATACAAGCGCATGGTGTCTTCCCTACCCCCTTGAAACAGTTTCCCCAAACAGATTTGTATGTATTAGAAGTTTTAAACATTCCTTGCATTTTTCTTAACACATTTCTTAAAAAAAAAGAAATGGCAGACTGTGTGACTGAATCCGTAATTAGTTTATTTGCTTCCATAAAAAATACTTCAAATGTCTTTTACAATGCAGTCATATATTACTCTTCCTTTTAAACACTTCCATTCTGTTCTTCCTCATAAAAATATAAATAGCGCATTTTGTTCATAAAATTTACAGTTATGTTCGTTGAGCAAACATAAAAACTGCAGTCGTAAGGAAGGTAAAACAGCAATTTTATTGCACAACATGGCTCACTGTTGCTGTCCTGAAACAATACACAAAATTAATATATTTTTTTCTTGTAAAAGTTTGAGCAATTTTAGCATTTGTGCCCCTCTGCATTTCCATTACTTATTTCAGGGGTCCCCAACCACCGAGCAGCGGGCAGTCCTGAACTGGGCAGTGGAGCCTAGCCCGCAATTAACAAGGTGCACCAGAATGGACACAGTGTAGCCTGATTGTACACCAGCGCACTAAATTGGACACCGGTGTGCCCAAATTGGACGCCGCCCCCCACGACCCCCTCAACCTCCCGGAGCCCCCGGTCCTTCAAAAAGTTTTTGCCTCAACACTGGTCCCCGAACCAAAAATGTTTTGGGACCCCTGACTTATTTGATAGGATCCTGCTATGTTTTGATGCACAGTTATTGGGCAAATGAAGTAGAAAGTAGAGCATAAAAAGCTCAGAGGGGTGTTGGTAATTTACAACATGGGACATAAATGGGTCCTAATAACAAAGGAGAAATAGCAGATTCACTAAATTAATAAAGAAGGCATTTGATGAAATTAATCATAATACAAATATAAAAGTTTAGAGATAAAACTTTGTTGGCTAGCAAATGTTTTCTCGGTTTGTGGTGAGAGCATAATATAGACCTTGTCCTACAAAAGCATGAGAATCTAGTTCTGGCCAGCACCAATACAGCACCCACCTGACTCGGGCGCAGACTAGTGATGAGCGAATCTGTCCTGTTTAACTTTGCCAAAAAATTAGCAGAACATCGTAAAATTTGCGAAACATTGAAAAAAGTCTATTGGTATCAAAAATTTTATGCGCAACAATTTTTTTCTCCGAAAGCATTAAAGTTAATGCCCGTTATTTCTTGTGGCAACTTTTTTTTGTCTCTGCAACTTTTTTGTCCAAATGCATTAAAGTCAATAGAGGATTTTTCTTCTGTTGACTTTTTTGTCCAAATGCATTAAAATCAATTTTTCCGTAGCAAACTTTTACCACAGTTTCTCAAAAAATTTGCAGATGGCGAAAAGCTAAATTTCACTGTGATCCCATAGCAAACAAATTCACTCAGTAGTGCAGACACCTATGGTCATGGAGGTGCACTTGAGACTAGAGCACAGCTGGTGAGAACTAAAGAAAATGTTTATAATCTAGTCTGCATAACCATTTTGCAATACATCAATTTGCTCCCCAAGTCAGTGCATGTCATGTCTACTGGTGCAAATATATGATGCTTTTCTATGGCATTGCTGGACAATTTTCAGGTCATTTTTACCCCATGACTAAATGTGTCTCTACAGCTCAGAAGCAGGTCTAGACTATTCCCTCCATATTGGTGCAATCTGAATAGATAGAAAACATGACTCACCTATTGAAAATAAACATTCATTATTTTGTTACAGTTTTATACTTGATTATTAGTAATCTACTATTGAACTGGTGGGTTGAACTGGTGGGTGCTCTTTGTGGTTACAGTGGTTTAGAAATTGTCTAGTTTATTGTACATACTATGTTCATATAATTAAGCATATAGGAAATGGGCCATTATGCTATATGAAGTAAAGGCATTGGATCCCTTTTTCAGGAAATCATTATCCAGAAAGTTCTGAATTATGGGAAGTTTATATCCCATCACATTGATTTAAAGCAAATAATTTTAATTTTTAAAAATTATTTCATTTTTCTCTGTAATAACTCCGCTGCATGACTCTATTTTGTGTGTTAAAACAGCCCTTTAATGTTTTAATTTTTTCAGACTTAAAGTTTGGTGATCCCTTTATGGAGATATGTTATCCAGAAAACCCTAGGTCCCAACAACTATAGATATTAAATAGATAATAAAACCTATACCTACCCAAATCAGGTTAGGTACAGGCATGGGACCATTTATTCAGAATGCTTGGGACCTGGGGATTTCCAGATAAGAATTCTTTCCATAATGTGGATCTCAATCCCATAAGGTTGCTAAAATAATTGAAACATAAATTAAACCCAATAGGATTGTTTTGCCAGAAATAATGATTAATTATTTCTTAGTTAGGATCAAGTACAAGCTACTGGTTTATTATTACAGGGAAAAAGGAAATAATTTTTTTTAAATGTGAATTATTTGATTTGAATTGAGTCTATGAGAGATGGCCTTCCTGTTATCTGAGCTTTCTGGATAATTGGTTTCCAGATAATGGATCTCTTACCTGTATGTTTCTATTAGAACATTCATAGCCTCATTTATTAAAGGGCTTCTAAAGTCAGAATAATGTTTGTGTTTATCTGAAACATTCATTGTTTTAGCAGGCTTGGCTAAACAGCTCTTGGGTTGCTGAATCTAATTTGAGCCAAAAGCCTGCTATTGGCAGTCTAAAATGCAAATATCTCAGTAAGTAATAAAATATAATTATAAATTATTTTTAATGCACTTGCAAGGTGCAAAGTGCGAAATATGGATACAAAGCTCCCTATTTTGCAACAGAATCCTAGAATTGATGGGTATCAAATAGTCCTAAACCTACAGAGCATCCTTCCAGCCAGAAGCACATCAATTCTCTTGCAAAGCCCAATCCATGACATTCAGTGCCCCAACCAAGGCTTTATAACCAGCACCTAAATCCAAAGGAAATGAGACATTCTGGCAGCCTCAGTGTCAGAAACTGTAAATATATTTTAATCAATACTACATTTATTCATAAAGGTATATATTTATTTGCTAATCTTAGTTCTTTTATTTCGCTGGTTTACAGTAATTCTTTATTATTGTCGGGGGTATTATAGAGATTTTCTCCAATAGTTTTTATTTTTGTTTATAAGACCTCTATCACTGAATTCTAGATATAAGCGAGATTTCTGCTTTATATGTTTTACAGTCTGCCACAAAGAGGAGATTTAAACGCAGCAGGAAATCGCTCTTAAAAAATACAATTTGTGGTCAGACACAAGCCTTACAGCATCCATATTAAAACCAAATGTTTCATATCAATCAAATCGTTTGTTACTGACTCATTCTTCTTATCTGGAGGTAATTTTATAACACTCTACAGGTTACCTTTTCAGACGCAAGTTTCCAGACACTTTCTCGCATTCCCCAAGAGATCATTTCAAAAGTGAATAAACTCTAGTCAAACAAGATTCATTTTTTCTATCACCTAACACTGCAGAACAAAGTACAAACAAGTACAGAAATCCTAGACGCAGAAGTTTTGTTTATTAAGTGTTGCCCGCTTTTCCCTCCGTGAACAAAACCAGTTAACTAATGTTTTAAACCATAAAATATAATATATGTTAAGATTTTTACCTAAAGCATAAACCCATAGATTGCAACACAAAGTATTAGTCTGTTAGGTTTGATCAAAATATGGTTTTAAATTTCACAAGATATAAAATAAAATACTTTTCCTCCAATTAGTAGAAAGAGAGATGGATATTTTATTCAGTAAAATACATAATGCTGCTGTAATGTAATTGCCAGATCAACAGTGACTTTACAGTTTGCATAGTTTCTACATTTATTCATTCAGACCAGAGTTCCAGACTGTCCTAAAAGTTAAACAATTGTTTCATTGTTTAGAAAAAAATCTATTAAAGCCAGCATGCAATGTGGTTCAATTAGGGTTGCTTTGGACCCGAAAAACATTCCAATCGAGACAGACCTTATTTAGCAGCAGGTGTCACAGCACTGGTTACAGGCTAAGCAGCTAATTTTGTAATTTAAAGGTAAACTGGAGGCGTGGCGTCATGAGGTACTGAGCAGACGTGTTTGAGGAGAGCTCCCGGTCTGCACACTATTCACCAGCAATTAACAGATTATTTTTGTTATAAAAAATGGGCAAAAGTACCAAGAAACAACCCCCAACTACTACTCCAGCAAATATATCACACAGCCAAGGAGACTTAACGAGGTTCCTGGACAGGTGAACCAAACAGACAAGTGAGCCAGAGGAGTTCAAGATGGCGGAGGCCTCGCGGCGCAGCCCCAGTCTTGCGGGATCTACGACCTCGAGTTATAGCACGACCTCCATGCTGCTAGACCTCTGCTCTATGTTTGCCAACCTGCCCACCAAAGCAGATTTAAATGCAGTAGCACAGACGATCCAGGAGGCAGACAAAGCTGACATCGCAGACCTTAAGAAAGACCTGCAGGCCATAGGTGACGCACAAGCATAGTTGGATGAGAGACTGGAAAACACTGAATCTGTGTGCAACCGTGTCAACGGCCACCACAGATACATATACCTCATAAAGACACAAATGGAAGATCTTGATAATAGAAGTAGGAGGAATAACCTATGCATACGAGGGATACCAGAGTCAGTCACACAGTCTGAGCTGAGAGCCACGGTATGTGCAATATTTAACACTATTCTGGGGAAACAAATCACAGAGCCCCTAGAACTGGACAGAGTCCATAGAACTCTAGGCCCCCAACGCATGAAAGCTGAACAGCCAAGAGACACTATAATTGCTGTGTGCATAAATTTACTATAAAGGAGGACCTTGTACACAAGATGCGCAATCAGCAAACAGTCCATTATGAAAACTATGACGTAGCCATATTTCCAGATTTGGCTCACGTTGAAAGAACCAGCAGAAATTTAATCATTTTGTAAAGCTCTAGATTTGCCTGAAATACAGCTAAATGATTGGATAGAACTGACATAAGGGGGAGAACTACTGGACCAACTGAGCACAGACCACTTGGCCCATGCACATCAACAATCCTCAGGCAGATACAGGAGTGACACAGTAACACCCCAGTTAAACAAGGCAAAAAAGTCCTCTGCTCCATAATGGACTGGAGATGCTGAAGAAAGTGAGGAGAATTCTTTTCAGTCATAAGACTTATCAGATGGAGTGGGTATTGCTTACAGATAAATATTAAAATGGATGGGGAGACTTCTGTGAGACATTATCTGGTTATTTCACAACTAAAGTTGGGATACTGAACAGATATGAAGATATTTGTGCTCCCTACTCATACCCCAGCTCAACTTTAGAGCTCACAGCATCTTCAAAACAAAATCATGAGTAAAAAGTTAATTCAAAACAAATAAATATAATTAAATATTTATTGGGCAAACCCGCTGTCTCACACAGTAGATGCTGCACCCAGATCCACACACTACAACTTTAAATCATATACAAGAGGTGTGCAGCCTCATACTGAAAAAACATTTATTGTGCAAACACAGAAAAAATAATAATATTCACATACACATCTTTATCACAAAATCCACAGTGCAGTGTTACCCCTCTGTCTGCCTACCTGTGTTAGCCACTCCCTCCTGACGCGTTTCGCGCTATTGGGCGCTTCCTCTGATGAAGGATCACTCCCTCCCTCCAATCTACCTTAAAGGTAAATTAAAGCTTAACGAACAAATATCCAAGAAATGCTTCGCCGAAAAATCTCAAAATGTCAAAAATTCACCAAAATGCATTAAAGCCTTTAGGCAGAAAAAATATCCTTGAAGCGCGCCAACATTTTTTTTTTTATCACATCAATTTTCTTCACTCATTGGCATCTATGCCCATCATTCTCGAGGCAAAACTTGGTGAAAAATTTTGTTCATCACTATTTACTATATATTTGTACTAATTCAATGTCATACAGTATTTGTACAATGAATGTAGATATCATTTAAATTGAGTAAATCAATTATTTTCAAATATCTTTGCCTGAAGTTTTATATATTAAGGTAATGAAATGTAATCTGCCTTGTTTGACTTATATCTTTCATACTGAATTCATATCTTTCTACATGGTGTAAAATGAATAGGAAGAAGGGAAAATGCGGCTTCTTTTGAATAAATCCTTTTTAGGGCATTGTAACATTACAATATTATCACATTTATGATATTTTCAAAGTTACCTTTCTAACTCAATTAAAAAGTAGAGATAAAGAATTTTTCCTTTTCCCAATCTCATAAAAACGTAGCTTGCACAATTGCAGAAGAGAAAGTGCTGCTATTCCAGTTTGGAGATAATGAAATCGTAAGGCATATATAAATGGGGTAATTATATGCTGTTTTTGCTTGCACAAATTTAAATCAGATCTTAGTTTATTTTAAGGCAACAAAATTCCATACAGCAAACACTGCTTAATGCATTTATTTAAGAAATAACAGAAAATGCATTTGCGAGAAACATACAAAGAACAGATGTTTGCTTTATAAAGAATGGTAGTCAGTTCACAGTTCACTTTATGTGACGGTCCAAACATAGTAAATGGGAATAAAGACTTAACTAATGGGAAGCATAAGGTGTAAATGAAATAAGCAAATAGTAAAGAGAAGGGAACAACTATTTTCCCATCAGTTTAAAGTAGGTACACTTTAGAATGTTTAAGTAAAATCAGATTGTAGAAGCAACACCGTCATTTCTTGTCTTGTACCAATGAAAACGCAATGATTAATTCTTCTCTATGAAACAATTGCAGATTGTATTAGTATTGGTATTATTTATTTCTGTCATGGCCTCTCTAATCTTATAGTCATTTATGATTAATGTTTTGTTTCCTACACAGTATATGGAGGAATCAAACCAGATGACTCACTAAAATCATGATAATCACTAGTGATGAGGTATGATATTCCAGGTACAGTATGAATTCACTGTGAAATTCTACTTTTTGCCGAATCACTGCAACAATTTGCAATGAAAATATTTGCCGCAGAAATGTTGCTATTGCAAAAATGACTATAGACTCCAATGCATTCTGCACAGAAAAGATGCAGAAAGAAAATTGTTTAAAAAAGTCATAGGGGCAAATTCACTGAAGGGTGGAATTTGATATCACCCCCTCCCTTTCTCCCACCCAGCAGCCTAACAAAAGAACAATGGGAAGGTAACCAGATAACAGCTCCCTAACACAAGATAACAGCTCCCTGTTAGATCACCAACAACACTCAATAGTAAAAGCCAAGTCCCACTGAGACTGATTAATTTACAGTAAGTAGGAGAAATAACAGCTTGCCAGAAAGTAGTTCCATCCTAAAGTGAAAGCACAAGTCAAGTATTTTGCCATTAATTTTTTTTTACGCAGTATGAAAATTGCCCCTAAAATGTATATTGTCACTGGTTGGAAAATACTCCATTCTAAATATTACTATGAATAGCCTAAGCAAGAGGACGCCCATGACTTGCCATTAAAGGGGTCTGTCACCTTCAAAACACTTTTTTCAGATCATTTGTTTTCAGATTGTTGCCCAGAAATAAAGACATTTTTTTATTTTGTACTGTTTTTCCAAAATCTAAAGTTGAATGTCCCTGTCTCTGGTGTTTGAATCTGGCAGCTCAGTAATTCAGCAGGCTCTAAACTTTTACAATTTTGCAACATTTATTAGCAACTATTGTATCAATTCAAACAGCTGCCTGTAATAAAACCTGATTATTCTTCTCAGCAGGGACAAAGCTAAGAAATGTATGAACTAAAAGTATCATTTTAGAATAATTTACAGGGTCGGCGACCCTCCACTCCCAGAGCTGCTTCAGAAAGTGAAAACGACACTTTACACTTCAATATTAGAAAAACAGTCACACACAGAAAATATAAAGTAATTGAAAAAAGTTGTTATTTCTGGGGATCTGTCTGAAAACAAATACTTAGTTGTTTCAAGGTGAATAACCCCTTTAGTATAGGACACTTAGCAATAAAGATACTGTCAAACCATACAGAGGGCACAGAGAAAATATCTCATTGGTCGGCCTATTTAGCTTCCATAAGAAATATGTGGCAAAATTGACATCAGATAAGTGAACTTGAATTGAATTTCTAACAAGTGTTCTGTTTACATTTTTGTTACATTTTTCTACATGTTCCCACTCCCACTTGACAGGGTAGAGTGGAGTTTGAGAAGAGAGGCACTTTCCTGCACTTCATTTGATTTTCCACAATCAAAGGGTGGAAAGTAAGGAAAAAAAACTTATTGCTAGATAAGCTCTGCCGATAAAAATAAGCAATAAAAACATTTTTAATCAATCACACATTGTTTTCAAACCCTACATTCATTAATCTTAGAATACAAATACATGTGTTTTTTTGTCATTTAAATGACTGTAAATACTGTACTAACACAAAGGGAAACCTTCAAGATTAAGAAGTTAAGCCAATGTAGAAGCGATTTACTACACCCAGTATTTATGTACTAACATCACAAAACAAGAGATTTCAAAATAAAGATGCAAGGTCTTATAAAAAGAAACAGCTGCAAATGATGTAATTATGTATTTGTATGCAAATTTGCCAGCATCTCAAAATGTTGTAGCATCATTTCCATTGCTAATGATCTGCCTCGTATTACCTCTGCATAATTTGTACATGTGGTTTGGTGCCAGATGTCACTGTAGTTTGTGCTACCTTTATAGTTAGGTTAGATGAGGTAAAACACATTAACACCTCTCATAAAAACTTTATCTCTAATCAAGGGTCCTGCAATGCCTTTACAGTTTCAAACTATCCTCCTGTCTGAGGTCATTAAAAGCACATTTTAGCCATTCTGGCTTTAAAATTCTCCAAATCTACTTACTGCCTTATCACAATTGTAACACTGCAACTGTAATTTTTGTTGTCTGGAATCACATTCGCTAAAGAGGTCTTGTCAATTAATGCATCTTATATTTATTTAGACTCCAGGGGAAAACAAACCCAGTTACTCATATGAAAAATAGTTACACCTGTGTGTAATAAATGCAAAGTTCTTACAGATTTAACATAAACACACACATTTAAACTAGATTCAGCTAGTGCTGCTATGCATTCATTTTCTCTTATTAAAGATGCAATGTTTAGGGCTAAGAAAACATTTATATTTTTGGTAAATATTAAATACTGTAAAATGGGATCTCCGATAGACTAAATTTGAATAGAACAATTTGAATGTTAAAAAAATATTAACTTTTTCTCTGTTATAATAAAACAGAACTTTGTACTTGGTCCAAATTAAGATACAATGAACCCTTATTGGAAGCAACCCCAACCTATTGGGGTTATTTAATGTTTACATGATTTTCTAGTAGACTTAAGGCAGTGATCCCCAACCAGTAGCTCGCAAGCAACATGTTGCTCTCCAACCCCTTGGATGTTGCTCCCAGTGGCCTCAAAGCAGGTGCTTTTTTTTTTATTCCAGACTTGGAGGAAAGTTTTGGTTGCATAAAAACCATGTGCACTGCCAACCATTCTCTGCTGTAGGCTGCCAGTCCATATAGGGGCTACCAAAAAGCCAATCAGAGCTCTTATTTGACATCCACATGGACTTTTTCATGCTTGTGTTGCTCTCCAACTCTTTTTTAAATTTAAATGTGGCTCACAAGCAAAAAAGGTTGGGGACCCCTGACTTAAGGTATGAAGATCCAAATTACATAAAGACCCTGAGTTCCCAGAGTACAGGCCCTCATAGTGATACTCCTCTTGGTACAGTATTTTACGATGCCTGATCCAATCTGCTTGGGTTTTTACACTGGCAGGGAACATCCAGGCTACGAACCCCTTTGCTCACCTTGGTTGAGCTTCTGACTGCTCTGCTAATTACTCCTTAACCTGACTCCCTGAGAAAAAGCCATCACATTCTTGTACTGATACCTCCTTCCTCAGATTCACTAGCAATATTCACCCCCTCTGGCAAGTGGGTACTAAGAGACAGAACCTCCACGTGCCACCCCTTTAGAGACTAGGAACATCTGACATCCTTTACCAATAAGAAATTCCCAGTGAATGCTTTAACCTGAAAAGGGAAACAGCACCCTATCCCAACTCTGAACAACTCCAAATTTATAATCTTAAAGTTTGAGTAAAACCATTATCCTCCTACACATAGATTACTTCTCTTCCCCTTCTCTTTTTTGGATTTATGTATTTTGATGTTTTATATATCTATCCTACAATGTCAATATGTGAGTTTACCGTAATCCTTCATTTGTATGTCCCTTCCTCTGGCTGTATATGCTGAATAAAAGACAGGTTGCTGGATATTTGATTTGCTGAAATGCTGTTTTTGCAATAATGTAAAGTACATACTAGTTGATATTTGGTGTGTTGGCAATCTCACATCTACTTTTCTCCAGATCTATTGTGTTGGTTAATGGAATTCACCCTGAGCACCTTTCACAAACACTTTGGCATGTCAAGCTCAACTGTGTGTGTGTTTTAGGATTTTTCTGCACCACAGTGTTGTTTTGTTCTTCCCTGTCGGTTGTCCAGCTTCAGTAACTATACACATTTCTGTCTATACAATGAAATAGAGCTTTTACCACTAGAGGAGGATTTTGAATTCTTGTTTTAAAAATATGCATTTAAAATTTTCTGTTTTCAGTGTTTTTTCCCAGATACACCTTGATACATTGATCCATGCCATACAACTAGATTTCTGTTCTTAGGAGAAACAAAGGGAATCCTGGGAATGTATTCCAAACAAGCTCCAAGAAAATCCCATTTACATGGGTTTATCCTATAGGCTAAAGCTCACCCACTGGGTTTTCAAGTAAAAGCCAGGATAATAGCTGATCAGATTCCAAACTACAGACCGGTTTCACCTTTTGAGGCTCATCAGTGTAGTACAGGGTTGTCTGATCAGCTTAGATAGAGCCACTGTGTGGTTTCGCATACAAGTGACAGGGGTTGAGGAGACTGCCTCATACAGACTTATATAAACAAAAGGAATCCTGGGAATGAATTCCAAACAAGCTCCAAGAAAATCCCATTTACATGGGTTTATCCTATAGACTAAAGCTCACCCACTGGGTTTTCAAGCAAAAGCCTGGATAATAGCTGATCAGATTCCCAACTACAGACCGGTTTTGCCTTATAGATAAGTGATAAGTCGAAACCGGTCTGTAGTTGGGAATCTGTTCAGCTATTATCCAGGCTTTTGCTTGAAAACCCAGTGGGTGACCTTTCGCCTATAGGATAAACCCAGGTTAATGGGATTTTCTTGGAGCTTGTTTGGAAATAATTCCCAGGATTCCTTCCTCTGAATAAGAATGTGAAAACCTCAGTGGCAGAACTACCAAGGATTTAGGGGGGTTCATGCACCTTTATGAGGAAAGAAATAAAAAAAAAATTTTTAGAAAGAAAGCAATGAGTAAATTTAGGACTGGAGTGTCTTGGTCAGAAAAAAAGACATATGTATAATATATTACCCCAGATAAGAAGGGAGACAATTAATTATACAGGGCTGGCAGGGTTACTGTCTAAAGAAGAATTGGCTCAGTTTAAATGGGTAAGCAAGAGCTTAATAAATTCCACCAAACCACCATATAGGGGAATGTAATATACGTTGGTAACGCAAAAACTATTCGCAATGCAAAAAGTTAAGCCTTTGCGCGAACAAATTTTACTTTGCGTTAATGCAATATACCTTTTGCAAACCCAGAAACTGTTTAGAGACCACTTCTGCCAGCGGAAGGCCTTTTGCAAATTTTATACTTTGCGCTAATGTGCTGTCAATGTAATAAAAATTCTTACTGAAAAATTCGCAATGTTTGCTCCAAAAGATTACGACACCTTCAAGCACTTCTTAAAGGGGTTGTCCACCTTTAAGGTAACTTTTAGTATGATGTAGAGAGTGATATTCTGAGACAATTTGCAATTGGTTTTCATTTTTTATTGTTTGTGGTTTTATAGTTATTTAACTTTTTATTCAGCAGCTCTCTAGTTTGCAGTGTCGGCAATCTGGTTTCTAGGGTACACATTACCCTAGCAACCCAGCATTCATTTGAATAAGAGACTGGAATATGAATAGGAGAGGGACTGAATAGAAAGATGAGTAATAAAAAGTGGCAATAACAATAAATGCCTTACAGAGCATTTGTTTTTAAATGGTGTCAGTGACCCCCATTTGAAAGCTGCAAAGAAATAGAAGAAAACTGCAAATCAGTAAAAAAACTATGAAAAATAAATAATGAAGACCAATTGAAAAGTTTCTTAGAATTGGCCCTTCTACAATATACTAAACGTTAACTTGAAGGTGAACCACCCCTTTAAGAGTGCACAATTATAATCCGCAGTGCACAATAATGATTCGCAATGCAATAACCATATAAGGAACAATATTACATTGCGAGATGTGGATTTTTACTCTTATTGGTGCGCATTGTTTTTCTCTTTGCAACTTTAATTACATTCCCCCCAAAGTCTGGGTTCTAAACAACATGCAAATAAAGAAGTGCAGCCTGTTTTATATGCACTGCTTGTCCATTTGTTTGTCCTACCCTTTGTCTGCTGTACTTGCTTGTATTAGGTTGTAAAGACAACAAACCTCTCAATCATAAGCTCCTCACTAATGATTGGTGGGCCCTTCATATTAGGTTCTCTGGTGGGCCCTTGGTATCCCAGTCCGACACTGGGGCTACATGCAGTGCTGTCCTTAGGGCCATTGTACCAATTGCGTCCAACCGGGCCCAGCGATGAAAGGAACCAGTAAAATATTTGTGGTTCTTCCTCCACCAATGTCCCTCATTCCTGTACAGCAGCAGAAGAGATCATGGCTCTGAGATTGTATCTTAGGTTCCTGCTTGTGATCTCCCGTTTTCGAGTAATATCCCTCTCTACATCATACTAAAAGTCAACTCCTAAGAGAACAACCCATTTGGGGGGGCAGTTGTAAATTTCTATACCAGGACCCCTAGATGTCTAGTTACGCCACTGGAAAACATCAAAATCCTAAGGGGCTAATTCACTAAGTTCCGAAAAGTTGCTAGCGTTCGCCACACTTCACCAGGTGAATTTTCGCAAGCGCTATGCAAATTCACTAAAGTGCGAATTTACACTCAGGTCGGCGAACTGTAGCGTAGTTGCGCTAGTGTTACTTCGCCAGGCAGAGCGCTGTTACACTAGCGAAGCCTAATTTGCATACGGCGGGAACTTTAACGTATAATAGAAGTATATGTTACAGCCACTACATTCCACTACACAAGCCCAGGAAACCTTTAATAAATTAAATAAAGTTGTCCTATTGCCCTACATGTGCCCCCTGTATAGTTGTGTTGCCATATGTTAGGAAATGTAGGGGGGAAGAAGGGTAACCCCCCCCAAAAAAATATCGATCTTTTTCAGACCCTCCTATGCTAAAATACGCCATAATTTTTTTGGGACTTAGAAAAAATGTAACATTTTTTTTTCAACCTCCTATCTATTGTATTGAACTTCGCCTGGTCTGACCAGGCGAAGTAACGTCTAGCGTAAGTGCTAACGTAGAGGAAAATGCTCATCTTAGTGAATTTGCGAATTTATGATCCTTCGTCAGTGCGCAACTTCGCCTGGCATAAGGGTGCGAAGTTGCGCAAGTCTATCTACTTCGCTAGAGAAAATTCGCCAGAGTCGGTGTCAGTGAATTTGCGACGTTGCGATATGACATCATTACATTAGGGTTTATCATGGTTTAGTTGAATACATGATTCAAACGTCCCCTTATTTTTCATTCATACAGACGCATAAATAGACATATGCCAAGAAAAGAATCATTAGTAGTTTATTCATTTCCATGTTAAATAAAACATTTGTCTATATTTAAGTTAAAGTATTCTGTTAATTTTACACTACTCTCAGTAATGTCAGTAATGTTTGTTAGTGTTACTAAGTAAACGCTGAATATAGCAATGGCATATGCTGATGGTCAACAAGAATCCTCAAGGGTTCACGCCATTCACGTGTACATCCAGTAAAGCTCATCACATCTGCTGTGCGGTGCTCCGTGGGTGAGGCTAACACATGGTCAGTGCAAAGCAGGACAATTCTGTTTTATGCTAATTACAGTCTGCAGTTGTACAGAATATGTGATCATTCAGCATGGGACCTAATTCATGAAACTGGGACTCAGATGTATGTTTATCATTAGATACTGTAGGTGGTCGATGTTGGAGAGAAGATTCTACCTATTACTAAAGGGAAAAATGATTGAAGAACTACTAATTCCTTACATTGTTAGAGATATTAATATATGTCTATATATATTCTGAATAATTCCTTTCTATATCTACCAATATGTTTTCTCAATTGTAATGAGGAGGATGAATACATTCAGATAGCTTCCTGTCAAACCGCAATAACCTTCTAAAATCTATAAATCCTCTAAAACTTCTTGGAATCTTGCTGGATTTCTCTTGAACTGCATTAAACACAGACATTAGTTACAGTGAAAACACACCACTATTGTTTTTTTGTTATTATTGTTTTGGTTTTATGTAGAGTTTGTTACAGCAAAATCCAAACAGCTTCAGTGCAGAAGATGCTACCACGTCCCCATTGCTTTACTACACAAGTGTCTACAGGAAAGAATCTGGCACTCAATCAACTTCAACTTGCACCATCTAAGGGCTTGAACTGTTGCACATACTGTATGAAAATAAATTGTGCTTAGGTAGGGTAGGAGAGTAATTCCATTTATTGTAGGGAGCTGAAAGACAAAAGGAACATTCTCTTAATCCTGCACATGTGAACTGGTAATAGCTCCCGAACTATTAAACTTATATTTCTATACAAGTACTTAAGCACACCTCCCGACAGTCCTGTTTTTTAGCGAAATAGTCCTGATTTTGACAGTTCAGCCTGCAGTCCCTCTTCGTACTGAAATGTCTCAAATTTCTCTTTGATCTCCGGCACTGACTCCAGAAAAATATACAAAGTTTCTAAAACTTAAAGGGCAAGGAAAGGCAAAAAAATAAAATCCCATTTTTACTTTCTTTAATGAAAAAGAAATCCCTCTTCAATGTACTTTAATTAAATAATGTGTACCGTTTTTATAAGAAACCTGACTTTATGCAGTGAAATTCTCCCTTCATTTAGTGCTGTGGATAGGAATTGTCAGATGGTCCCTAACTTCTGGCAGGGAAACAATCATACTTATGAACAGTAGGGAGAGCTCCCGCCTTACTTACCAGCAATGCGGGACCAGCTTGCAACTCAAGCAGCTTTGTTTTTTGATCATTTATGGCGATCCCTAAGAAGCCCAGACCACACTGAGCATGTGTATGTAGTCTAGTCTTGCAAAGGTGTATAACAAAGTTACAAGATGACAGCCCCCTGTGGCTAACTTTGATTTTTGACTTTTTGATTAGGCTTGTGGTACAGTAGGTTCATGTTTATGTTTAGTATACAAAATACAGCATTTCTAGCCTTATTCTACACTTCGCTTTAAACTTTTGATAGGATAGGCTGTGCATACCTCATAACATTTTAGAAATAGAAAGAGGGACAAAAGAGTTGCTGTGCATAGAGTGGCAATTTTTAACCATGTTCATTTTATAAAATGTTATAAAATTTGGCAGGTTATGAAAGTTTGAACACATTTCTGTGTTTTTTTATGTGTTGTTACAGCTTTGCTAATGAAGGTGAATTGCCCTTTAAGCTGCAAGTTACAGTTTCTCCAAAATACAATTACGTATTTGCTTATCTCAAAATTGTGCACCTGGTGACTTTTCTGGGCTCTCTGTCAAAGTTAGAAACTTTGTACCTATTTCTGGCTGTTCAGTGCAGAAGGTCACCAAGAAAGCCGGGACATTTCAGTGTCGGACTGGGCCAGCTGGACTCCAGGAAAAAACCTGGTGGGTCCAAGCACTTGTGGGCCCCTCTGGCCCAGACCTGTCCACATAGCCAGAGCTCTGAACACTTCATACCCCCTGATGCTCACTGTACGCACTGTTAGGGGGGACGGCAGAGGATGTGACAGGGGTAGACGTGATTTACGGCTGGGAAGGGGGGCGTGGACCTTGATCCACCAGCTGTCTGGTCCCCGTTGGCCCAATCCATCCACACAGCATGCACCTTATACACTTCACCCCCGCCTGACAGGCACTGATAGGCGATGGAGGGTGAAGCTGCAGGGGATTTGACAGATGTGATTTACAGCTGCGGCCGCGGGTTTAGGGCCTTGATCTACCCGCTCTCCTGGTCCCGCTGGCCCGGACCCACTTCACACAGCCTGTCTGACCTCCACCCCCCCATCTGAGAAATGGTGAGCACAGGTAGGTCAGTATTCTGAATGACAGATTCAGATATTCTAAACAATTGTTAGATAACCTAAATAGGGAATAAATGTGCACAATAAGTGCAGGAGATATTCCTTTGTTCCTGTAACTGCCTAAACCCATTGGGGGTTATTTATAAACACTGGGCAAATTTGCACCTGGGCAGTAACCCATGGCAGCCAATCAGATGATTGCTTTCAGTGTTCAACCTGCAGCTAATCACTGATTGGCTGCTATGGGTTACTGGCCGGGGCTAATTTGCTCAGTGTTTAAGCCCCCTTGTCTTTAATCAAACCACTGGAGGCAAAATGTTCTGACTTACAGAAGAACTAAAGCTTAACAAAATAGCGGGCTAGAAATGCTGTACATTATGGGATCTATTTATAGTGCTGTGTAAAAAGTGAAACACTACCTGTGATGTTTCCCATAGCAGCCAATCAGATATTTGTTTTTGTTTTTATAACTGTTGAAATTGCTGATTTGCTGGAAAAAAATTTTTTCAAAATGCATCAGTTAATAGTGCTGTTCCAGCAGAATTCTGCACTGAAATTCATTTCTCAAAAGAGCAATTTTTTATATTTCATTTTGAAATCTGACATGGGGCTAGACACATTGTCAATTTCCCAACTGCCCCCAAGTCATGTGACTTGTGCTCTGATAAATTTCAGTCACTCTTTACTGCTGTGCTGCAAGTTGGAGTGATATCACCCCGCAGCAGCCTAACAACAGAACAATGGGAAGGTAACAGATAGCAGCTCCCTAACACAAGATAACAGCTGTCTAGATCTAAGAACAACACTCAGTAGTAAAAACCCATGTCCCACTGTGACTCCTTCAGTTATATTGAAAAGGAAAAACAGCCTGCCAGAAAACAGTTCCCTCCTGAAGTGCTAGCACAAGTCACATGACCAGGGGCAGATGGGGAAATTTACAAAATGTCTAGCCCCATGTCATATTTCAAAACTGAATATAAAAAAAAATCTGTTTGCTCTTTTGAGAAATGGATTTCAGTGCAGAAGTCTGCTGGAGCAGCACTATTAACTGATGCATTTTGAAAAAAACATGTTTTCCCATGACAGTATCCCTTTAAGGTTTTTTACCAGCCCAAGCAACTGCAGTCTTAAGCGGTGAATATCTGTGCCACTAAAAGGTCCTCATTGTCCCCATTTTTATATTGCTGATTCAATGCTCTTGCTCTGGGCTGCTGTCCCTGAGCTTAGTAGCTGACTCAAATATACTCTGTATATAGAATATATGTGTGTATAATACAAAACTCACAATACAATGCTGAATAGTAATTCAGACACAGATTACATGGCAACCGCTAGTTTCAATCCAGCTTCCCAGAATGTCATGTCACTGACACACCAAAAATCCAAAGATGGCAAATTTGTAGCCCTCGGTTATTTTTGTTATAAAGATGCTAAAGGTTGGTTCAGTAAGTTCAGTACATATAATGAATGCGGCATTTCTAACCATATTTGTTTTAAGGGTTTAGTTCTCCTTTAACTTGTCACTGTCACACAGTTAATAGACATTAGGCAATGTTTCTAACATTAGACATTAGGCAATGTTGCTGCTTTCTGCACATGTCAAAGTCCAATCACCCACACAAAGCAAACTAAGGGGCATGTTCAAGCATGGGCCCAGTGATATGAGGTTTTGACCCTTCAAATGTTTTTCTGCAGTTACGATTTATATTTCCCAGTTGTATGACAACATCTATTTTAAAAAATTGCAGAAATAGAACACAGAAAAAAAATCTATAAAAAGTAAGTGGAAGGTAATTTTGGTGTAAATTCAGAGCAAAGGGGCCATGACCTCCACGGGAAACTATTATTTCTAGTACTTACCATATTGTAAGGGTCACTTATTTCCTGTCTGTTACAATGCTGATACAAAAGTTTTCCTCAATTTTTAAAAAAACGTTTCCTTTTTCTCTGTAGTAATAAAACAGTAGCTTGTACTTGATCCGAACTAAGATATAATTAATCCTTATTGGTGGCAAGACAACCCTATTGGTTTGTTTACTGTTTAAATGTTTTTTTAGCATTTTTCAAATTATGAAGATCCAAATTATGAAAATATGCATTATACAGAAAACCCCAGGCCTCAAGCATTCCTAACAGATCCTCTATCAATGTTATTATTATTCAAGATGCTGTTGGCATACAACTAAATCAAAGTGACCCATCTTTAGCAAACAAGTTCTCCAAATGCTTCACCATTAACGTTACCCAAACAATTGCTGCAGATTTAATTCAGAGTAGTTATCATGAAATATAATTCGTTTCACATTATGATGAGGCTAAATATATAACTAAATGGATTCTTCCCGTTGCCTAATATTTTGATTGGATATACTGTAACGTACAGACACAAAGTGGTAATATTAATATGATACATCACCTATGACAATTTGATTATTATTTAAAAATATTTCATTAACAAATAATTTTGCTAACTCATACTATTATTGCCCTGGGAGAATTATGGGTAGAGTTTCTGTTGAAAATTACATGTCTAGGACTACTGCAAATAATAACCTTTCCTCTGGAGACATAATACACTATAAAAATACAATATCTAAAAGCTAATTTTCTCTTAATGGATTTAGTAATGTACACTTTCTAAAATGAACAGGCAAATGTTCTTGAGTAAACAGTATATAGAAATGCTGAAATTATTTATTACTGATATTTCTGCAGCAACGTTTGGAAATCATTACTTGTGATCTCAGCAGCAATTGAAGGCACATTTTATATGGAATAATCAAGGAACAAGGAAGGACACAGCTCTGTATAAGTGCCAGTTCCAGTTTGACCTTACGCATTAAAATAACCAATAAATCAATTAATATTTATTTTTTACACTTTAATGGACATTATACCGATCCATTATGGACTTAGGAAACAATAAAGGCTGCAGATACTTTTCACATGCTTAGTAAAACAAGGGCACTCCCTTGTAAGAGATCATTACTCCATTGTATTGTTGTCTTACGTTCATTTTCCTTTTTTTTTCTCATTAGAAACCAAGTTGATATGCGCTTTTGCTATATTATTAAGTTAAAGTCATGGCAACCTACATGTTATAAAAGGGCTTCATTTTTGGGGGAAATTATATTCTTCAGGTTAGATGGGTGTGTATTTTTTCAGATTGTAGATTTTTATATCATATATTTATATATATAATGTTTTAAAATATTTTTATACCACCACGATTAATTTAAAACACACAAAAAATTGTGTGAAAAAAGCAGTGAACAATGGCTATTGACTTCAATGCACTTAGGGGGAAATTTATCATTATTCACTAATTCAAAGGCTTTTAGCCCTCGAATTTGGCCGACATTCGATAAGAATTAGACTATTGAATAGTTTTAGGCTATTTTTTCTTCGCTATTCGATTTTTCAAAAAAAACGTATGATCGAATACCAATCGTTCAATTTCACAAAAAGATTGTACGTTTCGAACAATCGAGTTGTTCGATCGTACGAATGATATTCGAGCAGGTGATAGAAAAAAAAGCCTATGGGGGGATTCCCATAGGCTTCTATTGCAATTCAGTAGGTTCAATCTGGCGAAGTAGGCAGTCGAATAAAATTTTAAAGTCAAAGTACTTTGATCATCGATTGGTCGAATTATCAAATATCCGATTATTCGATCTATTCAATCTGCTTGAATTTTGCATATTCGATGATCGAAGTGGCCAAATTTGCATATTCGAATGTCCGATAAATTGGTACAGGTGAATTTTGTAAATCTACCCCTTAGAGTTAAAAAAATTGATTTAAAAGCATTTAGCAAATTTTCAATATCTTGCAAACTTCCCGCAAAGTAGAATGGGGAAGATCAGCTCATCGCTAATCATGAGTATTTATAAGTGAAACTGTCCAATTTTTCTTCTTGCAAAACAAGTGAAATTTTTGTTTGGCAAGAGTATTGGAGGTACTACACTGTAGGTGTTTTTTTCTGCATTTTTCCCCTTTGAAACAAAATGCATAGAGAAATTCTAATAATGCTATTGGTGTTTTTTTTCTCACAGATACATTCCATTGCTTTTTTCACCCTAGCAAATAGGTAGATATTGCAAAATTCTAGCACAGATTTGCATAGATTTAGCCACTGATGAAAAAAAAAATTTCATGCATAAAACTATACCAAGCTAAATAGTTTACTCATCCCTATTCATCAGCATTACACTTTTTAGTAATGCACAAGGTATATTTTATTCATGCATTTACAAGAGAAAATTATAAATATATAATATATATTTTTATATAGAAAAGACCAAAGAAGAAGATCTTAGAACAGACCTTTTTGAACTGAACATTCATTTGAAGCAATGTTGGTGGTTCTTCACAGTAAGGACAGTGAGGTTGTGGAATAACTTGTTGGATGATGTTGTTTTAGCAGATTCCATTAATACAATTATATAGGTTTACTTACCATGTAGGCAGTGGCACTCGAGGCCCATGCCTTGGTTGTGATCTTTAACAGGAAAGCCCTCAGATGCCTGCACTGATTGGCACACGTAGGTCTGGTACCTAAAATATGCTCATTGCCTTTAAAGGAGAAGGAAAGCTAACAAAGCAGTGTATTACCACTATATTTATTCTGCAGAATGCTTTACCATAACTGACTAAACAGCTTAATATGGCAGCTGCCGTATTAACTTGGCAATACATCGCTTCCTGCCTGAGTCTCTCCCTGCTCACTCATAGCTCTGGACTCAGATTACAACAGGGAGGGGAGGGAAGGAGGGAGGGGGAGAGAGGAGCAAACTGAGCATGCTCAAGTCCTAGCCCTGGAGGTTTAAGCTGAAAACAGGAAGTCTGATACAGAAGCCCATGTGTACACAACAGAAGGAAAGAAATGCAGTGTTTCTTTTGACAGAGGACTCAGAGCAGCTCTACTTTGAGGGTTTACTGGTGTATTTATATAGACCTTTCTGATAAAGCTTACTTAATTTGTGCCTTTCCTTCTCCTTTAAATCTGATTGCAAGGGGTCAGAATGGTATTTCTATGCCTCTCATCACCCTCCCCTCATAAATAAAGTGCTCACAAGATCAGGCAGTGCTGTATTCATTTGGGGGGATCATCGTTTTGTAGGTCAGGACAATGCAGCAGTTCGTCTACCATGCAGGGCAGGGTGCAAAGTGCAAAAACAGTAATACAAAAATTGTAGTAAATGTTCTTGAGTTGTCACCTAAACATGACATAACCACTACATGAACCAGAAATTTGATTTCTTCAAATTTTGTGAATGAGCTGACCTGCAGTATATTTCATTAACACTTTATATCTATTCAAGATGCATTGAATTGTGTTACACAGCAGTGTCTGACATGGATTTAAATATATTTTACCAACAAACAAATCAGGTGCTAAAAATAAGATTAGCTTGTGTAAGATAAACTGGTGTTACGAAAATGGAGATAAACTATGCAGTAAAATACATTTGAAGAACGCTGTATAGTATATCGAAGCATGTAAAAAGAAGAATACGTTATTTTTACAGATTTCTTCTGAAAAAAAAATATTTCTAAACTTCATTTATGAAAGCAATTATTTCCTATGGCCACTACTGAATGAGATAAATAATAGGGAAAAGGTGAACGCAGTACTTGGTTTTAGTACAATGATACACAATTTAGTGTTAGCAGCACAGAAATATATAGGGAGAGCAAAATATCCAGTAAAATCACATTATAAATTTCATACAGCTTCAATAAAATCTGTGGAGATATCATATTGCTGTAAAAATAATGCTGCAGTTTCTGTTCTCTCTAAAGAATAAATTCCCCTTAGTACTCTAGTGTTTTAGTGTTCCTCTAACAACTTTACAAATAGACAGAACAAAATACCTTATTATTGCCTATCTGTCACACAGCTCTCGACTGGAAATGTGACTTTAAATTCGAATTCTCCTAGAAGGAAGAGTTTTCATCTTGAGCAAACCTTTCATACAATGATAACTTCAGACCCTGCAAATCACACTGTGAATAAAAACAACTTCTATAGGTATGGGGCCTGTTATCCAGAATGCTCAGGGTCTTTCTGTAAATTAGATCACCAAACCTTAAAGGGAAACTGTCATGAGAAAACTTTTTTTTTCAAACACATCAGTTAACAGTGCTGCTCCAGTAGACTTCTGCACTGAAATCCATTTCTCAAACGAGCAAATAGATTTTTTTATATTCAGTTTTGAAATCTGACATGGGGCTAGCCATTTTGTCAATTTCCCAGCTGCCCTGGTCATGTGACTTGTGCCAGCACTATAGGAGGGAACTGCTTTCTGGCAGGCTGTTGTTTTTCCTTCTCAATGTAACTGAATAGTACACAGTGGGACGTGGGTATTACTATTGAGTGCTGTTCTTAGATCTACCAGGCAGCTGTTACCTTGTGTAAGGGAGCTGTTATCTGGTTACCTTCCCATTGTTCTGTTGTTAGGCTGCTGGTTGGGGGAAAGGGAGAGGGTGATATCACTCCAACTTGCAGTACAGCAGTAAAGAGTGATTGAAGTTTATCAGAGCACAAGTCACATGACTTGGGGGTGCTGGGAAATTGACAATATGTCTAGCCCCATGTCAGATTTCAAAATGAAATATAAAAAAATCTGTTTGCTCTTTAGAGAAATGGATTTCAATGCAGATTTCTTCTGGAACAGCACTATTAACTGATGCATTTTGAAAAAAAAATTTTTTCCCATGACAAGATCCCTTTAAATCTACTATAAAATAATTTAAAGGACCAGTAAGAAATTTGTTAGTATAAAAACACCAAGACAAATTAAACTTTAAAATCACAAAGGGGCACATTTACTATTATTTCCGGAAATTAACTCGACCAAATTCGCAATTCGATAAGCATTCGACCATCAAATGCTTATTGAATTGTTTTAGGCCATTATTTTGCTCGCAATACGATTTCTCAATGAATTCGTACATGCGGATACCATGGCATTCGAGCAGGACTTCCCATAGGCTTCTATTACAATTCGGTAGGTTCAATCTGGCGAAGTAGGCAGTCGAATAAATTAAAAATTTAGATTCCTTCGATCATAGAATTATCGAATATTCGATCATTCAATCTATCCGATCTATTCGATCTATTCGATCTATTCGATCTATTTGATATTCGATGATCGAAGAGGTCAAATTTGAATATACGATTTCACAAAAAATTCGTACGATTGGTATTCGATCAAATTCGATCGAACTTCGATCATTTCACGTGAATTTTCATAAATCGCCCCCTAAGTATTTATTAAGAAATAACTTACCGTAATGTCGCTTGTGCTTCCCATCTGGCAAAGTAGGCAGTCGAATAAATTAAAAATTTTGATTCCTTCAATCATAGAATTATAGAATATTCGATCATTCGATCTATCCGATCTATTCAATCTATTTGATATTCGATGATCGAAGAGGTCAAATTTGAATATAAGATTTCACGAAAAATTCGTACGATCGGTATTCGATCAAATTCGATCGAACTTCGATCATTTCACGTGAATTTTCATAAATCGCCCCCTAAGTGTTTATTAAGAAATAACTTACCGTAATGTCACTTGTGCTCCTCTTCAGAAAAAGCGATCATGCGGTGCTTGATTTACACTCCCTGCCTTCCTTATAGGAGATAGCCAAGGAGAAGAAATCGAGTGCCGCATGATGGATCGTCGCCCTGTAGCCTTTTCTGAAGAGGAGCGGAAGCAGTGTTTCAGTAAGTTATTTTTTAATAAAGACTTTGCTATTTTAAAGTTTATTTGTGGGTTTTTTGAATGTATACTAAAGAATAAAAAAAAAAAAAGGATGTTATTGGTCCTTTAAACACTAACCCAATAGGATTGTTTTGTCTCCAATAAGGATTAATTATATTTAGTTGGGATCAAGTACAAGGTACTGTTTTTTAATGACAAGGAAAAATTTGTTAAAAATGGAAATCATTTGGTTACAGTCTATGGAGATGGACATTTCTATAATTCAGAGAATAAACTTGCAAAACTGTAACGATAATTTGGAGAAAAAGCCAGCGAACTGAATTGTCACTCGTGTCAGAATTGTTGCTCCTGTCAAAATTGTCACGCTTCAAAATCATTCGGATGCCCATGAACTTTAGGGTATTTGGACCAAATAATGGCATGTAAAAAATTATTTTGGCACCCATTGACTTTCACCGCTCCTTCAGATTCGCCCATCACTAATTAGCGCTGCTCACAATGTAAAATCATTCATATATCATTTGAATATAACATTGCCCATTAGGTTATGTAACTTTAACATCTGCTCTGCAGTTTCATAAATATTTTATCACAAAAAATTTTTTTGATACTGCTAAATTTTATTATATACACTTCGCATGTTTTCAAAAGGTCTGTAATCAGTCAAAAAGGATGCAAACATGGTCCCTAGCATTTTACTTTTGCGCTACACATTTTTATTTTCTTTACATTTTGTAAAGCTTAGCACTTTGTTTATATCCAGCTGAACCACTGCATGAGATTTTGGAGATTTTAGTAGACTAAGCCCATATACAAAGATTTCAATTTTTATTATTTAAGGTCTTTAGGTCTGTTTTAGTTCACACTACAACATTTCTTACAGAGCAAAACATTTGTTATAATATATTAACAGCACAAACGGAATAAACAATCCAGTATATGTGCATACATTTATGGAAGAGCAATACAGGAAAGGAAGGTCGTTCCTTTTCCTTAGGAAAAGGTTAACAAGAATAGTTGTAGAATATGGTTCGGGTATTGGCTATTCTGGAGCAGCCAAAAGTAATGACATATTGTGCTAGAGCTCTAAGAGATAGGGTATGAGTTTTGTTTTTGAATACCTTATGGATGCATTCGGCCATAGAATTTCAGAGATAAAGATCAGCAATACACATACAATTATATCAATCCACAAGCCAAAAGCCTTAAAAAAGGCTTATAGGGTAGAAAACAGTGAAAAGAACTGAGCCACTGGCAGCCAAATCTTATTCCAAATTTTCAGCCAGTGAGCAGTAAATTGTGACAATTTGCAAAGTGTGATTCCAATTTATTTTACTATTGAAATACTTATCTCTATTTTTAAACAAATAATCAGTTTTAATTGTGTGCATCTTTTATTCCTGCTCATTAGTGATGGGTACCTATGTGGAAGGCATATTACAGTATCGGAAGGCTTGCAGCTTGGTGAAAGTGCCTAAAGGCATTTGATCGTCAAGGAGAATGGAAGATGCCAGTTTTGTAGGGAAGCATTGTTAGCTTGAGGTCAGTAAAGGGGACATGAAGACTTCAAATAAATATTTAAGGGGTGTGAAAATGTCTCTGGAGATTTGTTTATTTTATAAGTTCCATCTTCTCTGACTTCTAAAGAAGTCAGAGTAGAAGTGAGGGAAAGAGAAAGGGACTGAGAGAACTACAAAAAATACTCTGTACAAACTCTAATCATTTCATATACAGGTAGCATTAGGATTTTGTTATGAAAGGATTATTTAGATTTCAAAGCACCCAAAATATATTGTCTGTGTAGAAGAATCTTAGTCTACAATATCAATTATTATTCAAATAACTTCTCCTGAATTATTTTTTATAAAAAATCACTTCATAGAGAAGAGAAATGTATTTTTGAAGAATCTTAGTTTAATCAGGCTCTGGGCTGAGATTTGCCTCTATGATATCAATGATTTAAAGATTGCTAAAGTGCATGGAAGAGTTTGAAGAATAATATTGTGTCTTTAATACTGCTTTGACTTTCATTACCAAGGCTATAATTTAAGAGGTGAAAGTTAGAGAATTTGTTCAACAATCTGATGTAGTGACAGCAGCGTTGGTAACATTTCAGAAGGAGCTCACTGTGGGTTATGAATCATCAAGCTTCATTAAAATATTTAAACCTCTGGGATGTCTTTTTCAGCCAATATCGTGTGTGTGAAAAATTACAAGTATTATAAATCTTTTTTTGTCAACCAAAAAAAAACTCCAAATACAAAAAAATCTTCTTATGCTATCTTTTCTGTTGCTTTTCTGCTATATCTTTCAACTCTTTCAGAGCATGGGATCTTGACCACATAGAGAACTTTTTCCATTAACCTTCTCCTGATTTATATTTTGGAATGTAGAAAGTTTTATTTCAAAAGTATGCGCTGTATCGGCGCATGCTCAGTTGGAGCAGTCTTCTAGCTTTTAACAACTGCACATGTGCCGAAATCGATGGAAATTACCGAAACCTCAGAAGTAGATTAACGAAGAGAAGACAATGGCTCCCATGAACTCCAATGTGCTGAATCTGCCATGAGGGGTATTTAAAGAGTTAGGGGCTTTTACCAGGGTAACACCTAGGCTGGGGGGGGAGCAGGGAGGGGGGTCTATGTAGGGGATTTTAATATAAAGGTGTTGGTTCTTGGCTTATTTTCTAAAACTCTCATTAATCTTGTTTTTTATGAAAACAAAGCCAAACAAAAACCCTTCCATGAATTGAACTAATTTATGAATAACTTTTCTCAAAAAAGCAGAGCGACAAAATTCATATAGCACAATTCATTTTTTTTTATTTTTGCTGAGAAAACTTGACTTTTTCAGATTGAGTTTTCCCCTAAAAACCTCAACCAGAAAAAATTGAGGTTTAACAAAAGGGCCCCTAAATCTGTTAAAAAATAATTTAAATATTAAATAAGCCCAAAAGAACTGTTTGGCATCCAATAAGAATTAATTATATCTTAGATGGGATCAAGAACAAGGCAGTGTTTCATTATTAAAGAGAAAAAAGTAATAATTAAAAAAAAAAAAAAAATATTAAAATAAAATGGAATCCATGAAAGATAGCCTTCCAATAATCTGGCACTTTCTGGATAACACGTTTCTGGATATCAGATCATATAACTGTAGGACATTTCACAAAACCATGTATGTATTAATTATTTTACAAGAAGATTTGAAGAACTGAAAATAATTTAATTTATTTCTGCATACATTGTTACTTGTTAGTAGTGATGGGCGATCTACCCAGTCACCAAAAAATTTGCGAATTTCCAGCGAAATTTGCGAATTGGCGTTGCGTTGTTTCTCGATGTGTCGCGTCAAAAACGACGTGTGACTCTTTTTTTAGCGAATCGCGGGGATTCGCCGCGAATTCAGCCCTGGCAAATAAATTCGGCCATCACTACTTGTTAGCATTTCTAAATTCTGTTTACATTTATATACATACAGCTAGTGCCTTATATAATATAGTAGCTGCATTACAACATATTAATTTACAGTCTATTGTATTGTAATTATTTGCTACAATATTTTTAGAGATTTATTATATACCAAAGCTACTAAAAATCTGAATACAAAAATACTCCATCTCACACCTGTCAAGGTCATGTATAAGTCAATGGCAGATGTTCCTGAAGATGTTTCTTGACATCGTGACCTGCACTGAATAATCCGATTTTGTCTGATAAAATTGAGTTTTTGCTTTGACAATTCAATGAAGTTGAGTTTTTGTAGTGTCAATTGTACGATTGAATCGACATACAAATTTTTGCAATCTTTTTTCATGAATAATTATTCATAAATGAGTTCAATTCATGGATGGATGTTAGGTTGACTTTGTTTTAATAACTAATGAGATCAATTCAAGTTTTAGTAAAGAACCTCCTATATCTGTTCTGTATCTATAGACACATCTATGGGGCAGATTTATCAAGGCTCGAATTTCGAGAGCTAAAAGCACTCGAATTCGACCCTTTTACTATTTTTCAAAGTTAAATTCGACAAAATTGAAAATCGAATTTGTTGGATTTTTCCGCTATACGATTTTTCAATAAAATCGTACGATCCACCAATTTAATGAAATATCTGGTAAAAAAAGTTTGATTGTTCGAACAACTCGATAGCTTTAATCTGGTGAAGTAGGCCAGTGAATAAAATTTTAAAGGGGAAGTACTTCGACCATCGAATGGTCGAACGATCGAATAGATTTTTATTTGATCTATTTGATACGATCGAATTTAGCAAATTCGATGGCTGAAGTTGCCTAATTTGCATATTCAAAATTCGATTGAATTTCAAATCCTTCACACCAATTTAGTAAATCTGCCCCTACTGTATGTGTTTCTGATGAACAAAAATATCCCAAGCTAGCTGCAAAGTGGTACAGTACAGATGAAAAAAAATTGGAATGATATTTTATTTTTAATTGTAATTAACTGTAAAATCTGCTTGAGTCATTTATAGCCTTTCATGCTGTATTTGGCATATGTTCTTTGATTTTAAAAAATCACACATTTGGCAAGTGTCTTATCAAATTATTGTCAGACATTATTAAGATGATGTGTCAGCATGTCCAACACAGAATGAAATGCCATCATTTTGCCATGATATGTATTACAGAAAACTTTTTTGATCTCCTTTTACTGCTTTGAATTTAAAGTGAAGGTTTAAATTATACCTTTGTTTCAACCATGCTTTATAAATATGATAATGCATGAAATCAAAGAACTGCATGCAAAAACAGAAGATGCATTATACATGGCAATACTATGGATTAAGTCATATAATGGCACTTGCACAAAATAACCCCTCTGAACAAAACATTTTGGTAAATGGTGGTCCTTCATGTATAGTCATGGAACCCATTTAATTATGTAGGACCAAGGGTGAAAACAACCTTCTTCTCATAATGTAGTACTAACACAGGAATACATTTACAAACACAGGGGGTCATTTCTAAACATTGGGCAAATTTACACATGGGTAGCGCCAGACTAATTATTTTAAAGATCTATAACAGGATCAGAGGAAGGACATTCATTACTTGTGGAAGAATCATGGCAAGTGATATCCTGCAACCATGATTGTGCTGCACCATTTAATAAACGTGTTCCAGCCTCTTCCACCCACCTTTATGACATTTTATTGTATTATATATTGTATACAGTAGTATATGCTCCATAAATCCCTGAAGAATTCTTAAAAATTTCCTGTTAATCCATGAGGCCCTAGAGAGTCATAGAGCTGCTGTACTTCCAGACAATTCTATTAGCAAACAATCAACACCCCTAGGTAGCCACCAAAAGGAATTTTCCAAACCATGTTAATATATGAGTTAATATATATTAAGCACAGTTTGCTTTATTTATGTAATTTAATTATCCAGACTCTAATACACTTAACCAGTAAAAGCTTTGATTCAACACAAAAGACAAGACAACTGTCTTTAAAATTACTAAGCATCCTTAACAAACATCAAAAAATATAAAAAGACAACGACCAAGAGAATGGGGTACACAAATAGGAGGTACACACACTTTTAACTACAATTCATTATCTGACAAACATGTAAGAAGTGACTGCAGAGATTAAAAGGACAGCAGTGATATACTGTACCTTTTTCATGAAGCTACTTCCAGAATGAAAGAATGGTATCAGTGTACCAGGGAATAGTCATGCCACCAAACTTAATCAAAGAAAACAAAAGCCTGGAAAACATATTTTGAATAGTCGATTTAATCTACAATATTGTTTTATACAAATAATTTCAAATAACTATAAAAAATACACAACAGAGCACAAACAATGCAGGTGAATAAAAACCATGTCCCAAGCATTCTGGATAACAGGTCCCATACCTGTACTGTAAAAAGTAGTTTAAACCTAGTCACCTACAGCCAGGTCAAACAATGCTTAATTAATTTCTTAATTAAGGTTTTATATATTTTACATGGAGAAATTCCCCATTTAAAAGATAATGGGCAAAGTTCAGACACAGACTCAAAATATTGCATTCAGTAGTGCTGCACCAGGGAAACATGAGCTGGATCATTCAAATCTCAATGAAGAAATAGAGCAGTGCCAGACAAAGTATAAGAAACATCTTATACAGTCTGAAATGGTTCACACATAATGTTTCAGAAGAGCAGGACACTCTCTGTCGCCACCCCAGGTTATTACAATCTGGGCTTCGTTTGGACTTCCCCTAACCCTTATATTGTCACTTGTTACCTTGACTAGGGCTGAGATGGCAAATTTTTTGATTCTGACTTTTTCTGATTTTTGTAGCTTCTGGATATTATAAATCTCTAAATCTTCAAGTTTTTGCCCAAAAAAACCCCAACCAGAAAAAAATTGTGGTTTAGTAAATTAACCCCTTTACAATAAGCCAGTACAAGGCAAACATATATAATATAGTTCTGCCAGCATCAATCCAATAAGGTTGGTGGGATATGGAGTGTTTTAGGGCATCGATTGTTGTTGTCCTTGAGTAACCAAAGAAAGGAATGTTTTAAAGGCATCTTTAAAGCATTCTACCATATATGTACCATATTTTAGAAGGTTATAATAGCACTTTTCTTTATTACCAGGGCACATAGAGTGACTGGTCATCTGTTCCATAAATGCAAGACATTTGTCGCACATTCACTGTGATAAAAAACCCCATGTTTGCCCCTATGGTAATATCAAACAATATCGCTTTCTCAAATTACTTTTGTGTAATATCAGTTTTAGTGTGGCTTTCCAATTTTTTAAATCTTTTTTCTTCCAGTTTATCATATTGCTTTTTTTTCTCATCCCTAAAGGGAGCAGCCACACATATTACCATCTGCCTTGAATCCCACAGTACACAACAGAGGAAAGGCTTGATCTATTCCTTTCAGTTTTATTGAAAGCTCTCAGAGCATCTCATCTATTTACTCCAATCTGAATGTAATGTAAAACTGTTTTTGAGAATGTAGCTTGATATTCTGCTGGCAATAGTCCAGCTGCAAAACTTCTTGTAACCTTTCTGCTGCTTAGATCTATATTTTGTATGAGAGAGAAATTAGATGTTTAAATATATCTGAACTTTACAGATTAACAAAATGGCTGTTAAACCTCTGATCCATGTAGTGTAGGAAACTACTGTTTATATTACTTTCACAAATTCTCTCTTATGTGATATGTAAACTTGTTGAAACCAACATGGCAGCTGACATGGACCTATCTTATGTTGCATACTTAAGTGAACAGCAAACTACATTGGAACACTATTCAGATGTCTGGAGAAAAGCTAGTGGTGGGAGGTGAGACTCTAACCATGCCCATTGTCTACATGTGGAAGCCTACTGTATTTATCAAAATTTTAATTTGCATCATCTTAGAGTTTTTTTCAACCTCCGTTAACCTCTCATTTAAAAAAAAAAAATAATGTCTATTTATTTAGTGAAAGATCACAAAAAATATGTGAATAACAATACAATAACCTTGAAATTTTAGGTTTTCTTTTTTACAAATCTATGGTTTTAAACTAACAGATCCCAGAAAACCATTAAAACAAAGCAAATAAAAATAAAACAGCTCCCATTGACTTCTAGGTGATCTCAGAAGCTTTTAGATTTGCATCTTTTTGCATTAGAGTTTTGAGTGGTTTTTACACTTAAATTACAACAAAAGGTGGATTTGAGAAATATGCAAAAAATACAATTTCTAGCACTAAAAAGTGAGATTTACGGTTACAAAAACTATGAATATTTGTAAATTGGTGCCTTAGTCAAGTGTGGGCATCAGTGTCTACTGCTTGATATGTGGTAGGTGTTGCATTTGAATAAACAGCAGTCATTTGTCAAGATGTCCTATTTAAATTCTGATCTAATGCAGTTCTTTGTAACAGTTCTGAGTAGCTGTGATGCACTGATCACCAGTTAAAGATCTTTTTGTAGATCCTGATCTACCACTTCAAGGACTGCTGATGTGAGGACATCACTGCTGATATCCAGGTTTATGGACTGCAATGTAAAATCCAACAGTTATTTCCATTGAGTAGTAGTTGATATTCATTAATGCTAATCATACCCTTATTTTTTTACAAGGACAAGCAAATGTTGCCATGGATATGCTGCTGGCAAAATTCACAAGTTACCCCATACGCTTTACTTATTTATCAAGCCATAATTAGCTGTATTATTTTCTCTTTAGAGAACTTTTGTTTGAGTAATATTTAAAAATCTATGGTGCTTATATGGTCAGGTGTAGCTAGTCATACCAATTTGCTCTATCGAAATTTAGGATCTCAATCCCTTACTATATTAACTTGGATCTATCTTTGTTGGTTCTATTCTGATTTTTATTCTTTATCATAACACAGTAATGCCACACAGGGTTGATACTCGGCCTGTGGGAAAAATACAAGTGAGAATCAGCCCCTAAACTACAAACTGCCCCTTTTCTTGCATGTAGCAGGAACCATTGCTTTGGCCTGGGTAGGCATGGGTAGGGGGCTGATTCTCGACCTGTGGTTTTTGAAGGCTGATATCAATCCTGTGTGCCATTTCCATTTGCCTTGTTTTGGTGGCTACCTTAGTGTGAGAACTCACCCTGGTGGGCTAGCGGTGGCACAGCGGGGACGCCCGCCGCGCCATCCTCCTCCTGTCCTGCCGGCTTCCTAGTGCACGCCGCGCACGCACTTCTGCTTTTTATAGGTGCATGCATGCTGGCGTGATTACGTCAGCGCTCAATGGCGAAAATTTTAAAGGTATTTAAAGGGACATTTTTTTCTATGCATTGCCCGTGATAGGTTTTTTTTCTTGGTGCCTTGTTCTTTGTGCTGAAAAGCTTCTAGTCTGTCTGATGCCTGTGTTTGACCCTGCCTGGCTGTTTTGACTACTCTGATCTCTGAAACCTGACCCTTGCCTGAAACCGACCTTGATTCTGCTTAACCCTTTGACTGACTTCCTGGTTTGACTCCTGCCTGTTATTTGACTCCGGTTCTGTCTAAGTCCTTCTGATTGATTTCCTGGTTTGACCCTTGCCTGCCTGACGATCCTAGCTATCTGCCTGCCTCGACCCGACCTGTCTGACTACGAATCTGCCAACTCCTATTGTACTGTGACCTTCGGCCTAACTGACTTTATTAACCGTCGTGGCCCTTTGCTTGCCAGAACACCTTGCCTTGCTCCTCTCTATAAGTCCAGGTGGCATCTGAGTAGCTGAGGGCTCTTCCCAAAGCCAAAGGCGGTCACACTACTGGTGAAGCTGAGCCGAGACCAGGGAGCTTGGCATCTGTTCTGGTTTAGGGTGCCGACCGTGACACTTAGCTTGAAGTTGCAGTCTGAATGGGAGGTACTACAAGAGAACCAAGGTTATTTTCAAGTAGATTAATAGTGATGGGTGAAAAAATTTTTGATGCACGACAAAAATGTTCAACAAATTTTTTATGTGAAACAAATCTTTTTACCCATAAGAGTCTATGGGCATTGTTCTTGTGGCAAAACGCGTTGAAAATGTTCACTCATGGCTAAAGATCAATAGCATGCAAATACATCAGTCAGGAAGATTTCATTGGTGTGCTAATTCCTTTTTCAAGGTATATTGTTTGGAAGGATGATGCAACTATCTTGAATTTTGAATTTTGAAAGACATATGTCACTTCCTTAAACATAAGTGCATCTCTTCTGTGAATACTTACAAAAAGATTTCCTAAATGTCATGTCTTGACTTTATTACATATCTGTTAGAATAAATCGTTTTGCACAGTGTGTAACGCTAATAAGATTTACCCATCTTTGTATAACAGGAGAAATCTTTCTATGCAAGACCGCCTTTTAAACATAGTAAGTATGAGGACATTTTTTCCTACAATATAAAGCAAAAGTAATGATAGACCTGTTTGACAGTGATAGACATACTTGGCCTCAGTACTGGACATGAAACCACAGGGACATCCAAGTGAACAAAGGAAGAGTCATAGGCTCGGAAGAATAAGCTCATTAATAGCTGAGCAAAAAGGTTGAAACATTGCTTCATTTATCAAGAAGAGCAATTAATTCCACTCAAAAGACACATTGGTAATGCTAAAAATAATAGGCATGGATGTAATTTAACTTTGAAAAATGCAAACAAAGCTCTCATTAGCACCTTCCAAGTTTTTTTCTCTTCTTAATGGCCACAAGAGATAAAGATACTATCAAGAAAGCTTGTTCACATATAGCATGAAAGTTGAAGCCTTTTCTGCAAAGCAGCCACAAGATATCATGTGTTGTATGCATCATTTCACCTGCAAAGGGGAAATTATGTATAGCATTCATTTGTAAAGACAGCTACGAAATGAAGATAAAGATTTTGCTATGTATAATGATCTATCCTGAGTGTAATGCAGAAATAAAAAAAACATTACTTACTGGGGAAGGGTGTGTCTGTTCCCAATATTCTGTTACAGATACATGGCTAGCATTAAAGATAGAAAACAATAAAGCTACCATTTTGGATGTTTGAAAAGCACTATTGTGTAAATCAAGCTTTATGTTATGCATAAAACTAGGTATATACCAAATCCAGGATTTGGTCAAGATTCAGCCTTTTTCAGCAGGATTCAGATTCAGCAGAAACAACATGCCTGGCCAAACCGAATACAAACAAGGAAGTACAAAAACTATTTAACCACACACAGAGAGAGCTATGCTCTTCCTCCCCTTTCCATAATGTACATATGCAAATTAGATATCAAATGTAGTTCAGTATTCAGCCAAATCTTTCACAAAGGATTTGGTAATCAGTTGAATTCTAAAATAGAGGATTTGGTGCATCCCTACAGAAAACACATTTCAGAGGGAGATCATACCCAACCTTTTACTAAACATGAATGCTACTAGTTAACAGTGCAAACAGTATTCCATGATAAACCAATTTGCATAAGGGTCTCATATTAAAGAAGAGATTTGGCTTAATCATTGCTCATAGTAACCAGGGCTCAGTCCGGCCTGATAGCAACTCAATAATATTTTCATCAGAGAGTGGCAGGCAACCTCTCCATTTTTTTTTTAGATTAAGGTGTCTAATTCCAGACAGTATGAATCAATGGCTAATAAAGCAAATAAAGTACTTGTTTGCATACAAAATGGCAATAACGTGAGGGATAAAAATATAATTTTTGCCTCTTTATAGGTCCCTGGTAAGGCCTCACCTGGAGTATGCAGTGAAGTTTTGGGCTCCAGTCCTTAAGAGGGATATAAAGGATCTGGAGAAAGTGCAGAGACATGCAACTAAACAGCTAAAAGGAATGGGCAATTTAATTTATGAGGGTAGACTGTCAAGGTTGTGGTTTTCAATTACGAAGGGAAATGATTACTCTTTGCAAGTACAATTGAGGGCATTACAGGCAGACATTATAGAAATAAAATGATCAATACACCATAGGTCACCCCTTTAGAATTGAGGAATCAAGCTTTCCTTTGCAGCAGGTGATTCTTCATGTTGAAGGTGGTGAGGTTGTGGGATACCTTGCTGGGTGATGTTGTGGTGGCAGATTCTATTAAAGGGGTTGTTCACCTTTAATTAAATGTTTAGCATGATGTAGAGAGTGATATTCTGAAATAATTTGCATTAAGTTATTTAGGTTTTTTATTCATCAGCTCTCCAGTTTGCAGTTTCAGCAATCTGGTGTTCAGGTGATAATGTAAATAAGGTAACTCTAGAGCACTTTTTGGTCACAAAAGATGTAATTATACAAAAGGCTGATCTCTCTAGCATCATGCTCTAGGTTTTGTTGTTCTGTGTGGGCAACATTGGCCTAATAGGAAAAGTTATGCATAATTGGCGCAAAACATACATTGGATTTCTAATGCATTTTTGTCACCAATATGGGACTGCAGTTTCCTTAGAAAAACTGTTCAATTTAAAAAAGGTTCATAAATTAAAAATGTCCTAAAATTAAAATTCCTTTAAATATGCACGCACCTATAATTTATATGAAATGCCAGGAAACATATGGCAGAATGCCGCAGTAAAAAGTCTTCATGCTAAAAACCAGCACCAGGAAGAAAAAAAACATAAATTTACTGGAGCTAAATTCATACCGCTACATAACTTTTTGTGTGCTTATGAAGTCTTCAGTATTAATTCAAAATGTTATTACATCTGCTTACTTAACTCACAAAGCTTCAGTACTGGCTATATTTCTTAACAGCAACATGTAGAAATATAGATACACACCTTAACATTTACAAAGGCACCAGAGGAATTACAGCTACAAATATATCTTTATTTAAATAATTCTTAGAATTTAAATACTGTTCATTACTGTTGCACTACGTTAGACAAACAAAAGAAAAAACACTTTCAATCAATCCGATTTGAAAATATACAGTCTGGTTTATTAGTATATGGAAATATATTGTAATCAGTAAAAACATGTGGCTATTATTCCAGATTATCAGCAAAAGTAGAACTGCAAGGAATCAAGGATTTCTCATAGTACAACAAATTTTACTACTTGGGGATACCAAGATACAGTAAATGACTAACATATCATTCACTGTAGTTGATGGCATGCAATGATATATCGTTGATAATTTTTATGATTATGATTACTATTGCTGGTATGGGATCCATTATCTGGAAACCAGCTATCCAGAAAGCTCTGAATTATTGGATAGCCATCTTCCATTGTCTTAATTTTAATGAAATAACTGAAATTTCCTTTTCCTTTGTAATAATAAAAATGTACATTGTACTCAATCCCAACTAAGATATAATGAATTCTTATTTGAGGCAAAACAATCTTAGTGGGTTTATTTCATGTTAGAAATTAGTTTAAAGTAGGTTTGAAGAATGGTGATTCAAATTCAAATAATTATTATTAAAAACCCAGAGCTAAAACAATCTGAGTAACAGGTCCTATACCTGTTCTAACCAGTATTTATTAATCACAAAACATATTCAGCAGCACAGTACAACAGAAGGTATATACAGTACATAAAAGTTATGGAGTGTCCATACTGGAGGGAAAAAAAAAATTTTGTCTTAAGTTTCAGTTAGAACTTAAGGTACTTTCAAAGAGATCTGAGTTAAGAGATCCCTGTTGAGGTTGGTATAAGATAACAGATTTGACTGTCATTAACACATCGGTACTTAAAGACACTTAACTAATTAGTTGGCTAAGCGAGGATGTAAGTATGCAAATTGAATTATAGGGGTTTATCCTAGGTGAACTCAAACAGAAAGTATGAGGCAGGAGATGTCACGCTAGAGTAGGAGTGATTTGAAAACGAAACACAGTTTAACCAGGATAAGGCTGGGGACAGACAGGGAGATTCGGGGAGATTCTGTCGCCTGTTTCCGGAATCGCCCGAAGATACTTCGTGAGGAAACTTCGGGCGATGCCGCGCAGCGTGTGCACAGGCGCTGGTGCTTTGTCACTTATACTAGCGGCAGACAGGGAGAAGGGAATTTGGGGAGATTGTCTCCTGCTAAAAACGCCAGGCGACAGAATCTCCCTGTCTGTCCCTACCCTAAGGCCATCTACTTTTTCTCCATTCCTTTGATATCAAAGAAACAGGAGATGGTCTTAAAATCTCCTATACATCCAAGTGTAGCATTAAATGCATCAGTCATGGTATTTTATATTGGACAGGTATAGCTAGTTGGGGTATTATACATGCATTAGATCTACAGTATTAGCCAAAATGCTTGCTACATGGGGTTTTCCAGATAATGTTTTGTTCCATAATTAGTCTCATAATATTTTATTTTTTAAAAATCATATGTTACTTTTATAATTAGAGCAAAACATTTTTAGAGATTCTAAAATGTATCATTCAGATTACAATTTCTGCATATTAAACAGCATTTCTGCCCTATCAGCCCTTCTACACTGAATGGGTCTCTACAAGCAGTCATTCAATACCCTTAATGAGAAGACATTACTAACTAAAACTTATAGTAGACTAAGGTAAAAGTATAGTAGACAAAGGTAAATTTTGAGGCACAGTGATAAACAATAGCTTCAAACATTTATTCACCAAGATGTTTTTCTTGACCTTTATCTTTAAACATATCCATGGCATCTAAAAACCATTAAAAAGATTTAAATCTGGGCTGAAGGCATCAGTAGGAAATATAATATTACTCAGTCTATGATACTATTTTTAAAACTGAAATTTATAATTCAAAAGTAAATCAATCTAAAGTGATTAATTGCTAGCTTAGACTTGTGGATAATTCAGATTTAAAAAAAAGAGACTTTTAAGAAAGGCTATACTTCATTTTAAGATTTATATACATTTTGTCTGGCAGAAAAAGAATTGTAAATGGCAGTATAAAATATTTCAGTTCATTTCTGGCAGCTTAATCTTTAAATGCATATTGTTCAAATAGAAGATCTTCCCATGTACATTTAGGTTAAAGTTTCTCCCCCAAAAAGAAAAAAAAGAATTGACATTTTAAAACAAATTACCATCTAATGATGGGTTATTTTTGTGTCAGATAATGTGGTAGTGTATAGTATAAAAATGATGGTATATGTGTCATCAATTTGAAAAGCTTTTGAAAATGAGAAAGAAATCTGGTACACACAACAATAAAACTGAATCACTTGACTTCTTTCTTTGTATTTTCTGTTTGTCTGAAATATGAAAAAGAATCAAAGTATAACTGACTGCAGAGGGAGCTCAGTATGATAAATTAGCATAAAGCAATTAATTAACCTCGGTGTTCTTCAATTCATAAACCCAAAGTTGTTTTTGTATGCAGCTACTCAAAATTCATACTTACAATATTAAAAATCTACAAAAAACTGTATTTTAGACTTTGGGGAATAATGAGGGAATGTAATATGTTTTGTTAGCATAAAAAAAATTCCATTGCCAATATTTGTGAATAATATCCTCATTGTTTGCATCCTTTTTGACAGATTTTGGACTACAATGACTTCCTCACAAAATTTGCGACCAAATGGATTTTGTGAACATGGGCAGTATGTGTGTATTAATACAAAATAATAATATGTCACAATTGCAAATGGTTTTTAAGCGACAAAATGTTAAACGAAACTCCAGAGCAGGTGTTAATGTTAACCTTTGTTTAGTGATAAATGATTTTACATTGCGAGCAATGCTAAACATTTGCAAAAAAAAAAAAAAGATTTTGAACATGAGGGTCATTGAGATGAAATACTGGGGCTATTCATAAAACATTTATACATTTTTTGGGGGTAATATTGTTCCTTAAACTGTTATTGCATTGCAAATTTTAATTGCACATTGAGAATTTTAATTGTGGACATAGAGAAAAAGAGAAGAGATTGATCAATGCACATTCCCTGGTCCCCTGTCAAATAAGTAATCTATGCAGATGCATGTATACAAAGACAGTTAGTTACAAAATTATGATCATAAGATTGATAAGCCACCACACCACGTCAAGGTAAAACCCATATGGCGGTCTCTAACAATGCCTTTGGAAATGGGTGTTGGTCTGGGAAGTTTCTCTCTATTAAAAGCCGCAAGCGGTGGAGGATTAATCTCATGGAACCAAAGCTGGGGTCTAGGTTATCTCTCCCCTTTGAAAGCTAATGGTGGGGGAGTACTAAGCCCTATGGATGAAACCAATGCCCAGGTAGGGAGACCTTTATTTCAGGTAATGCTGTTATGCTGGGAGGCTTTAGCCTTTGATATTATGACCAGAGGTAAATAGTTAGGGTATTACCTTGACGTGGTGTGGTGACAACAATCTTGTGATCATAATTTAGTAACTAAAAAAACTCTGTCTTTGTATACATGCATTTGCATAAATTACTTATATGAGAGGGGACCAATTTCTTCTCTTGTTCTCTGGCCAGATCAGTTGCACTTCCATTGTATTTTAGTACATTTTTATTTAGCTATGGAGTGCTCCCACAACCTTTCTTTTTAAAATTTTAATTGTGTACTCTTAAAAAAGGGCTTGAAGGTGTCTTTTGGAGCAAACATAACTTTTTCAGTAAGAAGTTTTATTACATTTACTGTGCATTAGCCCAAACTATAAAATTAGCATTGTCGGAAGTGGTCGCTAAACAGTTTCCGGGTTCAAAAAAGCTATATTAAAAAAGCTAAATTTGTTTGCACAAAGGCTTAACTTTCTGCATGTGAATAGTTTTTCTGTTATACTGTACATTCCCCTAAATATGTCTTAAAACACTAGAGGTATGGGCGCAAGTCTCTTACATATTACTTTGGCTGCTGTATAAAATCACTGATGCCACTATGTCATGAAATTCTGGGGTCACTGTGTTATGATATGCTGGGGCCATAGGTATGTGATATACTGCAGCTACTATATAATTACATGCCAGGAGCATTGTGTCATATATTGCTGAGCCACTGCATCTTGAAATGCCTCTTGAGAGCTTCTGGGTGCTCATTTATAGCCAAACTTTAAACTGTGCAGCAACCCAGTAGCAATTAATCAGTAATTAGCTTTTGTTCAGCCAGCTGTAGTTATAACAATAAATATTTGACTTGTAGCCTTGGGTTCTAAAATTTGCTAAATTTTTCTATGTATGCCGTATTATAAAAGCTCACCTTGCTCGGTGAGTAATTGGGCAGTGGGTGGGTCTATTTTGTTTTTGACCTAATACATACTATCCGTCCCCGTTTAACCCATATAAATATATATATATATTGTAAATTCACAGTTGTATTATAAAGAACACTATTTTAAAGCAATTACAACCAAACTATTCCATTGTAATTATAAATGAGATACAGATATTCTCAGATATTCCTTCCTCTATATTAGAAGTCTTCAAGTTTGTCCCCACTAGGGAGGCTTAGGGCATTGGCTTGTGGTGACAAAAGCAGCCCTGAATGTCAGTTTTGTGTGTTTATTTGCTGTACCCTGCAACTAAAGCACCATGACTATTAAGAAAATATTTTATTGGGGCTGATTTAACACACATATACATCATAGACATTTTCACATAAATGGGAACAAGCAGCCAGCAGACAAGAGAGATTTGATTGCTGTACTTCTCCCTGAGAGGACCTTAGCAATAGGCCATCAGCCTAAGACTATTCCCAAAGCAGTTAGGCTAATTATTTCCCTGGAAATGACAAAGCAGCAGGCTAATTAGTAGTAATATACAGTTGGTAAATAAATTTAATTAAATGAACAAAACATATTTTTAAATTTGTTTTCTCTAAGGAGACATGATATCCCATATCTTTCTGATAGTTCAGTAACTATAACAGCAAAATTCAACATTTCTACTATTCACGGTAATATTTTTTGCAACTGATGACAATTTGTCCAAGCATCTGATATTTTCTTTGGTTATAGCAGGACCTATTTACTAACATTCAGATTTCTTTTTTTTCACAAATTGTATTTTTTTCCTCTTTTTTTTTTTAATTCTCTCAAACTCCAGTTAAAGTGTAAAAACCACAAAAACCTCTAATACAAAATTTCACCAGGTAAAAGCAGTCAATTTCCCATAGAAGTCTTTTTTTTAGCCATTTAGACTTTTAGAGGTTTTTGGAAAAAAATTTCTGCTAGTAATTGTATAATTTTTAACTGATTATTTGGCACTTTTTTCCATTCACATTTTGGTGCAGATTAATTAAGGTTTGAATGGTAAATTCGAATTTTTGCTGTGGTTTTTTGATCAAAACTCACAATTTAAAGTTTAAAACCACCAACTTGAGTTTTAATATATCATCACCCCTACCCTGGAAATAACTCAACTTTGACAGGTCGCCACCTAAAGACTGTTGAAGTCAATGGAAGAGTTCTGCAGACCTATTTGAAGAGGTTAATAACCTTCCTAGCATTCAAGTTTTTTTCAGAGAAAAACATGATTCAAATTCGATTTTAGTTTTGTGTTGGTAACATTCAATAGATTTTTAGGCATTTGAGTTTGTTCTTTAAAAAGATACCATTCAAGTTGTGGGGTTATTCAAGTTCATTCAAGGTAAAAAAAAAACTCTAACATACAGCCTTCAATAAATCAGCCCCATTACATAGTCTGATCTTTTAATAAATTACATGGAATTTGTAGTTTTAAAGAAATTTTGTTTATTCATGGTTCCTCTGAAATGACTAAAATGAGAATGTTGATAAATGGGCCTAATCATGTTGTGGGCATGCTGCACAGCCAGACATATTGGGTCAGCAAATATAACAGAGAAATTCAGGTGCAAAATAGGTGTGCCCCATGCAGGTCATTACATTTTCATATCCATCTGTTGTTCAAAGTTTCACAGATGTCAAATGATTTGCATTTTACCCTTAATGGCAGTCCAAATTGAAAAACAAGTGTAGTTCACCAAATGTTCTTAGAGGCTTGTCCCAAAAGGGCTTTGCCCGAAACTTGTCATGTGTATCCATTCCCCAATAAAGAGAAATTGCAGGCAAAGTTTACTGCTTTGGATTTGTTCTACACAACATATTTTCTACACCCTTTATGGCAGTGCCTGAAAAAGAAAATGAGGGCTTAGAATGATCAAAATGACACATACAAGCCATCTACAGAATGCCAAGGTGATTACATAGCTCACAAAAAATTCTGATTAAAGACTGTAGCCAGTTGTCATAATGTCACAAATGAACTTGGGCAATAGTATGAAATAGTGATTTGTGGCAGGCCAATTTATAGACCATTTATAGATGGTGGGTAGACTCAAGCCTATAGAACTGTAAGCCGGCAGTCTAAGGTCACAGGTGGGGAAAGCAGGCAGAAGAGCTCAACCCAAACCCAACCACGACCCGCAAGTGGAGCAGCGAGATCGAGTCCCACAAGTATCGGGTGGCCCGCATATCACTAGTGTGTAAGCTTTTACAAAGTTTTATTCTGCATGTTCTGCACTATTATAATGATTTTGTTACAATATTTTTTGTTATCAATCAAATAACGCTAAAGAATTCATGTTAGTATTGGTATTTATGCTGTAAACGGATTATGTAATAGATATTTTTATTAACTGATGTAGACAAAATGCAATCAGTGAAAAGGGCAACTCATTGTTCATTGTTGTACTGCACAGAATCGAGCAGAGAATAGTGCCATGAAATACTTGGGAAATATAATACACTACTTCTTTTTTTCAAACTGTGCGCTTGGCATAAAAAATATCTCTGCTTTAGAGAACAAATGATTGCAAAGGTTAAAAGCATAGAGTGATAAACAGAAATGTTATGGGAAGTCACATTGCAAGAAATTACACATTTGTATAATAGTTCCCATAGGCTCAATGAATAATGACAAAACAACCTGATGACAGCAATGCATAAAAACACTCTTTGACTTGGCATGGGTATACCAAAGGGCCTAGACTTATTCCTTTCTCTGGTGCACCCACTGATAAAACTCTTATTGAAACACAAATTCATGTTTTCAGAATATGTTAATAATGTTTTGCTCTGAGACTGTTGTCATCTGATTATAGATTAGAAGGGAAGAATTACTTTTTTCTTATTCTCCTGGTTGAATTGAAGTCATTTTATCTTTTTAAAGTGTGTGCCCACAGCACTGCATTGAATATCAGCATTTGGCATTTCCAAGCTTAGAAACATGTTAGTAGTAATAATTGTTTTCATAGTGAAAAAACTGATAGTAGTAATAGTTTTTTTTCATTTTTCATAGCGAATACCTTGCTCATTACAATGTAATGAACTAATCAAGCTCATACAGATACACATATATTACAGCACATATCAATATATTGAGGATGCACAAAATTCTAAACTGATACATTTATGAAAATATGTCACAAGCGTCGGTCGGCAAGCCTCCTCTCTTCGGCGCCAAAGTCAAAATGGTGGTGCCCATTGCTACCACAGGGGTAGCGGTAGCAGTGCGGCTGGCACCGTGACAACAGCATTAGGATGCCAACATGATGACATGATGACATGATGACAAGCCAGCACCAAATTCAAAATAAAAGGACTTCCAGGACGCCTGTTCAATGCCTGATGATAGGATCTGTTTTGTGCATTCCTGGGTGTTTGATAATTTGTTTAACATTTATTCCTGGACTTTGACCCTGCCTGAACTTGACTTTGATATCTTTCTGCCTGCCTGGATTTTGACTTTGCTTTGTTCCTGAACCTTGTCTGTGCCATGAACTTGGACTTCCTCCTTGGTCTGGACTACTCCCGCTGGGAGCCAATAGGCATTATCATCAGGCCATGGACTCTTTTGAGGAAGCTGTCCGAAGAGCCTTCCAAGTGCTGGCGTCCTGCATGGAAGCGTATGAGACTCAGCAAGGTCGCACTGGGCAATTACTTGCTACACTTACTTTATATTTCGTATGCCTCCCACTTCCACTGCTACTACCTCGCTAGCAGTTTCACGTGAGCCACGCATCCCTCCTCCTCCTCACTACAATAGGGACCCGCAAGCCTGTAGAGGGTTCGTTACTCAGTGTCTAATACAGTTTGAATTTCAACCCTCACAATACACTTCTGAGCAGGCAAAAGTGGGTTATGTGATGTCTAGTTTGGAGGGTAAACTGTTTGAGTAGGTAACACCTCTCTGGGAAAAGAAATCTCCATTGATTTTTGATGGTGGAGGATTTCATTGCTCTCCCCATTAAAGTAGACACACGTCTCAGAGAACATCAAGCAGTCAAGGAACACAGTAAGAAGTTACAACAAATGTAGGCTCCACATTTCCAACGTCCTCTCTTGCCTGTCCCTTCTCAACTGCCTCTGGTCCCCTCTTGGGACCTAACTTATGCAGATAAGACACATCTCTCTGAGCAGGAAAAACTCCGTAGAGGATCTGCAGGACTGTGTTTGTAATGTGGCGGACAAGCTCACGTTTCCAATTCCTGCCCTGTGAAGCCTAAAAGTTTTCTTTGTCAAGGTAAATCTGGGGAAACTCAGGTGGCTGGCGTTACGCCTAAGCTCCAAGCAAACTCTCACCAGTTTCACCTTCCCCTACAGATTTGCCTACCAGCTAAGACTATCCAAGTTTCTGCATTCCTTGACTCCAGGGCTGCAAGGAACTTCATGGACGCTGCTTTTGGCCAACAAAAGGGTGGGTGGTCATCTGTACCCCATGTCTACTTCCTTGTGGGCCTTTGCTATTTATGACACACCCCTAATGTCTGATATTATCTCCTTGACAACTGTGGAATTACCTTTTGCAGATTGGGACTTTGCACACTGAAAAATTGGCATTCCTAATAATTTCCTGCCCCTCCTCTCCTGTGGTGTTGGGTTTACCATGGTTATATCTGCACAACCCCTCCATAAATTGGTCTACCAATCAGATTTCTCATTGGAGTCCTTTTTGCCAAGAACATTGTCTACCCGATACTCTCCACCGGGTGACCATCACTTCGACAGATCTGCAGTCCCTGCCGACAGTCTACAGGGAATTCCCCAACGTCTTTTCTGCAGAATTTCTCCCTTCTCATCATCACTATGACTGCCCTGTTGACCTTCTTCCTGGAACCATTCCCCCAGGGGTTGCACTAACCCCCTCTCTTCTGCAGAAATCACTGCCATGAAAGACTATATCCAGGAAAACCTCCAGCAGGGATTTATTCTTCCCTCTACCTCTCCGGCAGGGGTTGGCTTCTTCTTTGTGGAGAAGAAGGATGGTGGTCTGCTTCCTTGTATAGGCTACTGTGTAATAAAATTACAGTTAAAAAATTATACCCCTTGCCCCTTATATCAGAACTGTTTGACCAACTGAAAGGGGACAACATTTTCAGTTGGATCTGCGCGGGCATATAATCTCATCCACATATGTGAAGGTGACGAATGTAAGTCCGCGTTCAACAAACGAGATGAATATCTCATAATGCTCTTAGACCTCTGCAATGACCCTGCTGTCTGCCAGAAGTTTGTGATTGACATCTTCAGCGACCAGAAATCGGTGGTTGTTTACATTTATGACATTCTGATCCTCTCTAAAGATTTGGAAAGCCATCGTTCTCAAGTAAAAGAGGTAAAACTCCCCCTCGCCTATTATGAGAAATGCACCTTTGAGGTGCTCATGGTTCCCTTCTGGGGTGTATAATTTCATTTAAAGGTTCCTTCTCCCAAGTTGGGCCCAAGGTTTTTCAGACCTTTCTCCATTTCAGAGATAATTAATCTTGTGGCAGGGCGACTATCACTTCCCCCTGAGATGTGACTTCCTAATGTATTTCATGTCTGACTGGTTAAAACTTCAATCACTTCAGATCAGTCTCCTCGTTCCTCTATTCCCATGGAGGGTCAACTAGAGTACACAGTGGAAAGTATCTTAGATTCCAGACTCTCCAGGGGTTGTCTCCAGTTCCTCATTAAGTGGAATGGTTCTGAATTCTTTGTGTGGGGGGGGGAGTTCTGTCACGAGCACTGGTTGGTGCACCTCCTCTCTTCGGCACCAAAGTCAAAATGGCGGTGCCCATGGCTACCACACGGGTAGCAGTGGTGCTGGCACTTAGACGCCAGTGTCGGGACGCCGGTGCAATGATATCACACAAGCCGGAGCCAAATTCAAAATAAAAGAAGCCCACGATGCCAGTTCAATGCCCAATTATGGGATCTGTTTCATGCATTCCTGGGTGTTTGATCATTTGTTTAACATTATTTAACCCCTAAGCTTTCTCCTTGGTCCGGACTACTCCCGCTGGGAGCTGATAGGCACCCGTGACAAAATACACATTATGTATATGTTATTACATGTTGATGCCATGTAATAGAGTATGATATACAATAAAATATATTATTTAACTGAGGTAAAGTACCATACCATGAACTTTCAAAAGTTTAGATGTCTAATTTTACTATTAAAGGGGTTGTTCAGCTTTTAATTAACATTTAGCATTATCTAGAGAGTGATATTCTGAATTAATTTGCAACTAGTTTTCATTTTTTATTATTTGTGGTTTTTGCTTTTTATTCAACAGCTCTCCAGTTCGCCATTTCAGCAATCTAGTTGCTAGTGCCCAAATTACCCTAGCAACCATGCATCACTTTTAATAAGGGACTGGAATATGAATAGGAGATAGCATGAATATAAAGATGAGTAATACAAAGTAGTGTAGGGATCCATAGGGTTAAGTTCCTCCTGTGGTCTGAAAATCCCATAGTTGGAAATCCCTAGTGTTGCCAGCTACAGATGCAGTCACTTGGATTTGTAAGTTAAATGCGTTGTGACTCAGGGCTAATTGAAGAAACTGTGTTATCCAAAGTTATCTTAACTCATTTAATGCATTTAACCTTTTCATTAGCATACCAAAGCACCATTGTTTTCAATGGTGAACTCTTTAATTGGATGGGATGCTGTGATACAATATTCTGTGATAAGTGGGATAAATGGGATAGATGAGTTAAGTCACGACACATTTAACACACAATCCAAAGTGACTGCATCTGTAAGTGCTGGACCTAAATTGGATAAGGGAGGGGGGAGCGAGTCCTTTGTCCTTGTGCAGTGTGTCCTGGCAGATTCAAGATTTGGCCAGAAGGTTTCACTTTTGAGCCATTTCTTCAGATAGCTGAACTGCCATGTGCTCAGTGTCAGTGTACTTCCTGGTTTCACACCAGTCGGAAGTGCAGGGACTGGAGCTAAGATATAAGGGCCTAAGGAAGTGAGAGGCCTGTGTTGGCTTGGGGTGAAGGGTAGGGCCCCAAGCATGGTGAGCTCAACCATGGAGGGTTTAGAGCTTGGGTGCAACAAAGAGACTGTGAACGTCACTGCCTGTGGATGGATGCTGATTTGAAAGGGAGCTTGGGATGTGCTCGTACTTTGGATAGTGCTGGGAGATGGTAAATTGGCGAATAAAGTTATCTTGGGAAAAGGAGCCATGATAAAACAGGGAAAGATAGCTTGAAAAGCCTGGCATGAGGATGTGGAGATGCTATGGATGCCTGAACCATCTATGTGAGTCCCTGATGAGTGTTCTACCTGAGGGAGGGTATTGAAAGGCTCCAGCATGTGTCCCCTGTGTGAGCTACTGTCTCTGTCCATCAGGAGACATATTTGGGCAGGTAGCCCTATTTGGGGAAAATTAAGAGCCCTTGGGCAAAAGGGACTGTAATTCTCTTTTTCCATCAGGAGTGGAGTGTGGGGCTGTGCCTGGTAAGGACTGTGCCAGGATCAGACTCCCACACAGAATCCCCAGGGCAGGGGTTATTAATATGTGAATGTATTTTACTCTGCACTTTTACAATTCTATAAAGTTCTATTTATTTTACTGCAATGGGGTTGTTAATCCATTTCAGACAGAATATGTATATAGCAGCATACATCAGAGGCAGGGTTACTAAAAAATGAGCAGGTTTGGAGTGGACTGCCACAGAGGGCTATTATGGCTCCTTTACAATGGGGGGGGTTGCAAAGCCCCTTCCTTGTGCATCATTGCCAGGAAATGCAAGGGCTCCAGATGCCTGTACATAAACTTCACTTTGACTGAAGTGCAGGTTTCCTTGATGTCAGATGCACCATTGGAATTGTAATCAAGACAAGGATAAAGAGTGTATGTGTTCTGCACCAGTGCCAGGTTCTAGATCTACATGTTGAGCTAATGTGGGTCACTTTTATCTGAACATAGGACTGTTATTCGTTATATTTCATAAAGCAGATGTAAGCACTGCTGATATTTGCACAAGATGATTGAGCGGAATAGTTTCCCAATAATAACATTTGATTTATATTTACATATTAGATATGTCACCTCCAACAGTATAGCAAGAGCTCCCTTCCAACCACATTAAGCTGATTTACATTTGGAAACATGTTGTGTCTAATGCAAATCGAAGCAGAGTGACAAAGGGTACTGTAGTGATGAAACGGCAAAAAATTGCAGTCCCCAACGAGCCTACAGAGACAGTCAATTAAACAACACGACAAAGAAAATGACAGTGCTTTAGTGAAACATCCCTTAATATAAACATCCCAGAATCAAGAACTTCAAAGTCATTTTCCAGGACAGCCAGAAAAGAAAAACATTTTCAGAGAAAATGATTATGTTAATTTAACACCAGAAAATCTTGTGACTGCAAGAATTTGCATTTTCTTTCTGTTTCTTATTCTCAAATGCAAAGATCCTTATCTGATACATCAGAAAGTAATTGGGGTCATATTATGGTTTAATCACTCGCACAGACTTTCTCCCCAAAATGCTCTTAAATAGTTCTTTGGTAAAGTCAGTGCTGAAATAAAAGCTTTAGTAGCTCTGTGGAAAAGGTAAAAAATTAGTTCAGTAGTATAAATATTCAGAGGATATTTTGAAGAGTTTCATAAAGGATTTTCTCCCCTCGCTTCTCAGTCATAGTCAGATGACAGTTAAAGGGATTATTGTTTTTTTTAGTTATTTAGCTTTTTATTCAGCAGCTCTTCAGTTTGCAATTTCAGCAATCTGATTGCTAGAGTCTAAATTACCCATAACAACCATGTATTGATTTGAACAAGAGACTGGAATATGAATAGGAGAGGCCTAAATAAAAAGATGAATAATAAAAAGTAGCAATAGCAATATATTTGTAGCCCTACAGAGCATTTTTTAGAAGGTCCGGTGACCTCCATTTGAAAACTTGAAATATTCAGAAGAAGAAGATAAATAATTCCAGAAAAAGGTTACAGAATAGGTTGTCCTGTAAATAAAGCAGTAAAGGTATGGGATCTGTTATCTGTATAAAGTTTGTAAATTAATTAGTACCATAGTCCAATCAAATTAGTGTAGATAGCTGCATGAGAGAGCAGGGGAAATTATATTGGTGAGAGCAGTTTAGTTTTGCTTTGCAGCAAAAAGCTTCAAAGTCCTATGACAAACTATGAGATTAAGGTGAGTAATGCATAGAATTGTATGCAGGAACACAACAAACACACATTTGGAAGCAGTGAAACACTAAGGAACAGATTTATTAAAGGTCCAATAAAAAATTATAATTTGGTCTAAACTGTCAAATTCGACTATAGAATAATCCAAACTCGATTCAAGTTTGTTTTAAAATTTTGAATTTGAGTTTCCAGATTTACCAAACTGTGGCCCTTTAAGAATTTGAATTTGACTATTCGCTGCCTAAAACCTGCAGAATTCCTGTAAAAGTCAATGGGAGAGGTCCAGTGACCAATTTGAAGATGTTAGTAGCCTTCCTGAGATTTGAATTTTTTTCATAGAAAAAACTTGATTTGAGTTTGGTTGATTTCTAATTGAATTCCATTCAAGTTTTCAGGTCGGTAAAATTCCTCCGAGTTTACACCACTGGATTTGGATCTTTAAACCAGGGTAGCCCAATTCTTATGGCAAATAAAGGAGAGGAAATAACATCAAAACATATTATAATTATACAAATTATGTATTGAAGCAAATAAAGGTGGCATTTCAAAAGAAATAATTATCTACTATTCTGATGATGAGCTTGGGCAGTAATAGAATACCATGCATTTTGGCAAATGTGGAGTCAATAAATCAGCTGCTGGCATCAGATTGCTGCTACTTCCAAGCAGTTTGTTTAACACTACAATGAGAAATAAGAGCATTTGGAAATGTGGGAACTTACACTGCAATACAAGGAAGAGCAAGATGCTTAGGGCAGACAGGGCCCTCTTGAAGAGATGAGAGATCAATAACGGAACAATACCCTGTGGGGCCTGGGTGCAGGCCATGCAGCCAGGAACCCACCCCCTCCTGAGCCAATTTTTCCATCACTGTGAGAGATGAATCAAAGTAGAGACAAAGGTTGAAATGCCTTCTCCTTAACTGATCCTCCTGAATCAGTCTGTGATGAAACAGGTCAATCTGCATAAGCTCAGAGTTGGCTGAAGGAGATAAAGGTGGAATATGCAGGGGAACTGTGGTTGTGATCCAAGAAAGCTGTGAAGAAACCTTTCACAACACCATTCTCTGAGATGTCATTCAATTTGGATAGATAACAGAATCAAGTGGCAGGCACTCCATTCCTGGCTAACTCTTCCTTCAATTGTGTAGAAAGACCAAATTAAGAATGGTGTCTCGAGGCAGTTTTGTTTCAAGAGGCCCACCTATTAAATTTAGCCACATAATCCCTTACTGGACATTTCCCCTGGTCCAGAAATTGCAATGCAGTCTTGGCAGTAGTTGCTTTTTGGGGGTCATCATGAAGAGGTGCCACTGTGGTAAAAGTCCCTCAATCTGCCAGGAGAGGGCTATTGAGGTCTAAAGGTGGGCTAAAACCTGTGGTTACCCTGAGAGCAGATAAATAATAATGACTCCCAGCTATACGGGACCACAAGGCAAGAGTGGAAACGCCTGCTGGTCATTTTCAAACCATTCTGACCAAGTAGTCAAGTCAAGGAAGTTGTCAGGAGAAAGAAATATAGCTGCTCTGATGTTCTTCTGGTTAAGAAAGAAGTTTCTAATTTTTTTCCTAACCAGAAGAACATCAGAGCAGCCCTCTTTCTTTCTTCCTTGACTTGACTATTTGGTTGTCAGAATGGTCAGCAAAAAATTAATTCATGTTAACAGTACATATATCCTTTAAAATCTTGGAATTAAAAAAAAATAATGATTGTACATTCATTTATTTTACAGGTTTACTTATCCTTTAAGCTGAACGTGGGTTTCAGGCAAATGTTATACTTCAAAGCCAAAGAGATCTCTTGAAGAAAGAATGGATAGCCCAAGATACATGGGAAAAGATACAAATAAAGTTAATCAAAATAAAACAAGACAACAAAAAGCAAAAGCGCAACTGGAATATAAAAAAAAAAGGGGTGAAACAAGGCTGCGTCCTGTTTTCTACAATATTTCTGTTGGCATGGGACAGCGTAAAAAGAAGAGTTCTAAGGGAATAGAAAAAAGGAATACAATGGAGCATGATAGAAACACCGGAAGATCGAACGATTTGATTGTTTGAATCGTACAAATTTTTTGGACACTTGAAGGAAGTACGATTTTTTTTTGGTATCCGATCATACAATTTCATCGAGAAATCGAATATCGAACAAAATGATAGCCTAAAACTATTCTATAAGCATTCGATAGTCGAATGCTTATCGAATTTCGAATAAACTCGTAGGAATTTGGGTGAATAATAGTAAATTTGCCCCTAAGTATCAATGTACAAAACAGAGTTACAGAGTAGCACACATAACATCTGAGGGCTAAGATGGCCAATTACCAACAGAAATGTTCAACCCTGAATCTTATGCCCCTGAAGAATTTGGTAACGCAGTGAAATGCATGGGGTGGCACAGTTGGACGGTGGTGAGATAAGCTCAGTAAAGCTCCCAACATAGAAAGGCAGGCTGAGCCTCATGGGAAGTTTCAAAGGGAGGGGGCTTCTGTAAACTGTTTTGAGACATCTCAAACAGAATTATTTATTAACTAGTAGCACGCACAGGCTGACTAAAAGCATTCCACTACTCGTCCATTATATGCCAGTTTGACTTTAGATTTTAAGGACATGGTCCTGCATAGTGCCACACAGTGGGTGTGTTTAGTTACTTAAGTGTAATCTGATGGTGCACTATAATGGAACTATAATAAAAGTTATGTTTTCATCGAATTTGCTATGTCAGGGTTGAACATTTCCGATCGTACGAATTCATTGAGAAATTGAATTTCGAGCGAAATGATAGACGAAAACTATTCGATAAGCATTCGATGGTCGAATGCTTATCAAATTTCGAATTTGGTCGAGCAAATTTTCGGGAATAATAGTAAATTTGTCCCTATGTGTGCTACTCTGTAACTCCAGTAGTTTTTTTGTAAATTAAATGGAAAACTTGAAATAAAACACCTGGACTATAATTTTTCTAAACTTTATATTGAACCCTGATCCAACAAACTAGGCATGGTTACATTTTTTTAAAATAATGTAATTATATTATATCGTTTGACCATGGAAGGATTTGGGCAAGCTGAAACAATGGCTACAGAAGCACTGGTACTCAAATAATATGATGTAAAAAGTCACTAGCTGCTTTAATTAGGTTCTGTCCAAGTTCAAGGCAATAGACATTAGCACATGACCAGGAACCATATCCACCACTGAAAAAGAAACGTTGCACCGTGCATCACTATGAGTAAATGAGCCCATACTTGTTTAATGTCTCAGCTTCTTTTACAACCCAATCATAAGCAATATTTGTGTTTGGAAAGGCTAATTAAAGCAATATACTTCAAGGTTTGTTTTTCTAGTACCCTTCATGAAAGCCACATATAAATGTTTATATACCATAATATATATAAACATGGTGCAGAATTACATGTCTCATAACCTCAAAACACATGTCATAATAAACTCTGTGCAGTTCCATGTATGACATCCTTAAAACACGTCAGTATAAATGCAGCAAAAAAATCTAGCACAGCCCATTCATAGCAGATGTCAGAACTTTATTTCACGCACTTTAATCAAAGAAAAAATATTCTCCCAAAATGCAAAATAATGCATGAAATAAACATTATCCCATGTTCCTTTTAAGTTGTATAATGATATTCTTGGTCACACAACAAATCTGACATATACACAGACATATACACAGATACACAGCAGCCACAGAAGGAGGGAAAGTTCAAATTGCAAAAACTAGAGGCAAGTCTCCATGTTTACTGTATGTCCCCTGCCTAATGTTAGCACCTCTGAGTTTTTGTGTTCCAGAATGGATACTACCTTTACCTCTGCCCACAGGTCCTCTTGTGTTCTATGATGGTTACATGAAGTTAAGCTTTGCTCAAAGTATTAAGGTATTTATTACAGGCAACAGGGTTAGCCCTTAGCTGCCCAGTTACTGCCCTAACTCTGCTTCTGCTACCTTCTTTCTGCACAGGGTGAGCTCTCCATGGGAAATTCAGCTGACACTTTGGGGGAAATTCACTAAGCGGCGAAAATTCGCTAATGTTCTCCGCACTTCACCAGGTGAATTTTCGTGAGCGCTACGCAAATTCACTGAAGTCAGTGAACGGTAGCGTAGTTGCGCTAGTGTTACTTCACCAGGCAAAGCGCATTTACGCTAGCGATGCCTAATTTGCATACGGCGCGAATTTCCAAGTATAATAGAAGTATATGTTACAGCCACTACATTACACTACACAAGCCCAGGAAACCTTTAATAAATAAAATAAATATGTGCTCCCTGTATAGTTGTGTTGCCATATGTTAGGAAAATGTACGGGGGAAGGAGGATAACCCCCCCAAAAAAATTCGCTCTTTTTCAGACTATCGCCCTAAAAAGGTAAAACACGCCAGAGTTTTCTTGGGACTTAGAAAAAATTTTTAATTTTTTTTTTCAAACTTCTATCTATTGTATCGAAGTAACCTCTAGCATAAGTGGTAATGTTCAGTAAAATGGTCATCTTATTGAGTTTGCGTAATTACGATCCTTCGTCAGTGCGCAACTTTGCCTGACGTAACGGTGCGAAGTTGCACTAGTCTATCTACTTCGTTAGCGAAAACTCGCTATCAACCTTCTAATTTACAGTTGTTGTGTTTCTGAAGTAGTTCTGGTAGCATGTATGTTACAAAATAAAAGTTACTGGAAGAATTAATATTATTTGACTGGTGTGGCTATGGCCACTGAAATTGCATATACTGTATGTCTCAGTGTAAATCAGGTGCAAGTTGCTGCCCCTTGTACTGTACTTTACCAACGCCCATGAGAATTTGTCAGCCATTTATTTGCATTGCACATGTAGAGCATGTCAAGATAAAAATTTCAGTTACTGATGCATTTGGTGTTCCTGTGTCAAGATTGGAGCATTGAAATCCCTGCATTAAAATGGTCACTTCTGACATTCTTGTGTCCACACTAGGCCCCTACCCTGCCAAAAAATCTTTTGAAGGGCCGGTGTGAATCTGCAGCAGGAACACAGGTTCCTCTTGCAAATGTGTGCTGGGCCCCTCTAAAGATTTTCGCCCTACCTGGCCCAGTACCACCAACTGTTTGCACCGCCAGCTGGGCTGGACAGCTGTGTACTAAGGCTTCAAAAACTGTAGAGGCAGCAAACCCCACAGTACAGGCCCCCCATTTCCCATCTCTCCCCTGTAACCACAGGGTCTGCTTCCTCTATAGTTACATCACTGTCCTTGTGTCTAGAACTACTCAACTAGCACAAGCATTCGAGGCAATACCTTATGTGTGTGTCAAAGCCAAAAACCAGTGAGTGAAAAAAAATATTGTGGCACAAGGAATAAGTTCAATATTTACTGTTATGTATATGCCAATATGATTGGGTCATCTTAAACATGTTGTTAAGCTTTCATTCAGAATGTTTTTATTGACGTCTTTTTAATATTCTGATGTTTACAAATGCAAGCCGCCTTTTCCAAATATTCACAATTAAAATTAAAAAAGGCATCCACTCAATATTACTTTCTTACCTTCTTCAATGAAAATGATGGCAGTTTCTTTCCCACCAGCATAACAACAGACTGCAGCACTTCAGCTTCAGAAGCAGTTATCTCTTAGCTAATAGTAATTGGGAGAAAGGTTGTTCGATATTTCTAGGGCCCAGTGTGCAAAAGTGGATATCACTTGCCAAAAACAATTGAGAACAAGGAAAATTCATCTATTCTGTAAAAAAGAATGGAATGCAGAGTCAATCAAGTGCAACTGCCTAGATCGGCTGGTCATTATCAACACAGACAAGAAGCAATTGGCACAAGGCACTGTCAGAAAAAAATTACCCAGAGTAGTTTGTCTGGGCCTTTAATAACTTCTTAAAACTTATCCCAGGCCCTTTGCAAGTAACTTATAATGCAAGGGATAGCTGAATGTAAAGTCTGTCTAGATAACATTGGCTTCCTTCTGTTTAACTGAAGTAAACTTCAAGCTGAAACAAACCTGACAGGCATTGCAGAACAATCAGTCAGAAATAACAAGTACATTTTTTCATCTATTTTTTCTTGTTAAAAGTAAAATGGCTGAATCTACTATTGTGAGGAGCCTTTAAACTTCAATGCCTACTTGTACTGTGTGACAGGGAAAGACATCTGTTTGTTGTTAGCTCCTTTTTTCTTTCTTTTTATTTACTGCCTGGTGCTAAAATATTCCTCTATTTATTTTTTTTTCGTTCCACAGTTTTTAATAATAGAAAACATGCTGTAAGTCATTTATATCTTTCACTTTTTAAATTTAGAATAAAAAATGGTTCTGAAAAGACAAAACGAAAAAGAAATATAGTTAGACTGTTAGTTAAAACCAATTAGATGCCCATGGAACTTATCTGTGTACCTTGGTTTGTTTAAGGTTTAAACAGTCAGGTCTCCTTTTCAGGAGACTGAAATAATATACATACATTGTCAGTCATTGTTGGGATAACTGGACAGTCATTTTCTGTTAAAGGGTGGTTCACCTCTAAGTTAACTTCTAATTTGTTAATATGGTCAAATATGTAAAGATTTTTAAAAGATCTTTTTGTTATCGTAAGACCAAGCTTATCTTGAAACAATCCTTTAAATGTAATATTTGTCCATCAACTAAAAAGACCATTTCAAGCGACATTGTCTAGTTGAAGCCAGAAAAACTCAGGGTAGCTGCCTGCTTGACCCTGCAAACAATTGGACCCTAGATAGATTTCACTGTGACCAATGAAACATTTTCTAACCTGGCCAATCAATTTTCAGACAGATGTCAGACAAAAAAATTGCAGGATGCACGATCGTTTGATTGCCTCTAACCTCACGATATTTGCGGATTGGATGGATTGCACTAAAATCGGCCGATCATCAAAGAAATATCTTTGGGTCTATGAGGACCTTTATAGAATTGCCATATCTAACCAATTTTTCAATCAGTCTTATTATTAATGAATTAGTTTAGTTTTGTATTTTAGAATTATTTGCTGTCTTCTTCTGACTCTTTCCAGCATTAAAATGGGGGTCACTGACCCCATATAAAAAACAAATGGTCTGTAAGGCAACATTTTATTACTTATCTTTTTATTCAGGTCCTCTTCTATTCATATTCAAGTCTATTATTCTAATCAATGCATGATTGCTATGGTAATTTAGACCCTAACCCTAACAACCACAAATAATAAAAAAATTATAATAAATTGTAGATTCTCAGAATATCCCTCTCTACTTCAATCTCAAAGTTAAAGCATAACAACCCCTTTAATTCTATTCATAATTCTGGACTTTAAAGGAAATATATATCTCCTTCTTGACAAGAGCTCATTCAGTTGTAGAAAATGTGCATAAACACTATATTAACTTACAAAAACTATTACCCAGACATACCCAATTCCACAGAGTGAAAGGAAACCATGTTACTTGTACCGTAAGTTGTACAAACTTCCATTATGGATGGGTCACAGATTCTCTAGAAAGCAGAGGGACTTTAATTCCCAGAATCCATTACTTCACAATGGAAAAAAAGGAGCAGGAGAGGGCGGGAGCACTCTGTGAACCTAAAGAGGTGCTGAAATGGTTCCTGCTAGGCACAGGCAGACTATTTGTTTCGTTTAACACTTTGTAATTACGTGTCTGTGTAAAAAAAATGCATTTAAACTGTATTTCTTTTTTTGTTGAGATTGATATACAGTAGTGATTATGCACCTTGTATACTGCACATTAGTCCAACTAAATAAGCTCAAGTTAAGAAGGAAGTTTATATTTCCATTCTGACCAAACATCTTTGGTCTTTCTGATATTCAATATAGGGAATAAGCACTCTCACTGCATTGTCTATGTGCAGTTCTTCTTTCTGTAGGTAGACATTTCTAATCGTTGAAAGCCTACCAGGCAACAAGGGAGTACAGAACCAATATAATTGTACTTTAGACTCTGACTGCTAAAATCTGTATTCCCCATAGCAGCCAAAGAGACAAAACAGGAGGAAGAAAAGAAGCAATGAAATGAGAAGCAATGAAAGAAGCTAGCCAAAACTGGGACAGATCCACCTTCAGTTGCCTGTAGGCGCCAGTCTCCAGTGCTTAATTACAAACCCAGCAGTACATTTAATAGTATAAGTGTTCTATTAGTCTTCCATATGGTCTTTCTGAGAAAATCGGTGCTTTGATTGTTTATAGATTTCCATATAGACTAACACAATTGCCTGTTAAAGTGATGTTGTCATAATATAGCCCATGGCAGTGTCATGTTTGTTCTCAACAACTGAAGAGTATGCTTGTAATTGAAGGTTACCAGCACAGAGCTTTCTGGCGTCTTTGCTATTACTCATAAACAATTCAATTCTGAATGCTTGTTTATTCCTGGAGTGTGTTTCTCAAGTGATGTAACTAATTAACATGAAAAGTAAATCACTATGGTGAAGGTGCAGATAGTTAAATACAAGAGGTCCTCTGCACTCAACCCATTATCAAGACATTGAGACATTCTGTGCATACAGCTACTAAAAATGCCTTACCCTTTAAACAAAACAGGGATCGTTTGTCTTTACATTGCAATATATTCCAGCCCACCCCTACCAGCTATAGTCAGGTGATCCCACTGGTGTCTAATAAAAGGGCAACCAAGTTTGGGATTTTTACTTTGAAAGCAGCAAGTAGGTTGCAGGTAAAATTTAATATCTTTGTAAAATGTATAATGAAGCAATAGAATTCTTAATTAATCAAATGTAATTTGAGAATAGTACTGACCAGATATGAGATGATTAAATGGTAAGGCATTTTTTTAGTAGCTGTATGCACAAAATGTCTCAATGTCTTAAATATATTGATAATGGGTTGAGTGCAGAGGACCTCTTGTATTTGTCTATATGTATTTTGTGGTCACAGCCTCATTGCACCACTACATAATGGTAAAAATTAGTGGTGAGCACAACTTTCCCTTGTTTGTGAAGGTGTGGATATTTGCAGAATTTAAAATCAATTTGGTCCTGTGGTACTGGGTAGAATATGAGTTTTCACAAGGTAATATAATTCTTGGCAAATAAGGACCTCACACATGCCTATACATCTCTATTTAGTGCATTGTTAAAAGTGAACCTCTACGGTTACCCAATCCGTTCCTAGTGAGCAATAAAGAAAGCCTGTTACAATGTGTTTCTGATGAGAATATCTTTGAAGCAATAGTGGCCAAGACTCAATAATAGCTAGAGTGTGCCTTGTCCACATTCAGCTATTTATCTTGATACCATGATTTATAAAGTGATAAAAGGCTCCAAGCAGCAAAGGATACTTTAGACTGTTAAAATTGTTGGATTTTATGATCATTTGTTCTATACTGTACAGGCATTTCATTAATCAGATGCTTATTCTGTTAGAAACCCTAAATCTTTCGCTGATGGAGCAGCGTCGTTTACAACTCAGGAAATATGAAATTTAACATTAGTTACTTAGGGCAAGAATTCATGACTTATTATGTATAAATATTTTATAAAGGTAGTAACGGAACTCATAAAAAGGCAACATGAACTAAATATAACTAAATAGATATTAACCCAATAGGTTGAAGACTTTTCCTGAATGATATGTATTGTTTTTTGGTTTTTCAATCATTGACATTTTGTTTAACCTTGAAAGTGTGATGTGAATTTGAGATTTTCTTTGCTAATAAAAATAATTTTGATGTTAGCAATTATGCAGGACTGATTTGCTACGTCCTATGTGGATGTGATCATGGTATAAAAAATGTGAAACAATTGGTTTTCTTCAGGGAATTTGATATAGGCTTTTTATATTAATTACCTGCAAGACTAATGATGAAAAGTTATATTTTAGTAGATTTAAGATATGAAGATCCAAATTGTGGAAAGATCCCTTATCAAGAATACCCCAGATCCCAAGCATCCTGGATAACAGGTCCCATACCTGTATCTGACAGTCCTGTTATTGCACTATGTTTTCTACAGGCCAGCTTAGATCTGGTGCTTAAATGGAAGATACTCACTACTAACTGTACTGTTTGCAGGAAAGCTTTTGTCTTTCCTTCAGAGCTTTATTCCAGTTAACACTTTTTAATAATCTGACAGGACAAATGCTATTAAACATTTTTATTGGCAGTGAAGCTGATTCATAGCTCTGCTATCACAAATCTCAAACGGCCTGAATAGAAAACACATTTAACTTCTCCACAGTAACTGCTATTTATGATCTGAATATGTAAAGTGGCCATACAGGGAAAAAAATGCAAACCCATGTGAAAATGTTTCTAGAAATGTACTTAATCAACATTTAACTGATGCAACAGCATAAATAATTTAATAACAGTTCTGTATTCTATTGTGTAGCTCTTGAGCTTGTGTCTTGGAGAGCTAAACAATAGAAATGACACAGCTTGTGTTGCTTCTGACACTTTCTCATACCATTACCTTCAGGCTGGTGCTCAAATGTTCACAACTGTGTATCACACACGTCACACACGTCACATGTATCTTGATACCATGATTTATGTGAACAAGATCAAACCACTGGCCACTGTCCAATTCTGAGCACGTTGGCTCAGTAGCCTTGCCGTATTGGGGTACTGAGTTCAACTGTGGCTTGGCAATAGTGATGCATGGGTCAATTAAAATTGGACTCCCTAACTCATCACATCAGCACCCTGTGACCCTAATGCAGTGTGTTCCTTTATTTATATACCAGTGTCTGCCCTGCAGGGCCTCGCGGGGTGGGCACACCTGCGCCAGTATATAAAAAGGCATGCACGGAGGCGGAAGTGGGGCAGTAGAAGGTTGCGGCCTGAAAACATTAGGAGCAATTTGGCCCAAACCAACCCAACCTGCAGGTGAACCCAATGCCCTGTGGGCTAAAGTTTCAGCAAGGAGTTTGTTCTACCCATGTCTGTGTGGGTTTCCTCCCACAGTCCAAAAACATACACACAGGTTACCCAGCTCCTGATAAAATTGACCATAGTGTGAATATAAGAGGGACCATAGACTGCAAGCTCAGTTGGGGGAGGGACTGATGTCAATGATATAGATTATCTATAAATAGCTTAGTAGGTGTTAGATAAATAACAGAAAATAACACTAACGTTATAATATAAGAAGCTACGTTTTCTGCAAAAAATACTGTTTATAATGCTAATATGCTATCTATATAGCACTAGTTACAGCAAGAATATCTGGACACTATTTCAGTTGCTAAAGTGTCTATTTAGCAACATTAGGATTTTTTTTTTACAAATTCATTTCGATTTCGTCTCTAAAAATGTTTATGTTTGTTTATGTCTCTAATGATGTGATGTAATGTAATATGTTTCGTTAGAGCACAAAATGTTCTCAAAGACCATGGCGAATATCAGCGACCACATTGCCTCTTTTTTGACTGATTACAGATCTGAAAGATTTCCTCAGAATGTTTGCAACCAAATTGCTTGTGCAAACATTTGCATTGTATGTAACAATCGTAATGCGTATTTTGCGATGAAATATTCCAGATCAATATTCCAGACTCCAGAGCAGGTGTTAACACTAACCTTTGCTTAGCTATATAATAATTACCAGTGAATTATTTTACATTTGGAGCACTGCTAAACATTCCCAAAACTGCCATTTTAAACATTGCTTGTGATTTTTAATTACATACCCCCTTAAAGGGGAAGGAAACCCCCCTCCCTCCTCCCTCCTCCCCCCGGCCTACCCCTCCCCCAGGCTATTGCCCCTTAGTCCCTACTTACCCCTTCAAGCAGGTCCCCTCCAGCGATGTTCTAAGAGGCCATCTTCACTTCTAACGGATTCTTCCTGGAGCTGACGGCGATGGGCTGTACATGCGCAGTAGGATGCCGGAAAGCATGCACCGAAAGTTTGCGGAGTTTGCCGATTGAACTCTGTTAACTTTCGGTGCATGTGCAGTAGTACCGGCGTCCTGCTGCGCATGCACAGCCCATCACCGTCAGATGCAGGAAGAATCCGTTAGAAGTGAAGATGGCCCCTTAGAACATCGTTGGAGGGGACCTGTTGAAGAGGTAAGTAGGGACTTGGTGCAATAGCCCGGGGGGAGAGGTAGGCGGGTGGGTGGAGGAGGGAGGGGGCCTATGGGGTTGGGGGGTTTGACTTAGTGCCAGGGGGCTTTCATTCCCCTTTAAAACCTATTAAGAGTAAAAACCACAAAAGTAAAAGCAGTTCAGTTCCCACAGAAGCTGGGCTGATCCTATTGGATCTTTTTTTAAAACATTCAGAGGTTTTTGGATTTTTTTTTGCTAGCAGTTGTCATTTGTAACATTTTTATAGGTTTTAGAGATATTTGTATTGTAATTTCATGGCATTCATGGTTGGTTTCACAAAACTTTAAAACCACTAAAATTCAACTGTTTTCAAATGATCTTCTACAGGTCTCTGTCCCCTAGAGATAGGTATAGTTGGGCTCATAAGTTTACATACCCTGGCAGAATGTATGATTTCTTAACCATTTTTCAGAGAATATAAATGATAACACACAAAATTTTCTATCACTCATGGTTAGTGGTTATGTCAAACAACTGTGTTTACTCTTTTTAAATCATAATAACTACACAAACTACCCAAATGACCCTGATCAGAAGTTTACATACCCTGGTGATTTGGCCTGATAACATACACACAACTTGATACAAAAGGGTTAGAATGGTTCTTAAAGGTAACCATCTTCACCTGTTCTGTTTGCTTGTAATTAGTGGGTGTGTATAAAAGGTCAATGACTTTCTGGACTCCTGACAGACCCTTGCATCTTTCATCCAGTGCTGCACTGATGTTTTTTGGATTCTAAAGCAAAATAATTGTCAAAGGATGTGCAGGAATAGGTAGTTGAACTCAATAAAACAGAAAAGAGATATAAGAAACTATCAAAGGAATTGAGAATGACAATCAGCAGTGTTCAAACTCTAACTAAGAAGTTGAACATTAGGGGTTCTGTTGAAACCAAACCAACTGCCAGAAAAATTGTTTGGGGTGCAAGGAAAAACCCACAAATAATTTCAGATGAAATAAAAAAAATACTGGAGGAAAATTTGCACTCATCAGCCCAGGAGCTGCACATGGGACGTACTTGGACATTCCAACATGACAATGATCCAAAACACAAGGCCAAGTCAACCTGTCATTGGCTACAGCAAAATAAAGTGAAGGTTCTGGAGTGGCCATCTCAGTCTCCTGACCTCAATTTCATTGAGCCACTCTGGGGAGACCTCAAATTTGCAGTTCATGCAAGACAGCCCAAGAATTTACGGGAACTGGAGGCTTTTTGCCAGGAAGAATGGGCAGCTTTACCTTTGTCTGAGAAGATAAAGAGCTTCATCCACAACTACCACAAAAGACTTCAAGCTGTCAATTATTTTAAAGGGGGCAATTCGCGGTATGAAGAACTGGAGTATGTAATCTTTTGATCAGGTCATTTGGGTAGTTTGTGTAGTGATTATGATTTAAAAAGAGTAAACACAGTTGTATGACAATAAATGGCTTCAGCCAACCACAAACCATGAGTGAAAGAAAAGTTTTTGTGTTATCATTCATATTCTCTGAAAAATGGTTAAGAAATCTTAAATTATGAGCACAACTGTATTTAATTCATTAAGACCAGCTAAACTAAACTTTGCTAACCGTTCAGATAAAATCTGAAAATATCTGCTGTTTTCTTTTTTCTTTTCTAAAGCATTTCAACAACTGTGTGTGTGTGTGTGTGTGTGTTTGCCTATGCCAGCAACAAAAAGAAAAATTTACATATAAGAGTTATGAAGTGGCATTTAGTTGTTCAGCGACTCTTCAAGTGAAGCCATGCATCCTGATAATATTAAAATAAAAGAAGAGAACGTAATGTCTGCCTACTTGAGAAATGATCTTTTAACAGGCCCTACATAGTATGATAGTTTGGCAGGTGATTAATCTCTTATATCCAGCTGTATAAACACATCAAAATAAAAATGCTTAAAGTGATGCTCTCATCACAAAAAAAAACTTTTTATGCCAAAAACCCTATGAACTATTAAGCAAAACGGTATTACACATTTTTATTTGTGATTGCCATTTTTATGCTGGCTTTGATAAAAGCATTCCATGTTAGACATACTGTACGTGACTTGCATCTGCTTCTTTCCTTTCGCTCCACATGACATACAAGAAGTAAATAAATACAAAACATTCCTGAAAATTAAGACCATAACAGATGCAATGCAATAAAAATAAATGCCGATATGCCCAAACATAGCAATATTCTAGAAAGAAGATATTAAAGCCAATAAACTGCAGCTTTACTTTACCATAATTCCATGTTTATTTGTGGCTATGAGTATGCCATTATACTGCTGAGACTAGAACCATAAACATCCATTGCTAATACAGTTAATTCTCCCAACAGGGATGCTAGGATCACCTTTGCTCTGTCGTTGTCCAATATCTTATGCTTACATTTCATGGTTCACTCTAGATAGAGCTGCCTGCAGGTACCAGAATTATTAAGATGTCTTACTCTCTATAATGGAGTTAAAATACAATCAACCCCTAGTTAATACAGCATCAGAAATACCCAATGTAATATTGACAATATAAGCAGAACACAATGTTCTTCATAGGTAATGGCCAAAAGAAGAGCAGCTTATACAGTAATGTTCTATTTTTTTGCCCTTATCTGGGGTTATATAAAGGTTTATTTCACTTTACAAGTGAAAAAAATGTAAAGTGTATTTTATAGGCTGCTCTCAGATGTATCTCGGTGATCAAGCAGTGGAATACTGATGACTGAGCTAAGAAGAGTTTGAAAGGCCAATATGGGTACCATGCCACCATTGACCAAATAAGCTAGTATCAGAAGGCACTTTACATTGATAATACCTTCCTTCAAACCATAATTACTCTTCTGAGACCTTATGGAGAAATGAGGGAACTACTGAGAGTTCATAAATATTTTTAAACTGAAATAGAATATTTTAGAGTTGTGCTTATGCATACAGGCAGCAGGCAAAAATTGTGCATTCGGATGAAATGTTACCATCTCTTTACGTTAAAAGGGTGGTTCACTATAAGTTACCATAACTTCTATTTTAGTGTATCCAATTCTAAGCAACTTTTTAGTTGGTCTTCATTTTTTCATTTTTTTATAGTTTTTATATTACTTACCTTCTTCTTTTGACTTTTTTTGTTTCACATGGAGGTCACTGACCCCATTTAGAAAATAAATGTTCTATAAGTCTATGAATGTATTCTTATTGCTACATTGTATTACTCATCTTTCTATTCAGGCCCTCTGTTCATATCCCAGTCTCTTATTCAAGTACATGGTTGCCAGGGTAATTTGGACCCAAGCAACTAGATTGCTGAAATTGAAAACTGGAGAGCTAATGAATACAATACTAAATAATGCAAAAAACATAAATAATAAACCATTAGAACCAATTGCAAATGGTCTCAGACTATAACTCTCTGCATCATACTAAAAGTTAACTCAAATGTGAACAACCCCTTTAATAGTCCTTCCAATATACACACATTCCAAGGTGCGTTACCAGAGGCATTCAAGTAGTCAGTTATCATCTTCAGTCATTTATATCACAGCTATGAGATGCCAGTGCTCCTACAATGGCTCTGCAAAATATATCACATAGAACCATGCAGACTCACATCACAGCTAAAGGTGGCCATAGACACACAGATAATATCATACAATAAACATTCATGCAATATTCCGTGCGTTTATGGTGGGAAAGGAGCTGACGATACAGCTTTACATGTGTATACTGAAATGAACGATCATTCTTTGAAAGATCTTTTCCAATAAAGATCTTAATTGTACCGTTTATGGCCAGCTTAAGACTATGCCTTCTTGTGTGTGATGTTGCTTCTCCCCCATGATGCAATTATCTAGGCCTTCACCCAAGTCTGTACCATCAAGATTTATTTACAACCTTTAAAAAAATGAGTTAGAAAAGCATACATAGCATTCACAGGTTATACTCAGTTTTATGTCCCCTATCATAATGTGCCGAGTGGTACCATGTGAATGCTGTGTACAGTGTTTGGACTCCATGTTAAAAGATGGAAATAAAACTTTGATATTTTTTAGGGATGCACCGAATCCACTATTTTGGATTCGGCCGAACCCCTGAATCCTTCCTGAAAGATTCAGCTGATTACCAAGTCAAATACGAACCCTAATTTATATATGCAAATTATGGGTGGGAAGGGGAAAACATTTTTTACTTCCTTGTTTTGTGCCAAAAAGCCACATGATTTCCCTCGCTTTAGAAATAAAAACTACATTATAAGAGTCACTTTAGCAATAAGCTGCTGAGTTTTAAGAACTACACCCCTGCCAAATGATTATATCCCCTATATGATTTGAATTTTAGTCATAATTGCTATGGCTGGGTCAATTTCTGCTTCAAATCAGCTAGGTACCCTCTAACCCAGTGATCCCCATCAAGTGGCTCATGATCAACATGTTGCTCTCAATTTCTATTGATGTTGCTCCCAGTAGCCTTAAAGTAAGTGCCCATTTTGAAATTCCTGTATTCAATTCAAGTTTTGGTGGCATAAAGAGACAGTTTTACTCCAACAAAGCCTCCTGCAGGCTAGCAGTCCCCATGCGGCTATTTATTAGCCTATCACAGCTCTTATTTGACATCCCAGAGGATTTTTTTCTTGCAATTTTATTTAAGCGTGGCTCGTGGGTAAAAAAGGTTGGGGACCCCTTCTAATGAAGCTTGGGGAAGTTTTAATTATAGAGCCCTCATTCTAAATTTTGCATTTAATTATTTTAACAGCATCACAGTACAAATATCCTTTCTGTATCAACAGCATTTTGCAACTTGTTTTATTTAGACAAATAGATTTATATCTTTGCAACTGACCCAGTTTCACCTTTGAAATTATGTTTAGGCAAGCAATGTTTATTTTATTTTACAATTATTTCAAATAAATATAAACTATCTATCTTTTATTTTGCTGCCGATGAAATGGAATAACAACAACTGTATGTTATACTCTGCAGGAACAAAGACATTTTGTATAATATATTAAAATCCACAGGGAAAGAATATACTGTATATACAGTATATCACCATACCTAGATTCACATTTCACAAGCTAGTTGTTTGAAGTTGCTTTCATTTACCTGTTGGACTGAATGAAAATGAATTTTGCTCGCAAATTTTTATTGATCTGCCACTATCATAATTTGATTTTGAATATTTTTAATTAGAAAATGACTCAAAGCATTGCAGTTTTTCAAAGTTGTAGATAATTCATTTGTTTTTGCAACATATACCGGCAAATACACAGGGCATTATATCATCTAGGCAAGAATTAGTTTTTATTGCCAATGAAAGATCTTTGTATTGTACAATGGCTGTTGCACCCACAAAACAGTAATTTTGTAAAATAGCAAGCCTATAATTTCAGGCTGGCATTTCAGCACACCTGAGACCCAGAAATCTATACAGCCAAAATTCAGTAGCTAATTTTTATTTAATTCTAAAGGTTAGACTTAATCCTGCTAAAAACATTGTTTCTTTCCATAGAGAGAATGCCTATGCTGTAACTAGGCTGATAATACCAAACTAAAATATCCTTGAGCTAATCAATGAACATACATGTGTATATTATGTTTATAGCTATTATTGGTTTTAAAAATTTTAGATGATAAATGTATGGAAATAAAAAAAAAAGTACTATCCCTTTAATGATATATATATATATATATTTTTTTTTTAATTGTCTGTGATTGAGGATAGCTATAAAGTTGTGTATTGTGGAAAGAAATGTTATACTCTGAAGTGCCATGGTGCATGCAAATAAAGAAGTTTTAATTTATCCTGATAACATGTCAAATAACTATGGTTTTTGGAAAAGGTTCTGCTGTCAGGAAGTTGGATGGTGGACACATGATTGTCTAGACCCAACTGGAGAACTCCACAATGGTGAGATGGTTAATTCCAAACTATGGCCATTCCCGATACCCCACAACTCGATAACTGAACAAGCATATGAGAAAAAAAATGGGTCAACGCTTTTATTAAATATTATAGACCAAACAGTATCAATTGCTGGATGTCAACAGGTATGAATAAGTTTACAAGCAACAGAAGTCGCCTAACTGCTTGATAAAGCCTTATAGAGGCCAAATGCATCGCAGTATCTAGGTGGTGTGTCACTCCTAAGGTCTAATTACAATTTTGGTGACAGGACTTTGTGAATTGGGAAATCGTAAAACTGTGCAAAATCAGTAAATTTAGTGTGAGCACTCTTCGGTGGAATGCACATGCTGAGCTATATCAGGTGTCATCTCGGATTTTTCGTAAACAGGTATCAGTGATGGGCAAATTTGCAGCGAATACCAGTGATTTGCCACAGGCAATGGGCGCCGGCAAAGGGTGCAGGCGTCCAAAAACAGACACACACATCCAAAACGAGATGAGGAGTTTTGCGAATTTTTCGCCGTTCTCTAGATTTTTCCTAAAAGTTAGGCGAACCTAAACGTCGCTGATTTGCCCATCACTAACAGGTATCTGTACAGTGGAGTTATCACGAAATGTTTATCAGATCCAACGCTAAATAACTTGTCACTAAGAGATTGTGCCCAGCTGTACCTTCGAGGAAAGACCAGAACGCAGGATCAGGTGAGATCTGGGGTGGCACATGTAGCTGGAAAGAGGGGGGAAAGACCCATTCAACCCTTTGTAAAATTCTTCATATATCTCCACACAGGGTCAGACTGGGGGGGCCAAGGGCCCACCGGGACTGCTGTCCAGGGCACCCCTGCCCCCTACTGTGATGCGCATGTATGAAGGCGCCATCCAGAGCACATGTGCAAAATCCCTGTCTCTACTTAATAAGCCTGGTTACCCAATTGGGAAAATTACATCTCATGTGACCACCAAATTGGAGAACTACAAGCCAAACAATAATAAAGCCAAGTTGGAGAACTACAACTGAACTACAAATGATGTTGCAAGACTGGGGGAATCACTCAATATAACCCAGGAGAATTCTGGATAATTCCTATCACTGTAATTTCAAATAAGTGACCACCCACCAAAATATGTTTTTTATATATTTATATTGATATAGTTATACTTTTATAAGTGTGACTAAGAAACCAATGTCCCCTCCAAAGCTTTGATGCAGTACAGTGCAGACTTGAAAAGATAACAGATTAACATGAACAAGAATATAACTTTAAAAAGGTAAAGGTTTGGAATCCATAATCCAGTTACCAGATGCCATTTATCCAGAAATTTCCAAATAATGGGAAGGCAATCACCTTGAAGGAGTGGCACACCTTAAAGGTAACGTTTAAGGGGCAGATTTATCAAATTTGTGTGAAGGATTCTAAATGCGATAGATTAGTCTGTTTTTGCGAATATCTGAATATGCAAATTAAGTATTTTCGACCATCGAATATTAAATATTCAGTTGCATCGAATAGATCGAATAAATATATATTCAACGTTCGACTATTCACTAGTCGAAGAACTTTCCCTTTAAATTTTTATTCGACTCCCTACTTCACCAGATTGAACCTACAGAATTGCAATAGAAGTCTATGGGAAGCTATTTTCGTATAGTATTCGTACGATCGAACGTTGTGAATATTAAACTTGTACGGATTTTGCGTTAAATCGCTCGATAGTATGATTTTTGCGAATATTCGAAAAGCGATCAAAACCTGCTAATATTGTTTCCAAACTTTGTGCACGTTTATTCGCCGAATATTCGAGCGTCGAATTAAATTAAATGACATTAAATTAAATTAAAAGCCCTCGACAATAGAACCCTTGATAAATCTGCCCCTAGTGTGTTATAGAATGACCAATTCTAAGCAACTTTGAAATTGGTTTTCATTGTTTATTTTTTTATAGTTTTATAGTTATTTGCCTTTTTCTTCTGACTCTTTGCTGCTTTCAAATGGGCGTTGCTGACTCCCTTCTAAAAAACAAATGCTCTGTAAGGCTACACATGTATTGTTATCATTACTTTTTAGTACTGATCCTTCTATTCAGGCCCTCTACTATTCATATTCCAGTCCCAATATGTCTAGAGGTTTTCCTGTGTTACCAATATGTTGAAATTGCTCAGTAATTAGGACCTCCTGTGGCCTCTATTCCTCCTGGGCCCCTCTGCAGCCGCAGGGTCTGCATCCTCTGTAGTTACACCCCTGTGTGTTTTTACAGGTGGTGAAAATATTTGTAAATCTGCACTAGAATATCACCATGAATTTTTTTTCACCGAAAAAAAAAAACTTTAACTTTTTTGAGCAGGAATAAATCATGAGAAAAAGATGCTCTACGATTCCAAATAAATTGGCACAAGAAAAAGACACCCATTGACACTAATGCATTTGGTGCAAGAAAAAACACCCATTGACTCCAAAGCATTTGGAAATTTGGCAAGTCTCACCATTTTCCAAATTTTTCTTTGGTTTCCCAAATATTTCAGTGGAGCGAAACAGGGCAGCTTTGCTCATTACGAATGAGAATAAGAAATCAATTTCTACTAATCTTGGAAATACAGATCCTGCCCTCCATTTTTTTAATTATAATTTGTGTATAACTTTATATGATGAAAAGCTTTTGCATGAGTGCAGGGCACAGCACCACAGTGATTTGCCCCCTAGTAGCCTAACTTTTCCCCCACTTGTCACTTCCTAACTCAAGAAACGCTACTTAAAACTGTACTGTTGACTCAAATGTAAAAGGATAATAAGGACATGAATATGTGCATTAGTTTAATGTGACAGAGCACACACAAATGTAGCATGATCTAATGAGTTATACCCACAGTGTTAGACTATTTCCTTATACTGCTTTTTGGTGGAGTAGTTAATGAAGTACAAGAAATCTGACAGTTTTGTTTCATACCAATCATTCCACTCAATGGTACAATTTTCTGCTCAATGGCTCTCCTGTTCATCCGTAGCTCTCCTTCTTCAGTTCTTATTCCCACAGGCAGACATTGCAAACATTGCTGAAGGATTTAATTTTTATTACTTTTGTGAAATAACTGCTACACTGAAGCGGATTTTGTTGTTGGGACTCGATATCCTTTTTAGAGATGTAGAAAATGTTTCTTGCTAGTATATCTAATTACTTTTTATCTTTTTTATTAACAGTTTTCCTTGGGCACTTACTGAAACTGTGCTCCGATTACTAGCGCAGAGTATACCGAATATTAATTCCTACGGCTTCCTATATAATAGTAAAATTGTGTTCTTGAGTTTACTATTATCTTATAAAATGATATTATCAAAGATGGGAAAGTTATTTGCATGACAGAAAGTGTCTCTTCCACAGAAGTGATTGGACATAATCAAACAACTCACTTCATCACTGGCTTTAGAAATACTAACAAGCTGCCAGTTTAGCTCATGTGAGATAGTGAGGAAACAGCACTCTACCCTAACCCTCAAAATCTTAATTCACACAGTGAGAAAGAAGAGAAGAAATAAAGAGAGGAAATTCTTAACCGGGTTATGATGCCTCTTCTGACTTTTCTTTTTAATACCTTGCTGTAAAAAATCTATACCAGCTCCTGTTCAGTGATATTCCTGGCACTTCTGCCACTCCTCCCCGGAGCGATCCTGGAGCTGCTGTCACTTGAGTTTCTCACGTTGCCTCATAGCATGAACAGCCCTGGTGCTTCCCTGTTTCCATCCTGGGTGCTGTTACTTGTGAGAGAAGCAAGCTTGGCTCACCTTCCTCAAACTTCTGGCTTGTGTGTGTGACAGTATAAATCTGGAGCCACCTAGGGAAGAATCAGCCCTTGGCCACCTAACCCCAAGCTGTTTAAGATTCTCAGAGGGGTTACTACAAGGTGCAGTCATGAATTCAAGATATTTTTCAGTCTAGAGCCTCCCTAGCCTCTAAGGGGTAGATTCATCAAAGAGTGAAGTTCTGCCACTAGAGGGATATTCCACAGCTCTCAATTCATTTCTATGGGATTTTGAAAGGTGTATTTCTCAATGGGTGAAGTGAAATTTCACCCATTGATAAATACGCCTGTCAAAATCCCATAGAAATGAATAGAGAGCTGCGGAATTTCCCTCTAGTTGCGGAACTTCACTCTTAACTTCACTCTTTGATGAATCTACCCCTAAATGTTTTACTTTTGCTTCTCAAGACTGAGAGGCTACAGTTTATGGCCTATCCTTCTCCCCATCACTGGTGATTAAGGTGCAATATGTTTCTCTAGAGTGTTTATCTGGGGACTGGAAGGACTCCCATATTTTTGTTACCAACCCCTGCTCTTTTTTCTTGTGCTTATGTTACTGAGCAAAGTAAGATATGGCTTTATTTGATTACTTTCATATTATTAATGTAGTGCAGACATTTCCACAGCATTTTGCAAAGATTATATATCATTCATATCTGTGCCTGCCCCATACAAAGTTGGGCCAATTGTTTCAGGAATCAACCAAGCACCCAGACTGAGCCATCATGCTGTCCATGGTTATAAGCCTTTTTTCTAATTCCTTTAAGACTTTTTTTTTTAAACATTACAAATAAATGATTGCCTGTCTCATTCTACAAATAGCTCTAAATACCTGTTCAAGACACAGCAACTTGGTGAAGTATGTTAGCTTGCCTTAAACAAATGTACTAAGTAATAATTTTCTTGATTTTCTTCTCTCAGCTATCTTGGCATAAAGTCACACCTTCCGTTGATGTATGCTGTGCTTTATAGAGAAATAAAAAGGCATCTCTCACACAGGGGACAACATTTATTTTACTCATCAAGAAAAGGCTGCAAAACAGGTATCATTCACAATTATTCAGTATATGGTATCTAAACAAAAGGAATATTAAAGTTATATTGTCATGAGAAAACATGTTTTTTTCAAAATGCATCAGTTAATAGTGCTGCTCCAGTAGACGTCTGCACTGAAATCCAATTCTCAAAAAAGCAAACAGAATTTTTTATATTCAGTTTTGAAATCTGACATGAGGCTAGACATATTGTCAGTTTCCCAGTGGCCTCCAGTCATGGACTTATGATGGAACTACTTTCTTGTAGGCTGGTATTCATCCTAATTAATGTAACTGAATCAGTCTCAGTGGGACTTGGCTTTTACTATTGAGTGCTGTTCTTAGCTCTACCAGGGAGCTGTTATCTTGTGTTAGGGAGCTGGTATCTGGTTACCTTCCCATTGTTCTGTTGTTAGGCTGCTGGTGGTGGGGGAATGGGAAGGGGTGATATCACTCCAACTTGCAGTACAGCAGCAAAGAGTGATTGAAGTTTATCAGAGCACAAGTCACATGACTGGGGCAGCTGGGAAACTGACAATATGTCTAGCCCCATGTCACATTTCAAAATTGAATATAAAAAAAATCTGTTTGCTCTTTTGAAAAATGGATTTCAGTTCAGAATTCTGCTGGAGCAGCACTATTAACTGATGTGTTTTGAAAAAAAAACTTGTTTTCCTATGACAGTACAATTTTTAGGGCGGATCCCTACTGTATACAGTAATAGTGATGGGCGAATTTATTCTCCAGGCGTGAATCCGTGCCGAACTCCCGCGATTTTGCAAAAACACGACTTTATTATCGATTATTGATTATAAATGATTATCAAATGAAAACCCCTGACTTTATCAGATTATCCAGAGCTGATCACAATGTGAATAGACAATTGCAGGGACATGTGTCATTGACTTCTACATGAACTTGACAGGTTTGAGATGGAGTATTTTCAGATTCAGATTTTTTGCAGCTTTGGGGAATAAATCTATAAATCTCTAAAAATGTGAGGTTTTGTTTCTCTGAACAATTCAAGTTTTCCTCTTTAAAAACTGTACTGGATAAATTCAAGGTTTAATAAATGGGCCCCTTAGAGTGTGCACCCTTGTCCAGGGCAACTTATATACATAGGAAATATCCAAAATCTCCCATGGAAAAAGATAGAGAAAGGTAAACTGCAATAGCATAATTAACACAAACCTCATTCGATTATCATTAGTGATGGGCGAATTTATTCGCCAGGCGAGAATTCGCAGCAAATTCCTGTGATTCGCTGCCGGCGAATAAATTCACGAAACGCCAGCGAAAATTCGAGTTGCGCAATGAAAATTACGTGATGCAACGAAAATAACGACGCGCGTCGTAAACTACGCGATGCGTCAAAACTGACGTGACGTGCATTGAAATCGAAAAAACCTCAAAAACCGTGCAGCTACTTGTTTCGCCAACTTTTCACCAATTTGCGAATCTCGCTGGAAATTCGCACATTTTTCGCCGAAACGGGATAGATTCGACCAACACTAATTATCATGACTGGACAATTTTAGTTAACCTACTGTACATAGGCAACCAGCACATTGGTCTATATTCTATGTGGGGCTTTCTGTCCGTCTTAGCTGAGTCTCTCCTTCTGTTGGGGTGTCTGTAATCCTGAAACAAATCAGAATAATCCAAGTGTGGAGATAGAAGAAATAAAGAACAATCACATTGTGTCGCACATTAGTATAAGGACATCAAAAAGTACTCCTATCCATATATTGTAACTAATCTTTCAAGAATATGAAACAAGAAAGCTGATACTTGTGACAAAGGCATGCTACATATCAAATATACTATACTAAAACTTAGATGTATATCCCATCTTAAGCAGTTTTCAAAAAAAGGTGAAACCAGTAGTGTCTCATTTAGGACAAGAGTGTCCAATTTAGAAAGCCACATTGATTCATTTTTAATAGCATTACGTGGCCGTTTATTAAATCTATAATTTATCTAGTCTAGGTTTTAAAGGGGAAAACTCAAATTTTTCATGGGGAAAAAAAACTTGAATTTTTAGAGATTTATTATACCCAAAAGATGCTAAAAATCTAGATCGGAAAATATGCCATCTCAAACCTGTCAAGGTCATGTAAAAGTCAATGGCAGATGTCCCTGAAGTTGTTTTTTGAGATCGTGATCTGCACTGAATAATCTGGGATTTTTGATCAAAAATTCAAAAAAGTCGAGTTTTGGCAGCAGCGATTCTATAATGTTAAGTTTTGGGTGCGTCAATCATATGATTTTTTTCATCCAACTTTTTAAGTTCATGGATGGGAGATTGGTTGACTTTGTTTTAATAAAAAAATGAAATTAATTTGAGTTTAAGTAAATAGCCCCCTTTCTCCTCTACGTGGCAGAAGCAATGAGTCAGTAGCCATCTAGCTTCCCCTAGACAAAATTCTAATCCCCAGCATGCTTTGCATGTTCTGTGATTTGCAGATTTGCAAAAGGAGAATCACAAAAGTGTGCAAAAAACTTTGGGAATTAAAGTATTGCCTGGAGGAGAAGTATTGTAACATTGATCAATAACAAACTTAGTCAGGACAAGCAGTGGACTTGCAAGGAATGGACAGATACTGCTTTAAATAGAAGTTAAATATACAGAAGCCCTGTGACAGACCTGTAATAGTTTATATTTCAAACTGAAAATGGGAAGCGTTATACAAAGTTTTTTGATACAGCAACTGTGTGCCCCCTTCCTACGTCAGAATACCATGAGAGTATTGTTATAGTGTTACTCAGTATTCAGTAAAGTGTCGTTTGTGGATGCAATTCATTTTTTTTCCAACAATGTTTTTCTCTCTACAACCCTTATAGCCTACTGGGTCACAAAAAAAATTTGCATCAAAACTCTTTGCAGTTGTCATGGTTGGAAAAGTGAATGCATCATCTCCTAATTAACTCCAACAAGCAGTTTCTCTTATTTGTGTGTGGTCTTCATGGATGAACAGGACTGATTAACAAAGGAACATGACTTTAATCATGCCATGTAATTTAATTTCTGCAGCCTGAGCAATAACTCACAGGCAAATTGCCAACATCATCAGATTCCATCGTAATGAGAAGATGAAGAATAGATTAAGGCCAAGATGATATCTGCAATTAGTTTGTATTCACTGTGTATCTGTGAAATAACATGAAACTGAATCGGAAGCTCCAGCTTTCTTTTTACCCAGGTACTCATGGTGGAAGATGAAAATAATAAAACACTAAATTAGTGTATGATACTGTTATAAATGCATTAATAACAATAACAAGGGAAGAAACTGCATCATTATTTCATTATCTCAGCAAGAAATGACTGCATCTTCCTAGACGCTACCTCCTTACAAATAAATAATAATCTATATCATTAAGGGCCAGTTTACTCCCTTACTCAACATGAGTGCAATGAATAAAGCTTGAGCTGTACATACTGTAATTTTTGGGAAATTGAAGATACTCCATGTTTGGTCCTTGCAAGATAGATAAATGTTTTCCTAGTATGCAATGCTCCCTTCCCCCCTTTGTTGTGACTTTTTTGTTAGCAGGAGTGCATTATGCAGGGGGATTATCAATTATTCTAATTATCTACTGTACCTCACAAGGACCAAACATGGAGCAGCTTTAGTTTACCTGTTTGCCCTGTAGGGATGGCGCGAACTGTTCGCCGGCGAACTTGTTCGCGCGAACATCGGCTGTTCGCGCTCGTCGGAAGTTCGCGAACGTCGCGCGACGTTCGCCAATTTGGGTTCGCCTTAGTTGGCGCTTTTTTTTTGCCATTTCTCCCCCAGACCAGCAGATACATGGCAGCCAATCAGTAAGCTCTCCCTCCTGGACCACCCCCACACCCCCTGGACCACTCCCCTTCCCTATAAAAACCGAAGCCCTGCAGCGTTTTTTCATTCTGCCTGTGTGTGCTTGGAAGAGCTAGTGTAGGGAGAGAGCTGTTAGTGATTTCAGGGACAGTGGATAGTAAGTTTGCTGGCTAGTAATCTACTGTTCTTCAAACAACTGCCATCTAGCTGTGTGAGCTTCTTCACATTCTGTCTAAATATCAATAATATTACCCTCTCCAGAAAAAGCACCTGAGTGACTTTTTTCAAGCAGCCATAATATATTTTACGTAATCCGTATCCACCGCTGTAGTAGTGTATACGTTGACCTTGTAGCCATTATTTGCCCTGTAGGCATTTTTTGCCCAGTGTGTTCTTCAAACAACTGCCATTTAGCTGTGTGAGCTTGTTCACATTCTGTCTAAATATCAATAATATTACAGTGTCCACAACCACCTGAGTGACTTTTTTCCCTTTACCGCACAAAACGCAGCGCTGTGTCAACAATGGATTTTTCAGATACATTTTTGCCCTTGATCCCCCTCTGGCATGCCACTGTCCAGGTCGTTGCACCCTTTAAACAACTGTAAAATAATTTTTCTGGCCAGAAATGTCTTTTTTAGCTGTTAAAGTTCGCCTTCCCATTGAAGTCTATGGGGTACGCGAACCGTTCGCGAACCGTTCACAATTTTCCGGAAGTTCGCGAACAAGTTCGCGAACTTTTTTTCCGCGGTTCGCGCCATCCCTATTGCCCTGTTTAGTTTAAAAATAACGAAAAAATTTTTTTTTGTTTTCCTTGCCCTTGGACAAAATTCAACATTTTGACATTAATCAGCACTACTAATATGATCACCGGAACCAATAAGAAATAAATGTCAAAAACAATTTGCACCAGAAATGTACAATTCCTATAGGTGTGAGTACATGGCGTTGCTACTGAATATATTCAGTCACTTAAAGCATTTGAGCACATTTGTATAAATTGCTTTGATAAATGTGCCAGTGTGTGTAAACACATTAACGCTATCCTCACTGTCAGGAAAATATTATATTGTAAAGTACATTCAACTGCTGGGAAAACTGAAAATGATAAAAATGTACTGCTAAGTGAATAGCTTCTAATGTAGTTTAATAAAACAAAACAGCTTAATAAAACTAGTTGATTATGGCAAACATTGGATTGGCTGGCATGGGTAACAGGATTGGGTTAATGGCATGAGACCTGTTATCCAGAATGATCTGGACCTGGGGTTTTCTGGATAAGGGATCTTTCCATAATTTGGTTCTTCATACCCTAAGTCTACTAAAAAATTATTTAAACATTAAAGGGATTATTTACCAAAATCTGATTTTTAAATAAAAAAGTATGACCAAACAAGAATCCACCAAATGAATGAATGAATGAATTAATTAATTAATTACTTGCTTGCTTAATTAATTAATTAATTAATTAATTAATTAATTAATTAAAAAGCACTATTTAACAAATATTTAACAAACATGAATCGTGAGTTTTTTCCCAAAATATACAATTTATTCTGGCTTTTTCTTGAAAACCCTGAATTTTTTTATATTTGTTCCGAAAAGTCCAAAATCAAAAAGTCAGATTTTTGGTCTAATTCCAATGCAAACCACAGAAACTTCCATATAGGACTTTATACAACTTATATTGAGATGCTGGATTTTAGGATTTGTAGTTGTTCCATCTTTGGGGTATAGTAGATCTCAACAATTTCTAGTTTTTTTCCCACCAAAAATTCGGATTTTTAAGTTTTTGGCATTCGGACTTTAATAAATAACCCCCTAAGTAAACCCAATAGGCTGTTGTTTTGCTTCCAATAAGGATTTATTATATCTTAGTTTGGATCAAGTACACTCTACTGTTTTATTAATACAAAGAAAAACAAAATCATTTTAAAAATTGTAATTATTTGATTAAAATCTAATCTATGGGAGACAACCTTCCTGTAATTCAGAACTTTCTGGCTAATGGGGTTCTGGATCTCAAATCCCAAACCTGTATTGCTATATAACTACACTGATTCTTTTACAGCACACTGTCCTCATATCAGAAATATCTATAAAGACAGACAAAAAAAGCACATGGCCTAGATTTTGAAAACATCCTGTTGAAAAGTTGTGACCTAATCATATTGAAGAAATCCTTGGGATTCATCTCAAAATTCGCCGATCATGAAAGTTTTCTGAAGTAAAAAAAAAGTTTATCTCATTATCTCTCATGCTGGCTTTCTCTAAAAGTTACTTTATATTATACTGAGACATTCTTAAAGGAAAAAGATAGTTCAATCACTGGGGAGGGGGTGCCAAAAGTTAGGTACTCCCAGTGATTGTAATCACTTATCTGATACCCTGGGGTATTTTTCACTGAAAAACACAGAGCCATCTGCTTCTTCATTGAACAGCAAATGTGTAGCCTTACATAGGCAAGACAAGCCTATTCGGTTGACAATGTTTAAATTCTTTTTTGTAGACTTAGGTGATGAAGATCCAAATTATGGAAAGATCTATTATCCAGAAAACCCCAGCTCCACTGTCAAAACTTGTCACTTTTTCTTATGCAATATTGCCAAAATCTGTCTCTTTCTTTCAACTGCTACAGCCAAGACCCTCATGCATGTTCTCATTGTATACCGACTAGATTACTATAACCTTCTTCAAACTGGTCTCCCTAACTCCCATCTCTCGTCTCCTCCTCTCATTGAAAAGGGTACAGGCCACTCCCCTGCTGATGTCCTTATCATGGCTTCCTATAAAACAAAGAATAACTTATAAACTCCTCCTTATAACCTTTAAAGGGGAATTCAACCCCCCGGTGCTAACCCCCATGGCCCCCAACCCCCATAGGCCCCCTCCCTCCTCCCCCAGGGCTATTGCCCTTAAGTTGCTACTTACCCCTCTGTGTACAGTAGGTCCCCTCCAATAAAGTTCACAGGGGCATGCGCAGTAGGAGCCTTGTACTACCTGGTTCAGAAAGTTCACCGATTGAACTTTGTGCACATGCACAGTAGTACCAACATCCTTCTGCGCATGCGCCACCGGCAAAGCTGGATCCAGGAAGAAGCCGTTGGAAGAGAAGATGGCCCCCGTGAACGTCGATGGAGGGGACCTACACAGAGGGGCAGGGCCGCCATCAGGGGGGGACAGGGGGGACAAGTGTCCCGGGCCCGGGGCTGAATGGGGGCCCGGCAGTGCTGCATTTTCCGAAGAGCCGGGCCCCCCTTACCAGCGCCGAGCCGATTGCTGAAGCGCCGATGCGGAAGTGCTGAACAGACGCGAAGGAGCCGACACTTAAAGTCCTGAAGTCACGGAAATACCCGAAGTCACGAGGAGCCAGCACTAAAGAAAATACCTGAAGTCAAGCAAGTATAGTGAAATCCTGCAGCCATGAGTTCAATTCCACCAACACCTATGTGGTTTTGTTTTTTTTTTATCCCCTGGCCTCAAATGTTTTCTTTTAATACTTTTTTATAGGCCCCTGTCACCAATTTTTTTTCAACTTATAAGTGAGCCCTGGGGGGGTTTACTTTTTTAGCGCTGATGTCTGTTTGGTCTTTTTAACTTTGAGGTGGATTCGGCGGGGATTGGGGCGGGGCTTAGATGCCTGGGTGGGCGGAGCCCAGGGGGCCCCGACAATTTTGTTGTGCGGGCCCCGTGATTTCTAATGGCGGCCCTGCAGATGGGTAAGTAGCGGCTTAGGGGCAATAGCCTGGGGGGAGAGGTAGGCCGGAGGGAGGGGGAGCCTAATGGGGGTGGGGGCCATGGGGGTTAGAGTCGGTGGGTTGAATTCCCCTTTAAAGCCCTTCATTCCTCTGCACCTAAATACATATCATCTCTTGTTTCTCTAAATGTCTCTATATGTTCTTGGCCAAAACCTCAGCTCATCTTAGAGCAACCACTTGGTTGAACCCCCACCCCCCTACTACTGCTGTTTGCAGTATCAAAACCTTCTCTCTTGCTGCTCCTGATATTTAATTCAATGCCTTTAGAACTAAACTCAAAGACTACCTTTCAGAGCACCTGGATAACACCTGAACTGGAAACTGTAACCTACAGAACTTTAATACCCCTCTGAAATGTGTCTGTAAGCTCTTCAGGGTAGTGTCTCCTTGACACTGAGCACTTACTGTAATCTGTTTTGTTGTTATATTTTATATTTATGTGAACTGTATTTCTAATAATGCACTTATTGTTACTTAACCCTTGTTTGTTACTACTAATTTATTGTTGCTATACCGTGCTTTGCCCTCAAGGAGCACTATACAAATAAAAATATACATATATACATTTGTTTTTTAGATTTGTTCTGTACATTTGAAAGCTGGAAAGATTTAGAAGAAACAGCTAATAATTAAAAAACTACAAAAACAAACAATGAACACCAAAGTTGAACACAAAAGTTGCTTAGAATTGGCCATTCTATGACATTCTTAAGTTAACTTAAAGGTGAACCACCCCTTCAAGCTATCCGGTACTTAGCTCAGACTCTAAGATCTTCTGTTTCATCGGAACCCAATGGTTTAATTCTGCAAGAGGAAAATTACACACACACTCCTGCTTTATTGATTATTCTATTGACTGTTGAGGCCAAATGCAATGAAGTGTTTACATTTACCTTTACTTAACTGAGTTTTACTGCCAACACAATAAATTTAAATGTGTAACCATCAAAACAGTGCAAGATTGCTGAGAATATTTCTGTAGAGTTGATTCATCTTGACAGTACCCAGATACATCTCGACAATGCCCTTACACCATATTTAAAAAGAGCGAAGATTTGAGAGAGTGAAGTAGCTACTGCTACTTGATTTGGACCTAGAGTAATCCCTTGATGATGGAGGATGACAGGTAGGAGTGCAGGCGCAGGGTATGTACTGGATGGGGCCTCCGTGTATATGTTTGTCAGACAGGCCTATGGGCAGAGAGTTATGCCTCTGACTGTATGTGTCATTAAAGCCTGCAAAGAGATAGAAAAAGTATTAATCATAAAGAATACATTAAATACACTCACAAAGCACAAGTCTAACATTAACTACAGGAACATCTTTATTTCCAAACAACAGCACTCGTTTTGTATCTACGGATCTAAACCATGACACGGAAGCCACCTATACAGCTTCATTGCATCATGAGTAGGCAATTAAGGTATGATTAAAAGAATATAATTATGATTATATTGCCATTACCTTCCTCTTCTAACTTTTCTAGAAAATGTTATTTTCTATTCTATATTTTACATCAAAGGAATCAAAAACAAATCAGCCTCTGTTTGGTAATTTGGCATTCTATTTGGGTCAGAGATATAAATTGTTTTCAGCCTTTTTATGGATAGATCCTCAATGAAAAGGGGCCCTACATTGAAAAATGTAATTTTGCATAATGAAAGCAAGTGTACTGTATGTCTAAGAAACGTTCCAGTGTGCATTCATTACACATTTTCAATGGGTTTAAAACTACTGGTATGGGATCCGTTATCCGCAAACCCGTTAACCAGACAGAGGCGCCTGGTGTGTTTATACAAAGACACTGTTGTTTTTGCTCCCGTTCCACCTTGCCTGATGAAGCAGGAAATGCCTGCGTTAACGCGTTGCAATACTGTTTTTTGAATAAACTATTACTGAAAATTACCACTTTCGTTGGTGTCTGCTTGGAAGAGGTAAGTCCACTACTACCTCCTCTGAATTACCCATTGGGTTTTTAAGTGTTTTTTAGCTAATTTTATCCTTTTGGCGCCTCTGTTTTGTCTTATTACTATATCGAGTCCACCCCGAGTGGAGGGGTGTCATCCCCTTTTTCTTCCTTCTACAGATAGCAACTTCTTATTCCTGAGTGGGGTCAGGATAATCTCCCCACCTGCCTATACAGTGGTTGCCTATTGGTAACCCTGGTTTGTGAGTATTAATTTGTTTACTCTACCATTACTCCTTGTAAAAACATATTACACTATTGGGGCTCTTGGTGTTCCTTTTTGTCTCCCGTTATCCAGAATGTTTCAAATTATGGGAAGGCCATCTCCCATAGGAACCTTTATAAAAAAAAAGAATCCAAATTTGTTAAAATGATTTCCTTTTTCTCTGTAATAATAAAACAGTACCTTGTACCGCACACCACTGCACGTGCACGTTAGGCGCCCGGGGCCACGCATCAGCAAACTTTTAATTTGAAATTGGGAAGAGGGGAGGGGGGGTTTTGGTCAGTCCAACACTGATTGTAAGTAGTATCTGTCTGCACTTTGCTATTCTCTGCACTGCTGGTTCTGACAAGAATCTTGGCTGAAGGAGAGCTGGCTTCTGCTGCATTTTCATTAATACAGAGAATAACAAGGGGTAGACAAAGCCTGCTATCAGTAGCAATTTATGTGTATGTATACCATTTTATTATAATAAAAGTGTCTATAATCAAGACACACAGCTTAGCCCTGTCCTTAATGCTTCCCTTTAGGACTGGGCCCCGATAGGGCCTGGGCATTCTGCTGCTCAGCACTAGTCATGGGCGAATGTATCCCGTTTCGCTTCGCTGAAAAATTCGTGAATTGCCAGTGAAATTTGCGAATTGGCAAAAATTAGCAAAACTAGTCGCGTCTCGTTTTTTGACGTGTTCGACGTGCGGCACATCATTTTCAGCACGCACCTCTTTTTTTTTATGTGCATCTCGTTTTTTTTTACGCCACTGAATTTTCGCTGATGTTTTGCAAATGTATTCGCTGGCGGCGAATTGCTAAAAACTTTACCTAATGCTAAAATCGATCCTGTATGGGCTCATTTTAACTACACAGCTCTTCTTCCTCCATTCTATTTTTCTATTTTTTTTTCCTTTATCTAAATGAATACTGTACCTGCTTAAGGAGAATATATCTGAGAAGCAGAGCAAGCAATAGATTTTTATATTTCCTCTCTAATATAATAGTGTTTGACAGAAGAATTTCTAAAAGTACAATCAATGTTCAAACTATTAGGATGAATATTTTTCAGCAGTAGACGTTTAACAGTTTATTGTTTGAAACATCATGAATTGAAGGAGGCAGTTAACATTTAACAAGTGTCAGAATCAAAGCAGTAGATGTAATCTTTATAGCTGACATTACAAAAAGAAAGTAACTAAGGCTTCACTGATTCTTACCCCTTGTACAGCTATAATGTTGCCATCATTCCCCTTAGCATTCCTCATAAGATATTCAGTATCAGAGTAAAAATGTTGTGATTAAAGGAGCACTATACCCTAAAAATGAATATGGCCAAAACTGCCATATTTTATATACTGAACATATTGCACCAGTCTAAAATTTAAGCTTGTCAACAGCAGCAATGATCCAGGACTTCAAACTTGTCTGGTCAGCTGTTGAGAAGCTAAGCTTAGGGGTCGTCACTAATTATCCATCAGAAAATGAGGTTGTCCTGTAATATAATTATTACATTCTGATGCTAATTACACTGGTTTATGTGCTGCCATGTAGTAATTATCTGTATTAATGACTAATCAGCCTTTTATTATGACATTTCTATTCTATGTGTAGTGTATATTGTGAGTGGGTCCCTAAGCTCAGTAAGTGACAGCAGCACAGAGCATGTGAATCAGTGAATCAGCAGAAAAGAAGATGGGGAGCTACTGGGGAATCTACTGGGGAGACACAGATCTTTACTGCTAAAGGACTGTGGTTGCCTTGGGCTGGTACAGAAGCACAAAACATAATGTACAACATTTCTAGCTACAGTACTTATTTAGTTTAACGTTCCTTTTAAAGAGATGGTTCACCTTTGAGGTAAGTGTAATTATGTTAAAGAATGGCATACTTGGCAATGTTTCCGTTTGTCTTATTTATTATTTTCTAATGATTTATCTTCTTCGAACTCTTCCAAGCTTTCATATGGGGGTCACTGACCCCCGAAAGCCAAAAGCTATTGCTGGGACGCTACAATGTTATTGTTATTCTTACTTTTTGTTACATAATTTCCTGGTCGGTCCCTCTCATATTCATGTCCCAGTCTTTCATGCAAAGCACTGCCTGATTGATAAATAAGACCCTATCAACCATATAGCTGCTAAAATTGCAAACTGGAGAGCTGCTGAAAAGAAAGCTAAATAATTGAAAAAACACAACAAAATGAAGACCAAATGCAAATTGTCTCATAATATTAATGTCTTCTAGGGAGGCACGAAATCCAGGATTTGGTTCGGGATTCGGTCTTTTCCAGCAGGATTTGGATTCGGACGAATCCTTGTGCCTGGCCAAACCAAATTTTTATTTGCATATGCATAAATAAAAAAGGTTTTGTTTTTTTAGACTTTTTTCACTTTTATGCAAATTAGGATTTGGTTTGGTATTCCACCAAATCTTTCATGAAGGATTCTGGGATTTGGCTGAATCCCAAATAGTGGATTAGGTTCATCCCTTATGTCTACATCATACTAACAGTTCATTTAAATGTGGACAACCCCTTAAATTCGGCATCTCAGCAGCATTTCTTCCTGGGCATTCTGCTATAAGACTAGCTGTGGAACAAGCATGACTCCCTCATTTATCTCTACTGTCCCATCTCCACCCCAATTTCACTGGCCCCAGCCAATGGCTGCTCATTGGCCGGCCTATCCTCCCCCTAATCCTAGCACAATTGCATTAGAAGTTTTATATGGGACACCTTCATTGTTATGTCCTTTTATAACCAAATCAGTTTTCTTCATATCAATTTGAATAGCCCTTTGAAATATTATCCACCTGTTAGCCAGTATTAAAATGCACAGCTCTGTGGTTTAATTGAACTCTTTGCTGTGCACAGCTAAGCCTGTGCATATAGGCACACTGCGTTAGTAGATGTAGCAAAACTCTCATTGGGTACTAATAGAACAGGTAATGGGGACTGGGTTCCTGGTAAACTCCTCGGCTCTGTAAGATCAATATTTCCTTCCATAATGCAACATCCCATTGTTGAGTTCTTAAATACTCTGGAGTCTCCTGGGCTGCCTTAGCAACCAATTTATATTTACTATTAACTATGACCATTAACCTACATAGACAAATATCACATAGTTATAAAATATTGATCCAGTTTAGGGGAATCATTTCATTTCATATATTTCTCTTCAAGGTCTCACAGACAATGCGGAATTTTAAAAAGCAACAGAATGCAGCTTTTATTCTCTGCACTCATCTTTTTTCCCTTTAAACTATCTTATTTAAATATGAAACTTGAACCAAATAGTCGAAAATCAAGAAGAAAAATTTCTCTTAAGGAGATATATGTATATATATATATATATATATATATGTGTGTGTATATATATATATATATATATATATTTGTGTGTATATATATATATTTTTTTTTTTCTTGCCATATAGATGTCAAATGCTCAATACTTTTCTGTTTCCTTATGTAGACACAGCACATTTTACTGGCAGTATGCATTCGTTCACTTCCATACTCGTGCATTTATTGATCGTTCCACACTCGTGCATTTATTGATCGTTTATTAATGCAAATCGTACTGTATAGATATGTGGTGGTGCTACAATTGACTTCCCCAATATTACTCTGCATTATACCTTAAGCCCTGTTTTGGCACCTGTGCGGTTGGACGGAGAGACTTGGAGTGTATGGCTGTTGGTTTCAGTGGCTTTGTACTCCGGGGTCATACCCGCCGTAGTTGCCCTCCATGCGCTACTCCTGCTGGCTCCCTTTTATGGTTGCTAGCAGCTGGGCACTGGGCAACGGCTGCACAATTGGGTTGCCTAGCAACAGTGTAACAGCGCTCACTGAAAGTGCTACGTTATAACAGGGTGAAGGACGGGTACTTCCGGTGCGGTTATCACACTAAGAGCAGATTTTGGGAGCGGAAGGACTCACCTCACAGAATGTTACATTTTTTACACTATGTGGCGAATAGATTATGGTGTTTTACGTTTGCTCTACTTTGTGTATGTATAACAATGAATGACAGGCACCCCCTGCTGGTGGCTGGGCACCATTTTTTAACCTTTAACCCCTCCAGCTTTATTTAAACCCCAAATTGCATGTGCACTGTTCTCCTTGACAAAGGCTTCTGTGTGGAGCTGAAACGTTGGATCACCAATAAATCTCCACCTCATTTGATTTTTTGATTTGCTGTCTTCACTTGGAGTGCTGTCATTTCCTGCAGTATACATTTCCTTCAAGGGCTAGCACCCAGACGTATGTAATCCCCTTTGGTAGTGCATACCACTCCGGCTTCTATATATAGCTTCTATATATATATGTATAGATATATAGATAATCCTTTTCCAGAGAATGAGGCACTCCAGGACTTCATAGTAGAATCAACCAAGGTGATGTTTATTTGTCAACCTTTCGGTCCAGTCTGGACCTTTCTCAAGACATAACCATGTCTTGAGAAAGGTCCAGACTGGACCGAAACGTTGACAAATAAACTTCACCTTGGTTGATTCTACTATGAAGTCCTGGAGTGCGTCATTCTCTGGAAAAGGATTATCTACACTTCATATGACAGCACCCAGGCATTAACTTTACTTTAATTGGAGTGCACCACAGCTGGAACTATATGCATTAGATATATAGATATATATACTTAGAGGGTTACCTGTCAAAGGTGGAATCTTAGAGCTTTGTGAGCTTTTTTAGACCTTGAATCAACTCGAATTAACCCAAAACTTGAATGATTTCTAATGTAAGAAAAAAACTTGAATCAGTGAATATGAGTTAAGAAACCCGAGAACTCGAATCGCTCAAATCAATAGTGTTTTCTATCAAAACCCACCAAAAAATCATGAAGGTTTAAAATATCTTCAAATGGTTCAAGGGACCTCTGCCATTGACTTATACGTGACCCCGACGTATTTTAGAATTTTCAGCCTGAAGATATTTCCTGCTTTGGGGTATAATTAATCTTGAAAAATTATGTTTTTTAACCCGACAAAATGATTTTCTAATTAAAAAGGAGAAAGTGGAAGGGAAATGAAAACATATGTAGTGAGGGGGAGAAAATAGGGTAGACCCGCAAACAGAAAATAAAAGAAAAGGGCAGAGAAAAATCAGAGGGGAAACAGAAAGAGCAAAGTTTTACTTACACCAAAGGGTTGGACAAGTGTCTTTTTTCAGCCTAAATTACTATGTTTATATATAATGCAATATAAAATATAATATAATAATGCAGTGGGATTAGAGATATTGTACAACTGACCCATTTTAATATAATATTGCTGTCTAATGAGCAGAAAAAAGTTGCATGCAGTGAGAGATATTTGAATTTTCAGCCTTGTCAATGCAATCACTTTCCCAGCTACAGGTAACATATTGTTCCAGGCCTGCCTTGCATTTAAGCAGGGCAATAGAGTGAGACAGTGCTTGGGGAGATGCTAAAATCTTACAAAAGGCTTGGAGTGCCTGTGTGCACTGCTTCTTTTTACTGTAGATTGTGCTTGTACTGCCAGTATTCACTGCCTCTTACTGCTTGTGCTGCTGTTATTTATTGGTGTCATGTAGTGATGGGTGAATTTATTTGACTGGCCGCATCCAAAATGACACATGGCCATGTTTTGTTAATTTTTCACAGTTTCGGCGAAGCGAAACGCCCCAGATTCAACCATCACTAGATGCATGCATTGGAGTGCCAGTCCCCGATGCTTCTTGCTATATAATGTTTTCTTTAGTGCTTGGGGTGCTAGAACTTCTTTGTATTATGTGCTTAGGGGATAATCATCCACTGCTTCTCTCTATGGCCTTGGGGGTATATCCTCACAGTCTCTGCATGTAATATATTTGTAGGTCCTCGCAGTCTCTGAATGTAATATATGTGTATGTCCTCACAGTCTCTGCATGTAATATATTTGTATGTCCTCACAGTATCTGCATGTAATATATTTGTATGTCCGCTTATGGCATTACAGATGCAGTCACTTTGGATTGTGTGTTAAATGCGTTGTGACTTAACTCATCTATCGCATTTATCCCACTTAGCACAGAATATTGTGTCACAGCATCCCATCCAATGAAAGAGTTCACCATTGAAAACAAAGGTGCTTTGGTATGCTAATGAAAAGGTTAAATGCATTAAATGAGTTAAGATAACTTTGGATAACACAGTTTCTTCAATTAGCCTTGAGTCATGACGCATTTAACTTACAAATCCAAGTGACTGCATCTGTATGTGCTTGTAGTACCAGCATAACCCACACAGAGAAACCATCAACAAATAATTTTAGGGAATAAACCTTTAGGCCTTTGGTGTAGTTAAAAAGGACTGTTAAACCTCAGCCTAGATTAATTTGTAAGAACCGATGTGCTATTTTTACATGCCCCACTCCGCTTCAGCCTTTGAAAAGGAAATACTAAGCAGATCATTTATTCTTTTTGATGACTTGATTTTGCACCTTCAGTGAGCTCAGCTGACTCTAGAATTAGCCAATGTCTGTAACTACAGAAAGATGCAGGTACCCAGACCACTTCAAATGTTTTTCAGTCGGACCCATGACAGTATGAGGCATTCTATAAATACCTCATATCATTGTCTGATTGAATAAACCTTTACAAAAAATGTCAAAGTCCATGAATGTTGATAAAAACTCTGCTTAATTATATCCTCATTTGAAAACAAGTGCAAACTTGAAAAAAATGAATCAAATAGAGACTTGTTTTCTTGTACCTAAATGAGCCCCAATTTACCGTTATGGGCTCCCTGGTCAGTCACATTTGTATTATAGCTTTTTATAAATAATAAAATAATTCTGTGCACTTTTATGTTACAAGAGAATCTTTATTGAACAACAGCATGCTTTTAGCAAGAGTGACCAATTTACTCAACAACTCTGCCAGAGTCATTCATTTTCAGACCAAATTACTTGTCACTAGAAAATGGATTTTTAATAAGTTTCTTCTGCTAATCTGTCTAAATCCACGCAGATTGTCTAAGTAGACGTTTATGTTTTTGTTCATGAGAGTTCAGGTGCTTTTATAGGTTTTTTTTTGTCTTTTCTATTGTTAGAAACAGAGACTAACAGCTGAAAATATTTCAGCAAGTTCTGGACAATAAAGAATCAAGCCAGGAAGGATATTACGATTTTAACCAATATCCAAAGGGATGCTATGAAATGGTGGTAAACTGCCATGGATTTAATATAAAGCTCTTCTAAAACTGCAATTGCACATGCAATTTGGTATGTAAACATATATAATGCCACATGGGAGAGGAACAAAGCTGCTTTTTTTTTTTCAAATCCATCAGAACGGATTTGTCTTCTGCAAGGACAAGCGCACTATAATATCTCTGACTGACACATTTTTTAGAACCTATAAGCAAAATACAAGATTAGCATTCTAATCATTCATATTATCCCCCTCGTTGCCAATTAGCTGTTACAAATAGGTCCTTTTTACTTTAAAATTTCGTTTTCATTATAATTACATGAAAAGAATATTTAAATGGGATTATCTGTGCTGGGACAGCTAAAGAGTGGAGTCACTTAATAAGGAGATAACAACCAGCAACATTTGCATACAATGCCTCCTTCTGAAAACAACATATGTAAAAATGTATAGACTATCAATTAGGCTATAGGTCACCTGTTTTGTAAATATTTGCTAAATATAAATATAGTAATTATTTGCATTTAATAAGTGGTTGGTATAATCCTACTGAAATATCTTGTCCCAGAATCACTGACACAAAGGCCCATTAATCAACATTCTCAATTTAGTGGTTTTAGAGGTTTTTGAAACTCATCTAAAACCATGAATGCCATGTACTTAATGGAACTTTAACAAACACTTTCAATTAAATAATCTCTTCTACCTTGCATTAAGAAAATCTATATCTTGCATATAGTTTACTATTTGCAATGGTTCAATGAAAATACTTTGATATAACTCTGCTTTCTGTCCACTTATATAAGGCAACGTGGTGACATTTGCTCTGCAAGATCTATCGTGCAACACTGCAACATCTCCTCCTAGCCTGGACTGGAAGCCAATTCTTATGGCTATAATGAGGAGATGCATCAGGTTGATGTATCTCTGTAAGTGCTGTGAGTAGTAAAGGCAGCAAACAGGTCAGCTATAAATCTAAGAACCACAGAAACCCCAAAAAACTGAGTGCACTCTTAACTGCTCGCTGCTCTTGTAAAAATAAATTACAGAAGAAGAAACACTGCCCACAAGAACCTTCTTCCAGTACCTAAATAAAATGAAGACAGGCAGCTGAAATGCTCTGTACAGCAGCAACAATGAACTCCTGGTTTGGGCAGAAGTCAGTCTAGGAGATGTTGAGTGTCACATGGTGGTTCTTGCAGAGTGAATGTCGCCCCATCGCCTTATTTCAGTAGACCAGAAGCTGAATTATCTTACAGTATTTTTAATAAAGCATTGAAAATAGTAAAGTTTGTGCAGGCAGCAGCTTTTTATTATTTGAAAGGTAGAATGGATTTTAAATACATTTTTACTGCTGAAGTTCCATTAAAATACAAAAATGACAAAAGAAAAAAACTTTGAATGATGAGCTAAAAAAATACAAAACCATTTACAAATTTGCCATTTTTTAATGCTACAGTTCCGAAAACCTCTAAAATGCAAAGTGGATAAAATAAAGGTCAAATAGCATCAGTGCAGTTCTCGTTGGCTTCTACGGGACCTCAACTGCTTTTACTTGCTAAAGTTTTGTATTAGAGTTTTTTTATGGTTTTACACTTTAGAAATCTTGAATGTTTAGAGTTAAAAATTAATTTTTAGAAAAAAAGTATGCAGGAAAATTTATTTTTATTGTTAGTAAATACAGTAGGCCCACACAGATTCATTTTCCATTTTCTATTCTAAAATAGATAGCTAAAATATTTACAATTTATTTTATTGTGATTCAAGAATATTATTGAGTTAAACTCGAATTTTCAATTAAAACCTGACGAGAGTCTGTAGAAATTTGTGGGAATGATATGTTTAGCCTTCAATCCACTTTAATAGGATTTTGTTTACAATTCTCTAAAATAAGCTAGTGATCACAGAAAAAAGTAATTATAATTTTGTTTCAATTTTGTTTTCTGTGATCACAAATAGTAATCTTAAAAATTGGTGGCTGCCCCTTGATATTGGAAACCAAATGGAATCACATGTAATTAATACCTTCCAAAGATACCATGGTCATTCAGTAGACAAAGTATTGGTTATATAAAAAAAATAAGTATATTGAAAAAACTAATTTATAGGAATTATATGTTCAGTCTTAAATACACTTTCATATGATTTTTGTTTGCAATTGTCTTTTTTGGCCATGACTCTGAAATAAGATAGTGATCACATAAAAAAAGTAAATTACATTAAAAGAATATTTAAATGGGATTTTCAATTTTGTTTTCTGTGATCATGAATAATAATCTTAAAAATTAAAAAATCTGCCCCTTGGTATTGGAAAAGAAATGGAATAAAATGTAATTAATATCTTCCAAAGATGTCAGGGTCATTCAGTAGATAAAATAAGTAAATAAATTTGTTCGATAATATTCCCACTGACTTCTATACAATCTTGCAGGGTTTTTTCTGGCAAATTTTCATGGTTTTTCTTGTAAAAAAATTCAGACTATTTGAGATCTCAGAGTACACTTGTGTGGTTTTTTTCTGTCTGCTTTTTTAATGCCAACTAAATTTTTTTTATTAACCAGCCCTGTAGTCTCAAAATGTCTAGGTTTTAGTGGATCTCTGTTTACAATCACATGGTCCCTGTATCATTCTGCCACAAGGTTAAAGAACCACATAAATCAGCTGACCTCCATTCTTTCTTTAGTGCCTAATGAAACACCTATTCTTGGAGGGGTAAGGGAGGGAACCACAGTCTATAAGGTATTTCACCCTGAAAAAATGTTAATAGTTTTTTTACATTTTAATTATTTTAATTAGAAAGTGTCTGCCATTCTTTTTACATTAATGGATATAATGCATTTAGAAGGAATAGTCTTCATTTTCAGCAGAAACGCTTATCAAAAGAATATTTTGTAGAACAAGAATTGTCATTTTAACAGTTCTATTTCTTTCACACTTCTGTTAAGGCACAAAAGGTATAGAAGTGGGAAGAATACTCCATAGAATTATAAAAAGTGAAAATTATTCAGAAAAACCGAAGCAGTTAAATATCAAATGTTCCAGGGCTTATTTTGTTTTCTTAAGCCTCAATGAATATGCAAAAATTGGTTATGATGTTTTGTCATAGATAAATTCACACTGCCTGGAAAGTGTTAGGTATTAGCTTAAGAATATAATCAAGCAATATGCTCTGTAAGGAACATTATGAAATCGTAATATCTGACATCCCTTGTTGATCCTTAATGAGTTTGAAAATGATCTGCCACAGGATTGTAAAGGCATGATATATTGTATTATAAATGAACCAAAGACTACCAGTTGCAATACAAACAGAGTACTATATATTGTCATTATATCTGCACATACTGTGGTTTATATTATGTAAAATCCTTCCAATGAACTGATATATAATTTAAACACTAAAATACCTTTCTCAAGAAATTGAATTAACTGGAAAACATACAAATTGAGTACATGGACTACTCTCAGTAAAGTAACCGTCTGTTCATTGATGGGGATGTGTTACTCTAATGGGGATGTGTTGTTCTTTAAAAGTAATTTTTTTATAATATGTGTTGACCCTGCTGCCTTTAAATGAATACATATAATACAGAACACTGCCTTAATAATACTTCAGGCAACTAAATGTAAATATTGAAATGAAACAAAACTTTTAATTTTTAAATAATGACCTCAGTTGTAAGCAGCACTTCTAGACCTTTTTTTCTCCAAGGACTTTAAAGGGCACCTGTTGCCAAAACATATAATAACCAACCAAAGCTACTGTTACCCCCAACATATATATATATAGATATATATATATATATATATATATATATATATATATATACCATGGCTGCCATAGAAAACAACTAAAGGAGCACATTTTGTCTTTTAAGTGACAAAGTCCCCAGAGGAGTAAATGATCCCCTCCTAGGCAAAGGAATATGGTCTATAGCAATATATTTAAAGGTGGGCAAACTGTGCCCAGCATCTAGAAAATGTTTGGCAACATGCTTAATTGTTTTCTGATCCCTAAAAGCATTATTAAAGGAGAAGGAAAGGCTGCTTGCACTTGGGGCAGCCAAATGTTAGGCACCCCCAAGTGATTGCATTGACTTCCTGAAACTCCGGGCCAGTGCTCCTATCAGCAAAAAACTGCACCGGCCCAGGGTTATACCATTGAGCACCACAGAGCAAGCAACTTCCTTCTTCCTCCTTCTTCATGCGCTGTGTATTACAACAAAAAAAACGTACTTTACAATAAAGTTGGCTTTTTCGTCCATGTGCGCATGCGATTTCCTCTGGAAATTTGTAGAAAGAAGAAAACAGAAGTCGATCGCTCAGTGGTGCTCACTGGTATAACCCCAGGCCAGTGCAGTTTTATGCTGATAGGAGCACTGGCCTGGGGTTTCAGGTAAGTCAATACAATCACTTGGGGGTGCCTAACATTTGGCACTGCCAAGTGCTAACAGCCTTTCCTTCTCCTTTAATTGCCAATCTGTGTGCATCCATACACAACATCAAGTCTGACATATGTTTCAAATGCTCCTTAAAGATCCACCTGTTTAAAGAAGCTTATTTAATGGGGCAAATTTACTAAAGCGCAAAGCATCTAACGCTAGCGCTTATTCGCCAGCATGACATCATTTCGCAACTTCGCCAATGATGGTGTCATGGTGTCCTGGTGTCCCTGGTGAAAATTTGCTCGTGAAGTAGATAGACTGGTGCAAATTCGCACCCTTAGGCCAGGCGATGTTGCACTGACGAAGGGACGTAACTAGGCTAATTCACTAAGATGCCCATTTTACTGAACGTTACCTCTTGTGCTAGACTTTACTTCACCAGGTCAGACCTGGCAAAGTTCAATACAATAGATAGGAGTTGAAATGTTTTCTAAGTCATAAAAAAAGCTGGTGTCTTTTACTTTTTTTAGTGTGATAGTCTGAAAAATAGAGTAATTTTTTGGGGGGTTACCCTCCTTCCCCCTACATTTCCTAACATATGGCAACTCAACTATACAGTGGGCACATGTAGGGCAATAAAGGTTTCCTGGGCTTGTGGCTGAAACATATACTTCTATTATACGTTTAACTTTGCGCCATATGCAAATTAGCCATCGCTAGCGTAAATGCGCTCTGCCTGACGAAGTAACGGTAGCGCAACTTCGCTACCATTTACCTCCCTGAGTGCAGCTTCGCATTTTTGTGAATTTGCATAGCGCTGGCGAAACTACGCCTGGCGAATTGCGCCGAGCTTCGGCGAAGCCAACGCTAGCGCATTTTCAGAGCTTAGTGAATTTGCCCCAATGTACCTTAATTAATCAATCATTGATGTATCATAAATCACAAAATTGTTTCTTAAATCCTAATGTGTCAATTGTACCCTAACCTTTACTTTGTAAACTCTAATTTGTTGGGCCCTCTAATCCTGTTGTACTCTGTAAACCCTTGTTTGTTATCCACCATTTATTCTCTGCTTGTTATAACTAGAGTAAAGCACTACATATCTTGTAGGCACTATATAAATAAATGATGATAATGATATCATGACAAATCTTATATCTATGTCCCATTGGGGGGGTGTACAAAATTAGTCCCTTGGGTCATAGATAGGCAAGACATACATGGAGGACACTTGTAACATCCCCATTTAATAGAAGGTAACCAAGAGGTCACCTTACTAACTGTTTTGTAGCTATTTACCAGATCCCCATCAACCAAGAGATCTCCTACCTTTCAGCCCATACGAAACCAATCACAGGTGGTTCAGGGCATAATTTACATAAATGTTCATCCACTTGTGTGATTTTCTAGTTAGCCTGAATAGCTTGTTCTAATGAAGGTGACATAATCACAATACAAGGCTGATTAGTAATTAATTCAGATTTACATGACAGTTCAGAAACCAGAATGTAATAATTAGTAAAAAAAAAAAAAAAAAAAAAAAAAAAAACAGATAAATGTTTCTTGGAGTTTTTGAGATATAAATGTACCATTACAACCTAATAATTTATGCTGGATTCAGTCAGAGAAGGTGAAATCTGTAAGCAGCTCACAGTGTGAATATCTTGGTTGCAGCATAAAATAGTGCTTGTCTAACCAATTCACAAATAGAGTGTTTATTATGTAAAGAACTGTAAAACAATACAGACTTTTTGTAATACTACTGATAGTTACTGGTGATTTGTCCCATTTTGCTTCATTGAAAAATTCACAAAACACGTATCACAAATTTTGATGTCCGTGATAATTTTGTCCAAATGCATTAAAATCAATGGGCATCTGAATAATTTTGATGCACAACAGTTTTTATGTGTGCGACTATTCTGATGGTTACTCTTTAATGTAGATTTTTCTAAAGATGGTTGGTATAAGTACTGTAAGGAAATAAGCAACAGTCCTTTCAAATCTTGTTCTCCATCATTCAACCATTAACAGTATTTCATTTTTAACAGCTCTGAAGACTATTTTTATGCTGCTATATTGGCATTCTTCAAGCTGTTTGCTAAAATATCACACCTGTCAAGGTTCCTTGATTTTATGCATAACCTTCTAGATCAGATACTATTACTGCCTACAGCCTGCACATAGTTCTGTTCAATGATTCATTGTGTTCAACTGCAGTCTATTTGCAACTACAATATCTACTAAGATACCGGGGTCATGCCTGGCTTATTTAACATACAGTATATGGTGATTTTTATTTAATATATATATATAATAAATGTATATTTTAAGTGTGCTTTGAGACCACTTTGGCTCCCATACAATAAAAACATAACTTCCATTATTATATACCCAACAGTGCAATGAATATAAAGGGAATACAGTCTTAACTTGGGCTTCTTATTATTTCCTAGACAACATACAAAAAGGAAACAATGCTAAACTCAAGGGACAGTGCACTAGCTTATGTTCCTGCTGCTACTTCTCTTACATCCTTACTTTCAGACTAACAAAGGAGGCATTCTGTATCCTTTCTAAATTTCATCTTACCAGCTGCTTTATTGATCCTATTCCTTCTCATCTAATTCCTCCTCTTTCACATATATATCCATTCAAACTCTCACTTCTCCCTTTAATTTCTCTCCCTCCCTATGGGCATATTCCTACACACCTTCAAACACGAAGTCATTAAACCTATCCTTAAAGGATACCAAAAAAACAAAAACACCAAAAAAAGTGTTTTAAGGTATTCAAAATATAGTATATTGTTTTGCTACACTGGTAAAATTGGTGTGTTTGCTTCAGAAACTCTAAACTATACTATAAACTATAGTTTATGTAAACAAGATGCTGTGTAGCCATGGGGGCAAACATTCAAAGCTGAAAAAGGAGAAAAGGCACAGAGTACAGAGCAGATAACAGATGAGCTCTGTAGTATACAAAGTGATTCTTCAAAATATACTGTATCTACTGACTCCTGTGACTGAATGACTGTCAGCAACCTGTTTATATAAACTATTGTTGAGTTTTGTTTTGAAGTTTTACCAATGCAGCACAACAGCACATTACATTTTCATTACTTTTTAACATTTTTTTGCTGTTACTGTTCCTTTATATGAGCTTCTCTGGATCCTACAATCAGCCAAACTATCTCCTTCCTTTCTCCTCAAAACAATAAACTCTCACACAGCATCTTACTCACCAATAATGTCCTCTTTGTTGCCTAAATATCAACATGGACAAAACTGAACTGTTCATCTTCCTACATGTTTCCCTGCCTGCCATCAATGCCAGCTTGGAAAACATATATAATGCCAATACCACAAGTCTGCTGAGTCACATTTGACTCTGCCTCTCATTCCCCCACATTCAGACTTTCACTAAATCATGTCACTTTCACCTTATGAACATCAGATGTATTCAACCCTTTCTCACATGACAAACAATAAAAATTCTCACCATGCCTTTGTCACTTCTCACTTATCTGTTGACTCCCCCTGTCTAAACTGACCCCACTCCTATCCATCATGAAAACTGCCCCCAGATTCCTACACATCTCCTCCTGCTCCATAAGTGCTGCCCTTCTCTGACAGTCCCTGCACTGGCTACCTGTCTTATATAGGATTTAATTCAAGATCCTTGTACTCACCTATTAAGTTTTACCGGTGTCACTTCTATATAGAAATACCATAATAAAAAAATGCACCGTCAGACATAACCTTCGCTTTGAACATGAACTCCTTCATTCCTCCTCACTTATTACTTCATCTCACTTCCACATCTAGGACATACAGATGCAGCCACTTGGATTTGTGAGTTAAAATCCCTACCCCCCTACCCTGGGTAGACACCCCTCAGAGCAGCGTTTTCAGGGCATGTGCATGTGCCAAACGTCATGAAAATTTAGTGACCAAACCTGTTTTTTTTTTTTTTTTAAAAAAACCCTACCCCCCTTCCTCCTGGGGGGAGGAGGGAGGGGGCTACCCAGGGTAAGGGAGTAGGGTTTTTTTGTTTTTGTTTTTTTTTAAACATGTTTAGTTCTCCTTTAAATGGTCAATTAAAACCCAACTACAGTCTTCTCGCATACTCACTAACTACTGGTAATCCTCTCTTTTATCCCACTAAACATCACTCTACTAACCAACTACCAATAGGAACGCTACAGCCACACTGGTTACCTTTACCATATGTCTCCGTCTTAGAACATAAGATCGTGTGCGCAAGGCCTTCCCCCTACAGTTTGTTACCAGTACTCAAATGTAATAGTAAATCATTGAAGCAAAATATTTTTCCTTCTGCTCTCAGGGTCCTAAGCAAATACGTAATCACAACTAGACTACTGCTTTTAGATGGCACCAAATGTAACCAAAGTGTTGCCATTGTCATGGGACATCTGTTAGGCCATAAGGGCTCAAGGTAAGTGGGAGCCATTTTTTTTATAACATGTAAGAAAGGAGCAGTTGTTATTGAACAGAACAGTAGGCCATAATTTACTCTTCATGGGAATAAATCGAAGTGCTCCAGAACTTTCATCTGTATAGCAAGTGAAATGTCTCTTCCATTTAGTTGAGAAAACAGTAAAGTATATAAGTACTGAAACATATGATTTGGTACTTCCAGCTTTACTGAATTGTCTAATCTACTCAGAAAGACACTGGTTCTAGGGTGAGACTCAGCCATCTGGGGCCCACCAGGACTGCAACATCTTCCAGGAGTCTAGGGCCCAACCTATTTTTATTTGCATTTTTTTTTTACTTTTGTCCTACCCGTTTTGATTCTGTAACTTTTCATAGTTCTTTGGAGTTCTTGTGTCCAATAACATAAACAGATGGTTCTCATTGTGCCGCAATTCAGGAACATGCTACGTTATTATAGTATTTTTTTCTCTCTTGCTTCTTAAACGATTTAACAATTTACTGTGTTGCCCTCCTCCACCCTATTATAGCATACAAGCTTAGGGAATCAAATGATATTCACTAGCAGCTGTTACATTTGGTTTCCATGTTACATGGTCAGAAGTTTGCGTCCTGGAATTCTGTTTTACTGAGCTTGGGCAAGCTTTTGTAATTTCCCCAGAGGATTGCTTTTTTCTTGTATTGTTCACTCTGTGAATTAAGGTTTCCAGTTTACTGAGAGAAGAACAGTATTTGTGTCAGTTATGGCTTTAGTGGTTATGTAAGTTTTGGATCCCATTATTTTATAATGTAAGGAGAAATAGAAAAATTCTTTGTGCTGCTTTAAATATTATCTCTACAAAGAAATTCTTTGGTATAAAGATTTCTGCGCATTACAAACCCAATCATTTCCATTTGTAGAAGTTCATTAAAATATATAACTGTCTGCTTCATACACTGTAAGGGAAGTATAAGTTATGCCGGTCTAACTTGACATTTGTGCACTCCATTCCATCTGCTTTGCTTTATAGAGAGTCACAGTTCTGCAGTCAAAGATTTTCATCTTAAAAGAATACTTTTCTCCCATAATTCTTTTATATTGATTTTTGCTGGGTTTTTTTTGTCCCATTAAATTACATTTTAAATCTACTATAAAGTTTCTTCCTGATTTTCAGGGGCTTTTTTATGTCTTAAAAATAAAAGGAGTGAGGTCACATGAGGCATTTTTATGAACATACAGTAAATACAGCAATGAAATCACAAGTGCATGATAATATACATTCTTTTGCAAACATACCTTTCTGATTTTTCTCGTTGCCCATAATTCCGCTCAGATAAACTTTTGCGAAAAAAAGCATAGTGGAAAAGCAATTTACATGCAAAATGTTCCCAGGCTGATCTTCACAAAACAGCTTAATTACATCACCAGCACACAACCCCATAAATACATGTATGCACAATGAATCTTGTGAGAGTTTGGTTGCCATACTGAAAATATGCAGCGTATTTCAGCAAAGTGTATATCCAATACCGCAGATCCCATAGAGCTTAATAATATAGTATTTTCTTTACGTATCTGCTGAAAAATGCAAATACTGGTGTCGTGCGGTGGATGTTGGCTCACAAGCGCTCCCTGGGAATTGCTATAGTGCGTATTCCATTATTTTCAGTAGGGTTTAATTTTGTGCATATTTATCCTCGAATATGTAAAACGTAAAAGTGCCCTGTGTGATCTCGCCTTTTCTACTATTTGTTATAAAGATAGTTGGACCCATAACTCAGGATAGGACTGCTTTTCTACAAGAAGAAGGAAGAGGACATGGGCATATGAGTAACTAGTTAGTGTATTAACCCCTCTCTTAAAAATAATGTGCATCAGGCAATATTTGATGATATTAAGGGGTCCATTTACTAACAATTGAATTTTTTTTTTATGAATCTCTAAAAATGTTGTGGTTTTCCTATTTTTTTTCCAAAAAATTAGAGATTAAGTGTAAAAACCACAAAACTACTAATGCAAAACTTCACCAGGTGAAAGTTGTTGAGGTCCTTTAAATGTGAATGGGAGCTGTGCTAATCCTATTGGACTGCATTAACTCAATTAGGACTTTTAGAGGTTTTCTGGGGGGTTTTTGGTAGGACTTGTCTGAAAAATTAGAAGTTTAGAGGTATTAGTACTTTTTAGCTCATAGTGATGGGTGAATAAATTCGCCTGGCATGAATTCATGAATTTGCAAATCTCCCATGAAAATTTGCCGACGGCATCAAATTTTTTTCGACACGAGTGAATATGCGATTTTCGCGACTATTCGTAAAATGTCTGATTTTCATGATTTTTTTCATGATTTTTTTGTGAAATGTCCCATTTTCACGATTTGTCATGAAAATGTCTGATTTACAAATTTTATGTGAAAATGTCCAATTTTTCCGAATTTTTTGGTATTTTTCGGTAGAACGGGAGAAATTCACCCATCGCTACTCATAGTTCAACTTAATATTCTTTTTTTAATCTGATCATTGTTTTATAGATATTGAAAAAGCACTTGCTTCAGGGGTTTGCAGCCTTATGGTGGATACAAAAAACAGTGTAAGGTTTAGAGCACAAGACAGGCTACAGTGAAGCCCAGGACAGGGGTCCTTAATACCTGCTATAAGTCCAAGGCTCCACTGTAGCCTGCCCCCATAAATGCTCCCTAATTTGCATTTGTGAATAACGCATAAGTTAGGGGAGGGAACAGGAGTGGTTTTATCAATGCCACTGCACAAGATTGTACCTATTTTTTTGTACCATGTAATGTGCTTGCTTAATGACCCCCTCAGATTTTAATAATACTATCCATTGATCTATTCCTGTTTAATTTCCTTTCCTTATTTGAATAGTCATTAAAAGAGGATCATTACCAATTCTGGTAGTTGGATCTGGTATTTTGATTTTGTATGTGTAAAGAAAAGTGCGCGTGACGCACGCACTTCCTATATTTAAAGGCGCAAGCGCGCTGACGCATGACGTCAGTGAGCAATGGCACCAAATTTGAAAATATTTAAAGGGGTATTTGGAATTTTATCATTGCCCGTTATAGGTTTAATCCTGGTGCCCTGTACCTGTGCTGTAAGCTTCTGTTCTGTTCCTGAATACCTGTTTTGACCCTGCCTGGCTTTGACTACTGTGATTATCTGTTTCCTGACCCGTGCCTGTTTTTGACTACTGATTCTGCCTCATCTTTCTGATTGATCGCCCCGGTTTGACCTTTGCCTGTTTGACGACTCTTGTTATCTGCCTGCCTCGACCCGGCCTGCCTATTCCTGTCTGCACTGTGACCTTTGGCCTTAAAGACTTGCTATCCTGTCTTGCCCTGTTGCTGGCCAGAACTCCTGCCCTGTACCTCTCGTTTAAGTCCAGGTGGCATCTGAGTAGCTGAGGTCTCCTCCTGGAGCCAAAGGCAATCACACAACTGGTGAAGCACGAGCCTAAACCAGGGTGCTTGGTAATTGTTCTGGTATCTGGTGCCGACCGTGACAGTATGTTTACATCTTATCTGAGTGAGTTTTCTCCAGATTCTGTGGTTTCCAGTACACGCCAAAAAGCCTGCAGGCAGTTTAGTTGGATCCTGATGAATTATGAAAAATAGCCACGTGTGCACATTAGAATACATAGTACTACAAGTGTCATTAATGAGCATATTTATGACTTTATTATGTACTAACACAAACTTCTTTAGACCTTTTTATGAGCTCATTTGACCATTTTCTTCAATTATTGCATTATAAATCAAAGCGGCAGAAAACGACATAATGTGTACTACCTTCCAGGCCGAGACTGCTAATCTATGGGTTCGGGCAAATGCCCAATGGGCTGCTTGCTTTAAAAGTAAATGCGCTGCTCACCTAAATAATTCAAATTAGGTCTGCTTTAATATGTAAATGAGCCAATCGCTTTAGAAATGGAAATGAGCTGTCCATAATAGCCAGCCACAGCTAAGCCGATGCCTGCATTTGTTAGTGCTCATGTCAGTACTGACACATGGGAGGAACCAGGAATTCTGACCAACTTCAGTTAGTAATATTAGAGTTGCTTGCTAAATACCCAATCCCTAATGCTTATGATACTGTAGGTATATTGGTAACAGGAGGATCCATGCTCAGAAAAGTCACTTCAGCCTGTATATGGAACACTGTGATATGTAGCATTAATTCCATGAGACAACCTAGTCTATTCAAGTATGACACACTTTGGCCCTGTGATACACATGGTAATTAAAAGTCCTCTTATCTGCCAGGGTACATGGTCTAGCTGGGGGCACACAAAAGAAAATTTAGAATATACTGGAAGTATGGGACCACTATTCCATCAGATAGACTAGCTGTGATAGAAACTAGGGTGAGATATTTGTTGCAAGGACCAGTTCCAGCACATAGGGTGTATGATATTGCTGGGGATTATATGGTAATGGACTCTTAAAATATCTATTAATTAACACTAGTTCTAGTTAACCTTGTGGTTGGAAATATATATCATACTTTGCATGCACAGGAATACATGGGCTGCTTTTATACTTTTGCCAGTTCTGCTTTCTCCTCCCAGTGCGGCCCTGCTACCTTCCATAGGACCTGTACCATACTTCATCTTTGCAGTAGCTTTGCATTCACATTTCTAGTGAGAGCTTTAATACTGACCATAATCCACATCCACTTGCACAAAGTGATATAACATATGTGCAGTGTACTCTGTTCCAGAGAAGTTAAAGCAATAGATTATTAAACTGTTTTAAAGACAATTCAATTACTTGAGCAAAGCTGCTCTTTTATTTGATGACACATGCCAGCATTTATGCATTTATGCTTGCCTGGCATCAGATGATCCATTTTTTTTAATTGAAGCTTACATACTTTGCCATTAAAAACCCATAGAATTTATAGATATTTCCACATTCCAGTTGTGCAGTAGTTTTGAGTGTTACATTTTTATTACAAAACATTTTGCCTGTTGTAGGATCCAAAAAGAATATAGGATGATTGTTTGCTTGAGGATGCATTTTGCAAATAACTTCAAATACATATAGTTCACGTTTATATATACAGTGTATATATATATATTTTTTGCTTTATTATGCTATTACTTTAAAATAAAGAGAAATTCCAGTAGCTGTAAAAATGCTGTTATTTACTTGTTTGTTGGCAGTTAGAGCACCCTATCCCTTGTATCCCTCCTTTGCAAGCCTTGTTGTCACCAAGGGCTATAGTGAGTACAAGGTATACCATCATGGGAGTAACTTTTCATAACTTAATATCAACTTAATATAAAAAAAAATCAACAAAACGTGATGCCATCCACATGTAACTATTTGGATCCAAAAAATGGTTTAAGTAGTCAGCAGTCCCTATTTGTAGGCCTCACCCTATCAGAACTTTATAAATCTGTTTCTGATTCTTTTTGCTCCCAACTTTTGCCATGTTTAAAAATTGCATCTCAATGCTTTCTGCCCATGACATTCCAGATTTGTTTGACTTCAGCCAACATGGACCCTCTAGTCTGTTTGCTTTTTCCTTGTCCTCTTTATATATTTGGGGGAATGGTAGCAGGGAATAAACCAGGCTCAGAACATAAGGGCTCAACCTGAAGGTAAACAGGGAGTAGTAGTAAACAAACTACAAAAAAGGGCATCAGTGCACAATGCAAAGAAACACTGCTTGGTTTTTAGTTTTTATTTATAGTCCCCAATAAAAAATGGAGAAATATTTATTGAACTCTAGATAAAGGTTTCATATGCATTTACAAAATAAAATTTGGTTTTATTTTACAATTCGACTAAAAACATTTTTAATTTTAATTAACTAGTGTTTCCGGCGAACAATCATGAAAACAAAAACTGAAAGAAATGTAATCTCCTGAAAATAAGAAATTGGCTTTTAAAATAACAGACTCCAACACAAAGCCTGCATGCAGAAACAGACTCCTGAGCCGGGTATAGTGAAGATCAGCTTGATTATTTTACAAACAGAACAGAATCTGAACAAATTCCATCCATCATTATATTCATTTTTTAGTTTCTATGATAGTTCCCCTTTAAGTATTAATTTTTAAAAATATATTATAGAATAAAAGTTTTCAGGATAATAGATCCTGTATCTGCAAATGAAATGGAAATTCCATATACTTCATCCTGAAAAAGTTTTGGAAAGTTGCTAGGAAAGCATCAGCTAATACTTTAGTCAAGCTTGTATTTTATATCTCCAGATCCTTTGCCGATTCATCAGATTTTTTAAGTTAGTGAATGATGTTTAAACTTAAATAAAACTTTGAAATTGGAAAGTCGCTTTGTAATATTCATTAACTCCAGATAAACAGAGATTAATTCAGTGGGAAACCGTGATCATTTAGAAATCCTGAAATTGAAGTGAATATTTGTTTAAGTTATGGAGCCCATATTCCTTTGCATTAATTAGGTAGTAGGTAGCAATATGAGTAAAATGAGCAGAGAAAAAATGTTTTATGAACTGTTTGTTAAGGCCAGTTAACAGGCAATGAGGTCAGTTGGTTAGAATGCAGAGTCATGTCTTGCTCCCGGGGTTGCTAGGTTACCTATGGCATTAGCTTTGATTATCAGTTCATTAAACTGACTTTCAGTTTGTTTTGATAGTAAATACTGTGTAAAATACTAGCCTTTGAATAATTGTTATGCCAGGTGCCAAAGAGTATAATGAAAATGCTTTAAGTTCAGTACCTATGCAAATACATGCTCTGTCATAACAGATCCCCAGTCTATTTATTTTCTTCCCCCCAAAAATAGCTGTATTGTTGCCCTTGTATGCCTTATTAATGCTAAATATTTATTTGATGGTGTAAGTCAGTTAATCAGTAAAGATCAAGCTAGCTTTTGCCTTCTCCACTGCCCTTGTAGTTAAGGCAACTCCAAAGAGACTTCACATAATGCATACTGTACATAAAGAGGGACCATACTAAATTAAGATAAATCACATCAGGCAGTCCCTAACTATTTACCTCAGGTCATAGTATTCAAAGGCTGGCACCTCCCTGCATGGTAGCATTTCTCGGGATAAGTGTCTCCTGACCTGGGCATTAATTTAAGTCAGAGGGATTAGTCCTCACCACCATTATCTTTTAGAAAAGAGAGATTGCCAAGGCCATAGCATTGGTTCCACAGGCTTTATCCTCCCTCTTTTTTAAGAGAGTGAGGCAGCCCAGACCAATACCCACTTTTAAAGGCATAATACCACTGTTAAAGGGACCAGTGCTACAACCACATAGAATCTTGGCCTGCACCATCACTGGTGAGCTTCTGGCAAAATAACTTTAATACAATACAAAATACAAAAAGGTGGGTTATGGAGCACTCCAAGGCTAAGTAAAAATATATAAATTTGATGGTAGTGCTATTGAGCTGGGAAAATTAGCTAAACGCATAAAAAACAGTGAGAGGACTGATCACTGCTAATTCCCTGGTCCCCTGTCTCATAAGTAATCTAATATCTATGTAAGTGTATGCATTTACAAAAACAGGGATTTTTAGTCACATCATAAAATTGATAAGCCAATATGCATGGCAGCTGTCTAGCGGCTTAGTTGCCTTTGAAGATAGCCACATATATATATGCTGTATATGAGCATTTTGGTATCCAAAGCACAGTAAAGGCAGACAGTACCAGTATGCATTGGGGTTTAAGAAAGAGAACTAATTACTGAGGGACATAACAACATGAAATAAGAAACAGGTTCTGTAAGAGATGTGTGACAAAAGAGTGCAATATTGAGTGTCTTTTTTTACCAGCATTAGGCTGGTGAATAGTGATGGGCGAATCTCCCGAGATTCGCTTCGCCGAATTTTTCGCGAATTTCTAGAGAAATTCGCGAAACGGCGAAAAATTTGCGAAACGAGTCGCGAGACAATTTTGTCGCGCGTCGCGTCAATTTTGTTGCGCGTCTGTCGCGCGTTGCGTCAAGAACGACGCGCGACTGACGCGCGACTCGTTTTCAGCGAAACCATGAGCTAAATTAACACCAGCGAGGGTGTGAATCAAGAATGTTCATGCTTATGTGAAGCGAATGTTAGATTTGTGTTTGTGCCAAATAAACATCAGCAAATATGCATTTAAGGTGGTGTCAGTCTCATTTTCTGTGTTGAAAACTGTGCCGTGGCTGTTATCTTCGCTACCCGAAGCTCACAGTTCCCATTAAACATTTTAGTTCAGAGAAACATTCTGCTTATAGCACACCACTGAGTGGCACTGGGACTGATTACCCATTCCCATAGCAACCAATCACATCTTTTATCGTCTTGTAGAATGATCAAAACTAATTGGTTGATTGATTACCATTAGTGACTGCACGTGTACAATTTAGCACCTATGTTCTGAAATCAACCCCACTGAGTTGGTGATAAGCAGCAAGAATCTATAATCCCACCTTGTCCCTAAAAATGCAGTCATTCCAGCTGCTGAGAAATGATTAACGCCATAATTTGACACAGCCTTTATTTCATTCATATTCCTAAAACAAACATTGTCTGCAACATCTGTGAGCTATATATCTGGTGTGCGCAACATGCAGACATGTACATGAGCAGCTTGACTGTGACATTTCCCTTTTATATCTTTTACTAAGAGTCCCTATAAGGATTCACCATTGCCCAAACCAGAGTCTCCCTGCAAACCTCCTTGCTTTTATCTTTCACCGAAAGTGATTTTTAATATTGAATATTTAATGGTATAATAAAAAGATCCCTTGTAGTGTACCTTGGGTGCCTTTCAGCATTATTTAGCATTCTCTTGTTGTGTTCCTGCCATGCCATGTTCCTTATTATATTTATGGATTGAATATGTCTGAATCCTTATTTTTTTTTTCCTCTGGGGAGGTTGTGTGTTATTGTTTCCCTAAACAAACAGGCTCAATATGGAGAAACATCAGGAACAATTAAAAAAAAATGGCAGCCTTTGCATAGAGCAGCATGAAAGGATTCCCGCAGGGCAATATTATAACTCTCTTGTACATCAAAAAGAAAAATATGAGCCTGTCAAGTTTTTAAGTATATGGCTGCTGTAATTATTGTTGTCTTGAACATAAAGTTGTTATACAGCAAAAGAGAAAAAAAGTCTATCCAACAAAAAGGTCTATCTCTATTCCAGCTAAGGATTATGCTGTGCTAATGTAGCAGAACAGTAAATATTAATTTATGCTGCCGTCTTTGTCTAATGAATATATGCTGAGCATTGCAGAATAATTTAAGCAATAATCCTAAAGTGCTATTTTATGGGGATTTAGGAGGGAAAATAATTTTTGATTAATAAAATGCATGAAGTAATAATGTCTAGTTCGTTTAAAGTATATTAAAATCTTTCTCACAAAGGCACTTTATCATATCAGCATCATTTACAAAATCCAAGAGCAATTTGAAGCACAATATACTAATAGGTTTCTCTAATAAAGACTCCTGCTGGTTTCCCCAAAAGCCTTATATTTCTATCTATAGTGAAAGTGCCTCATACTGACTCAAGCTACTACCTGCAGATCTTTTTAGTTTTATTTGTGCAGCAGCCATATGCTGGAGCTGTAGGGGGCAGGGTCGCAGAAGAATGAAGAAGTCAAGAAGGAAGAATGATCTGTCACATCAAACCTCAAGGAGTAGGAGGCATGGGGAGAGGAAAGCAATAACTTTTAAGAAAAAAAAAAAAGAACAACTTCCAAAGCAAAGGCTAAACAATGTTGTGCCCACTTGTTTTTCTATGCCACCGTACTTATGGTATATGATAATACTTCATTTGGGCAATGACACTTTTTATATGGTTTCTTTTTAAGGACCAGTTTTTCTCTATTTACGGATGGAGTGAATAATTGCAAGCCCCAGAATGTCATTCCACTTCCACCAGAAACTAGAAATGTAGAATTAAAGGAGTTAACCTTTAAATTATGTTTTAGTATAATGAAGAAAATTATATTCAGAGACAGTCTGTAAATGATCTTCATTTTTTATGTAGCCCTGTTCTGCTACTGCATGAAATCTAGTATCGATTTTCTTGCATGTGATGCTACAGAAGTCCTGTGCCTCTACAGCCGTGGACAGCAGGTACACAATAAGTTGGTGTGCCTCCACCCAGGACCTTTGTACCTTTAAATAGCCAACCAGAGGCAATGTCACAGAATCATACATCTATAATTAATCTCTGATCTGCTGAGGGGAATCCCCACTTATGTGGCAGTTCCTGAGAAGGACTCCCTTTGGATTTCTGTGCCCAGAAAAGAGCACACTTTGCTATTCAGAACCCTGACAAGGACCCCCTTTCCTTCCCCACCCTAAATAGAGTGCTATTAGGGTTCCCTACTGTCTTTTCACACACAGTGATATCCATACCTCCCATCTGTCCAGTTTTTCTTCAGACAGTCCCAATTTTGACAGCTCGGCCGCAGTCTTGAGTTTCTTACTGGAAAGTCCCAACTTTCTCTTTGATTTCCAGCAGTGATGCCAAACACTGATACAAAGTTTCTGAAACTTAATTAAAATAAGAGGCTTTTTGGCAGAGAGTCCAGAACAATCAGCAGCTGCACTTATATATTTTTGTAACAATTTAACAATTCTCTTTGGAGAACGTAGACAAGCAGCTTAAAGGGCAAATCATTAAAGTGGACCCGTCACCCAGACACAAAAATCTGTATAATAAAAGTCCTTTTCAAATTAAACATGAAATCCAATTTCAAATTTTTATTAAAGCATTCATAGCTGTTTTAAGCTCATTTAAAATTCTCAGCCGTCAAATATTGGCTGCCCCTCCTCTATGGCTAGGCATAGAGGTGGGACAGATAATTACTTTCACTTTCCATTCAGCATTTCCTAGATGCCACTGCTCCCCACACATTCCCCCAGTTCCCTTAAAGGGCAAGGAAAGTGTAAAATACAATGAGGCTAGAAATGCTGTATTTTGTATACTAAACATAAACATGAACTTACTGCACCACAATCCTAATCAAACAAATTATTTATGCTTTCAAAGTTGGCCACAGGGAGCTGTCATCTTGTAACTTTGTTAAAAATATTGCCTCTAGCCCTGCACATGCTCAGTGTGATCTGTGCTGCTTAGGGATCGTCATAAATGATAAAAAAACAAAGCTGCTTGAGTTCTGCATGGCTGGTAAGTAAGGCAGGGGCTCCCCCTGCTGTTCATAAGTATGATTGTTTCCCTGTCAGAAGGGAAGTTTTTTCCTAATTTCACTGCTTACAGTCAGGTTTCTTATAAAAACAGTACACATTTTTTAATTAAAGTATAATGGAGATATATTTCTTTTTCATAAAAGAAAAGTAAAAATTGGATTTTATTTATTTGCCTTTCCTTGCTCTTTAACCATTTAATTGTGTAGCCAGGACATGGGGATAGACATCGGGTCCCCCATTCTGGTGCACAAACAAGATTCTGAGATGATACAAGGCTTGCCTTAATAACAGTGTCCACAAAATGGCTCCTGCCCGCTTGCTATAATTATGAATTCCCAGACTGAAGAAAACAAGACTAAAATAACTTATATAGTGTAATTAATGTTCATTTTGCTTGACTAATGTGATAAAATATGATTTTTTATATTTTTTTGTGGTGACGGGTCCACTTTAAGGAAGGGAAAGCACGTAACCTTTTTTACAAGGAAGTAAAAATGTGTTTTCCACTCTTTACCTTCCTCTAGGATTCTGATTCGGTTCACTATTGGCCAAATCTTTCATGAAGGATTCGGGGATTCGGTCCCTAATTGATAAATCTCCCCTCATATAATACAATTGTAACTTTTGTTTGTTTATACAGAGGAATAATAAAAAAAAGCCAGTGTGCCAGAAGCCTTAAGGCCAGCCATGATCAGCTGAAAGAATCCTTGTTAGGAGTTTAGTTTAGCAGACACCAAGAGGTGTCTACTCTGGTGTGTGTCATAGAAAGGAATTTATAGCATCCAACACTTTTATTCACTATATAAATGTGGACCACAATACACAGAGCATTTTCTACTTCAAACAAGCTACTTTGAGCTCATATAGGGAGACAAATCAGAAAATTTGCTTTATTAAAAGAAGCTTTATATCGTTGCATTTAGGTGAAAAATAAATTAAAATGAGGAACAGATGTTGCAGTTATTTCAATCTATTAGAAAAGGAAGATAAAATCCTAATTACAATTAAAATAATAGCAGATAGCTCACATGGTAAACATTGCAATCTGGTGCAGAGATAAAATGCTGCACATTTCAGACTTGGATTGATTTCACAGCTCTTTAAGAACATCCTTCTTCAGGATTACATCAGAGAATATATTGGAGCAGCCTATATTGATATACTAGCAGTGCTGGATTATATGTTTATATATGGGTATATATTTAAATTCAAATACCAAACCTTGATAAATCAGTGATATTTATAACCCTAGTGAAAATTTGCCAGCATTCATCAGCCGGGACAAAGCCGCATTTTTGTAAATTATCGTTGTCTGAGCGAATTTTCACCTGGCTAAGTGTTGTGATGGGTGTAAATCCGTTGCTGGCAAATTTTCACTGGTAAGTAAATTTGCTCCCAAGACTGCTTTAATGCATTGCAGGGCAAATGGCAAGGATCCTATTGTTGGATACTTCCAGCCTGCTCATCTGAGAAATTTGTGGCAGTAATGCATTTTCTGTTATCCGGAAACCCATTATGTAAGACGGCATCTCCCATAGACTCCATTATAATCAAATAATTAAAATTTTTAATAATGATTTCCTTTTTCTCTGTACTTGAGTTAAACTAAGAAAAAATGACTTAAGTATGGAGATCCAAATTACAGAAAGATCCCTTATACGAAAAACCCCAGGTCCTGAACATTGTGGAAAACAGGTCCCATACCTGTAATGCTATAGAGGAATGGAATAAGACCATCTACTTGAGAATATATGATTTAAGAATAATAAATATTAGTATTTTTAAACATAGTACATAATATTATTATTATTATTTTTAGCTGAAGGTTATTGCTTTGACTCCTTCATAACATGTAAGCAGCAGCATAACCTTTTCTCCTCACCTCTCCCTAACAAAGTCTGCTGTCACTTCCTCTATCACTGCCAGAATGGCCACACATTTCCTGTTCTTTTTTATTCCCTTTTCATTACACACAATCTCACACTTCACAGGTAACTTATGACTCACTACCACCTAGTGGGCAAACTAATTATATATTAACCATTACTAAACAATTTACATTTCACCCCCCTTACATGTGTACCCAAAACAGACCCTAAACCTCATAAAACAATTCTACCTGACATGTTAGCTCAAGGGAACAAGGGATACAGGTTACTCAAGAATTCCCATTTATGGTACCTTGAGTAATGCAAGAAGGGATTGCATGTCAGTATTATTAATGGATTAAAAAAGTACTGTATCTGGTCTATATTCTGCCAGTTTCTAGCTGGCGCCCCTGATGAAGCTGATGACGTCAGCGAAACGCGTCGGGTGTGGAACGCTGCAGTGGGAACTGGGCCTGAGAAAAGAGGAAAAGGAGAACTATTTCTGCTGGCAGAGTGTTCTTATCTTCTCTACCCCGGATTAACCATGGGCAAAAACCTGCAACGTTTATAAGTGAATGTGTCACTTTTTAAAATGTGAGTGTATTATTTATTATTAAAAATTCTCTGATTTTATCTACAAATTACACTATGGGAGATCCGTTTTCCTTTTATTAAGGCAAGAAAAATACAGAAGGAGGTGAACTACTAGGATTTATTTTGTGCATTGTTCAAGACTTGGTCTTGTAAGTAGGCAATTCTGCCATACTGTGCATAATACGGTTGTGGGAAATTTGGTGAATTCGCACTGTGAATGAAAACTGCACTCCCTAATTAACTGCACACTAATTACTTAAAGAAAACTCCCCACTGAATGCCAATCGATGTATTTGACTGACTCAAAGGTTAATACTTAACATACTGCACTATATAGCGCTTCCCCTATTTTTCCCCCTTTCCTTTTTCCTGAGTTACCTCGCAGCCATAGGCGCTGATCCATATCTGACTTTTTCTGTGACAGTTTCTAGCTAATATTAGACAGGCAATATGGAATGTGGTCCTCATTTCCAGCATGCAGGTCAGAATGTGAAGCTCAAAATATGGGCACAAAAATGCTTTTCACTTTTGCACCCTTCCTTGCTAAAGTCTTTTTGCACCAGAATTAGACGGATACCTTTACTGCCACATGAATAAGCACTGCCTGTATTCAGCAGTGCTGTATTCGTGAGACCACATAGGCATCCCTTCTCCCTACCCCTACAAGTCCCCTAACTTTCATGACATTCAGATGTGCGCTCTGCCCCTTGCACTGTATTTTTATTCCATTACAAGGTGGGCGTAATCAGATGACTTGCACTTGTGACACTCTAGAGCATTAATAAATGACACCATGTTTCTCTAGAAGATAAGGCACTTCTTCAGGTGAACCTGGAGAAAAGGATTTCAAAAATATTTTTTGGAATTTATACAAATAACAATGACCACTTAAAATTTACTCATGTTCATTGAAGTGTAAATTTGCATTTGGTAGACTTTATCAAGGCTCTGTTCACGAGTCAGCCTGGCAATTGAATTTCAAGTCGTAAGTTAAGTACTTAAGTCCCAGTATTGTAAGGAAACATTAGCAACTAGTACCTATTGTATGAGGCCCATGTCTAATGTTTTTACATAGTCATGGTTTTTTTTTACTTTGATAAAGTACACTTCAAAAGAATACATTAACTGAAAATGAAACGCTACAACACTTTTATTCACTTTGTACTTAAACACAGATGGGATAGCGACAGTAAACTCTAAACTGATTGAAATCTCATTTTATGGCCTACATGAAAAGCTGTAATGGCCCATAGTTATATTTCTGCCCATTAGGTAGCAACTCGGGTGATAGCTTCAATTAAAGTGTGTGTTGTCAAGTAATCCCATTTCAAGCCACTTTACACAGGCCTCCTATGAATAACATTGTCAGATGTGATTTTCTATTATGAACCTTTTTTTCAATACTGTAAATTTGCCTGGCTGGAAAATATAATAATGTTATTTTTAAGAAAATATTTATTCTATAAGGTCACTTCAGTTAGGTGCACTCAGTACGTGTATTTATGGCTTGCAAGGTTTTTAAAGTGGTGCTTAGGAACAGGCTTGGATATTTATTTCAGCTGAATCTCGGAACCTCCAGCTATTTCATATTTAACTCATACATTATTAAAGATGAACTCTTATCTTATTTGGCAATGATACAAAGACACAGAGAAGGAATTTAAAGGTCATGGGATAAACACACACACAAGTTTTAAGGTGCTGTTTTTCAAAGGGTGAATTGCTGTGCTGAAAACAATATTAAAGACACCCCCAGCCTTGTTTAAAAAGCCTGCTTCCTCTGAGTTCAGTCCATTTGTGCTGGGTGTGATCACAATCACAATTTCAGGAATTGTCATTTTTATAAAAAGACAGATATAGACAAATAAAGAAAAATGCAAAGGGGTTATTTATGAAATTATTAAAATCCAAATATTACCCCAATAATGGAAAAAGTCAGAATCCGAAAATCCTCCATCTCCGATGGAAAAAAAATGTAGACATTCAGAAAATAACTTTATTAAAGCGTGATTTTTTTAATAATAAGTAAGGTCCAATAGTAGATTTTAGTTTGGTCTGAATTTTTTTATTAAAATACTCAGAAAAATGCAGATTTTGATAAATAAGGCCCTATGTGTCAGTGCCAAGTATCAATTTTTGCACCGATAAACAAGGTTTAACAGCTTGAAGCTGAGATAATAGGGCTTATTTACAGTATGTTTGGATATGTAATGAGCGAAGTGCCATTTTGAGTGCAATTGCCATGTTTTTTCCCACAATCGTGACTGATAAATGTAATTTAGAGCGTGCTTTGTAGCTAATCAGGCACAGTTGCATCTGGTGAAATTTCTGGTGTTTGCTGTGTGAGTGACCTATTGTTTTAGCACAACTGTGTTCTGCAGCACTTTGGGAATTCTGGTCCAGTGGTGGTGGGTTCCCCTGTGTTTATAGGCACCGCATTTCCTGATTCAGAACAAGAAGCTAGAATTATTGAGTGCAGGCCCAGATTTTCTTCTTTGGTGCCCCTAGGCCACCAGGTCCAAGTGCCAGCCCCTGAAATTTTGTTGCCCTAGGCCTGGGCCATTGTGTCCTCACCACAAATCCAGGCCTGTCTGAGTGGTGCTGAGTGCAACTATACAGAAGTGCAAAGAGAGGGTATTTTAATGTAAGCACCTTTATTGAAAGTGGTTTTACATCCAATTCGCTGCAGGGAAAAGGACAAGTTACCCACTGTATTTGCAGTTGTAAATTAACCTAATGTTTGCACAGTTATAGCTCCCATAGTTACATATGCATTCCTTTGTAGAGATTACACATCCCTCTGTGAACTGGAGATATAAAGGGGTCAGTTATAAAGTGTAACGTGCAAGTAATTACAGTTGCAAAGGGGATGATGTTTCTGATGCCATTGCAGCTGATATATTAAAATGCACATACAGATGCAGTCACTTGGATTTGTGTGTTAAATGCGTCGTGACTTAACTCATCTATCCCATTTATCCCACTTAGCACAGAATATTGTGTCACAGCATCCCATCCAATTAAAGAGTTCACCATTGAAAACAATGGGGCTTTGGTATGCTAATGAAAAGGTTAAATGCATTAAATGAGTTAAGATAACTTTGGATAACACAGTTTCTTCAATTAGCCCTGAGTCACGACGCATTTAACGTACAAATCCAAGTGACTCTATCTGTAACTGTGTTTGCACTTCACCAGAGACAGGAGTCACAGGACACATTTGCACTAAAGATTCTCAGGGTATTTTTTAACCAAATTAACCAAATTGAAAACACTTTAATGCTAAAATGAATAAATGTGCCCCTAAGGGCATGCATATTACCTCTTGACGGTCAGGATACAATATTAAAAAAATATTCTTTGATTCACTCCTGTTTTCTGGCATTGATTGCTTTCTTTGCAATAATTGTGATTATTCAAATAATAAAAAGCTATAAAAAAAGACCTTAACGCTGGTGAGTTCTTTAACATTTGAAAAACCCAAACTATGGGGAAAATACAACCTTTATCCAAAGTGCAAGCAGGAACTTGACCCTCAAGAGATATGAAATATGCTTCCAAGTGTTACGTTCCTGGATTCACTGGCATTATTAATTTTTTGTCACTGCCAAATTTCATGTCCCAAAAAGGACTGAAGATCAACATTTTATTTATTGCTTTGAGATATTTTAGTTTCCCCTCTAATAGCTATCTGGGTTAAAACTACTTGAGTCTTTCTATAGTTTTAAGTAGCCCTACAAAAGAATTAAAATGTGGGGTGGAAATAATAATATAAACATAATGGGCAGATTTATGAAAGGTTGAATTTCAAATTGATGTGTGTTTTTTTTTTAATTCTAATTAATATGAATGTACTCAAAACCTGAATGGGAGGTTATATATGAAAAAACGTGAATGTCTAATATTCAACCAAATAGTCCTGACCCAAAACATTTGAATCAAATTTGAATCATACAAATCGAGTTTTCCTCTGGAAAAAAAATAGAATGTCAGGAAGGTAATTAACATAATCAAATGGTTCAACCTCTGCCATTAACTTTTAAATGAACTTCACAGGTTTTAGGTGGTCGAATATTTGAATCAGAACTTTTTCCATTGCCGAATTGTGATAAATCTCACATTCAAATTTACATTCGAGCTGGTTCTTTTAAATTCGAATTTGTGTGTTTTGACACAAATAATTTGAAAAGTCGAATTAAAATTTACCATTGTACCCTTTATAAATCTGCCCCTGAAAGGGACATAGATAAGCACAGATCTTGGCCTAAAACATTCTGTGAATGCAAAGTTCTAGCACAGCAGATAGTTTGCAGAAATATATAATAAGATAATATATACATAATACCGGTAAAAAATATAGAGATCACCCAAGGCTGAAGACAGTAGGAAACAATGAATTAGGAAAAAAATCAACAAGTGAAAATGAGTTCAAAAGATATGTAATATTAGCTTTTTTGGTCAAATTAAGTCCAGATTTGTTTAGCTACTTGAGGTAAAGAGGAAACACAATAAAAATAAACAAGTGAGCCAGATCCATAGCATTTTGGTTTAGCAACCCTGCCCCTTTTCCAGGGTTCAGTTATGTTTCAACATAAAAGTCTGATCTCTGTTAATAAAAAACCCTAATAGTTAGCTGGGTAGTTAGAAATTTTACCTTGTAGTGTTTAGTTTTTATTTTGATCTGAGCATGATCAGCAAGGGGTTTGTAAGTTATATGTGTGTCTGTGAAGGTTTTCTCCCACAATCCAAAAACATAGGGGAAGGCTAATTGTCTCCTGATGAAACTGAGCATAGTGTGTGTATAAATGTGACTGGCATGTAGACTGTAAGCTCCACTGGAGCAGCAACTAATGTGAATGATGTATAATCTCTGTAGAGTGCTGTGTAAATATGTCACCACTATAGAAAGGATGAAATAATAATATACTTCGTATATGACATTATTCTTCAGATTTCAGGAAAAATGGAAAGTGAATACATATTTCATTACTAAAAAAGCCCAACAAAAAAGATTTGTCTGTGTTTTACTTCCCTTAAAAACCAGAGAAGGAAATCTGCCACTGTGATTTGTGATGTTGTCTGCATTACTTCTGTCGATGCTTGCGATGGATGCGCTGCTGAGCTATGATCACATCAGAAGGTGTATTTTATGGCAAGACTTTCTGATGTGACCTCCAGAGAGCTGTGAGATTTTAGTATTTATAGTATTTTAGTATTTTGCTATGTTCCTTCAAAAATATCCTAACAATATGTATAGTTTTAATAGCGTGCAGAACAATTTAGCTTTTAACATGCTGCCTTCATTGTCTGGATTCCTCAAAGTGCCACTATTGTGTCATCAGTGGGAAGTTTGCCTTCCCCGAGCAAGCCATTATAAAACAAACAGTCAGGGGGCACTAATAATGCTGTTTCTTTTGGAAAGCTCTCATTAGTACCATGTTCAAAATACACGCTGTCAGCCTCTGCATTTTATTCTTGACAGTTGATGACACAGTGGAATTTCATAAGTGAATACACAGGTAATCATCACGTAAACCCAGAAGGTAAAACATCCTTCTTCCATACCTAAATTTGTATCTGCAAAAACAGTAATTATAATGCTTTGAAAATGGCCAGCTAGCCATGTAAATTGTTAGTTATTCACAAAACTGAGCAAAATGGGCAATGAGAGCAGCAGTCACTGTAAGACTGCCAGGTACATCAGAGGTGAACTCAGTGAATTCCAATACTGGTATAGGTATGGGACCTGTATTCCAGAATGCTCAGGACCTGGGGTCTTCCAGGTAAGTGATCTTACACCCACATTTAGGGGGTTATTAAAAAAAATTACATACATTCCGATTTTAGTAATTAAACAAAGCTTGACCAAATTCCATGCATGATTTGGTCTTAATTATCATTGAAATCATTTTTAAAAAATTGGAACGGGGAAACCGCAATTAAAATCGAGTGAAAAACCTAATTGTTTCAGACTTTTCTCCCTAATCACTTGATTTTTTTTTGGGTTGTCTCCCGAAAACCTTGAATTTTCCGAATTATTGGGCTAAATCCAGAGCAAATCACAATATCTTCAAATTGGGAAAGGAGCATCTACCATTGAATTATACACGACTTAAACAGGTTTGATATGGCGGATTCTGGCTTTTTGCAGCATCGGTGTATAATAAATATCAGCAATGTGAGGATTTTTTTCCCACAAAATATTTGACTCTTTGCCCCAAAAAGCACAAGCAGAAAAAAATTGAATTTACTAAATAACCCCCTAAATCTACTAATGTTTAAATGTTAAATAACCCCAATCAAGTACAAGGTACTGTTATATTATTACAGAGAAAAAGGAATTAATTAAAATAATTTAATTATCTGATTAAAATGGAGTCAATGGGAGATTGTCTTTCTGTAATTTGGAGCTTTCTGGATAACAGGTTTCTGGATAATGGATTATGAAACACTGTCCTTATGACTGCAGTTAGTATATCAAATTTAGTAGGGGCATGCTTGTTAACTTTTTGGCAACTGCTGAGATCTTCAGAAGAAACTTCTTTCTTCTACCAGGTAAATTGTTCTCTTAGCCACAAAAGTGTAAGGTGGAGAGGTTTGTAATCATAAACATTACACAACACACAAATGAAATGGTGACTTCCTATACTATTAAAATCAAGGTTATATTTATAATGCCTGACCTTTCCTATGTTATTTTCTATGATTAATATAATTTAATAATGTGAAACAATAAATTTGGTGGAAACGCAAATGGGAGCATTTTGTGTAAAACTATATACAAACACCAGAAAAAAGGTGTTAAAAGCAGTGTAAAATAATTGGGTGTGTAATTTCTTCTACATCACGTGATTTACATGTTTAAAGTAGTTATTTTATGCAATGGTTTTATGGTATTACTGAGTCAATGGGAAAAATTTAGGCAAGCAAATTCCAGCGTTAAAAAAAAGTATAAATAAAGCAGCGGTTGATGAATGCGTTGGACCTGTTATCCAGAATGCTTGGGACCTGGGGATTTTTGGATATCAGATCCAAAGTCATGTGATTGGTACTCTGATAAACTGCAGTGACTCTTTACTGCTGTACTGCAAGTTGGAGTTATGTCACCCCCCCCCCAGCAGCCTAACAACAGAACAATGGGAAAGTGACCAGATAAAAGCTCCCTAACACAAGATAAGAGTTGACTGGTCTAAGAACAGCACTCAATAGTAAAATACAGGTCCCACTGCATAACATTCAGTTACTGTACATTGGGACAACAGCCTGCCAGAAAGAAGTTCCATCCTAAAGTGTTGGCTCTTTCTGAAAGCACATGACCAGGTAAAAATGACCTGAGATGGCTGCCTACACACCAATATTACAACTAAAAAAAATATACTTTCTGGTTCAAGAATGATATTTTATAATGTAGAGTGAATCTTTGTAGTGTAAACAGTGTAATTTAGAAATAAAAATATAAAATCATGACAGAATCCCTTTAAGTCTATTAGAATATCATTTAAACATTAAGGGGGTTATTTAATAAAATGTGATTTGTTCTGATCAGGCTAATTTGGGCAAATATAATTTAAACAATAAATATACAAATGCTCCTAGCTCAAAGTATTATTTCAAATCCTGGTGCAAATTGCCTTATTCTTTAAATATGGACTACGTCCCGTTCATACTACGCGCTCACCAGGAAAACGCTGTGGTTCGGGTGCCCTTGCCCCGAACCCTCCGCTTAAACTTTATAACTTTAGAAACTTCAAAGGCACTCACCCCTCCTTGTCCGTGGCCCGGGTGCCATGCCCCGAACCCGTAGCCAGGGGAGAACACTCCGTATCACTTCCACCTTTAGCATGCACTTCCAAGGATCCTCCGGACTTTGGTGTGATCAAACTAAAAACCTTTATTCCACATTAAAGAACACCTAACGTGTTTCGTGTGTTACCACACGTAATCATAGGTACAAACAATTTAAACACCATCGCCATTTTTAAAAAGCAATCCAGCTCTACGTCACTCTTGACGTTTTTTGTTAACACACACTAGTTAACCCCTCCTATTATCTTTCTAGGAATTTAGGTTAATCATACTTCGATCAATTGACATCAATTCCATCAAATACATTGCATATTCACACACTTGGACAAATTCACAACAATTCTATCAAAGTTACATTGTTTCCTTTTGATTTATTCTGTATTCTCCAATCCGTTACTTTTGTTTCGAATCAAGTGTCTAGCAACTGAACAAATGTCTGTTATTAAATTTCCCCATCTCTCTTTTCACTTCACTTCCTAATTATCATCATGTTTAAATCTTTCCTTATTTATCTCTGTTAGCAAATATTCTTTTGAATCTTAGATGAAACAGTTCACATCCCACCTTACATTTAACCCATTCGGCTCCCTGGTATCTAAATAAAAAATCAATTTTACCTCCGTTTGTAACAATTTTTTTATTTTATCACCACCCCTACTTTGTGTTTGAATGCTTTCTATGACCTGAATGCACAGAAACGATGGATCCCCACCATTGCATTCAAAAAAAATGTTTACACTGTAGTTTTTTGGAGATGATTTGATAAATATGTTCACGCATTCTATTTTTTAGTGGGCGTGCTGTACTTCCCACATATTGAGCCTCACACTTCGTACATGTTAGTAAATATACTACATATTTTGTGTTACAGTTGATAAATGTGTTTATTTTATATTCTTTTTTAGTTCTAGTACTTTTTAACATTTTCGACACGTGTACCCGAGTGCATGTAACACAACGGGATGCTCCACAACGATTTGTCCCTTTTGTTAAAAGCCAATTTCTTTGCACCTTACTTGGTTTGAATTCACTTGGAGCCAATGTTCTTGCCAGGGTTGGTGCTCTTCTACTCACAAATTCACATCCATTTTTTAAAATTACTTTTAATATTTCATCATTATATAGTATTGGTAAGTGTCTCTTAATTATTTGTTTTATTTTCTTATATTGTACACTATACATTGTAATAAAATATGGTTTGCCTTGTCTTTCCTGCTTCTTTTTGTTCTTATTATCCCCTAATAATGAAATTCCATCTTTTTTAAAGCTTTATTAAATGCAATATCCAATGTTTCTTGGGGATATCCTCTTTCCCGAAACTGATCCCGCAACCTACAGGATTGGGCTCAGGGTTTTCATGCAATAACCCGAAAAAATTGAGTGAATTGTAATAAAACTTTGTAAAATCTATGAAAATTAAAGTTTTTGCTCAATTTTATCGAGTTTTTCCCTGACCCAATTTATTCAAGTTATTATAATGATAAATCAGGTAAAATCATGGACTGGAGTTTCTATTTAATAGAAAAATTAGATAGATTTGAATTTTAGTGCATAAACCCCTAAATAAACCCAATTTGGTTCTGCTTCCAATAAGGATTTATTATATTTAGTTTGGACCAAGTACAAGGTACTATTTTATTATTACAGAGATAGAGAGGAAATAGTTTTAAAAAATGTGGATTATTTGGATAGAATGGAGTTTATGGGAAAAGGCCCAAAAAAAGACGTAATTGGGAGCTTTTTGGATAAGGGGTTTCCAGATAGTGGATCCCATACATGTATTTGACACATTTTCAAACTGTGATGCTTTTAAAGCTCATATTATACACTAAGGGGCAGATTTACAAAATTCACATGAAGAATTCAAAGTGCGATTGAATTTTTTTAAATTCGAATCTTCGAATATAGAAATTAGGCAAAATGGGACCGTCGAATAGTGGAATTCAAATAATTCGAATATTCGAATAAAATTTTATTTGACTATTCGATGGTCGAATTACTTCCCGTTTAAATTTTTATTCGACCACCTACTTCGCCAGAACCAAGCTACCGAATTGGGAATCATTATTTTAGATCGAATAAAAAAACGATTGATCGATCGAATTTTTCCTATATTCCGAATTTTTCGATATTCAAATCCGAAGGATTTTACTTCACCCACTATTCCCATGGTCGAATTTTGAAAAAAAATGTATTCGAAATTCGACCAATAGTAAATCTGCCCCTAACATTTTTTAAACCAAAAATGAATACACAGCTTCATCTTTACACCATTTCTTACATGTCAATGCCTGGAGATCAGGTGATTATGTGTGGAGTTTTGGATTCTTTTTACACACTATGATAAGTAGTCCCATTGTACTGTGAACAAAATATTTATTCAATTGAGCCTCAACCACAATGACACAATACTATGAAATTCAAAACAGCTAGTATTTACTGGGATAGAATAAACCAGTCAAGACTCAAGCACATTCAGAGTTAAGCTAAACCATATAAGGAGCTGTTTATAAATATGTTGGCTTTTTATATTTCCTATTAATTGGTCCCACATCAGTTCATTATGCAGTGGGTCAACGTGGCATAAAATAGCTAATTATCACAAAACAGCAGTATTTAAATGCTTCTCCTCTACATTACTGACATGCCAAATATACTACATTTGGACATTAACCAGCAGCTGAAACGATATTTAATTAGTTGAAAAATAATCGTGAAATTCTGACTTCTTCCCCGGACTAAAGGAAATAAATATTACTCAATATGCTACTATTTAGCTCACCCTAATGAATTAAAGCTAAACTTGTACGTATGCAGCAGGTACCATCAAAAAGTTATTTAATATGCAACAAATGGTATTACTCTTATTTGCTGTTTCGTTTAAAAGTAAAAGTATAATATCCCAGTACACTGTATATTTTATTTTGTTAATCTAGTCTCATTGGTTCTCATTCAAACCACTGCCTGGTTGCTTGGCTAAATAGGACTCTGGAAACCAGAGAGCTGCTGAACAAAAATGAAAGCACAAAAAAAAAAGAAATAAAGATCAGTTGCAAGTTGAGTATCAATATCTACAACATGCTAAAATTTAATTCAAAGGTGAACAAAACAGAGGGCACAATTCTGGCACAAGTTCAAAAGTTTTAACACTAAGGGGCAGATTTTCTAATGGTAGAATTTCTAAGTGAAAACACAGAAATTAAAATTTTTTGGGGGGGTCATTTTCGATCAAATATGGCGTATTCTATTGAGTAACAATTGTTCAAATCATTTGATCGCATTGTTCGAATCAAATGATGCAAATGTTTATTTTGCAAAATCCTTCGAATTTTCAGGATAAGTTCTAAGAGGTCCCTCATAGAATAAAATGGCAATTTGGCAGCTTTAAGGTGGTGCATAGTCGTATTCAAAGTATTTTTAAAGGGCCAGTAGTTCAAAATTTGAAAATTTTTTCAATTGGAATCTAATTTTGGGCTATTCGATAGCCGCAGTAGCCCATAATTACTTTGAACTTTGAATTTTTTAATTTAGAATTTTATTCGAATTTTCACTTCAACTCTTAGTAAATTTACCCCTAAGGAAAATGAGAATTTTGCAGGGTAACAACTCCAAACATATATTTAACCCTAGTAATCTTGACTGCAAAAAAAGTAGAGTGCCTATTTTATTAATTCTGTCCACTGTTTCCCATTGTATGGAACAGGAATTAAGTTAAAGTATTCCAAAAGTTTCTCCTTAACTGGCTAGAAAATCAGTTCCATAAAAGACCAAGCAGAAGTATGAATGTTGTTGTAGTTACAATAATCAGAACTGTATTATTCCCAAACTACTATGTGTTAACATGTGCCACTCTTACACCTCCCCACTACTCATTTAATATAATTTCTTAAAAATGTGTGATGAAACTACTGCTCATTTTTACAAATGTGGTTGGGCTAAAATTGACACAAAACTTGTTGTTATTGACGGCATTCATTGAGTTACTCTTTGCAAAGATGCTCCTTGCACTACCAGTCCATCCCAACCAACCTGTTGAAACAAGCAGATGTCCACCTGTTGAGGCCAAGAAACCTTGAGCTACCATGACCTGGAGCATGGCATGGATTATAGAGTTCCTAGAGTATGCTGTTTCTTGAGGTGCAGCAGCCCTGCTGCCAAATAATCACACAATAATTATATTTAAATATTGAGGCCTATCCTTTAAATTTCAGGAAGCATATTCATGCTAATTGAAAATAAGATTATGAGAACCTACATTAGATCTCACCTTGCCTCATGGCAGGAATGGCCCTGATCAGACTTCCACAGCATGCTAGAAGCCCAGACTTCTGCAACATTATAATGCAGTGATTGTTAAAATAATATATTAACTCTTTAACATATCTATATCATAACTATGATCATTTTGCATTTGGGAAATCTCAGTGGGCTTGAGCAAAGAATTTGAGCATAGAGTATGGCACTTTATTCTAGGAGCTAAGAAATTCTATCTCTCCCCCCCCCTCTCTCTCTCTCTAATATATAGTCTCTTTTTTTCTGTGTATTTTAGTATTCACTTTCCAGGCAGCAAAATTAGCTACATTTCCACTTTCTCACTCAGGATGGCTACTTGCATAAGATGATATAAAATATATTGGATGTCAAAGGTTTTTAATTTCATTAAACTCTATATTTTGTACAGCAGGGAAGACCACATTGGATCAGGTTTCTGGTACAGAAATAAGGACTTGTAATGCCCAGGTTTTCGTTACATAGACTAAAAATATTCAACTTGTACTTCTGACAGAGAATTTATAACTCTTCAGCTTGTAGGGCTCACACAGAGAACCTATAAATTCTTAACAAAAACTACACAGAGAGGTTTTAAAGCAACTTTTACCCGTGGAGAACTTCACTACAACAGGTAGTGTCCCTAAATTGAAAGACAATCTATTAAAGCATTTGTTTTTTTACTATGTCTATAGTTAATTGGGATTATTTGTGGGGTAGTTTTCAATCTGATTTCAGTTTGTCAAAAAATTTATATATTTGCCATTGTCCTCAAATAATACGATAATCCTTAGATTATCTTAGATAAAAGCACATGTATGCTTCCATTCTATATATATCATTTTTGTCGCAAAGATTTCGTCCATAAATTGTCTATATTTTTCTCATGTTTTTCTAACTGGTTAATGAGGTGAATGTGCAATAAATTTTAGTCTTGATATTCAGTACTCTACAGCACCCTCTTGTTATTTTTGAGCTAAACAAGAAAGAAAAAGAAAAATATTGGATAAACATTGGCCTTTATTAAAAGGAAATAAGAAACTAAAATAAGTCATTTTTAGAAATCAGGCAAAGAGGTATTGGAAGATAACATCAAGTTCCTTCTGGATGTATTCATTGTAAGGTTTGTACTTTTATGATGAAGTAATATATCAAATTGTACTATTCCGATTAGGGGAATAACATTTAGGGTCTAATTAATTGTAAAATAAAAGTATTTACTTAAACATTACAATGCACTTACAGTACGTGTGAAGGCGCCCAGTGGCTAAAGGGAGCTAAGACTAGAAATCTTAGAGGACAGGGACACACTGCAAAAGCTGGGAGAAACAGGTTAAAATTATTCCAAATGATCGGATCAGCCTGATATTGCCCAGGTTGGCCCCATCACACAAACACACAATGTTATCAGGAGACAGTTATTAATTTATAATGGAGATCTGGCCTGACTGGTAACTGCAACTCAACTACCTTCATCCTTTCCTAGTTTATGGCAGTTACATGAAGAGTGTTACATTTTTTAAATAAAAAAACCAAGACCAAACTCCCATACCCAACTTTACCTTATTTATTATAAAAAAAAAGCTTTATTTAATTGGTTTGGTTAAAAAAATTTTAAATTGATTGAAAGCCCAAATCATATGATTTTTTCTGAGGTTCTTTCCAAATTGCTTGATTTTTTTTGAAAAGTGGTCGGATTTTCTTGGTTATTCTGGTGCAGACCACAGAAACTTTAAAACAGAATAGGGACATCTGCCATTGACCTATACACAACCCTGGCAGCTCTGAGATGGTGGACTTTTTGATTTGGGCTTTTTGCAGCATTGGGTTTTTTAAATAAATTCTGAAGAATTTTGAATTTTTTAAAATAAAATGATTCACATTGAAATTCCTCATTTTGTCATCTGCAAAAAACCAAGACCAAACTCCCATACCCAACTTTACCTCATTTATTATTAAAAAAAAAAAAAAGCTCTATTTAATCAGTTTTGGTAAAAAAAAAACTGATTGAAAGCCCAAATCATACGATGTTTCTTTAGGTTCTTCCCAAATTGCTTGATTTTTTAAATGGTCAGATTTGCGTGGTAATTCCAGTGCAGACCACAGGATAGGGACCTCTGCTATTGATCTATACACAACCCTGACAGGTCTGAGGTGGTGGACTTTTGGATTTGGGCTTTTTGCAGCATTGGGTTTTTTTAATAAAGCCCAAAGAATTTGAGTTTTTAAAAATAAAATGAAAAATTTGAGTTTTGACCCAAAAAGCCTGAATGGAGTTTAGGAAAAAGGAAGTAGGGTGGTAGGTCTCATGCATATCCTGGCAGAGAAAATAAATTTAAATATGGCTGTTGAGTTTTCGAATTTGGCAGTCAGGGTCATTCATAGGATCTTTGTCTACACATGTCATGAAATACTGTATTAACCTCTTGTTCTTAAAAACATCTGTAAAAACTTGAAAATAAGAAAAGTACATAAATGACCCATGCACAACATAATACTTATTTTATGTTCCTAACAACAACAATGTACAATGTCATCATCTAAGAAAAGAAATGCCATCAAGTAATAACATGGTATAAAGTAGTTTATTCTCCACTTTAAAGAAATGTGTGTGTGTATTCTTAAAATATCTATTGGTTTCACTCACTGTTCTGTGTTGTGTAATCTACAAGATCAGTGTGAAATTTGTATCTCTGCTACAAGCTTGCTGCTTAATGAGCAATGAGCACTTTCTAACCATTAAAATTGTCTAAACCATGATGTACATAGTCAAGTTTACTTACCAAATAGAGTCCCATACTTCCCTTTACTGCTTCTTACATTAGTCCCATTTTACCAACTTTGCAGTAATACAAAGTAATTGGTCTTAAATAAAAGAATTCTATTATTTTCCAAAAAAAAGCAATACAAAATTTTGTGTAACAGATATAAAGGATGATATGTAGTTTAGCAATATTGGAAAAAAATGTGACAAGAGGCTACAATGATATAATTGGTTCCTTGTTGCTTTATCTAAATCTTCATCTCAAGGATATCTTTTATTATCATCACTTTAAAGACTTTTGCAACAATCTGTGGCCTTCACCTGCACAGAACATACTGTCAGTTACAGAATTGATGGCTAACACATTATGCACTATATTTTTCAGACTAAAGCAAGAATTCATACTTTTAGATAAATTTCAGTTTGATCTAAAAGAATGGAAGAAAAGTCATAAATTTTCTCTTTTCCGATTACAATCAATTTGCGCAAATTATAGACAGCTGAAAAGATGATTTATTGCATCGGTCATAAAGCAGGTAGAACTATTACTGTGATGGAATCACAACTGAATACCGATGAGTTTAATATTTTAGGTGCCTCACATTCTTTCTACTTTATGTGCTTTTTAAACAATGCGAAACATATTTTAGATTAATTTATTATTCTACAGTGCCCTTCCACAACAGTTACAAAAACGTTAAATGTGTTTAGCAGCTCAGACATAGAAACAGTGTTGCATTTTTGTGGCTCTTTTAGAATTATTTATTAAAAGTACTAAATGTTATCCCATTGCTTATATAATTATGAGCACTAGACATAGTGGTCTGGGCCCCTCTGTCCCAGGGGCTGTGTGGTAGTTCAACACTGGAGCCAAGCATGATCACCCAAGATCACTGCTTAAGCTCGCCAATGGTTTTTGTGAAATAAAATTCCATCCAACATTGTTCCAACATCTAGTAGAAAGTCATCCCAGAAGAGAGAGCGGATGTTGTTGAAGCAACAAAATGAGGACCAACTTCTTTTTAATACTCTTAGTTTATTCTAAGATATTGTGTTGAAATACTTCTAGCAATATATTTTACCTGGTGTGTGCCCTAAAACTACATTTATTTGTAGGTTTTAGATTGAAAAGCACAAATATAATTACATGAAGATGGTTATGATGATGAGGATGATTATTATTCACAATATGGCATACTGTAAGTATGTGAAAAGTGGATTTGCACACTCTCAAAAGAACAGTTGCCTGGCTAGAGGTAAAACATTTGCATATAGAAAAAGGTACTGCACTCTTAAGGCTTTTAAAAAGAAAATGCTAACTTTTTTATTGCAAACAATCTATCTACTGTATATCCAACATTTTCTAAATATATATCCCATAAAGTTCTTTATGGAATAATATACATATTTTTGGATACTGTCATATTGCTTGTGCCAATGCCTTAACAGAAGTTTATAGAGAAAAATGTACCCATAAGAGTCAAAAAATGAGATGCTTTTGCAGTATGTAACTAATGCATGGCTCAGCAGAAGCAATTCGATATTCGATATACGATATCTGTGCTATACATTATGATAGACTATGTAGTAGATCAGTTGAACAACAGTGGAGAAAGTAATGAACTGATCCTGACTTCATCCACTTCAAGTTCATGCTCTCCTGCTACAATTGAGCTCTGTCAATAGCTAAACAACTGTACATCTGTTCTCTAATCTCCTCTCTATAATTTAAACTGCAACTTCTGTTTGCCCCATTTAACTCACTACTATGCCCCCCATCCACACACTCTACCCATTAATGTAACTGTCCAAGACCTTGTTCATTTCTTTAAATAAGTAATCGATCTCTTTAGACTGAGCATATCATCTGACAACAATCTCAGATTTTCTTGCAGTTCACTTACATCCATTTACATAATTACATAGTTACATATTTACATAGTTAATTAGGGTTTAAAAAATACAAAGTCCATCAAGTTCAGCCCCTCCAAATGAAAACCATACACACACACACCCCTCCAGTCCTTCACACAAATATATATACCTATATACTAACTATAGAGTTCGCAATAGCCTTTGATACTATGTCTGTCCAAGAAATCATCCAAGCTCCTACTAAAAGCATCAACAGAATCAGCCATCACAACATCACCCGGCAGTGCATTCCACAACCTCACTGTCCTCACTGTGAAGAACCAGGCTGCTTCAAATGAAAGTCCTTTTCTTCTAGTCTGAAGGGGTGGCCTCTGGTGCGGTGATCCTCTTTATGGCTAAAAAGGTCCCCTGCTATTTGTCTATGATGTCCTCTAATGTATTTGTAAAGTGTAATCATGTCCCCTCGCAAGCTCCTTTTTTCCAGAGAAAACAACCCCAACCTGGACAATCTACCCTCATAATTTAAGCCTTCCATACCTCTAACCAGCTTAGTTGCATGTATCTACACTCTCTCCAGCTTATTTATATTCCTCTTAAGGTCTGGAGTCCAAAACTGCACGGCATACTAGAGATGAAGCCTTCATCCCTTCAGTTTATGCCCTTTTTTATTCAAGACACAACTTTATTTGCTTTAGTAGCTACAGAATGACACTGACATTGATTAATACGCTTATTCGCCATGAAATAACTTCTGGCATAGTCGCACGAAGTATGACAGAGATATCAGAAGTGAAAATTTGCAAATAGTATATGTGCTCTCACTCTATAGTACTTCTCTAGGAAAACATATTCAATCATTTGGACTTTAGTATCACCTTTATGCTGATGACACCCAACTCCTGACCTCTCTCCTTCTTTCCTTTCCCAAGTTACAGACTGCCTTACTGCTGTCTCCTCCTGGATGTCTCAGCGGAACCTGAAACTGAATCTTTCTAAAACAGAAATAATTATATTTCTTCCAAGTCTCATGTCCCTCAGATCTCATTCACAGTTAACAACATTACAATAAAATACTTATCTAATCTTTTATTATCTCCCACCTTGACTTCTGCAACCTACTCTTCATAGGTATTCCAAGTCGCCTTTCATAACTCCAATCCATTCTAAATGCACTGCTCAACATCAGTTGCTCCCCTCTGCATATCCCTTCATTGGCTCCCAATCTCCTCTAGAATCAAATTCAAACTACTAATACTCACATTCAAGGCCCTTAACAATGAAGCCCCATCTCTGATTTCAAAATACCACTCCTTCATGTTTCTGACCTTCTTCCCTCATCACTTCCCATTCTTGTCTACAAGACTTCTCTTGGGCTTCTGCTTTTCTCTGAATCTCTCTGGCTCGAACTGTCAGATTTTCTCCTCCCATCCAAACTTTCAAATGCTCCCTAATGACCCAGCTGTCTAGTGAGGCTTCAATATATCTTAATTAATCTGACATAAATGTATTATAATAACAAAATTGTTATATTCCTTATGTCAATTGTACCCTAACCCTTTAGTTTGTAAACTCTTGTGAGTAGGGCCCTCTAATCCTATTGTAATCTGTAAACCCTTGTTTGTTATTTACTGTTTGTTCCCTGTTCATTATCTAATGCAGTGTGTAACTTGTTAGTGCTATATAAATAAATTATGATGATGAAATACACCTCATTTAAAGATACTTAGGAAGTGTTCTGGTCACAAAATAAAATATACTCATGAGCATACACTGCTGTTTATTTAAAAGAAAATAAATGGAAGACAAGAGAAACGCTTAAGGAAATATTTCCCAGTGGCAGGCCAAGATGACTGAACTCCTTAGGCAACCCAGCCACACATGGGGATGAGGCAGTGAGGCAAAAGGTTAAGTGAGGTGGGGGGACGAGAAGGAGGCTGACAGAAAAGACATGGTTGTGCCCCCCATTTCTGCATCCTAGGCACATGTCTCTTCTGTCTACTACTAGTTCAAAAATGATAGGTGTCGATACAAAACAGCGCAGAGGTTCTGCTGCAAAAGTGCCTTTATTTAACACGACATGTTTCGAGCACCAAGGCTCTTTATCAAGTGTATATAAGCCAAACCAGTGTACAACAATAAATACAATAAGCCCCATCCACCATCCATCTGATTGGTCACTTCAGCAAGTGCTGAGAGAATTTGCAGCATTGGCTGCTTAAGTGAATCAGTCATTAGGAATCCCAGGTGATGACTCCATAGTCGATGGTTTTATACTCCAAGTGAAAACAATTAAAGTCTTAAATCTCTGTGTAGTTTCTTTGTGAAAACTATAAAATCAATAAAAGCTATTTACAATTGAACACCAGCACTACTACTAAAAGCCTGCTGGTGCTGGAGACACTATTATTCGAAACATAATATACAAGCTTGAACGTTTATCAATTATTTACACAATGTTGCCAAAATTTTCTGTCTACTACTAGTTCTGGCCCTGTATTTTCCCTTTGTATTGGTTTCTGCTCATGTTTAAAAAACGTTTACAGCAAATTGCCATTTTGATTTTTTAAATTTCAATTAGAATTGTAATTAAAAACACAAACAGATGTAAATATTTAACTTCTAAGCTATGTTGTCTTTTGATGTGTTGGATTCTTATTCAAACAAAACAATAATATATGCCCTCCTTAATTAAAATAACATTTATGGCATATTTCAAAGTCTGCCTTCATGAATGCAAGATTGACGAATTATGGAAAAACCGGCTGAGCATAATGGATCATATCTGCAAAGGTTTTCGTCATTTAAAAGTAAAGTGCAATGTTCTAATCAAAATGTTAGCATGTCAATGCTTGCCTTTTCAGAAAGATATAAAAGAATGCATAATTAATGAGAGTAAAATATTTCATGTCCCTTTGGAAATTGCTTTTGCTCCTCATCAAAATCAAACCTGTTTCTTTAGTGTAATTTCTTAAACTACTTAGACTCTGAAGTCTATTACTTCAACCTTTACACAACTTGTGATTTTTGAACCCTAATTGCAATTAGGATTTTCTTTACGGAGCTTTACAATTTATATTTCAAATCAACAACCTAAATTCACAAACTCAAATTGTTACCAGGAGTTGGTTTAACCCAAATATTTTGTGGGATTAACCTATCTAGATGATTAAAATATAACTTTGTTTAAGGATTGTCTCTTTGTTAGGATGATGATAATGATTATGTTGATGACATATGGAGACAGTATTCTGCTTCAATTTAGAAAATGTAATTGTAGTGAACTTCTCCACTCACAGAAAACCTTCAGGGATCTTTGCAATATCTTTGCAGATATAGTGATAAGCTAAGTTGCCAGTGAGACAGTTATGCTGAAGAAGAAACTAGCAGCATGGTGGGAAGAAGACATCTGTAATCCATGATTGAGTCTTCTGTAGTAATAAGTGGATAAGTTGATACC